>CM033447.1:7465000-8665000 GCA_019425775.1 Rafetus swinhoei | reverse complement strand
TATGGGTTTTGCACACTTGAATAGCCATTCAATTAGATTTCTCATTCTGAGTCATTGTAGTTCGTTCTAGGGATGTCATGAGGGAGGAAATAAGAACTATTGCGAAGCTTCTCTAACTGTTCTGTATCACAGAACAATTTCTCTATTAAAATGGGTATCATGGAGCACCTCCTCTCTCATTTATGATTGCGAAGACTACTGACTATTCCATTTATGGCTGGGAAGATTGGCAGAGACCCTGGAAGTTTTTTGCATTCATTTGCAGCTTGGGTCATGGGTCACTTAGGCTAGGTCTACACTGCAGCGCTATTTCGGGAGGTATCCTGAAATAGCCATTCCATGTCTTTAACATTCCCAAATGTGTGGATCTTCTTATAATTACTAAAACGTGGCTACAAGTTTTAAAGGAACCCTTTTTGCCTGTAACAGCTATTTCACCATTGTGGCATTTTTTTTTTTGGCCCTCTATTGTCTCTTCTGATTTGGGGTACACAATTAGTCGGAGCCACGATTAAGGGGTGTTTAAATAATCCTCATGCTGCTTGCAGGCATTTAGTTGCTTTGCATTTCTGTTTACAAACATTCTAATTCTTATATTCTCAACCATACAGCTTAAGTCACTTCATGAAGGTGGCTATCCCATTTGCACCTCTATGTTTGCAGGCAATGCAGAGAACAGTCTATAAAGACAGAATTGTCTATTGTACACAGACACTTATGAATGTTTAACACTAATATGCCTTTTTAATAAGGTTTCAACTATTCAAGAGCTTGGAAATTAGCCATAGGACTTTTCCTTGAAGATCGTCACTTCAATGCACGATCCTAGCAAGAATCTTCACTTTTTTCATAACTACATTTTGCTATTTAGTAAAAGGCGCTTTCATGCCCCTGGCAAGGTATGCATTTGAACAGGTTCCTTCTCGGTTTTGAAAATTAAAGGCAAGTTTACTACAGTAAATTGCTGCCAAGTTATGATGTTAGTTGTCATATTACTATTTATGTGTACCATAGTAAAATGGTAATGAGGCTGGGTATTAGTTTTGCTGAGATAAGCTCAAAAACTATTGACTAGAAGCAATTTTTATACCTTTAACTTTTCTGATTCCAAATATTGAGAGAAAGTTTAAGATTAAAATTATTTAAGACCACAATTTTTACTGCTTTACAGCTTGAACACCAGGACAGAAATTCTGTTGAATGGATATGGTCCCAGCACCCTATAAAATGAAGAAAGAATTTTAGAAAAATATTGGCAATTATACTCATTGTTCACTTACTCAGTGGAGAAGAGGAGAAACCTGCAAAAGAGCTTGCCATGATGTAATCAGCAATCTGTTGTAATGCAAGAAGTCCAGCTGGATTATGGCCCTTCTTCATCTGTTCTTGAATAAGACATTCCAGGTCTTCTCTGAAGGCCTACATAAACATTTGAAAATAACGGTGATAAACTTTCCTCAACGCAGTGAGATTATTATAGGCAGGGTATAGCTGATCATTATCTATTAATAAGGTCAACCTACACTTCCCAGTGTAAGACCCCATTTTAGTTGCTCATAACACTGAAAAACTAAGCCACAGAGTATGTCTGTGGCATAGCTGAAAAAGGAACTTAGCTCTCCTATCTTTCAGTATTTTGATTTCTCCACAAGATCATCCTTATGTAGGATCACACTATTCACTAGAGAGATGGTTTAAAAGTTCAGAACTATTTTTTGCCTATTCAGCAGCTCATGAATTTAAGAATAGGAATCTATTAAAATGCAGTTACTTTAGGGACAGGAGAAGGCTATATTTTGTAGAGACTATTCAAGTAGATACCTCAAAATACGTAACATTCTGGTAAACCCACAGCACTTGTATTGAAACTCATTTTTAAAATCACCAGAAATGTTACAACCCCTCTCCTACACTTACATTTACTGTATCTTCATTTTATACCTCATTAAACTGCCGTGGTTACAGAATGGTCAGATTAAGGGCCTGTATACACATATAGCATTGCAATGGCATAGGTGCACTGATGCAGCTGAACCACTCTAGTACTTAGTGAAATGCTGATGGGAGAGCTTCTCCTGTTGGCATAGTTACTTCATCTCTCTGATATGATACTTCTTATGAAACCCTGAAAACATTTTTATCTTTTTATTGAACAAATTCCCATAAGACCTAGCCCAGTATTATTGACCAGAGCATCTTGCTATTGGATCCCTACAGGTGCAATGGTTCACCTATGCATTACTAAAGCCCAAGCGACTTTTTTTTGTCTGTTTCAATTACCTATTATAATGTTTTAATTCATGAGTATATTATAGACCATTCCACGTTAGTCGCACAGAGTTTTTGTAGTGGAAAGGGCATGAGCCACTTCAGATCTAGTACCTGACAAGAGAACACTTAATCAGGAAAAACAAATAGTAGCAATTGCCAGAGGAATGAAAAATGATGTTATCCAAACTGTGTACACCCAACCCTCTGTCCTATGAGGAAAATGATTTGTGTGTGGGATTTAAAACATTTGTTTGAGCCTATGTGAAAGTTCTTTATTAGGATTCTCTACAGACTTGAAATTCATGTAAGTATCTAAGGCTGAAACAGATGTCTTGGACAAACATTTCAGAGGGTCTTCTAACTAGTCTATCTGTATGTACATCTTCCTGTGAGGTCAAGTATTTCCATATAAAATGGGAGCCCCAGTTTTAAAATGCGGCCCGTAACAGATACTTGAAGAGTAGGTAAAAGAAGCTTAAGACAGATGCACAAAAGAAGAATGAACAATCCTCTCAAAAACAGGTCATCCTGTAGCACCTGAGAGACTAACAGATAGATTAGATTAGGATTAGATTGATAGAGTGAGCTTTTGTGGGCAAAAGCCACTTCCTCAGATGAGCAGATATTTGTTAGTTGCTAAGGTGCGAGAGGACTACTTGTTTTTAAAGTTACAGATTAACACGGCTACACCTCTGAGACTTTTAATCCTCTCAAAACCATCCCATCTGAGGCGAAGAATGACGCTGTAATTTTCTTTCACTCAGCAACAAAACACCCACCCGAAGGTCTACTGTTATGAGATGAGTTATGAACTCAACTTCTATTAATGTTCACAGGAATTATAGGTACAAGTCTCCAAACAGGAGAACACATTGGTACTTTGTATCTGAGGTTACAATAACGAATCTGAATTTTATGGGAACAAAATGAAATCTTGCAGGAACAAAAGGGTCAGATCAGTTGTAGTAAGCTGGCATAGCTTCACTAAAATAAATGGAGCTACATTAACTTACACCAGAAGAGAATTAGGTCCCTTAACTTTAGAATTAATGTAAAATGCAATATATATCATGTCATCTTGAAATTAAAGGATTTACATATTTTATAGACATCACTGTTCCTTTCTCTTAGTTTTCATAAAGAAACCTAAAATTCCTATCTTTAAAAATAGATATTCCAATACTACCTGTAGTAAGATGAGGGCCTGAAACAAAAGCCCATGTAGCACAGACCTGGTTTGAGGCCTAGCCAACAAGGGACAAAAACTTGGCTAATATAAAGCAAAGCTAAGCTCTGACCAAGAGGCAGGTCCCTGCTCACAGAACTTGGCATGAACAGGGCTGAGAGTGCAAAACACTAATTGGTAATAGACCCAGGTGTAGAACAGTACAGGTCATAAATTGAAAGCACATTCCAAAAGGATGGTGCCACCAGCTCATTAAACAAGACCTTGGTTCCCACACTTCCCACAGATACCGACCCAGGTTCAGGAAAAGGAGAGCATGAGGGATAGAGATGATCTAATCAAATCACGAGGTGCAGGGTGATGGGTGGTATCTAAATAATGTTAGAGGGTGGTAACCTAACATCATCAGAGGGTGGCAACCTGACATGTCAGGAGTCATGTGTAACTTGTTTATACCTGTATATAGAGTGGTATCTTGGAGGGACAGTCTTCGTCCAGCCGAGGGGGCAATGAGATCTCTCACTGATTGAGCTGAATCCATTGTTACGGGGTACATATGCGTAGTGGTACGGTAGAGTCTACTGACCATGATTATTGTACTTCGCTTAACAATAAACCTGGCCGGGCATGTTCGATTCTTCTCTGGTTTGTGGTCTTTGGGGGCTCTCAGAATCTGCTGTGCTGACTAATTGCGCAAGTCAATATGGAACACATGACTGAACACACACACGCAGCCTTTTGGTTATTATCACTGATAGGGCAGGGGCAGGAGACCTGTCAGGATACCACGACAGAAAATCCTGACCTACTACACTATCTTGTTACACATCTTCACTGCAGGATACATTCAGATTATCTACACTCAAATTATTTCTCTAGCGTTATCCTAACTTGAGTGAGAACAGCCACAATATGAAAACACTCAAAACTGCTCCTTTCATACTGGCACTGCACTCACTGGTATGTGGCACTAAGACCTCTGAGGGCGTATCCTATGACTCTTTGTGCTGCAAGAAGCTCGGCTGCTCCATGAATACTTTCCCAGTAAATTATGAGAGCTCTAGTTTCCTTTGCATTAAAGACAAGCCCACAAAATTATAGAAAATTGAGACATGGGATAAAGAAAAGTTCATGTAACGTACTCTAGGAGTTTCAAGTTGGGGTCTCAAAATTTTAGCCTTAATCTGTGTCTCAGTTTCCCAACTATAAAATACATACATTAATATCACCTACTCATACAGGTGTGCTGGGAAAATGAATTCATTGTAGTTTGTGAAACACTCAAACTATGAGGAAAGAACTGAAGAAATACTCAAGAGAAAATGAGTGATTTTGTATTCAGTGAGAAGCTGGATGGCATGCATTAAATAAGGCTTGAGGCAACAGACTGAAAAAAAATAAAGTACTGAATGAAGCAGGTGTGCTATGGAAAAAATAGCATGCAACCCTGTAATTATAAAGCATATGCACAACAGCATCAAATTAATCTTCTATAGGCAGCCTGGATTCTGAATTTCCGTAATTTATGACTGCTTGACTCTTCTGCTTCGAAAGTATTTTTCCTTTTTTTTAAAACGTAATATAGACAAGAGTGTGACACATGTAACACAAAGCAATAAAAACTGTTAAATATAAAGATGCAGTTTCAAAGAAGCACAGTGTCCTGGTGGTTTTATAATTAATGACAGATTTGAACCTCCCAATTGTCAATTTGTAGGTACTGTTGAAATAGATTCAGTTTTAGATTAAGAGTTTGTCAGCAGTACAATGAAGTGCTAGAAGGGTACTAAGAACTAGCTGATCGTAACTTTCCTATACCTTCCAAATAGGCAACAGTAGGTAATGTTCAAGGCCTAAAATATTTTTGCAGAGTGCAGAAAGCTTATATTGTCACCACTTGTACCCCCAAATCCTTGAGTACGAAGACCATAAACAGTTACCAAATAGTTTGAAATGTTTCCTAAGGATAGCACGTAGAATCCTATTTCCTGGTCTACAACTCTGCAGATGTTCCAAATTCAAAGAGAGATAAATTAGTGGAAGCTTACTGAACAGCTTACATCGTTTGAGGGTTCTAGATAACCAATCAAGTTTAATTCAAAGTTCTTCCTTCCAGATTTCAATCTTTCAACTTCCCAAACAGTCTTCCATGTAGCATTGATACAAATGTCAATCTTTAGCAAACATGGATTAATAATTTTGACCTGAGGGAGAATGCCAACTGCAGCATGCTAGCCTTCTTACACAGCTGCATTTATGTTAGTTTATTTCATGATTGTCACATAAGAATCTTAGAATTTTGTATCAGTCCAAATGGGTTACCTATAGAAAGCTACAATTTTCTCAACTCCCCTTACTTTACAAATAGGGAGAAAATTGTAAACCATTTATTAGTAGAAAAGCTGTGACAAAGAGCTGTCTTACATTTTTTTCTGAAGATGGCCACTCTTCTGGTTGTTCCTAATTCTTGTGGCAGGGAGTTCTGCAGCAGTGTATTAGCTGCAGGGAAGACTCTATTATTCAGTTCTTACTATCAACCTAGCCACTGAGAATTCTGTTTCTCAGGACTGCAGCTATCATGAAGGGACAAGTGGCTACTGAGACATCCTGAGTCCAGTCTATTTGAAAGTTCTCAAAATAAAATAACAAGACAGCACACAATCCAATATGTAATGGCTAGCCAGGGCAATAGTTGGAGCAATATACGAACAGTACTTTTATGAGTCAATATGTTTTACACCAATTAGTTTCTTTAGTTTGTGGATTTATTCTCAATACAGTGCATTAATCATGTCTCATTATACATGGACAAGTGTGGTCTGATAGGATGTGGCACAGTCATTCCGGTCATCTCACAGTTTTGTTTTGCCAATTTTTGTTGCTATTTGGGTACTCAGTAGAATAAAGAATACAGGTGGACCCACAGGCTGTGTAGTATTTTAAGATAGTGAGGGCAAGTAGAAAGAAACATTTTAGACTACTCAAGAGCATCACTTCAGTCTTGCCTGGGCTTCATTTCAGCAAGGGGTCTTCATCCCAAAGAGTATATCAATCACGCACTATAACATCTGGAGAACAGTGTTGACATCTGACACTTAGAATACCCACTGACTTATTTTCAACAATGAGCTGGCTTCTGGCTGGTGACATCATTAAATGGCTAGGCACATTGCGCATATGCCAATGAATGTCATGAGCCACTCTATTCTACAAGTTTCTAGCCTCTGTCAAACGTTGGCGTAAGTGTCCAGTATTCAATGACTAGCTAGGTCTGAGAATCAGTGGTGTGCAAAGAAGAAAGCAGCCTCAGAAGAGATGACAACTGGATAGGCCCCTTTTGATTACTACTTCCACTGCAGTGGCATCCAAAGTCCCCTATCAGGATGTGTCACTTTTAGTTAGGGTTTCATTTCAAAATTCCTCCTGCACGAAGAGCAGGGGTCTCTGGACAATCCAACCCTGAGCATATAAATTTTACGTTATGAATTGGCAATTTTACAATTTCTCATTACACAAACTTTATAATTAAAGAGTATATTTCTCTAACCTGAAAATATTGTAATTGCTTGACTTGCGAGAATTGGCATAAATGTTCCTGGAAGAGAAGCCTTGAAAATTTGTTTCACTTTTTTCTAAATTACTTCAAAGAATTTAGTACTCACAAAAAGGAATAATTAAGAAACAGACAAAATACAGGCATGCTCCGTGCAAGCTTCTTGTGTAAGATAATTCTTGCAGTTTATTTCAAAACACATTAGAGGTTGAACTTCTCTGGTCCAAGAATCTCTGGCCCAGAAAATCCATAATCTGGCAGGACCACAGATGTTGCTAGACCAGAGAGCCCCGGGGCAGGCCTCAGAATCCCAGGTCAGGGGAGCCTGGCAATCTGCTGACACACACTGGGACAGCCCAGAGTCAGTCAGCAGAGGGGCTGACCTTCCCTGACCCATCAAACGCCCTTCTTTGGGACTGGTTAGGTCCCCAGGGTGCCAGACAAGGAAGGTCCAACCTCTACCTGCAATACTCCCATCATTTCAATCTTGGACCTATACTGAACAGACTGGCAATAGGACAGAAGTTTTCTGGTACTTTTGTAACAAAGCGTTCAGATGGAGACAAGACTCTTTTAGTTCAGACCCAAAATAAACTGAAGTTAAATCTTAAGTAATCCACTTGATCTAGCCATGGAGAAACTTAATTCAGTCACTACCCCTAAATTTGTGAAAAAAACTGCTGTAAGGACATTCTCTCCTCTGAACACTATGGTAAAGATTATTTATTCCCTCGAAGAAGGAATTGTAGCACTGATCTCTAAACATTCTCAATTTCAATAATGAAAAAGGGAAGCAGGGAGGGGGGATTCTGATCCTACAGACATCTGTAAGTCAAACACAGCTTCTCACTTTTGGCTAGATCATCAGACACTGAGCAGACACAGCTATAGTTTTCTTCTTCATCATCTCAAGGTATAGCAAGCCCCAGCACCTAGCTTATTTGGCCAACTTTTATAGTATTGTCATGTATTAATGTTCCCTGCCACAGCAGGAGGTAGATAGTAATCCCTAGGGATGCGTCTACACAGCACCCTAAATACAAAATATATATTTTAAAATAGCTTATTTTGAAGTCTGGCGCATCTACACAGCGCCAAATTTCAAAATAACGTGCTATTTCGAGACATACCTTAACCCTCATGGAACGAGGGTTACCAAGATTCTGAAATAGTGCGCCCGTTTTTAAAAAATATTTTGAAATAATGGGTGGCTTGTTAAGATGCAGGGTAGCTATTCTGGGGTACCTCCGGTATCCCGAAATAGCTCTGCTGTGTAGATGTACCCTAGATTCCTATGGTCTCCAATTTTCTATTAAACATGTCAGTTAAACATGGGAGTACCATCCCCCCAAACCCCTGTAAACCCTCAGGCTGACCTTGCATATCAAAAGTAGCATGATCACAACAAGCAGGAACTGATTACATTTGGCTAATTGAGAAAAAAAGTTAACTCAATAAGGCTACAGTTAGTTATGCCTATGAGATTCAGCACTTTTTCTGCATTTAAATTAATAAAAGAACACAATGTAAGACACATATTGGCCCAGTGTAATTTACTGCATCTCATTTTATCCCTCTCAACCAACTGAAAATTTTGAGAGTTTGTTCTGATTAAGAATTTGGGAGATCCACTTCCCCTGGTTTTTGAATAATTTAATAGTACTAAGTCCAATCATAATGTTTGAGAACTGAATTGTTTTTCTAACAACTTCTTATGATTATGCATTATTCCCTTAAAGTATTTCCTGAATACTGAACAGCTTGGTTGAAAAACTAAAGTTGCACAAAGTTATCTGAACATAATAAATCCCTGAGTCATGGGTTTTGCATATGTAGATTTGAATCTACATACAGACTCTGAAAGGCACTCAAAGATAATACTTAAATGAACAATCCTATTAGTCAAGAGTGTCTCTAATATGTGATTACTAACAGCTGTTTGCAATCTCATTATGCATGGAAAAATGTACACCCTCCCAATTATAAAAAAAACAGATCAGAAAAGAAAAAACCCTGAATACCAAACTGCTTCAAAAGAGAAAAATTGCGTCAGACTTTTTTGGAACCTCTGCTATTTTCAGACGTGCCATGGATTTTCAAGAATACTCAAGTTAATACCAAATATTGCACAACTCAAGACTGACTTCATCAAGGGGTTAGAGACACATTTGTTCTCCCCAAGATTTCAGATGGAATTAACAGAGCTATATGTCCAGTTGCACAAGCACTGAATTTACATGAGATGCACAGAAATGCTGGTGTGATAAAGTAGACACATTACTCCTTCCAAAGTACACAAAGAGCAATTCAGCTTTGAAACACAAAAAGCACAATTTTTAAAAAGTTACTTTTTTAAAGGTAAGAGTATCCATGATGTAACTAATAAGTGAAATATTCAGAATAAAAGTGGAATGCAGATCTGCATGTAAATGTCTTTGTTCGTATTTGGCTAGTGACCGCGTCACCCTCTTCCCTGCTTCTAAGTTTTAATCAAGTGCCTTGTAGCCAGCTAGCTACTTTTGTACTTCTTTAATGAAGCATTACACCATGAAAGCATCAGAAGAAACCCAATAATGGGCTGTTTGTTCATACACTAAAACTATGCAAACAAAATGTTGTATAACCTAACTGTTCATGGATTGTTCTTATGAAAAGTTTCATGGCCTGAGATAGTCCCTCTAGCTGTGATGCAGTTTGAAGTTTTGTTTTGTGCTATATTGTTGTTTATTTTTGAGTTAGTCTCTGAGAAGGGGAAAAACGTCTTTTAGTTCTTTAATCCAACTTACTGGACTCTGCAGTATCTGAGTGACCCTCTTCCTCTGCTCCATCATGTTGAAGTCTTGTCTCAGATCAGGAGACATGTTTCTTTCACGGATGTACTCGGGGTCATTTTCATTGATGCGGTCAAAATACCTCTCTTTGTGAGGCATGCTGGGAGGTGGAGGGGTGGTGATCACCCCCTGACTGGCATCGGCACTCATGCTTCAATACTGCAGATTACGCTCTTCACCTAGAACAGTAAGAGGGAAAGAGAATTAATGACATTTAAAAACAAGTTATCAAATAATCCTTACAAGTCTGGACAAAATACAATCCTCTCTCCTCCCCAGCAGGAATACAAATGACAATTGCTTAAAATGCAGTAACTTCAAAATCAGCAATTAGGTGTTCAGGTGTAGGAAGAACTGTGTACCAAAAAATTTCAACCACAAAACAGAAATTACATAACACAGCCATTTATTTACTTATTTAAAAGCCCTCCATGATAACTATCATCTGTTCTTATTCAAATTTTTATAGAAGTACCTGACATTTCAACAAAGAAGTGTTAATGTTTAGAATGTACATAAAGCACTTTATGACAGACTTTCCCTCAACATTTTATCAAAATCTATTCACACTGGCCACCTCACCATCATTATGTATAATTTCACTTTCTGACAAACTGAACTTCTGCTAAATCCTATTGCAATGCTGGACGCTTTGCATACTACACAACTACGTGCTCAGAGCTCACTGCCTAACTGTAACTAAGAAAGTCAAGACATTACTGAATTACAGCATTTCTAAGCCACCCTGTAACTTCAGAGGGAAGATTAAGCTCTGGTGGCATTAAAGATTGCCAATAGATCTCAAAAGCTCTCCAGATGGTGCCTCAGTCCTAAAAAGACTATAATAAAAAAAAACTGTTAAGAAACTGGGGGGAGGGGAGGGGAGGGAGGAGATTAAGTTTCTCAAAATTACAGCTTTAATATTCTCTGAAAATAAATACATGGGTATACTGTTATACAGATATTTTCTTGCCCAAACTTGAAATTCAATAAACAGTACTGGAAAAAAAATCTCAAAATAAGATTAAATTATAAAATCGGATTTAAAAAGCCTTATAAGAGTATCTGAAAATGTTGTAGAACTGGTTTTAAGCAGAAATCTGAATCACCACATAGAGAACCAGGTCCAGACACATACGGTCAGGAATCTTACTCTTCCAGCTGGAGAGGACTTAGTGATTTTACTCAGATTTGAGTTATTTCTGAAGAAATTAACTCCAGCTTTCATGACTGAGATTACTGGAATAGAGGGATGTTGGGACTTGTGATAGTTGCAAAGACACAAACTGGCTTACAATGAATGAGGCATTCATTGGATAGCAGCTTCCTTGACTTCTTGTTCAGGAAAAGAAACTAACGTTTCTAAAACTCCTCATGTATTACTATGTTTGTACTAGATAAATAGAGGATTAAAAAAATACACAGAAGGCTCCCTCTCAAAATACAGCTTTAATCCTTCCACAGCCCAAAGTTAACCACAACAGATTTATATCAGGCAATAATTTTTGATGGGGGGGGACGCTGTGACAAAATGGAGATTTTAATTCCCTTGTTATGTTGTATGTGATTTCTCCTGTCCCGTGGTAACTTTGTGCATGTACCTCAGTTTCCCTGGACATTGCACCAATACCTAGATTGTGATGGGAATTTCTGTGTGATAGCTTTCCCACCTACACAATGGCTGATGCTTTCTGTAACCTGAGCCTGGGAGGGGTGTGTGATCAGGTGGCCTTTTGCCCAGGAAGCAGGACAAAGGCCAGAGGCAGGGCTGGCTGCATGACTGGGTTTGGCTGCTGAGTGTGGTTTAGTCTTGCTGGCTTGGGGTACAGGGAGAATAGTCAGGGCCTTTGGCTCTGAGCCACTCTCCCCAAGACAGATTGTACTGACTGCTTCTGGTTACTGTGCTGACAAGTCTGTTCTACACTGTGTCCCTGTTGACTAATAAACCTTCTGTTCTATTTGCTGGCTGAGAGTCACAGACTGCGAATGGGGGGGTGCAGGGCCCAGTGACACCTCACACCTCAGTGACAGGGCCATTCAAAAAATTTGGTAAGTGGTCAAGGATTACACTCTTCCATGATATTAACGGAGGAGCTGTCGGAACTGGGATGGAGGTTGGGAGCAGAAGTGGGGTAGGTGATTCAAGTGCAGGAGGGGGTACACAGTCTGGGAGGGAGTTTGGGTGAAGGAGGAGGTTATGACCTGGGGCAAGGGATTGGAGTGCAGCAGGGGTATAGATACAGGTTCAGGACAGGATTCTGACCTGGAGGAGGGGTTTAGGAGGGGGTTGTGACCCAGGGCAGGAGTGCAGGAGGGGGTGCCAGGATTTGGGTTGTGACCTGGGGCAGGAAACTGGGGTGCAGAGTCTGGGTACAGGAGCAGAAGTGCAGAAGATTTGGGTTACACAGGGTATGGTTACAGGAGGGTGGGGCAGAGGACTGGGGGAAGGAAGGGACTGAGGTGCCAGAGGCAGGCTGTGGCTCGGAGCTGCTTGGCAAGGCAACTCACAGCCTGTAGCTCAGTAGGTCCCTCAGGTTGGCTCCCTGCTTTCCACATCCCCACTCCACTGCACAGAGTGGCCAGTTGCAGGGAAGTTGGGGGCCGGGAAGGAAATTTGCATTAAGCCTGCCTTGCAAATAGGTAACTCCCATTGGCTAGTTTCCCAAGCCACTAAATCCAGCCCTTGGCCCATATTTTGCCCACCCCTACTCTATACACACACTCTGGAACAGATCGTCAGCTGAGGATCTGCTTGCTTCCTTGTATTTTTTTTTTTTTTTTTAAACGACACATCCAAGATTGCTGAACTCATCCTTTGGCCAACCAAACAGCCTCAGAGACCACCTCCAGAGCTACTTTGTAAATTAACTCACAATAGCCTATCTTCGAAGAATGGCAAACTAAGTCTTGCTTTGTGCTTTTTTTTTTTCTTCCCATGAACTGCACTATCCACAAAAATTGGATTTCCTATTATGCTCCTGAACCCTGGTAATCAAGTAGCAAATTGTTCTTCTGTTGCTAATCCACATGGCTGGCCTCAGAAAAAACTAGAGTACGCATACATCATACTTTAACATTTTAAAATAAATCTACAAGATAATTGTTTCTAATCTGTTACTTCAGAATATGTTCTTGTGGTTACAGTAAGATCTACTCATGTGTAAAAAGAAAAGAATCAAATGTGTGACAGGCAATATCTAGATTTCCCAAGAGATATTTTCAAATTCTAGGAAATTTTTTCTTTCTTCTTTCTCCTCTCCGCTGCCTTGTCAATAACAGTGTAATATTTAAACCTTGCAACTCCAACTATACATATAAACTATCCCTGTACAATGCCTGAAGCCATATCATTTCAAGCCACAACTTGGATGTGAGATGTCAAACACAGGCAGTTGCATGACAAATCATTTGTGTTTTAGGAGTTGTCGCTCTTCCTCCTGAGTCACTAATAGACTAATACTGTCCACGTGGTACTGGAGGTACCATTTTTCATACGGATATAAAATTGAAGGCCTGGACTCCTATAGATATCGACCACCACATGGCAATTTTCACAGAGTAAGTATGTTAATCTGAGTATTTTATAATTTACCCAACTAGACATTTGGGCAAATTACTAGAGCCCTGCAAATCTGTGGCTATCTGCTTTATATCCACAGGCATCTGCTGATGTGACCAGGGGTCATTTTTGCTGATACGGATGCAGATACAAATTTTAAATCTAAAACCCTGCAAATATGCAGATATCTGCTTTATGGCCTCAGCTCCTTTTTGCAGCTACAGATGCATATGTTGTATCCACAGGGATCTATAAATTACATTGTTTGCATTTTACACTGCACAGTGTAATTGACTTCATACCTTGTCCTAAACTTGTGTGAAGTTGCTTTGCACAATTAAACAACTCGCACATTCCTTCCACAGACCTGGCTATCTTCCAGTGGTGAAAGAAAAGGCTCCCATATTATCCAGTTACTTTATATTTATAACACACTAGTCAAACAGTTCCTCTCTTCACATCTTGCATAAAAAAGTGCAGACAGATCAGAGAGCCCCAAGACCTTAGTGGCAGAGAGGCCGGATCCATGAGCGGGGCCAGGGCGAAGCCTTCAACAGCCCCTGCACCAGCCCCTGACAGCTTGCAGCAGCAAGACTGTGGCCGGGATTAAGGCTGGCAGCAGCCCCCAGCAGCCTGCAGCAATGGGACAGGGGCTGGAGCCGGCAGCAGCCCCCAAGCAGCCCGCAGCAGTGTGAGGCCAGGGTCTGACCCCGACATCCCAGGATACAGTCCAGCCAGGGAACCAGTTAAGGCATTGGAGCTGGCAGTGCTGCAGGTCGGTGGACTGAGGGGCCGGTGGCAGGGGACCGCTCCTGGCCTGGCAAATTCCCTGGTTCAGGACCCATCAGGTTCTAAGGGTGCTGGACCAGGGAGGTCCAACCTGTACAACAAGGGTGAGGAACCTAAGGCCCGGGGGGCTGAATGCGGCCCCCGGCTTGCCTGGATCCAGCCCCTGAGGCTCTGGACTCCCCCTCAGCATTGGGGAGCCTGTGTTGGCACTCCAGCCCCTTCATTGTCCTCCCCATGGGGCTAGAGAACACAAAATCTACTAGCCTGGGCCCACACAGGCTCTGGTGTGCTAGGGGAATGTAAGGAGTGTCTCTCCTCCTCAGTTGGGGGCCACGTCAGTGAGGGTTTTTTGTTTTGTTTTTCACTTGTGAGGCCCCGATTGATTTTTTGGTGGGTCAGCGGCCCCCAACCCAAAAAAGATTCTTCAACCCTGCTGGACATGAATCGCTGAGCAAGTTGCATGAGGGGACTCTCTCTTTCAGCTTATTTAAGGGCCTTACCCCAAATAGCAGCAAGGTCCCCATCTCAGTTGCTGTGCTGCTATCAGTTCCTGGCCCCTCCACTGGCAGCCAGGAAGTAAGGGAGTTAAGTTACCTTTCAGAACAGTTACAAAAGTAAGTAACAGTCTTTTTTCTTCTTTGAGCAATTCTTCATGTGCATTCCAATACATGATTTGCCAGCAGTAAATGGTTTGGGCCTACGTAAAACACAAGAGCACACCAAAAGTCCAAGGAGTGCAGCACCCATTCTATCGGAAGTGTGGGGTATTGGGTAGAAGACAGGCAAAAATATAGTTCGGTTGACACGAAAAGGGGAGACCACTGTAGAGAGAAAAGCCAGGTGAGAATGAAGCTATACTTTATCCTTATAGAAGACAGTAAAGGGGGGTTCTGAGGTGGGGGCTCAGAGCTCAGAAATCCTCCTGGAGGATGTTATAGTCAGAGGGATACCTTCTATGATAGGTAAATCAGTGGGCAGGTGGCCAAAGGGAGGGCCCATCAGCTTGGAGAGTACAAGGGTCAGATCCCAGTGAGGAAATAGCTCCCTGACCTAGGGATACAGCCTATCATGCCATTTGATAAAATGGATAGCCACAGGGACCATAAATACCTATCTACCTTGACTCCCTGCATGGAAAGCAGAAATTGCTGCCAGATGCACCCTTATGGAGAAGGATGCTAGCCCCTCCTACTTAGAGCCCATGAGGTAGTCCAAGATGACAGTGACGGGAGACCCCGTAGCCCTCGTCTTCTTTTGCTGGCACCACAAGGGAAAATGTATCCGCTTGTCCAACTAGTGGTTCTGGTGGATGGCTTCCTACTTCTCAGGAGGATCTTCCACACCAGACTGAAGCAGGCCAACTCCATGGGATTCAATTGCAGAGCATACATGTCATGAGATGGAGGTACTCTAGGTTGGAGTGATGGAGCCTGTGGTGGTCCTGAGTAATTAGATACCCGCACAGGGTAAGGGTTATGGGAGTGGCGCTGGACAGACTCAGTAGCAGGGTGAACCAGTGATGTCTGCGCCACACTGGAGCTATAAGGATGACCAAGGCTCTGTCCTCCTTGATTTTGAGGCGGACCTAGCACATGAGTGAAAACGGGGAAAAGGCGTAACACTGCCGGTTCGACCACAATAGGTGAAAGGCACTGGACAGGGAACCAGGACTGCTGCCCAGGAAGGAGCAGAACAGGGGACACTTGCAGTTGGCCCTTGTCGCAAACAGGTCCACTAAAGGAAACCCCCATCTTTGGAAAATGAGGAACAGAATGTCTGGATGGGAGACTACTCATGGTTGATGAACGAGCGACTGAGCCATCTGTCGGCTTGCTGCAAACTCCTGGGAGGAATGAGGCTTGTAGAGTAGAGTAATGTCATTGGCAATATACAAGTCCCAAAATATCAGGTCTTCCTGTCATAGGGAAGAGGAGGGAGCCCCACCCTACTTGTTCACATAAAACATTGCCTTGGTGTTGTCTATGAACACTTCTATGCACATGCCCTGCAGATCATCCCAAAAGACCTGGCAAGCCAGGTGAATGGCCCTCAGTTCTCTTACATTTATATGAAGGCCCAGCTTAGCCTGGACCATCACCAAGGTCCAGGAAGGGTCTGGTCTGGTCTCCAGAAGGTTACTCTCTGGCACACTGACACTGAAGCCACTCAGTTTTCAGGACCGGATGGGCAGAACCACAGCTTATCCAAGGGTCCTTGCATGGTTTGTAGATCCCCACCAGCCATGTCCAAAGACGAAGACAGGCATGCTGTTCTATGTACGTGCAGGCTACCATGTGCCCCAGTAGCTGCAAGCACATCCTGACTGTTGTCATAAGAAACTGCTGTAGGCTGAGGATCATAGAATCATAGAACCATAGAGCTAGAAGAGACCTCAGAAGGTCATCAAGTCCAGCCCCCTGATCTAGGCAGGACCAATCCCAACTAAATCAACCCAGCCAGGGCTTGGTCAAGCCGAGACTTAAACACCTCTAGGGATGGAGACTCCACTACCTCCCTAGGTAACCCATTCCAGTGCTTCACTACCCTCCTAGTGAAATAGCTTTTCCTAATATCCAACCTGGACCTCTCCCACCACAACTTGAGACCATTGCTCCTTGTTCTGCCATCTGTCACTACTGAGAACAGCCTCTCTCCATCCTCTTTGGAACTCCCCCTGCAGGAAGTTGAAGGCTGCTATCAAATCCCCCCTCACTCTTCGCTTCTGCAGACTAAACAGACCCAACTCCCTCAGCCTCTCCTCATAAGTCATATGCTCCAGCCCCCTAATCATTTTGGTTGCCCTCCGCTGGACCCTCTCCAATGCGTCCACATCCTTTTTGTAGTGGGGGGCCCAGAACTGGACACAATACTCCAGATGTGGCCTCACCAAAGCCGAATAAAGGGGAATAATGACATCTCTGGATCTGCTGGCAATGCTCCTCTTAATGCAACCTAATATGCCATTAGCCTTCTTGGCTACAAGGGCACACTGTTGACTCATATCCAGCTTCTCATCCACTGTAACCCCCAGGTCCTTTTCTGCAGAACTACTACTTAACTGGTTGGTCCCCAGCTTGTAACTGTGCTTGGGATTCTTCCGTCCCAAGTGCAGGACTCTGCACTTGTCCTTGTTGAACTTCATCAGATTTCTTTTGGCCCAATCCTCCAATTTGTCTAAGTCACTCTGGACCCTATCTACCTCTCCCCCTAGCTTAGTGTCATCCACAAACTTGCTGAGGGTGCAATCCATCCCCCCTCATCCAGGTCATTAATAAAGATATTGAAGAAAACCGGTCCTAGAACCGAACCTTGGGGCACTCCGCTAGAAACCGACCGCCAACCTGAAATCGAGCCGTTGATCACTACCTGCTGGGCCCGGCCTTCTAGCCATCTTTCTATCCATCTTACTGTCCATTTATCCAATCCGCATTCCCTTAACTTGCTGGCAAGAATATTGTGGGAGACCGTATCAAAAGCCTTGCTAAAGTCAAGGTATATCACATCCACTGACTTTCCCACGCCCACAGAGCCAGTTACCTCATCATAGAAGCTAATCAGATTGGTCAGGCATGACTTGCCCTTTGTGAATCCATGCTGACTATTCCTGATCACTTTCCTCTTCCAAGTGCCTCAAAATGGATTCCTTAAGGATCCCTTCCATGATTTTTCCAGGAACCGAGGTAAGACTGACCAGCCTATAGTTCCCTGGATCGTCCTTCTTCCCTTTTTGAAGATGGGCACTACATTTGCCTTTTTCCAATCATCCGGGATTTCTCCCGATCTCCACGACTTTTCAAAGATAATGGCCAAAGGCTCCTCAATGACATTTGCCAACTCCCTCAGTACCCTCGGATGCATTAAGTCCGGACCCATGGATTTGTGTACGTTTAGCTTTTCTAAATAGTTTGTAACCTGTTCTTTACCCACCACGGGCTGTCCATCTTCATCCCATCTTGCGTCACTTAGCGCAGAAGTCCAGGAGCCGACCTTGTCCGTGAATACAGAGGCAAAGAAAGCATTGAGTACTTCAGCTTTCCCCACATCATCTGTCACTAGGTTACCTCCTTCATCCAGTAGGGCCGCACCCTCTCTGATCACCTTCTTCTTGTTAACATGCCTGTAGAAACCTTTCTTGTTATCCTTCACATCCTTAGCCAGTCGCAATTCCATTTGCGCTTTTGCCTTCCTGATAATCCCCGGCATTCTCGAGCTATACATTTAAACCCCTCCTGGTCATTTGTCCAAGTTTCCACTTTTGTAAGCTTCCTTTTGTGCTTAAGTTCACCAAGGATTTCCTCGTAAGCCAATCCGGTCTCCTACCATGTTTGCCTCTCTTGCTTCAAGGCCGGGATGGTTTCTTTCTGTGCCTTCAATAAGGCTTCTTTAAAATACTGCCAGCTGTCCTGGACTCCTTTCCCCTTCATGTTAGCATTCCAGGGGATTCTGCCCATCAGATCTCTGAGGGAGTCAAAATCTGCTTTTTTGAAGTCCAAGGTGTGTATTTTACTACTCTTTTTTTTTTAGGGTGAGGGCACTGAGAGTCTGGAAGCCTGTGTCTAGAATTGACGCTCTGGCTGTTGTGGAGGCATGAACTCTATTGTGTGGGAACCAGACTGGATTTGAGAATGTTCACGCTAAGGCTGAGCCTCTGGAGCACGTTGCAAGCTAGTGTGACCTGTGCCAGAACCTGTTCATGAGAACTGGCTTTGATGAGCCAATCATACAGATAGGGGAACACCTGGAGGCCGCACTTGCGCAGGAACTCCACCACCACTGCCATGCATTTTGTAAAGACTTTGCAAGCAGTGAAGGGGCCAAAGGGTAGCACCCAGAACTGAAAATGCTGGTCCTGGACCACAAACCTTAGGAATCTTCTGTGGGAAGGGATAATGTATATATGGAAATATGTGTCCTTCTTGTCAAGGGTGAAGTACCAGTCCCCTGGATCTAGGGACGGAATGATGGTGGCCAGGATTACCATGCGGAAAAACGATTTCTTGATATACACATTAAGATTCTGCAGGTCCAATATAGGTCTGAGGCCTCCTTTGGCCTCTGGGATAAGGAAGTAATGGGAGTAAAATCCCCTGTCCCTGAACTCCTGTAGAACCTCCTCTATCACCCCAAAATCTAGGAGCGATTGAACCCTATGGGTGAGTAAAAAGGTGCTCATTCTTTTGGGGGGGGACAAAGTATTGTCACTTAACACCCTTGGCTGTGGGTGGGATGGAGGCTGGCCTCTGTCACAGCACCTTGGCAGTGTTACTGATGGATGTGAGGGGCAGCACCACCCCAAAAGATCCCTCTGCTATAATTCGAATCCTTCTCCATCTCATCTGCCTGTAGCTGTAGGTTCTATGCCACGCTGCGCAGTAGTACCTGTTGGGCCCTAAGATCCATGACTGGGAGAGAGGTGGAGGCCATCCCTGTCATCGCCTCATCCGGGGATGTGGAGGAGTATGCACGACCTTCTTTGGCTTGACATAGTCTGGCTAAGAAGTCCAGGCCCTGTTAAAGTCTGGTGCTGGCAAGCATGCAGGCGGGCCTCAGGCTAAAACAAGTATGTGGAAATGCAACTTCTTGCCCTCGGTTATTGGGTAAGGCCTGAGCATAAATCGCTACCAAAATGCTGAAAATGATAAGTGTGACCATGAACAATAAGCATTGCTAAAATCTCCAGCTTGCAGGAATAGAGGGCGACATGATGGACACACCTTGTATTTCTCAAAAGTGCTAGCTGCAAAAAAAGTAAATAATTTATGATAATGGCTTAGATTAGTGTCCGAATAAAGTAAAGTAAAGTAAAAAGGGCCAGCGTATGAGGGATTGATAGAATAGGGAAGTACATATGGCTAGGACAATATGTGGCAATGAGGGGTGTAGGCAACCAAGTCTTTCTTTGTTATAAAATGAGCTTTTATAAACATCTGTTTGAGAGGCAGGGAACAGGGTAGACCCACAGACCCTGCTCATTGTAACTAGAAACCAAGACCGGCCACACAGCGCAAGACATCTTGACGTGCGGGAACCAAAGAGACCACGAATCTTCTGTCCAGAGCACTAGGGGGCAACTGGTGAAGTGAATTACGTTTAATATTGTAATAACTAGCTTGCAGTAGGAATTATGGTAGAAGAGTATTTTATCTTGTGCTGTATTCATAGTTATTGCATTTATCTGTATTATAATAATGCTTATATTGCTTTCAAAATATATGGGATTGTGTTAACTACTTAACGCTTGAAATAAAATAAGGAAGTGGTTAAGTTTCTCTCTCTCTTGTGTTCTGATTTCCCTTGCATCTAAAAATACACTGAACCATACGACAGAGAGAAGGAAGATGCCACTGAGCCTAAAGCCTCTGGTCCACCACCTGGGTGAGGGGAGGGGCCCAGCTGAGGACACTGCCCTATCTGTTCCACTGCCAGCACCGACAGCACCGGAGAGCGTTCTCTCTCTCCAGAGAGAGTCTGTACTGCTGTAGCAGAAGGAGGGCCTCTGGACACAAACAACGTCAATGCCAGGCCTTGACTCTGGTGATAGGCCTATGGAGTCCAAAAAGGCCAGTTTATTGGAGCCTGCCATTGGGGAGAATTGCTGTGCTGGAGCCTCCTGGTGCTGACAGTGTCAGAAAAGGTGCTGGCAACATGACCAGCACCGCCTGCAATATGATGCCAACAACTTTTCTCCAAACTCTGACGAATATTCGGAGAGTCTCAGGGGGTCAGTCTCAGGGGTTGCTGAACCCAGCTGTGCCAGAAAGTGATATCGAGGAGACACTGAGTATCTAGAAAATGTTGTCAGTTTGCTCCAGTATTGTTGCGGCAGTGCTGCTACCAGCGCCAGCATTGTTGGTGCCTGGTCGAGGCTGGCAGTCTTGGTGCTGCTATCGATGCCATGGTGGCCAGTGTCATACCCAATGGCGCAATGTGCATATTAGTGAACAACATTGCATCTGATGGTGCCACCGGCACTTGCAGCACTGCCAAGGGTCCTGATGCCAGAGGCATCTGCACGGAATACAAAGTGCCCACCATCGGTGGCGCCACATGCAACGCATGCGTAACTGGTACCGCATCCTGTGATATGGCTCAGGAGTGTTCCATCGGTGGCGATGAATGGACCATCATCTTGAAGAGGTCCCTGGCAGCCTCAAAGCTGTCCAGCATTGACAGAAGATCAATGTTTTCTTCCAACCCATCTCCCCCTAGGGAAATTATGATCACTGGGCTCGACGGCAGTGCCAGAGCCAATGGCGGCGCCGCCACATGTGGGTGCCCCTACACTGAGGCCTTTATACAGTGCCTTCACCAGTAACTTGCCCTATCAGCCTTCTTCTTGGCCGGCACCATTGTTAGGCATAAGTTTTTCGCAGCTCTCGCAGGTTTTAAATCATTAAGAATGCAGCATACCCCAAGGTCGAGGCTAAAATGGGGGGGAATCCCCATAACACAAACTAACCAATTACTAAACACTAACTAGAATTACGACACTAAGGTAATCAAGATACTTGGAATACAAGAGACCAAAGCTTTTCCAGCGACCATCATGAGCAGTAAGAAGGAACTGAGAGGATGGGGATCGTCTGTGCCTAATACACACTGCTGCAGTAGCACCATACCAGGGGGCTCCACAGCCAACTTACAGATATAGCTAGGGTAAAAGCTTTCTGGAGATTGTGCACACGCACACACAGATTGGAATGTACATGAGCAACCACTTAAAGAACAGTGATAGCTAATCTGCTTCATGTACATGCTATGCAGCCCACGTTGGGTGCATAAATGGAATATATTGTATAGACCAGTGACTCTCAACCAGGGATGCATATGCCCCTGGGGTACATAAACTCATCTAGACATTTGCCTAGTTTTACAAGCTACATAAAAAGCACTACAGAAGGCAGCATGAACTAAAATTTGATACAATGACTTGTTTATACTGCTTACAAAAGGAAAGAAAAGGAGAGCAACTTGCCACTGGATCAAGAAAAGACAATGATGACAAATGGGCACAGTTATCACACCTGAAAGTGTGTATCCTTGCCCTCTGTGGTTTATACCCACTCAGACACCGGAGGCATCTGTCTTCTCCCAACATTTTGGAGACTCTTGTAATTCTTACACCAATAAAGGTTCAAACACTTTTGTTGTTGGGTGCGTGCATGCATACATATGTTTTGAAGAAAGTCAGTTCAGTTTTTAGTCAATTCTACCTCCCTTCCATCTAGATAAGCCCTCATTCACAGAGATCTGAATTCCTGTGTTAAAAGAGAAGGAGGAGAGATGGTTGTGTGCGTGTTTGAGGGGGAAGATACTCATATGTGACTGTATTACTTCTTTGTGTGGCTTCTTCACTCCACTTCTATGGGATTTCCTATTTTGCTTCTGTCCGTCTTGAATTGGGAATTGTGTTTTATCTCTATTACTACAACACAGACCTTTCCACTGAAAAGGAAGCTTTATGCAATAAAAACCCTCTCAATTAATTACATACAAATCAAGTTCATGAGGCTGCACTTTAAACCATTAAGTGTAGACAAAGCCTGTGTCTCTTGATTTCAGTCTTCCTCTTCCACACCTCAGTTTATATCTTATCTCTTCTCACTTCCAACCTCTTAGTCCCCAAATTTCTTCCAGCATTTAACACAATTTATTACTAAAAGTTCTTCCAAATAAAACAGTGGGCAATGCTATTCTGGGAGAGAAAAATCTACAAAGCATCAGGCTGGGAATATGTGACCAAGGCTCAGTCTTGCGCCACGTGCAACACATGTTTATCTGGTACCACATCCTGTGATATGGCTCAGGAGTGTTCCATCGCTGGCGATGAATGGGCCATCATCTTGAAGAGGTCCCTGGCAGCCTCAAAGCTGTCCAGCATTGACAGAAGATCAATGTTTTCTTCCAACCCATCTCCACCTGGGGAAATTACGACCACTGGGCTCGACGGCAGTGCCAAAGCCAATGGCGGCGCCGCCACATGTGGGTGCCCCTACACTGAGGCCTTTATACAGTGCACTTTAAACTGAAAGTGTGGCCATGGCATGAGTGCTAAGAGAGCTCTCGCAGTGCTCTGTGTAAACCACCTTCAAAAAGGGAGTAGCTAACAGTGTTGGGAGTGCAGCGCCCAGAGCTGTAGCCTGGTTCACACTGGCATTTTACACTCCTGTAACTTGCTATGTTCAAGGGGTGTTTTTTCACAACCCTGGCCCCAAAAGTTAGCGCGCTGTAAAATACCAATGTACTTAGTGTAAGATGCATAGAAAAATTCTCTAGCGGAAAAAATTGCCTCTTAAGTGAACATAAACGCTGACTCCAGGAAAGTCAATTGTGACATTTAGAAATGACAGGAGTCATAGGGGACATGCCAAATCAACAGACCTCGAAGAAAATATTCAGACTTAACTCTTCCTTTTAGGACACTAGAAAAACAAATTTCTGAAAAACTGTAAATTACCATTAGGCACCTTCACTTCCCCAGTGCAGCACAAACCCCTCTCTGATATTTTTCAGCAACCCAAATTAACCACTGCTATTATGGAAACCTCTAGATTTCTTTCAAAAGTGCTTTGAGATTAAACATCCAATCTTCCTGATTATTAACCATAATGGTGATTTATGTCTTATAATTAGCTTTGTTCCAGAGCATAACAAAATCTAATTAAGCAAAGGAACAGAATTCTAAAAGTCTTCAATTTCCTGACCAAGAGAAAAAAAATAAGAGAACTAATCTCTCTCAGTCAGGTGATTTGATTTCTCCAGAACTGTTCTGCCACCACCAAGCCTCTTATATTTTATTCATTTTCTTGATATACATGTCCAAGAATCACCTCTTTCCAAAATCATTTGTGGAATTGAAAAGATCTATGCAACATTAGAGGGTGGTTATCATTTGTTCAAAAGTATATCAGCTGATTTAGCCAATATATAGTAAATATAGACTTTCACAAATATTTTACAGAAAATGTATACCTAAATCTGATTTAGAGGTAAATATATGTAAACTAATGGCCAGGCATTAACAGAATTATTTAATAAAGTGCTGCCCATAAAGTCCTGTAGTTCTTTTCCACTTAGACTAACTGAACTGATGGAATAATTTGTCTCAGATCATTTTAAAAGCAGACCAGATGCTATAAGACTGTATACACTTTTTTCTATGTAATGAGTGCATTAATAAAAATTGGACCTGGAGAACAACTTTATTTTTGTGTTAAGTATTTGAACCACTGTTACTTTACAGTAAAATTGCGATTGAATGATCTGTCTTCACTAACTAGCAGGGCAACCAATCCTGGAAACAAGAATAGTAACTTAAATAAATTTAGTTTAGAGGTTAGACCGAATGACTCACTCAGCGTTTGGTTGAAACTGGGTCATAAACAAGGGCTAGCTAGCTGTGAACTAACTTTGGCAAATATGAGGAGGATTTCTGAACCTTTAATTGAGGGTACAAAGTTCTTGGTCTTCTGAGACACTCTGTGGTGGATCAAGTGCCTGTCAGTTTACCTAAGCAATAGCAACAATCCATTGCAGGTGCAGCCACTGCTAGGTCACATGTTCAGAGAAGCACATGGGGCTTTAGCAGTACAACTACCACTGAAATGAAAAAAAATGAACATACTGGCTCGTACAAGATGTTCAGCAGGATAGCCATAAATTACACTGGAATACATCAAATTAAAGGAGAGCAGGTGACCATGCACAATAGGCCACATTTACCCAGACTAGCATATAGAAGTTGCAGTCATCCTTTGGTACGACAAGGAATAACATAGGAGTGATCTAGGAAAGCTTATACGAAATGTAACAGCTCGTTGAATAGATCCTTAAGAGGAAGACTAAAGGTAGAAAAACAAAAATAGTCTTTTATGAAGATAAAATTCACAACACTGTTTCATAAAATCGTGTTTTCTTGTTTCTTCTAGGACATCGCTAAAACATTCTGATTGAAAATATCTATTTTGATACTATGTTCTTCTGCAAAGAACATGAAGGAGATTCCCATACCTGAGCTATTCTTTCTAGGTGACAAATCTGAGGAACTGTCCTAGATTGAGGTTTCAGTAGAGGAGATTTTGGAATAAGTAAGTTAAACAGTAATGAGTCATAGGATAAGATGGTATTCACCCAAGAGTTTTGAAAGAACTCAAATATGAAATTGCAGGTGTTAGATTATATTAAGTAATAGCTTACATACATCAGCTTTGGTACCAGATGACAGGCCAACTGCTAATGTGATGCCAATTTTTTAAAAAGGCTCCAGAGATGATCCTGGTAATTATAGGCCACTAAGTCAAAGTTCGGAACCAGGTGAACTAGTTGAAACTATAGTAAAATTTTTAGACACTTAGATGAACATGATTTGTTGAGAAAGAGTCAGCACAGCTTTTGTAAAGGGAACTCATACCTCACCAAGCTATTAAAATTCTTTGGGGAAGAGCGGTCCAAACCTGTGGACAAGAATAATTCAGCAGATAAAACATACTTGGACTTTCACATGGCCTTTAACAAGGACCCTTACCAAAGTCACTTAAGCAAAGTAGTCCTGGATAAGAGGGAAAGTCCTCTCATGGATCAGTAACTGCTTAAAAGATAGGAAAAAGGGTAGGACTATGAGATCAGATTTCAAAATGGAGACAAATAATAGTGCCCCTCAGGGTAAAGGGTGCAATTACTCAAGATATATAAATCCAAAGCAGACTGTAATGATTTACAAAAGGATATCACAACAAAATGAGGTGACCGAGCGACAAAATGGCAGATGAAATTCAAAGCTGATGCAAAGTAACGTGTATAGGAAAGCATAATACCAACAACACATACAAAATGATGGGGTCTAAAAGTAGCTATCACCAATCAAGAAAGATATCTTGGAGTCACTGTGAATATTTCTCTGAAAACTCAATGTACAACATCAGTCAAAAAGGTAAATAATATTTTAGGAACTATTCGAAAAGGAATAGAAAATAAGACATATCAATGCTGTTATGCAAATCCATGGTGGTCAAGGTGGATGTGTTTCATTCACAGTATTTGATGAGAACCTGTAAATGTGTGGAGATGTAAATGTCAAGAAAGAGGAAATTTGAGTACTGCAAGCAGTTCTGGTCACCCTGTCTCAAAAATAACAGGATAGAGTTGGAAAAGGTACAGAGAAGGATAACAAAAATGATTGGGGTACATAAACTCGTATTGTTCAGCTTGGAAAAGAAACTAGTGGGGGAGGGCAGTATGATAGAGGTGTACAAAATCATGAATAGTGTGGAGAAAGTGTTATTTACCACTTCATGTAACACAAGAACCACAGGTCAACTAATGAAATTAATAGGCAACAGATTTAAAACAAATAAAGGAATAAACAAAAGGAAGAGCTTCTTCACACAATGCAAAGTTAACGTGTGGAATTTCAGCATGTTGTGAAGGTCAAAAGTATAACTAGAGTAAAAAAATAATTATACAAGTTCATGGAGGATAACTCCATCATCAGCCAAGATGACCAGGGATGCAACCCCATGACCTGGATGTCTTAGGCCAGTAGTTGCCAGAAGCTGGGAATTATAACATCACTCAGTTGCTCTGTTCTGATCAGTCAGAAACAGAATACAGCTGGTCCCCGAGTTACGAACGAGTTACAGACCAAACACTTGGCCGTAACTTGAAGTGTTCGTAACTCGGATCCCATAGAGTTACACGCGACTGCGCTGTTCATAAGTGCAGATCGCGTTCGTAACTCGGGGGACCGCATTTACAACCGCTTTGGTCGTAAGTGCAGATGGTCGTAAGTGGAGGTGCTCGTAAGTCGGAGATGGCTGTACTGGGCTAGATGCATCATTGGTCTGAACCAGCATGGTCATTATGTTCTTCTATAAGTCCCTTAGGATATTAGAACAGTCACATAGGCAAACTTACTTAAGAAAGATGAGGAAGAGGAAGGAAAGCATACTGAAGTAAAATAGGTATTCATGCCGTGAAAAGAATGGAACAGTATAGTGTTGTGGTGAGAAATCTGTTAGCATGGATAATATTAAAGAAAGGGAAAGGGGAAGTTCCAAGATTCAAGCCACAAAAGATATTCTAACAAACATCTCTATGCCTTCCTTGATTCTACTGAACATCTCCCTCTACCACAATGACCCTTTGACTGTGCCACTGTAACTAAAGATGACCTATCAAATACAATTTTAACAACTCAATTTGTTGTGTAAGTTAACACGAAGTGGCCAGTCATCTCACTAGTTTGTGGTTTCCTTTTCACAATACTTTATCTTTTTTTAAAAATAATATTTTCTCTTTTGGGCAGGGACCTTGCCTTTCACCTCCTACTCAGTAGATACTACAAGAAACAAAACAAATAATTTAAAGTTGCAGAGGGGTAGCCATGTTCATCTATACGTGCAAAGACAATGAGGAGTCCTATGGCACCTTAAAGACCAACAGATTTAGTCAGGCATAAGCTTTCGTGGGTAAAACCCACTTTGTCAGATGAGTAGAAGTGGAAATTACAGAGGCAGGGGTATATATAACAACAACAAAAGAAGTTACTTGTCAAGTATAGGATCAGTGTTAACAAGGCTATTCACAACAGGGTGGATGTGTGTCATTAGCAGCATTTGATGTGGAAATGTAAACGACTGGAGAGGAAATTGCCTGTGTAGTGCATTAACCAGTTAAGATCCTTATTCAACCCTAAATTGATTGTGTTGAATTTGCAAATGAACTTCAGTTCAGCGGTCTCACTTCATTTTAAAGTAAATCTTTTATAGAAGGATAGCTACTTTTAAATCAATTACTAAAAGTCCAGAGAGTTTAAAGTGTTCCCCAACAACAGTCATGTCAAGCATGCCGCCCAATCGAATTTTTTTTGTGGCCCGCGACTACATCTTTATAAATTATCTAAGTGCAGCCCGCCCGGTTACATTGTTAATAACAGGGGTGGCCAACCTGCAGCTCTTTGATTAAAAAAATGCGGCTCCTGCTGGTTCTGAGCCGCGTGTCAGGACTTCTCACAGCTGGCTGCTCTATGCACGCACCCCAGTGCTTGGAGGGAGAAGCACGTAGCGGCGGTAGCTCCGGGATCCAGGCATTAGTTTAGAGCGGGGGACTGGGGGTGCCTGGCTCCGAGGGAGGGGAGGCAGATTGAGTTAGAGCGGGAGGGGAAGGGGGCTGGGAGTGCCTGGCTCTGAGGAAGGGGTGAGGCATTGGGTTAGAGTGGGGGGTGCCTGGCTCTGAGGGAGGGGAGGCGGATTGGGTTAGAGCGCGGGGTGGGGGCTGGGAATGCCTGGCTCTGGGGAGTGCAGGGGGATTGAGTTAGAACGGAGGTATGGGGGCCTGGCTCTGGGGGAGAGAAGGGGATTGGGTTAGAGCAGAGGTCTGGAGGTGCCTGGCTCTGTGGGAGGGGGAGGGCATTGTGTTAGAGTGGGGGGGGAGGCTGAAGCACCTTAAACTCAAAGTTTTCATGGATGCAAATAACACTTTTACACATCAAGTTATTGTATTATATTCAAACAAGACCTGAAAAAAATAATATAAAATATACCTAAATATAATATATAGTAATAAATAAGAAAGCGTTATTCACCTGGTGCAGTAACGTCTGTTCGAGATGTGTCCCCCCGTGGGTGCTCCACTGAAGGTGTCAGGCTGGTCCCGGCACCACAGGTCAGATTTTTCATCAGCACTAGCCCCGCTGGACTGCGCATGAGCACTTGTTGCCTCGCGCCATTCACACCCTATCGCGGAGCGCGGTCCAGCCCCGCCAGTTCCTCCTAAGCCGGGAGCATCTGAAAAACAAAGACACTAGCTCCGAAGCAAGGAGGAGGGCGGGTTGTGGAGCACCCACCGGGACACACATCTCGAAGAACAGACGTTACTACTCCAGATGAGTAACTCTTTCTTCTTCGTTGAGTAGTGTCTCCGTGGGTGCTCCACTGAAGGTGAGTACATAGGAGTGATCCCATACTATTGATGTGCTTCAGACTCAGTCTCTGTGCTGTAGACAGGACTGCCTGGGCCACTGCAGAATCGTTTCTCAGAATATTTGCAAGGGCGTAGTGCCTGGCAAAGGTTAGAGTAGAGGACCAGGTTGCTGCCCGACATATGTCTTGTAGTGGTATGCCCTTAAGAAAGGCTGCGGAGGTCTCCATCCCTCGCGCGGAATGAGCCCTCAGCCTGTGCGGTAACGGTCTAGTGCGCAAGGAGTAACATCGCGTGATGCAAGACAGATAAGGTTGGAAATGCGCTGTGCGGAGAGCTGTTGGCCATTTGACCGTTCCGCTATAGATAGCAGAAGGCGATGCGATTTTCGGAAGATGCGTGTTCTTTCGAGGTAAGATGCAAGCGCTCTTCTGATGTCCAGCATATGTAAGCGTGTCTCTTCCATGGTGGAATGTGGTTTCGGATAGAAGGCTGGTAGGCTTATAAGTTTGTTTATATGAAAGACCGAGTTCACCTTCGGTAAAAAAGGCAGGGTGAATGCGAAGCATTACTCTGCACTCGGTGAATAATGTGTACGGAGGATCAGCAGAGAGTGCTGCTAGTTCACCCACCCATTGTGCCAAGGTTATGGCAAACAAGAATGCCACCTTCATAGTGAGTGTGGGGAGATCGCAAGTTGCAAGTGGCTCGAAGGGGGGGAGGGGGGGGGCGAGTCAAAGTGTCCAGGACCAGACCTAGGTCCCATGGCTCCGGAAGAACCCTGTGAGGGGGGGTATAGATTCGCGAGACCCTTTAAAAATCTTTTGGTTAATGGTTGAGCAAATACTGAGTGGTCATCGATGGGAGGTCGAAAGGCTGAAATTGCCGCCAAGTGAACCCTGAGGGAAGAGATCGCCAGGCCTGCCATCTTTAGCTGTAGGATATAATCGAGCATCCGCTGAATAGGCAGGGAAAGAGGATTGAAGCCTCTTGCTGAACACCATGACTGGAACCAACGCCATTTGTGAAGGTAAGTCATTTGAGTGGTGTGGCATCTGCTGTGTATGAGCACGTGCTTTACAGCCTGGGAACAAATCATTTCCGGACTTTGAAGCCAACTAGGAGCCATGCGGTGAGGTGCATGTGATCGATGTGCGGGTGGATTACTGTACCCCGCTGTTGAGACAGTAAGTTGTATAGATTCGGCAGTCGTAGTGGTTGGGACACAGACATTCATGATAGTAGCGGTAGCCACGTATGTCGGGGCCAAAATGGCGCTATCACTATCACTGTGGCTCTGTCCATTGCTATTTTTTCCAGTACTTGCGGGATGAGTAGAAGCGGGGGAAAGGCGTACAGCAGACGTCAATGACTCCAGTCGAGGAGAAAGGCATCCTCTTGGGAAGCTGCGCCAATGCCCACCCACGAGCAATAACGCAATAACGATGACACTTTTTGTTGCAATAGGCGGCGAAGAGGTCTATACTGGGGAATCCCCAGTGTTGGAAGAGGTCGCGGGCAACCTCGTTGTGCAGCTTTCATTCGTGTTGTGGGAAGAATTGTCTGCTGAGGGTATCAGCAATGGTGGTGTCCTTGCTGGGAAGGTACATCCCGGTAAGGGTGATCACGTGTCAGATAGCCCAGTTCCACAACCAGATGGATTCTGCGCAGAGGGATCAAGATTGAGCACCACCTTACCGATTGATATAACAAACAGTGCATACATTGTCGGTGAGGATGTAGAAAGTGTTTGCATGCATTGAATACCACCCGCTGTTCGAGGAAGTTTATCTGCTGCAGGGATTCCTGATGCGCCCACAGACCCTGAACACGATGGTTTTGTAAGTGGGCTCCCCAGCCGAGTAAAGATGCATCTGTGGTGAGTTGCACGGCAGGCTTCAGGCCATGGAAAGGAACACCCATTAGCATATTTCTGGGATTGTGCCACCATGCTAATGAGTCCCCGACGTGTTTTGGGACGGAGACCGTCTTGTGTGTGCTCTGGACACCTGGCGCATAAACAGTGAGTACCCAATGTTGAAGGCACTGCAGATGGAGCCTTACGTGGGGCACAACGTAAGTGGTGGAAGCCATGTGCCCCATTAATTGCAGGCAGGCAATTATAGGGGTTTTGGGAGCAACCGATAAGGTGTGGGCCAGGTCTTGGATGGTATGAAACCTGTTCAGGGGTAAGTATGCTTTTGCAGTTATTGAATCCAGCCTCACCCCAATGAATTCCAGAGACTGGCATGGCGTTAGGGAAAATTTTGTGAGACTGATTATGAACCCCAGGGCTTCAAACGCTGCCCTTGTCGTGTTGACCGCTGATGTAGCCTTCTCTAAGGTGGGAGCCTTTAGTAGACAATCATCTAAATAGGGGAAGATTGTGATGTCGAGACATCGAAGGTAGGCAGCGACGACCGCCAGGGTCTTGGAAAAACACACTTGGGGCCGCTGAGAGCCCCAAAGGTAACACTCTGTATTGGTAGTGTTCCGTGCCCACGACGAATTGGAGGAACCACCTGTGGGCCGGGTGTATCGTTACATGAAAGTAGGCGTCCTGCAAGTCGAGGGATGCAAACCAATCCCCTTTTTCGAGAACTGGAATGACTGAGGCTAACGTGACCATTCTGAATTTGTGTTTTCGCAGGTGGCGGCTGAGCCAGCGCAGGTCCAGGATAGGCCTCCAGCCTTCTTTTGAGTGAGGAAGTACTGAGAATAGAAACCTTTCCTGTGGAATTGATCCAGTACCCTCTCCACTGCCCCGATGGTAAGGAGGCCTAAGACCTCTTATTGCAGAAGAGGCTCGTGAGAGGGGTCCCTAAAGGAGGACGGGGAAGATGGGGCAGAAGGGGGCAGTGTAGTGAAAAGGATGGTGTAGCCCAGTGTGACAATTTCTCCGACCCAACGATCTGTGATTATGGCGAACCAACGCAGGTGATATGGTCTCAACCGCTGATGGAATAAACTCTGTGCATTGTGTGGAGCCTCTGTTAAGTGGATGGTGCGCAGTCCCTCGACTGATGCGTCAAACCTGCTGCTGGCCGTGTTATTGACTGGGTGCTTTGTTGGGCTGCTTTCTGTGGGTGTTGTCTCTGTCTCAGCTGTTCGTATGGCCTAAGGCGAGGTGTGGCATACGAGAATGGTCTCTGTTTATTGTAGGGGGCCGTATCTTCTTCGTCAATACGACGGCATGTACATTCCCAATGTTCTCACTGTAGTGCAAGAGTCCTTGCCCGAGTGGAAGACTTGATCTGTATTTTGGGCGAAGAGCAACTGACGGTCTACCTTGGATTGTAGGTCTTTTGGGACCACCGCTAACTGAAGCCAGGATGCGCGGCACATGACCACGGATGTGGCTGTGGTTCGTGCTGCTGTGTCAGCAATGTCAAGGGAGATCTGCAGGGCTGTATGAGCTGCTGGGTGGCCCTCCTGAACAACCGCTTTTAGGATGTTTCTCTTGGTGTCTGGTAAACGCTCTAACAGAGCGACTAGCTTGGTATAACCATCAAAGTCGTGGTTAGCAAGGAGTGCCGTGTAATTAGCCATCCTCAAAGTAGAGGTGGCAGACGAATAAACTTTTCTGCCCAAAATGTCCAGACGTTTGGTGTCTTTGTCATTAGTGGCATTTTTGCCCTGTGGTGTTTTTTATTTCTGCTGTACAGCATCCAGAATGAGGGAATTGGGCTGGGGATGTGTAAATAAAAACTCTGTGCCCTTAGAAGAAACAAAATACTTTTTATCCGACCATTTGTTAGTCGATAGGGTGGAGGCTGGAGTTTGCCAGAAATCATTAGCGATTTCCAGTATGGCCTCATCGAAGGGATGTGCTAATTTGGATTTTTGGGACAGCTGTAGGTTCTTTAGCAGGCAATGTTGTTTCTGCACCTCATCCGTGGTCTGCACCTCCTGAGACTAAGCAACTCGTTTAAAAAGCTCCTGGAATTGCTTGCAGTCATCTGTCGGGGAAGAATCCCCCAGGAAAACTGCATCATCAGGTGAAGATGGCAACTGGTCGGTGGGAGAATTTAAGTTCTGTTGCTCGTGATCCGAAGGCAGGTTGTCATTCTGCTCCTGGTGGCTAAAGGCCGAGGGCACCTCTCCTGTGGGTGTCGGCGCGTCTGTTCGAGGAGGCAGGGTGTCCTGGGCAGGATGCTGCAGGGACACTGGGCACCTGTAGTGAGGTGATCGAGATCGAGGGTATTCTGTGCTATGTGAGCGTGGATGCTCGTGATAGTAGCAGCTGTAGTGCCGCCTGTGATGGTATGCGCCAGGGGACTACCTCGGGGAATATCTGCTTGTACTCCTGTAGCGGTGGGAGTATACCGAAGATGTTGGAGACCTCAGTGACGTTACCTCACTGAGTAGTGTGAGGGTGATCGGGAGTGGTGGACTCGATAATATCATCGAGGATTCGGGGAGCAATGTGACGATCTATGGTATTGCTCTCTGGGTGAAAAGTAATGTGAAGCACGGTGCCGGCTCCCGGAGCGAGAAGAAGTTGGTGAAGGAGGCGCCGGAGAAAAAGTAGCCAGATCTGGGTTAGGGGAAGGCGTGCGGACGCGATTGGACTTCCGTTGTGCCTTTGTAGGTACTGGTGAGATGTGCACAGGAGATGTGCTGTGGGATGGTCTGTGCGGAGACAAGATAGCCCATTTGTGATCTATTGCCGGGGGAGGCCAGTGCCGTCGGCATTGCTAGAGGCGAGGTCAGTGCCATCGATGCCGCCGGTGTTAATTGCACCACTGGTAACGGTGCTGAGCTCGTCGGCCCCGCTGGTACTTGTGGCGGCGACGTTGGATCCAAGCACACCAGTGCTGTAGGGGTCAGCACCGACCCCTTCAGCCTGGTCTTAGAGTGGGCCCTTGGTGCCGTTGCCAGTGCTGAGTCCAATCGCGGCGCCACATGCACCGTCAGTGCCGGATCATTGTACACGACTGGGCTCGGAGCCGATGTGCTATGGCTCCTGTTTGTCTTGCCACCATCATGCCTCAGCGGTGTACCCGAGGTGCCAGGTCTATCTCCCGCACTTGCACTTCTGGTAGGTGCGGAGGTCCTCTTATCAGTGGAGATAAGATGGTTTGCGCACCACAGGAGTCTCGTCAGCGGACGAGTCTGCGGTTGGTGGCTGTAATGCTCTATTGAAGAGAAGCATTTTGAGCCGCATTTCTCTATATCGCCTGGCTCGTGCACTCAACTTAGTGCAGTGGGCGCACTTTTGAGGGATATGGCCCTCTCCGAGGCACTTAACGCAGCACGAATGTCCATCTGACACGGGCATCGCGTCCCGGCATGTTGCGCATTTTTTGAACCCGGGGGACTAGGGCATAATGAGCAACTGTCCTGTCTCTGTTTATGAAGCTGTATGACTGATGACAAGAAAAAAAAAAATATATAACTAGAACTGAAGTAGAAGAACTATAACTAGAAGGGCTACTAACAACAACAAGGCTAACGAATAAACTGATTCTCTCTGTTTTACTTTTCTCCTCAGAATGGAGGAGGAGCTCGTCCAGACTCCGTCTGCAGCCGTGGACGGTTAGGAGGAACTGGCAGGGCCGGACTGTGCTCCACGAAAGGGCGCAAACAGTGTGAGGCAACAAGCGCGCATGCGCGGTCCGGCGGGGCTACTGCTGATGAAAAAATCTCTGACCTGCGGCACCAGGACGAGCCCGACACCTTCAGTGGAGCACCTACGGGGACCCTACTCGATGAAGAATTACGACCTTTCAATAGAAGAACATTTTCTTTGGTGGCCCTGAAAGCTATCAGTTTTCATTTGTGCGTCCCTCAGTAGGCTTCTGGTTTGACATGCCTGCCCTACAGGTTCGTGTATGTTACCTTTCTTGATGTCTGATTTATGTTCATTTAGTCTGGTCTGGCCAATATACATGGCAGAGGGGCACTGCTGGCACACATTTGAAGGCAATTTGTATTTGGAGACTGCACTCTAAACTGCATTTTGGAAGCATGTCTGATTATTAATGTCTGTGCTTAGATGCTAAAGTGATTGTTGCAACTTAACAGCTTTAGATACCATAATTGTTTTGAAGGCAATTTTTCAAACGCATCTCTCAAAGTTTAAATGCATAACAGTTTTTACTTTTATTTTTAATGAGCGACATTTTCTCTCTTTTGTGACTGTTACATAATTTTTAAACGTTTTACTGAAGCCTGTCTTCTCTTTCATACTATAGTTGATTGTGCAGTAAAGTCCTAATACTAGGTTTGTACCATTCATTTTTATACAACATCAATATTGATGTCAGAGAATTATTATTTTATCAAAGAATAAAGCATGGCGTATTTTTTAAAAAGTACTATTTCTAATCTGACTATGCTTCATTATATAATTGATTGTAGCTAAAATTACCTAAAAGTGACAGACAATGCTCATATACGTTAATTAAATTTTTAACAACATAATTCATTGTTAGTTCTATCTGTAAACAAAGAGATGAGGTCACAGAAAAATGTCCCTCCCTTTTATGGGCAGTGAAATGTATCTAAGATCCCACCAAGATATAACCATGACAAGTGCAACAAACAGGTTTTACCACACATTTGGTTTTAATTATGATCATTCTTAGAAGCCAAGAATTCCGAGTTTCACAAATATATCCCCTCTAGTAACTTCTGGCCTCCTAGCATCATCTTGCAATATCAAGTTTTTCCAGTGTCACCCCACAGCCCCCTCTGTAACAGAAGAGAGGCCTTTACATTTTCATGTGAATGTGAACAGTTGGTATGCTGGAATGATTACATGTATTATAGTAGTTAAATCGAACATCCTACAGATGTGCATATTTCCACTAATAATGGCATCATTTTGAACTGGGAAGGATACACTAGATCTATAAAAGTTCTTCTATTACATTACTTGGATGTATTCCTTCCAGTATTAGGGACGCTTCTAATTGATACCAGAGTATATCAGAAGTCTTTTTGATTTTATGGTGGTCTTGATTATCATTGGAAACATCAAGGCAGAAACAACTGTTTCTTTGATTTAATGAAGGGTCAAAAGTTGTTTTGACGGTGGGCAATCCAAATGACAGACATGAAGCAACTGTTAAATTTTACAAATGTTTACATGATCTGATCTTGCACGTTGCAATATGTAGCCAAGTCTTTTTATAGCCCAAACCTCTGGAGCGCCTCCTCTTCATAACATAGTGGTAATACTGACCTTTAACAGTTACCAGTTTAGCAACCTCATACCTCAACTAAATGTAACATGAATGCTTTTTTAAACACTGACACCTATGGATAGTTTAGAGATGCAACTCAACCGTTTCAAGATTCCTAAAAAAGGAATTTGGAAACATAGCCAGACATGAGTAGTGTGTGAAGGTAGGGCTGGGGGAGGCAAATGCTGTTGTATTATACATTTTAAATGAATAAAATTAATGAAAAATCTAAATTTAAGGTAATAAAATATCACTCTTTGCAAAAAAGATATTAAACAGGCTTCTCCACATATACATTATTGAGAATCTTGTGAAGCTGGATTACATATTAAATACAAAATAACTATTAAATTTGACACAACTAGCTAATGCTAAGACTTTAAGATAAAACTGATACATACTAATGAGAAGAGTATAGAGGTGACACCAGGAATGTTAAGGAAGACTCAAGGTTTAAAACTATTTTTGGGCTAATGGATCCAAACACTGTAGTTCCCCTTACTGGCATGATTTGATCAAATTCCACCTCTGGTGCTGGCATCTCCCACACACATAAGCTAATGTTTGGTTTGGAGTGGTACAGGTGACCTTGCACTAGTCCTCTATATTGGAATGAAGCATTTTATTCTATATATTTAACATTACAGTCTATTTGTGGATACATATTTTAGCACAAATACTAATTTGAAATACCAACTGAAAGACCATAATGAGTTTAAATATACTAAATGTAAGTATCTTATGAGTTGGAGTGTTTCAAGAATTTAGCAGCTGAGGTGGTGAAGAGTTTCCCAGAAGGGCAATGAACACCACTCACAGATCCCAAAGAGATTTGGTGAGGCTGGGTAGTACAGTGAGGCCCACTGACGGGAAGGGGAAGACACAGAGGGGGCAGCTTCCCGGGGCCTGGCAATTCAAAGAGCTCAGGGATCCAGCCACCTCTGCTGCTGCAGTAACACTGGAGGTGGGTGAAGCTTTGAATTGCTGCTGAAGTGCCACTCAACCTGGCTGTGAAGGCTGGGGTAGGTCCAGCTCCACAGTCTCGCTGACACTTAGGCTGGCTGCCCCAGCCCCACCCCCTTTGCCCCAGCCCCACCCCCTTTGCCCAAGTCCCCATCCCTTCTGGGGGTGCAGAGCTGCTTCCCCCCCCCCACCTTGCTCTGGGGCCCACAGTGGCTGTCAGCCCTGCTAAGTATAGTATACATATCTGAGGAGAAAACTTAAGACTGGGCGTGTGTTTGGGTCACACTGACTCTTACCAGTCTTGGTTGGTTTGCAGAGTATAACTCAAGTGTGCTTGGCAGGCTGCAGTTACACATATACCTCATGGTGTGGCTTGCATGCTAGGAGGCTGTTGGTATGCAGAACAGGTGGGAGCTCCTTCAGTAAGGCACTGTAAGGAACCCAAGGTTTCAGGGCAGGGGTGGCACAACTTCTCTTTAGTCTGGATTTTACCCTGGCATATTACAGAAAGAATGGCAAATGCCACACTTGGTGGCAGTATGAGTCTCCCCAAGGCAGTAAGGTAGCACTGGTTGCAGACAGAGAAGGTAGCAAAGGTTGCCAACAGAGAAGAAAACCGCAGGAGAGAGTTCTTAAACTCAGGTCTCTAGGCATAGTCCTTCATGGGGAGAAACTTCCTAAGATGGGAAGACTAAGCTAATTATAACACTAATAAGTGTAAACTTACTAAAAAGCTACTTACAATATATATTTACAAGTACAGAAGTTGAGGAGGATCATAGTGGATGCAGCAAATTCCAACTCAGGATATGTAAGAAGGAAATGGAGAGGTATTTGTCCATGCCACCCTTTACACCCATTTGGAAGCATGAAAAGAGCAACTGCTTATGCACAGATACTACCTGTTACAGTTCTCTAGTCTCAGGCACCTGGATCACATATGTACACGTGTGAAATGTATATAGGGACCATTATACAAGATCAGGTTCCTATTGAACTAACAATATTTGTAAGGTTTCTAACCATATCTTGCTATATTATAGCTTTTAAACATGAAGATAACCAGTTCAAAGTTTAAAATATGACATTTGATGTATTTTACACAAAAGATTTCTTAAGAAAGAAACTGAAAGTTAGTCCTTATTTTGCAGTGATGAAGATAAATCCATACATCCCAAAAGCATGTTAGTGCCCTTTCTCTAAAGAAAGTAAGTCTTAGGATTATGCAGAATCAGAATCGGACAATGGAAAACTACTAAGACCAACCTAGGGCTGTAAAATTTCGATTTGACTAATCGAATAGTCGATGCAATTTGCATTGACTATTCAATTAGTCGATAAGGGCACTTCCGCCTTTGAAGTTGCTACACTTAAAGCAAAAGTGCTGCAGAGTGCACAGGGCCAGCGTGGGACTCAAGCAGTCCCCAGCTGACCCCGGGCTCCACCCAGCACTGCAGCTTTGAAACGGCATGTGCAGCCCGGTGCCAACTCTGGACTCCCTTGCTGACCCCGGGCTTCATGTGGTGCTGTCACTTTGAAATGCCTCGTGCAGCCCGGGCCAGCTGGGGTCTACCGCTTTGAAGCATCACCTCCTCTTCCTCCCACTTACTGCCTCTTTCTGATAGAGGCAGCAAGGGGGGGAAGCGACTAGTTGACTAGCCTGTCTACTATCCGATAAGCATTTGCTTATCGGATAGTCTACTAGTCGTTCACATCCCTAGAAAGACCTACAGACAATACAGGAATGCTACCACAATAATAAGACCCTTGCCTCTGTGTGCATTAGTTTACAAAGGTTCTATGGGAGGTTCCTGCTAACACACTGAATGTTCGTGTTAAGGAATTTTTGGACAAAATATAATGTGTGACAAAGGCCCACAGCCAATGCCAACCACCTCATGACATTATAATGAGCTTCACTATGTCCAATATAGCAGAGACATGGCACTTTCTCTCTCATACTACAATTATCGCTGTGGATTTGTTTTACAAGCCCACAGTGAACTGAAAAAGATGTACAAAGTGACTTTTAATTACTCTTTCTTGCCTCAAGAGCCTGATTTTGCTTCCTGTGAAGTCAATGGGGAAAGTCCCAGTATTTTAGAATTAATCTCTAAGCAGCTTCATCTAGTACTCATAGAAGTCAGTGAAACACCTCCCACTTATCTGAATGGACCAAAGTTCATAAGGGCCTAAATCAGCACCCTAGTATTAATGTGTTGATAGTAACCTAAATTACATCTAGTGCTCACACGTTATTAAATATTTTAAACAAAAATTAAACAGAAAATTTGTTTTATGATATGTATACGAAACAAACAAAATGTGTAAAACAGAAAACTAGTCTCCTTACCTTAATTTTTATTTCTCATAATGGAAGGCATCCACTGGTCTGGATATTACTCATGGATTAGATCTGTTCATTCCACCACAATGCAGGCAGAAAAATTCTACCCTGGAAGGAGATGTGGTATGAAATTTCAGGTGGACCGATTTTGTTTATTTTTTGTTAGTTAGGGGTAATGTGTCAATGAGCAAACAGATTATAATGTGAAACCATTTTAAATTTTCACTTTCTGTAGAGAGCAGTTCTACTCTGAAGAAAGCATCTATATAAAATGACACCTTTTTATTTAAGAGATCCATTTCACATGGGTATAATGTGGAGTCCTCTCTCTATTGCACTGAGTAAAATGTGCTTTTCCAACATACTGTTCCTTGTGAGGCTGCATATGCAAAGCAAATTAAGATCTTTTCCTTCTAGTGCATCATAAGAGTTGTTTCCTAAATTCCACTCATTTGTGTCTGTACAAAGTCACTAAAAATTGTAGATTCTTCACTGATGGTAAATGGCACATGAGATGGAAAGAATTCAGCAGGACTTTCTGATCCCAGGGACAATTTGAGGCATTGAAATTTAGAGGAGATTATGGCTTTTGTATCAAATATGCTCAATTACACATTGATATATACACCAACAATGACATCTCATTACTCTTCAAAATGCATTGAGAATTCCATAAAATAAGTTACTGTGTTGAGTTTTCAAAAATAATAAATTTAGATTTTCAACTAGGAAAAAAAATCACTACTCTTTGACAATGCTCTTGAATTATTAGGTTTATTTTTATCGTTTTTACTACAGGAAACTATCACAGGAAGCTCTCAAAGTTCAACTCAAAACTAGATTGTTGCTTAATATTTAAAAAATAATGGTTAAGGCCTTTATACACTATAACTACTGATTACTGAATTAATTCTGAAGACTAGCCAATGCTTTCTTTCTGGATAATACTCAGAACAAAGTAAATATTGGGTTAGTTATGACACTTGTTGTTCTAATACTTTAATAGCTTATTGTTCACTCTTGGTTGCCTCAGCAAGATAAAACATAAAAAAACAGCATTTCCTGACAGGAAGTGAATTCCCACTGTGTGTCACAGGACTCCAGCCAAGATCTCTGTTCACAGGAGTGACAGATGTCTTCTGTGGTTTGCAGATTAATAAAACTAAAACCATGATTTCTGTATCAAACAATCTATGTAGTCTGAATACTGCAACTCACAATGCCAACTGCATTGTATTTTGCAGGACTTACATTCAAGTACATTTATGCTACCAATCCCAGAAAAAGTTAATATATCAGTCTTAGGACATCCCCAATTACAGCTATTCTCTCTATGTTAACATCTAAAGATTAAGCTGATTTTCTCAAGAATTTAGTGAATGATTCTCATCCTAAAATTATTTCCACATGATAGTCTGACATGTAAGTAAGCCGGAATGTTAAAATAATAGATAGTACCAAACTTACACTGAAATTACTGGTATTAAATAATACTTATTCATTCATAGTGTGCCTTTTTTATAGGTAGAATTTATTGCAATAGCAATGTTAAGTAACATATACTGTGGGTAAGTATTGAGATATGACAAGGGAATGATATAAATACTTAGACATATTAATCCAACAGTACAGTAACTATGGTAAGAACAAAAAGTTGCTTGTTAGAAATCATATACTCTCTTCCAATTAACAAGTGTTTTAATGATAATTAATATCCTATCATAATACAGTAATAATGAAAAAGGTGCTGTCCCATCAAATATACCAGAAATATTTTTTAAAGTTACATTAGTTGAATGTAACTCATTCTCATTAAAATCAGTGGCAGAATCAACTCCAGAGATTTCATAACTAAATTTCAGCATGCTTGAGATGTAGCATGAACTTTTAAAGAAAGCAAACTTCCTGAAAACACGCTTGCTGGAGTTCTACCACACTGTGCAGTATGGAATTTGCACTAGGGATGTTAGATATCGGTTATTCTAGTAATCATGTGGCTGCAACAATTTTTAGGGGTTACACATTTACTAAAATGCTCCCTGGGGATGGGGTCAGCAGCCAGTAAGCATCTGGCTCCCAGCCCCACTCACGGGGAGCCCCTTGCTATCCTGCATTGCTATCTCTGTATCTGAGGCAGCAGCACAGGGTGGCAAGTAGAGCTGGTCTGTAAGGGGAGCCAGTTTAAAAATCCGCTCCCCCACACACAGCGGCTGCTCTGGCATCCAGGGTTGACAGTAGGAGCCCCAAGCACACATATTGTGTTTGACAAAACAATATGAAGAATTTTAAAAGAAACATTAAAAATTCTGCACGTTATGTATACCACAGAATTTCCCCAGGAGTATAGGTAACTATAACAAACGGAGAAAATTCTTTCACAGAAGTTTCCTAATCAGTGTCCTCTAACTATACTGCAGTTTAGAATCTCAGCTTCTTGGGTAGAGAAAACATTCCTATGAAGCTTTTGTTTCGTGATAAAATTACAACTAATCAAACTAAATGGTGGAACTCTGGGTTTTCAGGCAATACTACAAGTTACCATTACAAATATACATGCACTGTGTGTTTTTAAAAAATTATTTGCCCCACAGCAAATCTCATGACATGTACATTCCTGCTTCTGTAACCATGTAAATTTATTGGCAGGATGGTAGGGTAAAGTTCACCTCTCAGGCTGCTTCCTCAGCACCAATCAGCAAAGTCTAGTTATGTCAATTTATGTCACTTTCAGTGCTCAATGAGGCAAGGAAATGGATTAGAATGCTGGACTGTGGAAACAATGTTAAACATCTATGCCAAAACTGAGTATCAAACTCCCAGGCCCAGCTTTATATGCCCGACTTCATAAAAGTTAATGGAATGAATGACATTTAAAAAACTCAGTATAAAAAGTAAAACCTATTTCCAGATGTTGAAATAAGATTTGCCTGTAGGAAATACTTTAAATATATTTTTTGCAAACAGAGATATGTAATTTGAAATGCAATTTTACAAGAAAATGCAATATAAAAGACATTTAAAAACACTTGGGTTTTTTTAGAATTTGCTAGTGATGTCTAAGGAAATAAAAATATATGGCAATCCTTACAATGTTCAAGGCTATTAAAATACCCTCCAGACATACAACCTTTTCATATATTTTTAAATCAGAATATACCCCCTCTGATCAGTCTCTTATTTACACAATTGCTGTGGCACATAAAGAGGCAGTATCGATCCTATGACACTATCCTAGTGCTATGTAATATGTAATTTTGATTTAGTTCATGATATAGTCTAGTTTTACTCCATTTTAAACAATCTATTTGAGTTATATTTGTTCAACTGTAAATCTTAAAAGGTAGCTTCAATAACTCATCACAGTATCATATCACAACTAGATCCTTTTCTAAGCACAGTATGGAAATACTCATCTTAACTTTTAAGATGTACTCCAAAACAAGAGCCCCATCCAGCTCCTACTGAAGTAAAAGCTTCCATTGATTTAAATGGAAGCACAAGCAGACGCCATGTCCCTAAAACCCTCCCACAATGAACAGTAACAATAGAGGAAAACATCTTAGCAGAAGAGGTAAACAGATTTAATGAATACTGACTGCATGGGGAAAACAATATTTCAGACATAAAAATTCAACTCACCATTCACATAACTACACTGAGGATGAAAACAAAAATATTTGAAAAAGAGAATCAAAATATGCTTCCAACAACTTTTTGCTGCATCCCTCCCCAATTGCTCTGTCAAATACATAGCAGCAACAACACAAAGCATCTTTATGGCAGGAATAAAAGGCTCTTTTAAATGCTTTTTTTTAAATTCAATGAACCCACTCTTACATAAAGTTCATGCCACTATGTCTCGAGCTTCACTATTGCCAGATCATGGAGCTGTCAGTCAGCTAATTCTGGTAAATTACATATAGAGCAATCTGAAATATGTATTCAATTTTTATATTGGATCAAGTCATAAAATTGTAATCAAGAGGTTGATTAAAAACGATTTGAGCATTCAATGATACTTAGTCAGCAAAATGTTTACAAAGTTCTTCGGATTAATTTTTTTCCCCCTAAAACAAGAGCTTCACTTCTTACTAACTGAGAACAGTTCTCACTTTCAGAGCCACTTTCTTCCAGGAAGAAATTAAAGAATTTACTACATAAGAACAGCCATACTGGGTCAAACCAAAGATCCATCTAGCCCAGTATCCTGTCTGCCGACAGTGGGCAATACCACATGCCCTAGAGTGAGGGAACACAACAGGTAATCTTCACATGATCCCTCTCCTGTCATCCATTTCCAGACAAACAGAGGCTAGGGGCACCATTCCTACCCATCCTGGCTAATAGCCATTGATGGACCAAACCTCCATGAATCAATCTAACAGGTTTCAAAAAAAGAGCTGAAGTCCTAGTCTTCACCATATCCTCTGGCAAGGAGTTCCACAGGCTGACTGTGCGATGAGTGAAGAAAAACTTCCTTTTGTTTGTTTTAAACCTGCTGCCTATTAATTTCATTTGCTGACCCCTAGTTCTTATATTATGGGAATAAGTAAATAACTTTTCCTTATTCACTTTTTCCACACCAGTCATGATTTTATAGACCTCTATCATATCCCTCCTTAGTGTCCTCTTTTCTAAGCTGAAAAGTCCAAGTCTTTTTAATCTTTCTTCGTATGGGACCCATTCCAAACCCCCTAATCATTTTTGTTGCCCTTTTCCAATGCCAATATATGTTTTTTGAGATGAAGCAACCACATCTATATGCAGTATTCAAGATGTGGGCATATCATGGTTTTATTCAGAGGCAGTAAGATATTCTCTGTCTTATTCTCTATTCCTTTTTTAATGGTTACTAACATTCTATTTGCTTTTTTGACTGCTGCTGCACACTGAGTGGATGTTTACAAAGAACTATCCACAATTATTCCAAGATCTCTCTTGAGTAGTTGTAGCTAAATTAATTCCCATGATATTGTATGTATAGCTGGGATTATTTTTTCCAATGTGCATTACTTCACATTTAACAACATTAAATTTCTGATACACAAAGCCACAGACTCCTCCCAAGTACAGTATTAATAATTTTTGTGGGTTTACAGTTGCCATAGAATTAACAAATCTGATATCCCATTGCTTAAAAAAATACAAAAAATAATAAAAGCTAAGTTTAATTGATATCATGTGGTGTGATGAAAGAAGCCTTGCCCTAGAAATGACCTTTATGATTTTTCAAGCTATCCAAAATATACGCAAGAGCAAGGGTGGAGCACTATAGAACCCACTATAACAATGATTCACAGAATGCACATTCATTTGCAAGTTTGGCAAGTAAATAATGCTAGCAAGTATGGATATTATCTACAGAAATATCCAGCTGCAAGCATAACGGGGACAGAGAAATTCCCAAGCTAAAAATGTGGGATTTTGCTCGTAACCTCCATCAACTCTGAGGAGCAGTGCATTTTCAAACGAGTAAACTTTTAAGCTAAGCAAACAGGACAATAGAAGGAAAAAAACCTGTCTGGGAAAGGATTTTAAGATGGTTAAGTAGAAGTAGGTCCTTTTGTAAATTGAGTCTCTAAGTTTCACATACCCTTCACTGCAATGAAAATTTTACCTTGTCTGCAAAATTATGTAGTGCCTCGAAAAAGAACACAAACATGCTACAAGCAACTACAATAATATAGCTGTCCTTTTTTATGTTAACACTGTCCAGTAAAGCATCATACAATATCTGTATTTATCAGACAAAATATTCATAACTCAGACAGATAGGAATTTATAAAAACGGAACACATAAAACAAGATAAAAACACATAAAAAAAGACAACGCTTTCTGGTGAAAACTCCCCAGATACATATCATTCCAAAGCAAACAATTTTTGTTTTAAACCAAAGAACTGTTCTTTATTTCCCAAACACCACCCACTCTTCCAAATAAACAAGTGATCCACTGTTGCATAAGAATTTTAATTGTTTCCATAATCCTTATTACCTGCCAAAAAAGTACTTAACATGAGATATCCTCCATAGTAGGCTCAAAAATACAGGCATGTTTAAAATAATTATCTATCTGTGCATTATGTAAAACAAGCTTAAGACTAACTTCGTATAGATTAAAGCATTTTATAAAGCACAAAAAATGAATTTTTTCTACTATTTACTGTTTCTATCCTCAACAAACTTAATCCTGCTTTAGTTCTCCAAATTTAAAAACCATTTAACTACCCAATCTTCAGATACTCACTGATTCCCTTAGCCCACCTATTTTCTATACCCTCTGCTCCCTGTTTCCCTCCCCTTCCCCCGCCCCCCCTTCTCTCCTATTTATTTTGGGTCTGCACATCCTAAACTCAGAACTCCAGTCATCTGAAGAAGTGGGCTGTGCCCACAAAAGCTCATGATACCATCTACACGTTTTGTTAGTCTATAAAGTGCTATAAGACCATTTGTTGTTTTTATTTGTTGAGTGTTCATCTCAAGCCCCTTTAAGATTTTTCAAGATAAGAACCCAAAAGTCACCAGATACTTTTGAAAATCTTGGCTGGAGTTTCTGCATTACAGTTTTTATTTAATAGCATGGGTTCTTAGCGCTCAGGAGAGATGTTTGTATGTTACATTTCAATCCATACATACAATTTCAGTAATCTTGGATTATTATTGCTGAAAAGGTCTATGTTGTTTTCAAAGTCTAAAAAACTTGCCTCACAGCTGCAAAGGAAATGAAGAGAAGAAAACACACACAGTCGGTATATATCAGCAATTAATTCCATCCACAACCGCCCAGCTGTTTGCACATGGAAGAATCAGCCTGTTTCCTTTAGGGACTTTTGCCACTGAAAACTGATATTGCACTTTCAGAGACACAGGCTGTTTGTAACATGTTAGGAATGTGCACATAGATCACACGAAGTTGAAGAAGAAATGAAATCCAGATCTGATTCTCTTTACATCTTGCCAACATACTGAATATCTACATTAAGATAGAGTTATCCCCATCCCTCACCTTCCATTCCCCCAAATAAAAATGGAAAACTGCCAGCAAAGTCAGATTAAGTGTCTAGAATGGACACTATTATGATTTACTGGCAAAGAAAAGGTGCGACATTCTCAGGAATTCACATGCCAAAGGCATGTTACATTCAGCCAAGACATTAGTACTTTATAGCTAATTGCCAAACTGGTAGGTTCCAGGACATCTCATTATAAATTTACATGGGAGCAATACTTTTACCATGGAAATGCTGATAATCTCTGTTTAGCATACACAGCCATCAAACAATACTTTGTCCCACTGGAACTAATTCATTATGCCCTCAATGTGTACTTTTTTATTTAATATTATGGGTTCTTAGCAGTCAGGAGAGGTGTACACTGCACCTCATGGGAAGACGGTCTAGAACAAACTATTGGCAGTAAGCAAACATTTCATTTTCACAATCTCAAGGGCCAACGCCAAGCAGCAAGAAGTCATTGTAAAAATGAGCTCCCACAATTCCAGGGAAGTGTTCTTTAATTTTAAAGGATCAATGGGTACTAGCTTGTATGTTTTACTGGACTCACCATTAAGTTAGGTAAACTACAGCTGTGTGTGCCAGTGAACTTGAGAACATGTTTTGCAGAAGTGGGACAGGTAATAACCTAAAAACAAGGTTACTAGTAGTTTCAAGTGACCTTGGGACTCACCTTGAAGAAAGTTCTTTATATAGTAATCAGTCCAGCCAAATACAAATGGCAAAGATATTAATTGCTATAAATTTTATAGCCTGCATCATTGTATCTGTGCCAGAGGAAATGAAAAAAATGTAACAAATACAGTTTCACTTTTAATACAGAATAAATTATATTAATTAAACAGTACCTTTTTATATGGCTTTTTTGTACAGTTCAGACACATGCTTCCAGAAGACTGACACTGTCTCTGAAACGCACAAAATGGAGGACTACCATCGCTTGGGAAATTTCGAAGTCATTGAAACTTTTAACTGGTTACAGTTTCCCATAGGATTTAATCACTCTCCACACCTGATTTGAAATGGGGGGGGGGGGGGGGGAGAGTAAAATATGAATTGTTTTCATATCACCGTCTCTTATTCCCTTAAAGCCAAATCAGTCAAAAAGTAGTAGGTGAATGAGAACATTTAATCTCTTCATCTTTAAATTATTCAATACCTATAGTCACAAATGATCTCCCTATATTAAGCAAAAGTGGCCCTACAGTTAATGGGTAGCAACATCCATGCCACTGTTCCCACCTCCACTGTTTTAATGTGCTGATAATCTTCCTAGATAAATTCCTTTGGGGACTTTTTTTCTATGCTTAGTATCAGTCCCACCAGACAATTTTTTGGAAAAGTTAAAAATCATGGCCATTTTTTAGTTTTCTGTATGTTAAACATACATTTCAAGACTCTTCTTTCCTATATGTTCAATGCGCCTAACTTAACAAGCAGTGGTACTAACTGCATTCAGGCTGGTTTGACAAATCACAATGAAATCAAAGCAAAAGCCAAGTCTGAAAGAAATTGGATTATTAGTTCTGAGCACTGAAAGTTTTGTAATGCAAACATATGCTAAACTGATCAGAAATACCAAAATGTAAAGTCAAAAGTAGCTATACAAGCATTTAGGGCATTTTGAAGTGCTCTTTAACATTAAGAAAATTTTCTGTACCACAGATTTCCAAAAAGGCTTAACCAAAGTTCTAAATTCCTGTAATTAACTTACTAAGTGGTAGTGTTTCCTTAGGTGAGAGTCCTTTATTTCTTAACCTCAATCTTGCATTAATGCTTTTTATTTTTAAATTGCATGCAGTATAATAGGAAAATGTAGTTTTAAGGTAAAAGTAAAAATGGTGGTATAGTAGAAACATTTCATTTCAACAGTTAAAGCCTGCAAAGAAGAGGCAATTAAGATGTACATGTCCCACTGAGTGATCATTAGTCTTATCATTCATAGTTTTCCCTCCCTCTTGCTTCTTTTGCATGAAAGTTCTCCTTGTGCACAGAGCACATTGAAGGCCCATCCACCACTTAAATGACACTTATGTCTATTTTGAGACTGAAGTGGTAAACAGGCCTTCAACATTCTCTGCACAGGAAAGAATTTCACCCTTCACGTCGACCCCACCTCCCCTCACTTACTGCATCCCAGCTAAGTTTAAATTATAAATCCTTAGAAGTCAAGACCCTTAATATTAATTTTTGTGAAACACCTTGCATGCTTTTGGGTGCTCAAAAATAATGAGCTTGGAATAGGCCATACAACTGATGATAACACAAGTGAGTAGCATAGCTCATTCCAAAAGAGTGACAATATGGATAAGCAACTATGTATACTAGGTGATTCAATATCACTGAAACGTTTGAGCTGTTTGATAGTTCCCAGCAATATTAAGATTATATACTAATTAAGGACACAGATCGAGTAATCATGCAGCATCCAACTGAAATGGTAAAGGGATTCAGGAGTGCAGCTCGCAATACTTGTTTTCTGTTACCCAAAGAACTAATGAGATCACTTAATTCCTGAAATGCAGGGTAAACCAAATGATTATGGTTATATATTTTGTGCTATGAGAGCAGTATAAATGTTTCCATGTTTAGGCATATGAACGAAGATGAAAACAAGCTTTCAAAAGACCAAGTGTAACAAATGGCAACACAATAAATATCCTAATTGGGGAAACAAATTTGATTGGCATGTTTCTAACATAGTATTAATAACAGAGCTAAGAATTCAAAGGATGATACGGTCTCTAACTCTGTAGAGCAATACTTTTCTAGGGGGCTGTGTAATGGAGCTTTACTTGTTATTTGTGACCAGAAGAAAAAAAATTGGTTAAAAAAAAAGTTTGCAGGTCAGAGTAAAGTACCTAAAACTAACAGGGCAGGAGAGGCCGAGCAGTTGTAAAAGTTTTGCAAACTCATTATAAAAAATTTTGTACATGCCTGAAATTAATTTACAGCTTAAAGATTTCTTAAGGTTCTCTTATCCCTACACCACAATAAAAGTCAGACACAAAACCAAGGGGTAAAGAAAAATACTCACACAGTTCAACCACATTTCTGGATTTCAAGATAATATTTAAAAAACCTTGTATTTTACATTCCCATGGCATGTAAAGAAATAAAAGAATCTTGTTTAAATTACTATGGCTAATCTATAAGAAACTTCGACACACTAAGTTGAAGTTTAGCCACTGACAAACTATACTCAAGCATAGCTACAATTAACTGACTCATTATGGCTATGTCTTTTTGGTTCTAGCCAGAGAATTCATGGAAAATACTCAAACAGTCCCAAATGTATGAATATGTACATTGTAGTATATGAACAAGGAATTTGAATCTACTATACCACCTGTAAATATCTCTTTGCTTCAAAGTAGCAAATTCTATTGTTACAAGTGTGCATATCTTGTATTTTATGTATTAAGAGAAAGGGCTAAATTGATCTAGGGTATGTGTATACTACAGCATTATTTCAAAATAAGCTATTTCGAAATAGTTAATTTGAAATAGCTTATTTCGAAATAACGCGTCTACACACAAAATGCATTTCGAAATAGCATTTTGCTATTTCGAAATAGCACGTCCACACTGAGTGGACGCTGAATTGCATTTAAGGCCGGCCAGAACCAGGTCCAGCAGGGCGTCAGGTCAGGAGTTACTTAGTCTCAGGCAGCAGCCACACAATCTGAGGCCTGTGCTTAAAGGGACCCCTCTGGACAGCCGGTTCTCAGGTTTCCTTGCTTGCTTGCCTACCTCGATGAGGGACAGCAAAGCATTTTGTGTCTGTGTGTGCTGCTTGCCCTCACTCGGGACACCACAGCACTCTGCAACATGGAGCTGGAGCTGCCCCTAGGCACTCTGGTGCTGCTCTTGGACGCGTTGCTGCAAGCCTGGCTGCACTTTCTGCAGGCTGCCATCCAGGAGGTCCATCGGGGGGCTGTCAGTATCCAGGAGGCCCTGCAGGAGAGGTTCCACCCTGAGGAGCACTGAGAGCCTCCCTGGTCTGCCCCACTGGGGGCTTGTGCCTCATTCCTCCCTCACGTCCTTCCACTTACCCTTCCACGTCCTACCCACACGTCCTTCCTGATATAAAATAAAATACACGTTTTTTTCGTAAACACAAGCTGTCTTTATTTAACAAAACTTGGGGGGGAGGGAATGAAACTCTGGTGAGACTGGGGAAAGGAGGCGGGAGAGGAGAGGAGAGAGAGTGGGGGAGGGGAGGGAGAAACCTGGGAGGAGGGAGCTGGAAGGGGGAAGCAAGGGGAAGGGGAAGCTCAGGGTTGGGGGTCTCGCTGCACCAACTTGATTTTCATGCGAACCTGCTCCTGGGTTCGCATGTGGCCTTTGGTGGCCAAGCTGGCAGCTATCCTACCATAGACGGCCGCATTCCTCCATCTAGTGCGGAGATCATGGACTTTGGGGGCATCCCCCCCAAATCTGAATAAGGTCCATGAACTCCACCCTGGACCAGGAAGGCGCCCGCCTTTCTCCGGGCCCTGGCAGGCTCCTGGGAGCTGGCAGACTGCTCCTGGGGAGCGGTGGAGGGCTGGCTGCCAGTGGCTTGCTAGCTCATGTTTTGGGGCCACTGGGTCAGGGGCAGTGACTACTGGCTCTGGGATGGCAGGCTTGGAGCTGTCACAAGCACTGTGGCCAGAGTCTACCCCTTTAAGGGCTCCGGGGGGGGGAGGGGGAGGGAGAGGAGTGTTCTTGGTTGAGGCTGGTGCCACCAGGGCACCCTGGGAAGGCTGGAGGCCCCCTATTTCGAAATAAGTGTCTACACAGCACTTATTTCAAAATAGCTATTTCGAATTTGGCATTATTCCTCGTTAGAATGAGGTTTACCAAATTTGAAATAAGTGATCCGCTATTTCTAATTTATTTTGAAATAGCCGTTTGGCTGTGTAGACACTAGGAAAGTTATTTCGAAATAAGGGCTGTTATTTCAAAATAACTTTGCTGTGTAGACATACCCTTAGAGTGTAACTCTACTGAAGCCTAGTGGAAGATTTTGGTCAAACATGTCTTATGCCAACCTGACATCTTGGAACAGTCCCCATCTATAGACTTTCCTCAATATTATAATTTCTTTGTACTTATGAGGAAACCATAGGCTACACCAAAGCAGAAAGCATCAGGACTGGTTTGATGAGAATGTTGAAATCGAGCAACTCATCAATGAGAAGAGAATGGCATTTCATGCTTGGCAGAATAATTGCCCATCATCAATTTCTTTGTATTCTATTGGTATATCCTGCTTTATATACAATTAATGAAATATCATTTCTGACTTTATTAAAATAATTAACTTTAAAAGAAATTCATAGCAAATAGCCTTATTGATTTTTTTCAGGAAAGATGCTATATAAAATACAAGTACATGGGATTTGGATACAAGGCCAGCTTTTAGTTTCATCAACTGTTCTTTTGTTCACTGCTAAAATCTTACCTTCTTCATTCCATAATTATAATCTCTCAACAAGTGAGGGAAAAAATAAATTATAGCATCCTAACCCAAAATGATTTATTTAACCCAGACACAGCTTTCCAGCAGTATACAGAAAAATTAGGAAGCCATCTTGTAAAGATCCTAAAAACTACTGCCACACTGGATGGACATTAGGCTCAAGTTACTTTCAGATAATCTTTGTTCTGAGAATTTTTATAGTTAGAAAACAACAACTCATGCTTTATGCATTTTATTTAGAATTCTGTAGGCCTTGAACTGCTGTTGGACATTTATCTGGCAAACTCAAAGGAGTCATACTCTAGATGTAATGTGTCAAACCTGGCAGAAAGATTAATTATTTGGGTCTACATATTAACCATGTAATACTCTTCATTAACACTAACCATGAGTAACAGGATGAATTTCTAGCTAAAATCTCCTGCATCAAAGCTATAGCAATGCTGAAAGAGCCTTACCCCGTACAGTGGCGTCCAACATGTTAGCCACTAACCACATGTGGCTATTTGGCTGGTGTAGTGTGGCTTATTTGCTAATTTGAAGCTAATTTGCTTCAGAAATGGTTGGATACCATGGCCGTACACCCATGTCAATTTGGAGTTTATGGAAGAATTGATCCTGGATGTGGTCTATGGGCTAAATAAGATAAATACACCTTTATAGCAGTAGCACAATTCATTTCAGGCAATTATTTTTGTTATAGTCTATTTTAACTATATACATTCCATTTTAATTAAATGCAAGATTATTTATAAACCAAATGCTGGATATTAAGCACATTCAACAGAAAGTATATCCCCTAACAATCAAGAGAATAAACTTGAAATGTCAGATATACCTTGTCATGAATTTTAGAATAACTTTTATAGGAGAGAATGACACCCAACTAAATACAGGTATCATTATAACGCATAGTCTCAGTGGATATACAGCAGCATAATGGCATACTGACTGCTCCAAAGTAACCATTATGGTCTTGCATCTCTATGTGAAAAAACCTCCTTAATTAGTAAACCATTAGAGCTGTTGTGCCCCACGCAACCATTACGGTTTACAGCAGGAATTCTCATTTTCACAGGATGGACTACATTTTGGAGAGATTATCTGAAATACTTAAAAAAAAAAAAAACCCCAAACTCTTCTTAAACTATTTTTCTGCCATACACAACTGAACAGCCAAGCTCCAGTAACAAAATCACTCAAAGAAAATACAGTGCTATGTAACCAGCAAGCTGTCCACTGACAAGTGTTTTGTGGACAACAATTGGGGAACTGCCGGTCTACAGTAATAAACAATCTACTTTTAGAAGAAATATCTTTAAATAAAAGAAAGAAAGAAAGAAAGAAAGAAAGACTGATGGCTCCTTCAGAGCAATTATCAGCCACCTGCCAAATGTTCTGCACTCCTGAAGTCACACTTTAATGACAGTTTGTATTTGATTCTAAAGATGAACTCAATGTCATGATACACAAAGCAAATGCTACAGGTCGAATTTGAACCTCAGTTACAAGCAAATGGAAATTCTGCACACATGGAAAGATGATGGAGGAGGGGAACAAAAACAGGCTTTAAAAACAAACTACAAAGCTTCTATGAAAGAGTAGTTGAATACTGAGAATTACGTATGCAATTACAATCACCTCTGTGACAGCAGATACTGTAACTGATCTTTTCCCACATCAGGGGGTCTGACTAACAGGTCAGATTGTTCAGCATGTTAATACAATATTGGCTGCAAAGAAACAACAAAAGCTGAGAAAACAACTTCAACACTTAATCTGAATTTCTATTTCAATCAGTTTCAGACAAATACAGAATTTTAACAGTTGTAGTACATGCATAAAAAAGAAAGGCTCAATTCCAAGAGGCCCCAGGATAGGACAATTTTAAAACATCACACACTACTGGAAAATATACTCTGGGTTCTGTGTGTCAATCCACAACTCCACTGCAAATAATTTTCAAAACATTACTATGAATTTATGCCCTCTGTTTATGTACAGCCTTATAAAGCTCTGCTCCAGCAGAGTCAGCAAGACTGAGGGTATGTCTATACCACCAAGGTTTGTGGAGGAAACTAATGCTAACATGCAGAAATAAACAACTGCAGTCATCAATGCATGTTCATACTTGGACCCCATTGTTGAAGGACTGTGTTCACATTGGGAGCTCCTCCTTTGACAGCGGGAGCAATGCACTGTGGGTATGTCTCCCACAGTGCCTTGCAACACCATCTGTCGCAAGGTGTTGTGGGACTGCAGAATATAGTGCAGGGAATCTTGTGACCATGCAAAACATCCCTCCCCCCCACCAACATTTTGTTCCGGGGGCTACCAGTGTCCTTTCGCACTTTTTCCAATTGCCATTCTTTGTTGTGCACTCTGGCATTTGCAATGAGAAAGAATGGATCCCTCTTCTCTTTCATGCTCTGTTAACTCTTGTGAGGACATGGTGCATGGCAGTGACAATAATCTTCAAGTTGTTGACAGAAAAAGGAGACTTGGAAGAGCCTGGCAGCATGCAGGATATGGACAGTGGTGACCTACCATTGCATTTGGCTGTCACAGAGCAGCTGTACAGGGTAGACCAACATTTTTGGACTAAAGAAACCAGCACTGATTGGTGGGACTGCATTGTCATGTAGACGTGGGATGAAGACCAGTGGCTACAGATCTTTAGGATACATAAAACAGTATTAATGGAATTGTGTAGTGGGCTAGTCCCTGACCAGCAGCGCAAGGACACCACAACAAGAGCTGCCCTGTTGTTTGAGGAGAGTGTGGCAATTGCTGTCTCAAAGTTGGTGACTCCTGATTGCTAACAGTCAGTTAGTTGCAAATCAGTTTAGAGTGTGGAAGTTTACCTTTGCGGCTGTACTACTGCAAGTATGCAGGGCAATAAATTGCATTTTGCTATGGAGCACCATGACTCAAATGTGCATGACAGTGATTGGCTTTGTGGACTGGGATTTCCCAGCTATGGCGGGGAGGGGATTAAATAGCATACATTCCGATTTTAGCATCAGACCACCTTGCGACAGAATACATCAACAAGAAGGGCTACTTCACAAATACCTGAAGCAACACTGAGGATCACTGTGGGCATTTCACAGGCATCAACATGGGGTAGTCTTGAAGGGTACATAACGCACACATTTCAGGAACACTGGTGGAGGTGGGGATTTTGTTTCCAGACCACAACATTACAGTAGAAGATGTGGAAATGCTCGTAGTGATCGTGGGAGACCCAGCTTACCCTTGCAACCCTGACTCATGAAACCACACACAGGACACCTGGACAGCTGTACGGAGCATTACAACAATAGGCTGAGCAGGTGCCACATGGCAGTTGAATGTACCTTTGGGAGATTGAAGGTGAGATGGAGGTGTCTATATGGCAGGCAGATCTCACTGAGGAGAATATTCCCCGATTATCACCATGTGTTGCGCTTTGCCTAATCTGTGTGAAAGTAGGGGGAATTGTTTGCTCAGGGATGGAGCACTGAGGCACAGCGCTTGGCTGCAGAGTTTGAGCTGCCAGAAAAGCACAAAGGGCTGCTATTAACATCAGAGAGGCTTTAGGGTAAACTTTGACAATGAGGGGCACTGAAATAAACCTCTAGCCAATTGCTTCCAGGCAGCATCCACCTCCTTCTCCCACCATCCCATGTACCACATAGCCACAAACATTTCTCTAAAGCCTTCACTGGGGATCACAGTGATTGATTTATGAGAACGTTTTAACAGTCAATAACAGCATTGTTCTGCTACAAAAGTGCGCCTTTATTAATCAGAAAACAATGCAATGAAAAGCAATTAAGCACCTCTGACAACTGATAAGGGGGGTGCTTACAAAGGGTTACACCTAACCAACGTGTGTAGATCCAGGTTTCATTACCAAAGTTGGGAGAGAGTATGGAGTGCATAGGAAATGAGGACTCAGACAGTGAAAAGGAATGAGAGGGCATAGAGGAGGTGCTGCCTGACAGAATTTTGAATCAGCTGCAGGGGGTGGTAGTGAGCCTATGTGGGCTCACTATGCTGCTTGACTAAACACACGAGAATCTCAGTCTGTTCCTTCATCACCATGATTATGCATTCTGTGGCCTGCCTGGCAAAGGCCTGGTTGTCCTTACAAATTTGAAGCTCACTTTCCAGGCACTGTTTCCAATGTCTGCACTCATATCCTCGTTTCTTTTCAGGCACTTCCTTATCTATTACAACCTCTCCACTGTGGTCCATGGTGCGACTGCCAAGGTCACAGCTGTTTGGCACAATTTAAGAAAAGAATCTGTTACTATCAAGCCCTACATTGTAACACTTCACTTACCACCTCCTTTTCCACTCACTTTCCTGCTGAACCTTGCAAGGAATGCATCTCATTAAGCACCATAATCATGGTGAATGACGGGGTAAAGGTGGTTGCGCATACAGAAAAAATTGTAGGAAGGGCTCAAAATTCCCTTTGCAGGAAAATATTTCTAATTATACCACACTTCTCCACAGGCGGGTATCACCCTGGCAGACATCTCCCTGCTGAGGGGAAGGAGGGAAACCAGGACACAACTTCTCCAGGCTTGCAGCTTTCACCCTGCTCCATATACAGCCTACTTACTTTCTGCTTTGGTGCCTGCACAAGTGATTGCTGAATGGTACGGGATCATGTCCCACAATAGGAGCTACAATAGGAGCTACACGGGACTATGCGCCGCTCACAAAGCGCAGGCAATCTTGCTCTTCTCTATGCCTTCAACCCTGCACTTCACAAGCCACAGCCACCCTGTCTCTCATCCCTGGCTTCCTAGTCTCTGGAAAGTAGTTGCTCAAACTAGCTACACCCTTCAGGAGTAGAGATTGGTTCCTGGCCACCAGACACTCAACACACCAGGGGAAGTCCCTTATCCTTATCGGCTTCAGCCTCTTCTCTTTGTCTACATCATCCTCCGGGTTAGGCCCTCAGTGCACTGCCTCCGTGCCCTCTGAAGTATCCATGGGGTTCTTGGTGGTGTAGGTAGGGAAATGGCACATCCTCTGTGAAGCATTGGAATGTCAGTTCATTTCACAGTCCTTATATATGCTTGCCTGAGTTCCTTAATTTCTCTATGTACTGCAGCATGTCCCACTCGCACTCCTTTTTCACACAAGGATTGAAAAACTTGCCTGTATACATCCTAGTTCCTACAGGTCACTCAGCTGGAATTGAACAGATTCTTCTCCCCATACACTGATCAGACCCAACAGCTCCACTACAGTCCAAGTGAGAGAGCATTTGGTGCTAGAGTCAGGTATGGGCACCTGGGATTACGGCCTGAGTCAGCCCACAGAGAGGGAGTTGGCGGTACAAGTGCTCATGTTGCGTAGTGCACCATGATTTGTAAGGTTAGCTCTGTGTGGCGTACTTGCTCCATTGCATCAAATGCCTCAACCACCGCATAGATGAAACCAGACAATCAGTATCCTTTCAAATGAACTTGCACAGAAAAGCCAGGCAACAGGAAATGGGATTTAAAATTTTGTGGGAGGGACAGGTAGCTGGTCACTTGGCTGAAGGACAGCAAAGGACAGAAAACTGCTGACCAGAGAAGCTGATTGGGAATTGCGGACCACTTCCTGGAGGCCACAATCAGCAACAAAACACCTTGAGGTTTCTATAGTGCATGTCTGTTGACCACAAAGGGAAAAGAAAAAATTCCTCATGGAGTTTGAAATGTTTTGTAGACAAGCATGGGCATTCTTCTTGACAAGAGTCATGCTGCAGTGTGAACACTCATGCAATTGTGTGTCAAAAGGTACTTTTCCTCAACTCTACATTGCAGCATAGAGAAAATCCAAGTTACAAGGCAGTGAGGAATACAAGATTTGCATATGTATCATGCATAAATTTCTCAACTTTCTAGACATGTTTGCAGCTGCTGGGTTTCATCTACAGATAAATCAGCAATATGAACTTTAAAAATTGAGCAAGAGCAAAGATCAATGGGGTACACAAAGGTTTAAAATGCAAAAACATTTTCAACCAAGTATTGGAAAATCAGTTCCTCTTATTTAGACAAACTTGGAGGGATTCACGCTCCCTCTGACAGAAACGATAGTGTCACTAACACTTTAAGCATAGTACACTAGCAGATGTACCCAGCATTGCTTCATTCTTTAACTGAAGTAAAAGTGTGGGGGGAAGGGGGGAAGAGTTTGAAAAATAAATGAAAAATATACATACTTCATTTCATTTATTGTATTTTTTTTAAATGAAGGCTGGACAGAGTTCAGGGGTGAGGAGGGGCAGGAGGTTTGGGGCAGGATGTTGGGAAGTATGGTGGGGACTTAAGGCATGGTGTGGGGAGCTAAAGGCAAGGCAGGTGGGAGATGGCAAAAAATCAAGGCAGGAGGGCTCAGGGAAAGGAGCTGGGAGGTGTCTGTGTGTGGGGGGGTTTACTGGGGCCCCACCTATGGCATCAAGAGTGGCACTGCTCTGATGGCAACTCCTCCCAGGGGCCCGGGGCAGTGCTCCCCTGCCAGTGCCCCACTCCCAATTGCCCCGCAATCTGCAGGCTTGGGGGGGGCAAGGCTCTGGGGGCTGCTCCCCACCTCCAGCTGCCCCCTGCAGCCTTCAGGTTGTTTGGGGAGGGGTCAGGCTCCAGGGATTGCTGCCCTGTCCTGCAGCCTGCCCGCTCCTCCAGCAGGTCCCACCTCACATCCCGTAACAGAGCACCCACAGCTGCCAGCATGTGTGCATCTGCATGTGCCTCAACAAACATAAAATTTATTCCTCACAAGGAGGGAAGCAATGAGAGGGAACACAGACCAGAACCCGCACATCTTTTTCAGAGTCACCACTTCCCAATGTTGAGTTTCATACAAGTATGGCCTACTTTCTTTGATCCTAGAGATACATATTTATAAGTTTTAATGTGGCTACTGTTTCCTTGAGCTTCGCTCACCAAGTTTGCTCTGAATCAGTGACATAGCCTCTTTATTCCTTGAACACTCTTCCAGTTTGTGTGTCTGCAAACTTTCAGTGATATTTTCTTTTCTTTCAAGTTGGGACGCCACAAGAAAACACCTGCCACCTGATGATTCCCCATTTACAGTTGCAGCATGAGATCTATCAGAAAAGCCAACATTTAATCTATTTAATGAATATTGCATTAATTTTATGATGGTTCTATTTCTTAAATCAAAATGTCATGTCGTTTTAAGTATAATGCATTACAGAAGATTAAGTATATTACATCAACACTATCACCTTATCAACTTAACATGTTAATTCATTAAAAAAAAAAAAGACAGCTGATTATTCAGGTACGGAAAATATTGGACACTTGGTCAGTGCAGGTAGACCATTGCTACCACCACACATTTTGTGAATACCTTCGCGGCTGACAATAGGTCAAAGGGGAGCACTCTGTATAGTTAGAGATATTGCCTGCAATAAAACAACGGACTTTGTTGTAGCGAGGACGTACTGTCATATGGAAGCACGCATCTTGCAAATTAAGGGTAGCATACCAATTTTCACTCTCCAGGGAACGGATAAGGGAAGTGAGGGTAACCTTGAACTGCTAAATCAAGTTCAACTTCCTGATGTCTAATATTAGACATAAGCCCCCAGACTTTTTGGGAATTAGGAAGTAACAAATAGAATCCTTCCCTTAGTGATGCCAGGAACTTCTATCACTCTCAATTCCAGAAAATATTATACTTCTACAAGCAACATGGTCTTGTGAGGTGGAGCCCCGAAGAGAGACTGGAAAAGGGAAAAGAGATGCATTGGATAACATATCCCTCCTTTATAGAGCTGAGAACCCATTTGTCTGATATTTCATTCCTAAATACCGTAAAAAAGCAATAGGGGTCTTCCAAAAGCTGGGATAAGGCATTAGTTTAGTATGCTGTTCTCAAGGAGGCACTCAAAATGATTGCTCAGAGGCTGTCCATGTTTAGTGAGAGGGACTTGATGAAGTTGTCTGGCATTGTCAAGAATAGCCATATCATCTTAAGGGAGTCCTGGAATTTCTGAAGAACATGTGATCTGAAATAGGGATGTGAAAGGTTAACTGGTGCGGGGCTGGTGCAGCTCTCCACCTGCCACTGGCAGGGGGCTGCTCCAGCCCCACATTGGGCCCACTACAGGTAGAGGCAGCTCCAACAGGGGCTGAGAGCCAGCAGCCAGCTCCAGTGAGAGGCTGGGAGTGGGAGCCCTGCAGGCCGAGGGCAGCTCCAGCCAGACTGGACCGGTCCCCACACCTGGATCCCACTTAACTGGGTAAATGTTAAGTTAACCAACTAACTAATTAACCAAGTTTTTACATTCAGAAACTTAAGGGGGAGTGAGGACTAAAATGCTCAGAGCTTAGGATGTAAACCCTAGGGCTACGTCTACACTGGCATGAATTTCTGGAAATGCTTAAAACGGAACAGTTTTCCGTTATAAGTATTTCTGGAAAAAGAGCGTCTACATTGGCAGGATGCTTTTCGGAAAAGCCCTTTTTCCGAAAAAGCATCCATGGCCAATGTAGACGCCTTTCGGAAAAAGCCCGATCGCCATTTTCGCAATCGGGCTTTTTCAGAAAAGACTACTGTGCTGTCTACACTGGCCCTTTTCCGGAACAGTTTTCCAGAAAAGGACTTTTGCGGCGGGAGCAGCATAGTTTTTCTGGAAAAGCAGCTGATTTCTTACAGTAGATCGTCAGTGCTTTTCCGGAAATTCAAGGGGCCAGTGTAGACAGCTCGCAGCTTATTCCGGAAAAGCGGCTGATTTTCCGGAATAAGTGGCCCAGTGTAGACACAGCCTAGGAGTATATCTACAGAGCAGTGTTATTTCAGAATAACTGATGATATTCCAAAATAACAGTCCATGTCTACACTACAAGTAGTTATTTCCACATAATGTCAAAATAATGTTGAGCTGGATGACTTCTGACTCCGACTCCTGTAACCCTCATTTTACGAGGAATAAGGGAAGTCAAAGGAAGGGTGCTTTTTCGCTGACTTCCTGCTGTGCAGACAGAGTCAAAAGCCGAAATCAGCTATTTTGACTTAAGCTACACAATTGACGTAGCTCAAGTTGTGTAGCTTATTTTGGCTTTAGACCTGCTGTGTAGACATGCCCTAAGAGATCTCAAAGTTACCTGGGAATCTTCAGGGTCCACATTGCATGGTATAGACCCCTCAAAGAGGAAGTACTTGATTGTATTTTGCTAATGCCTACAGCCAAAAATGTCTCACATCAGTAACAGTGGCCATGGACCATGAAGCCAAAGCAGTAATAAACTCTTCCCTATACTCCTTTGGTAGTTTGTCTACAAACTTTGCTAATGCTGTATAATTAACCCTGTATTTGGAAAGGAAAGCTTGAGAGTTAGATGTTCTGCAAATGAAGGTAGCAATGAAGTAAGCTTTCCTACCATACATATCCAATCTCTTTATTTCCTTGTCTTTAGGAGTGGTTCTGGGATGAAATAGGAAGGAGCAGTCATTGGCATCTATGACCACCAATGAGTTGGAGACCACAAATATGAAGACATAATTCAAGTCTATTGAGTGACTTGGTTGCATCTGTGTGATCTCCTGACTCTATGTGGTACAGAGGCTGGAATATGCCAAAGGCAGTATGCCATTAATCTGAGGGGTAACCCTTCCTAGTGTGGGGGGGTTTGTATAATACTGAGGTCATTGCGCAGATTTTCTGGAATGAGTTTCACCTGTATTTCTAAAGAAATGACAACTCTTCTTACTAGAATCTTGAAAATCTTGAAGTCCTTTGGAGGTGGACTCAGATGACGGCCTCATCTGGAAAGGAAGGAACATGTGGACACATCCAGGTATGCCTCCAATATTTCATCATCCTCAATAGGGTTCAAACCTCTGGGAAAGTAAACAGTGGAACTTGGTAACAGGCTTCTTGGACTGGAAATTATGGACCTTCCTTCTGATATTAGATTCTGAGGGTCTCAAATCTTTTGGAGTGGGCCAAGACCAGTATGGCAAGGGGGATGCTCACCAGTTTTGAATCCACAACAGTGTAGCGTACCATTGCGTGGCTTCCCTGTAGGAAGATCATTCAGAGTCCTTACAAGCTGGGTCTCTGTCATGATGTCTTTAAATTGATCTGAAAAAAATCAGGATGATGACATGTGTGCCCCTCAAATTCCAAGTCTGAAGATGGAAGATAGGATTCCTCAGGGGCTGTTCCTGTATGTGAAGAGTTTGTTGGGGAGTCACCATTCGGTCTGTATATAGTACAGGACAAGGAGATCTGAATGCCGATGTGATAAACATCACCATCTGTGTTGAAGCCAACTGCACTGACACAGAAGACCTCTGCAGTGCTGCTGGTGACTGATGACTTGAGTATGAGGAAAATACTGTGGGGCTTCCTTTTGAAACAAGATCCGCACTGGGGCTCTTGTACATTTCAAAAGAAAGCCCTGAGTTTGATGGAAATAATCAAATAGTCAATGGAAATCCCATCGGAGTATTTGATTAATTAATGAATCTAAATTTAACATCCCTAATCCAGTTCTGAGTAGGTAAACTCTGGTTTTTTTGTTCTAGTAGGGAAGAAGATATAAAGTGTATATTTGTCCACTGGGAATTTATTTTTAAAATAATAAATCCTAGGTATCTACACAGAACACTACAATTAATTAACACTAAAAACTATCTGAACTAGATACAAAGTTTTTCAGAAAACGTTGGCTAACTGAATCAAACAGCTTGCCAAACAGCTTGATGTGGGAAGCTCTGACTTTCACCACGGATGGTGAGACGGAACAGAGGGAGGTAGTAGAGAGATCCATTTTATAACCTGGACTCAATGCACTAGCAAAGCATCCAGCCTCAGACCTGGATCCCCCTCAGCATTGGGGAGCCCGTGTTGGCACTCCAGCCCGTCCTCCCCCCATTTCCTCCCCATGGGGCTAGAGCATACAAAATCTACTAGCCCGGGCCCACCTAAGCTCTGGGGAATGTGGGGAGTATCTGTCTCCTTCTCAGTTGGGGGCAACGTCAGTGAGGGTTTTTTGTTTTGTTTTTGCTTCTTACTTGTGTGCAGCCCCAACTAATTTTTCGGTGGATCAGAGGCCCCCCAACCCAAAAAAGGTTCCCCAACCCTGACTTAGTGAAAATGCTGGAATAAAGCTACTCGGCTGTACTTGGTACTCATACACCTGAAGTGAAATGTATGTGCACACAAACACTTGAATGAGAACTTGAGAACAGACTTGATTAAAGTGCTCAATATCTGGTAATTTGTGTAGCTGCACTGGTATTAACTCTGAAGTGTAAAACAAAAGCTGAGGTTTGCACCAATTGAACCAGAGTTTATTTCAAATACAGCACAATTGAGCTGATCACACACACACCCTTGCACATTATTTTCTTTACTGAAGGTCAACACTGATGCAGCAACAATTGCTGGCCACTAATAGTGGAATTGTAGCTATGCTGGAATGCAGATAAGGCATAACTAATCATACTCACATTTACTCATGTGTTTCTAAAATATGTAAATAGAGTAGGGTCTTTTTTCCTTTAAAAAAATGTTATGTCAACTTGAAGACTGTATGTTGAAAAAACACTAGATCCACCATAATACCCCATATATGACTAACATATTATTGTTCTGCAAAAACTGAACACCCTCTTTCCCCCACTGGAATACTGAAATAAAGGTACAGAAAGACTCTATAAATCAATGCTGCAGAAAACCAAGAATTGAGACGTCCCTCTGTAAGTGGCCTAATCTACTGAACAATACTTACAAAAATGACAACTTTAGGCTCACAGCCCAAGATATATGAAATAAAAATATTTAAACTAATTCCACTGTTAAACACAAACTTTCCTCCACACACAGCTATTGGTCAGTACCAAAAACACAAATCCTCATTTTATGAAAACTGCAAAACTGTTAATGATAAACCTTTTGTGATAAAAGGAAACAAAAAACTGTATGTTTGTAAAACTGTCTTTCTAAATATCTGCCTCTGTACCACATACAGCCAGGAGATCATTGCTAGTAGATACATGTCAATGGCTATGGACAAACAAAGCCAAAGACTATAGACTGATTAACTGCTTAATGAAAAGTTTTAAGGCTTATGACCATACTTTGGAGGAAAAAAGTCATTTTAAACCATTATTTTTCATTCACCACATTTAGTCAATTACAAGAATAGGGCAGACTGGGCTACAGGTTGAGAAAATAATCCCCAGCCCGATGTCTTCGCACAGTACTCTCACACTAAGCTGTAGTTACTTTTCTGCTCATACAGATTTATTGTTTTGTAAGTAATCAAACATAAAATAATTGCTTCTCAGACAATAAAACCAACACACAATTTTTAATCAAAATATAGTGTGCTAATACACATGGGTCCATTTTTCCACCCAATTTAGATAATTATAATGTTTAGTTAACATGATAGATATTTAAAATTAAAATATTTTCTCCAAAGGTCGAAATTTAGGAATTTAAATAGGTTTATATCTATCAGTCATGTTAACAAGCTAATGAGTTCCAGCCTACAGCTCTGAATCAGCATTTTCTACATAAACTGCACTGTTAGTTCAAAATGGTTGGAAACTTCTTGTTCAGTATGTAAATAAGCAGTGACTATAACTAAATTATCCTCTATATTTGATTTCTGGCAGTTTCTCTTCATTATTTCACAATTAAACAAGTAAGAGAACACACAATCTGTGTTCCTAATCTTGAACAAGCCACTAGTATTTACCCTGAAAAAAAAAAAAAAATCAAATTTTCTGTTTGGTGAAAAATCAGAACTTTTTCCCACTATAGCAAGTACAGCTCACATCTGCTAATTCCATCTGACATAACAGCCTAATTTTTCTGTTATTAAGAAAAGCTTTACATTAATGTCATCTTCCTCCTTTTGCCTAGCATGAAACTGCTTTATCTCATAGGCCAAGAATCTGACAGTGACGGTGATATGGAAGTTTATCTGCTGCCAGAAAACTACTTTTATGATAGGATTTTGGAAAGAGGAGGGGGAGACACTCTTCAGCACTCTCCAGATGCTAGAAAGAAGAGTAATATCAATGTGATGAATTCAAAACCACAAGATGTACCTCCAAAAAGTTAAGGGGGTTAAAAGTCAGAACACCTTCAGTGTTTCGTGAAATAACACCGATACACCTAAATTCATCATCTATATTACCAACAAAACCAAAAAGAGAACATACTGGAGAAGGGGGATGTATAAATCAGACTAGTTCCATGCCTAAACGACAGCCTGCGTTTGTAGCCGCCCTCCTTTGCTACCAAGAATCTAACTGAAGGCACCCAATCCTTTATCACATGTCTGGATCAGTAAATCCCTACATAAAGCAGCTCACAGAAGATTGCAGAACTTTCACAGCCTCGCTATTTCATCTTGGCAACCTCTCCCCCCTGTCCTGTTCTCTCATTGGGTATACATCTTTGTTTAACAGAAATTTCGGTTATCATGAAGAACAAGTGGACATTGGCCATGTTAAAAATGAAATACCCCATTAAGTTCTCGAATCAAGACCTGTTTCCTGAACCTTCCTGTCTAAACTAAATTTAACATCCCTACCTTTAATGAGTGTTAATGAACTAATCGATTAGTCGATGGAATTTCCATTGACTAGCTGATCAGTCGATAAGTGGGGGAGCCGCAGCAGAGTTCGCTCCTGGCCCCGGGAGCGAACTCCGCTGCAACTATGCCTTTTAAATGTATTAAGAGCCTGTCAGCTCTTAATACATTTTAAAACTGGAAGCGCAGTGGGGGGACCCAGCGCGATCCAGAAATCAGCTGTCCCAGCTCACGTGGGGTCTTCCCCACTGCACACCAACCTTTCAAATGTATAAAGAGCCTAATGGCTCTTAATACATTTAAAAGGCTGGTGCAGAGCACAGGGGACCCGGCACGAGCCGGGACAGCTGATTCCCAGCTTGCAACAGTCTCCCCCGCTGAGCTTCTGCTTTTTAAATGTATTTAGAGCCGGCAGGCTTTTAATACATTTAAAAAGCAGAGACGCAGTGTCTAAGAATGGGCACAAACAGGGAATTAGCTGATTCCCGGCTCACACCCAATCCCCACTACCCCCTGCCTCCCGCAGCAAGATGGGTGAGAAGCGACTAGTCGAAAGACTAGTCGACTATCCAATAAGCTAGGCCACTATCCAATAAGCTTATGCTTATGTTTCTCGGATAGTTGACTAGTTGCTTATATACCTACTTGAAGGTAGGTCAATTGCTACAGGAGTTCTACTCTGTCTTGTAGCAGGACTTTGGAATCAGGGTGGGAATTCTGAAATGATGGGTTCTTTAAAAAATGACCCATCCTGTCTCTAATCACATGCACCTCCCCTTTGAAACTCTGCTGCGGCGTTTCAACAGGGCAGCGCTGCATGGAGGCCAGGATCAGCTAGAGTCCCCATCTGACCCCGGGCTTCATGCAGCACTGCCCCTTTGAAGCGTCACGGTGGCACATCAAAGGGGGAGCACAATACAGAACCCAGGATCATCTGAACCCCCAGCTGATCCCAGGCTCCGCTTTGCACTGCCCCTTTGGAGTGCCGCAGCGGCACTTCAAATGAGCAGCGGAGCATTAATGCCTGCAATTAACATGTTAAAAAATTTAACACGTTAATCCTGGACTGCGTTAATCGCAGGAGTTAACGCATGTCAATTGATAGTCCTAAAAAACATGAAGAATGTCTCTTCTGAAGCTTTTCTGATGTGTGTTCTAATTAAAGACTTCCTCCTTTTTACAAAATATCGGGACAATGGGAGGGGAGGGGGAATATGTATTTTCCTGTTTTTCTACACTCCTAAGCAAGTAAAACCAGTTATACTTTAGTAAGTGGTGTATTTTAAAAGGGAGCATTTCTTATTTATTGCACAAAATGGAGAAAGGTTGAAATGCATTTCAATGTGTTAAATGGGACCCTTTACTGCTTTTGTATATGAATGTCTTATTCTTGCACAATATACACCCCAAGTTATATTTCAGCTGTGTCTGCAACTCAATATTTAACTACTGTTTACACTTACATCTGGGCAGAGCTCCAAGTCTTTGACATAGATTGTTATAGTAAATAGTACAGTTCAACACATTAGCACAATCAGCACAGAAAATTCGGTGGGTGGAAGAGATACAAAATCTTTTCCATGCACACAGGATATGGCTGTGATTGTTCTAGTAAATATGGGCTACGTTACAGAATAATTTCTTCAACTGTACAGGAAACTAAGTAGTGAAAATACTCATCTCTCTTTTTCCACAGAAGATCTCACCACAAAAAAGTTTGTCCTTACAGCAACATAACAATTCCATCTTTTCAAACTACAATTAAGGAATTGTATAAACAAAAGATGTAACTATTGAGAAAAAGAATTATCATATGTAATGGCTTTCCACCCAAGTTCCTACGATGAGTATTAAACAACCACAACATTTTGATGTAATAAAGGGTGAATTCATTATCAGACTAATGCTGCACAGTCTCCCACCACGTGGCTGCGTCTAGTCTGCGTCTAGACTGTCTACACTGGCCGCTTGAATTTGCGCAAGAACACTGACTATCTAATGTAAGATTGTCAGTGTTCTTGCGCAAATACACTGACACTCCCGCTCAGGGATAAGCCCTCTTGCGCAAATGTTTTTGCGTAAGAGGGCCAGTGTAGACAGGGAAGGACTTTTTTGCGCAAGAAAGCCCTGATGGCGAAAATGGCCACCGGAGCTTTCTTGCGCAAAATCGCGTCTATACTGGCCACGGATGCTTTTGCGCAAAAGCACTTTTTGCGCAAAAGCATCCGTACAATCTAGACGCTCTTATGAAATACTTTTAATGGAAAAACTTTTCCGTTAAAAGTATTTCCGCAAAATCATGGCAGTCTAGACGCAGCCTGTCAGTTTTACTGGTGGTAAAGACTTCCAATTAACCACCATGGAGAGCGTGGGACATTTCTGCAACATTACCTACCATATAACTCTCTTGTGCTATCCACATTACAGAACAATTGTACCAGAACGTTTTGTAAAGTCTGTGCCTGTTTCTTTCAAACACATATTCCTCAAGAGGTCAATTAGAAACAAGTGCTCATAAAGTTGGAGCATTGGGACAGGGCATGTTGAAATGACTGGGGATTCTGGAGGTGTAGACAGTAGTTACAGGGCCTAGGCCAGTGTTTCTTAAACTGTGTTCCGTGGAGTCAGAGGTGTGCTGCGGAGAACAGAATTAAAAATAGCCAGCCTTAAAGGTGCAGTCAACTTTTTTTTGCGCTCAATAACTCCCCCCCCCAACCTTTTCCCCCTCTCAATAACTCCCCACCTCAACAAAAATATCCCTGGTGTTCCTCAAAAAAAAAAAATTATTGTTTGGTGTTCCTCGGTCTTAAAAAGTTTAAGAAACACTGGCCTAAGCAGTTGGGCCATGGAGCCTTAGCTCTCATAACAGATGCTTGAAAGAAAACCTGTACCTTGAGACTAGGTATAAAAACTCCAAACCAGGGGTAAGTGAATAGACTCTGCAATGGAGCTGAGAATTTTTGCTGGGGGCAGGAGTAGTGTAGAAAGCCTTCTCCCTTCCTCCTCAACCCCCTCCCCTCTCATACCCTGAGCAGAGCCACATGGAGCAGCCTGAAGCAGATAGTCTGCCTCAAGCTTCCGCTGGTAAGTGCCTCCAAGCCAGAGCCTGCCTCTGGCACCCCAGCCTCTCCCTTCCCCAACCCTCTGCACCCCTCCACATACCCGAACCCTCTGCCTCCTCCTGCACCCATACCCCTTCCCAGATCTGGCACCCCAAATCACAATCCCCCCACCCTAGGTCACATCCCAAATCCTACACCACAGTCCTCTGCCCTAAGTTACAATTGTGTTCTTCACCCAAACTCCCTCTCAGACCCCATTCTCTCTTCTGCACCCCAAATCCCTTCCCCCAAGCTCCCTTCTGCACCCAACCTCTATCCCAGACCCCATAATTCCTCCATTAATATGCTGGAAGAGTGTGGCCCTTGACCACTTTCCAAATCTTGAAGTGGCTCCCTGTCAAAAATTATTGCCCACCCTTGGCATAGAGGAACTTTCTGGCACTGGTGAAATGTGGAACACTTAGGCAGTTTTTGCCAATTCCATTTTGATCTTTTCTTTCACAAGCATTTTGTATAGCATTTTTAAATCTATAATTGGAAGCATCATTTATTAAGCTCCAAGCTGTGCGTGATTATATACTGTGTACATTATGAGAGTCACCACTCTGGAAGTTTATAATATAATAAAAATCATCATTATGATGTAATTGGGATAATAAAGTAGAGCAGACTTTGGAAACTTTTGGACAAAGGGCCTACTGATATACTGCTTCAAATGTAAGTTTAAGGTTGTTGAATTCTCCTTCCTATGGACTTTCAAAAAAAAGTATAGGAAAGATTGCTATTAGTGGGATAGGAATAATCAGACATTGAATTTAGTTGAGAAACCATGAACAATACTCTCTTTAGTCCCAATTCCCTCTGCATTCTGGATCACAACACAGGCCCAAGTGATTTCCCAAGTGATTACTCTGATATGCAATCTGCACGTTCAGAACAGAACAGTACAAAAGGCTGATTCAATCGGCTCTCCCGCCACATTTGAAATTAGGGGAGAATCTAAACTGGGTTTACTGAATTAACTAGATAAATCCCCCTTCGGTGGCGGGGGGGAGGGAAGAAGAGTGCATTGCTAATTTTGCCTCCTACATGACTTCTGCTCTTGAATGTTATGATACAGGACCCTCTGCCTTATGCTTTCAGAAACTCAGTGGGTTTAAATTCCAGATCCCCTTTCATTAAATCTCCTCAGATGCTGAAACGTCATTTACTTCTTGTGAGGCACTGAATGAATACCCTGAAAAGTCTGAGCCAATAGCATCAAAGAAAATATTAGAAAAAAAGCTGAAGACCAAAATGAGATGAGACAAATATGCATACGGCTCTTAGCCTCTGTCACACATCATAGCAAAATAATAAAGAAAGAAAATATAGTGTTCACTTTGCTGGAGTCTCACCTCATCTGCAGGCTATCAGAGACTTGTCTATCCTTTAGCACTACAGCATTTCAGAGATTCCCCCCCCTAGTATCAAGTATCTGGCAATCCCAATCAATAAGGTATTCCCTACCCTCACATCTCAAAGGTCAAATTTAAACATTTTGAATGAATCTACTAGTTGTAGTGTTGCAGATAGTATTTTGGGGGGGGGGGGGGGTATGCCCAACACAGCAACATTATTTTGAAATAACAAGTGTTATTTTGAAATATAACAGTCCATGTCTACACAGTAGGCAGTTATTTCAAAATAATGTCAAAATACTGTCAAGCTGGAGGACTTCTTACTCCATTTCCTGTAACCCTCGGTCATAACCATGAGGGGTTGGCCAGCAGCTTGGGGACTAAGGGGTTAACTATGTCCCCTGTACCTAGCCAGGTAGTGGTCAGCCAATAGAAATGCAGATAGGGATTTCAAACAGACAAAGGAATTTTGGGGTTTTCCCTCCTTTGTCTCTGAGCCAGTTTGCTCTCTAGATACTGAGGGAGACAGAAGACATGTCTCTCTCCAAGAAAAAGACTCTTCATAATGTGTAACTAGGGTAAAGTCTAAATAAATCCATCAGGTTTTATTGTTTTCTGTTTCGGGAATTTGGATCTGATGTCTGTGCTGTTAGAAAGAGTTTTCCTCTCTTTTGTAACTAAGTTTTGGCCCATGGTGGAATCCTCCATTAGTATATTAATTGGTGGCTCTTACCATCTAGCCATTCCAACTATGCTTGTAACTGGGGTATTGTTTTGATAATAAAAGTTTTTTCTTTTTTATTTAACCTGATATTGGTTAATTTGTGTGTCCTGGTTTTACTTTAGGGCTGAGATTTCCCAGGTGGTCTCTTCCCTGGTTTTCTTACCATTACTTGGGTGGTGGCAGAGGATTTTATTCTCTGAAGTCTGGGTATTAGGATTTTGGGAGAAGTTTTTGTACCAAAGCCTATAGAGATCAGGTTTTGGGGTGCTTTTGCAGGCCCCCACTTCTGCATTCATTGTGCCAGAGTGGGGAACAGCCTTGACATCCTCATTGTATGAGTAGTAAGGGAAATCGGAGGAAGAATACTCTATTTCAAAATAAATGCTGTAGATGCACCCTTTGGAAATAGTGAGGTTTGCCAAACTATTTGGTTTTAGAAAGTAAATTAAACTCTATCCTGTTCAATCCAATACCTGCAGAAGAGTTTTCATTTAATTCGACACTCTGTGGAACAGCTTCTCTACATTAATAATTTGGGTGCCCATCTGCTGTAAGTTTCAAGAGCTCTTTTTCAAATGTACTTGAATATCAAATATTGTATAACCTATTTTTGCTCATATTGTAATGGTCACCTCTGTTCCCAGATTACTATTAGTTTTTCTCCTCACATTCTTATCCACTTTTCATTTACAGCCCTCCCTACAGTAACCACTGATGGTGTATAATTTCAATTAGGGATGTAAGAGTGTAATTGTTTAAACAGTTAACTGATAAGCATTAGCTTATTGGTTTCCATTTTAGTTACACTCTGTGTCAGCGCACACCTACTCCTGGCTGCCAGCCCTGCTCCCAGGGAGTCAGCTGACACCCTGAGCTGCAGGGTCTGCAATATAAAGCTTACACTGAAAAGCCTGCAGCACAACTGGGTCCCTGGAAACAGGGCCGGGAGCCGGTGCACGTAAGCCATGTCCCGGCGTATACCGGCTCTACTCCTGCACTGCAGTCTCTGCAGAGTCAGCTTTATACTGCAGAGCCCGCAGCATGGGGCAGCAGCTGGCTCCCCGGGAGCAGGGTAACCAGCCAGAGCCAGTGTACACTGGGAGTGTGTGCACTAGCTCCAGCTTCCAGCCCTGCTACCGGGGAGCCAGCTACACTGAATGCTCTGCAGTATAATGCTTATACTGCAGAGCCTGCAGTGTGTGTAACCACTAGGATTTTTAACAGTTACTTGAACTGTTTCTTTAAATTCCTATTTTCAATTTAGCAGCAGTTCTAAGCAATATAAATACAGTCTCTCACAGGCATCCAAAAGAAGAGTCATTCCACAATATACATTTGTGGAATTTCCCAGAAGAAATAGCCTCTATTCCATAGAAATGAGAATTGTCTTAAATGTTCTCAAGTTCACAAACCAAGGAGAATGCCATAGTGAACTCCCTGACTTGACTATGGATACTATCTCTGCAGCAGACAAAAGAATAACTAATATTGAGCTATATCATGCATAAAACCCAACTTGATTAATCACACAGGAAAGACTAACTCTACATTTTCTCTTTTTCAAACTTCTCGGCTGGACAGAGGGAATTTTTGTTTTGTTTTGTGTTGTATGGGTTTTTTTTTCCTTTAAGGGAAAAGCTTGTAATTTGGAGCCAGCCACATGTTACTTATCAGTGCTTCAATTGCAGGGCAAGTAAGAAAGGCTATGTCTGGTGTTCCTCTGCAATACAGGAAATCTCTTTTGAAGTCTTTTTGAGGGACTAGAAGGGGAGGCTGAAGTGTCAGGAAAAGAATCTGACAGGGTTTTGCACAGTTAAGGAAAGTCTCCTGAGGTAAAAAGTGCCTGGACCAATAACTTTCCTGCACATTAGGCAAGGAGACAAACCACTCCTCCAGCAATGGAAAATTCAGATGAAGGGTTTGGGGCTCACTTGCATTTTTATTTTCAGTGATTGTGTAGAATATTTGAATTAGCTATGTTTTAGGACATACCTTGCCTGCTAAAGTGATATCAAATCAAAGTTTTTGTCATGTATATGGGGAGGATCATTTACATGATCTCCTGCCAGTTTCTTATCTTACCAGGAGGCTGAGTAAGAGGTATTTTCCTGAGTGAATTCAAGGGAGTGAGTGCTGAGAATCCGAGGCCCTTAAGTTCTAAGATAAAGGACTTGCATTTCAGACATCAGGCATTTTAGAAGGTCTGAATTTATCAAGAAAGCTGGAAAAGACAGCAGAAATTACTTCAAAACAGAGTTATCTGGATATACTTCTATTCCTTCCAAGAGTAGGAAGGTGCATTATTGATGGTGTACTCTTTTCCCATTTTTTACTTCCGATCGCTGCACAAGTGACTTACCAGGGAGGCTTTGCATAACTTCTAGCCTTGGTGAAGACACCCATGAAGAGACCAGGAGTCTGGTAATAGTCCATACATAAGCCCCATAAGACTACCTGTCTTTTCTTGTTTATTTCCTATACACTGGAGAAACCATTCCAAAGAGAAACACCTTTGGATGAGAAAAAAAATATTCACAAATGCAGGAACAAAGTATTAATACTGCTACTCTCCATAGTGTAGCAAGAACTGAATCTGAAGCAGGAAAACAAGGAAGTTAGGTAGATGTCAAATCTTGTTTTAGCAGTTTTATTAAAGCTTGTTAATTAAGGAGACTAAGCTCAAGATTACTAAATAATGAAAAGAAAAATGGGGAATTGTCACTCCCTACCACCTCCTCCCCATATACATGACAAAAACTTAGATTCAATATCACTTTAGCAGGCAAGATATGTTCTAAAACATAGCTAATTCAAATATCCTACACAATTCAGGCATACCAGTTCAACTGGAGTTGAAGGCTGGTCACCAAAATAAATCCTATGGACACCAGTTACTCATGCTTGACAAAATTGTTTATATGCAAGTATGGTTCTTTTACTTCCATAGACACATACATACAGGAAGCTGCTATTGTATGACTTGCATCACCAATCTATATGGCTGAAATCTAGATACTAAACCAAAACTATTACATACAGCATGAAGCTCAAATCATGCCTCTTGTCATTACTAAGTCACAATTTCAGGGTCTCTTAGTGAAGGAGTGTTTTTTGGTTTAAAAAAAGCTTTTAGCCCTGGTTGATTTTATTTAAAAAAGTACCAATAGCCATCCAGGATCATTTTTTAAATCATCCAAATTATTAATGTTACAATCTCGCCATAAACTGGCATGGTACCCCCTTAGGAGACAAAGCTTAGGAAGGACAGATCTGCATACTATGTACAGAAGTGAAGTATATAAGCTTCTCTGGGCAGCTTATTGTAAGGTTTTGTCTACATGTGTCTCTACAGTCAAGTCACTAAAAGTTGGGCAGTGTTGCTGCAGTCTGTCAGCTCTTTTGCCAACAAAATACTTCCACCTCCAACAAGTGGCGTTAGCTTTGTGGGCAGGAGAGCACTTATGCCAAAAAAGTACTGTTGTCACTGGCACTAGTTGTCGGCAAAAATGTTTTGTCTCACATAGGTGTCATTTTAACACCTTGTTTTCAAACAAAAGTTGTGTTGCTCAGTTGCCAATGTAGACATAGCATAAATTACACATAACACAGCAAGTGATGGCAAGAAAGAGTTGGCGATGGGAAGGACAAATTACAACAAATTAAAAGCATCGAGTTTGGGACGAAGGGAAAATTGAGGAGAATGAAGACATGTGGCACATTAACAGCAGGTTGTTCCAGGCACATGTGGCTGAGTAACAAGGCAAGAGTAGTGCCCCAGGGCATGGCTGTAGCATAGTCTACATAGTCTGAAGTAGTTGGTTTTCCAGCACATTAAACATCAGGACATAAGACAAATAATGAAATGTTTTGACTTCTTTCATCTAGGGCAGGGGTGGGGAACTGAAGGCCCCGGGTCCAGGTGCAGCCCCTGGGTTGCCTGGATCTGGCCTAGGGCCTTCCCCTGCATTGGTTCCCCGCCTCTTATCTAGGGCATCTGAAATGAGAAGCTTTTTCAGCAGAAATAAGGTTCTAGGAAAGGGAATAGTCACTATCCACAATACTGTTGAAGTATTCGCTGCATACCATCCTGAAGATGAAAGTCCATTACACACCATCTCCCTAAATGTGCCCATAGGGAAACTTTCCAGGAAGCAGCAAATAACCAAACTGTGAGGAGAGAAAGGTATGAATGACAATTTAATGGGCACCTTGTATCTATCTAAAACACAAGCAACTTCTCGGGTTCTGCTGCATGAAGACTCTCATGGAAAATAACAAAGATGAATACAATGAATAGCAGAATTTAAAGCTGACAGTAATTACATCAATTTTGCCAAGTGACACATCATGGTCAAAACACTTGCTAAGTGTTCTTTAGCACTTCAGCTCTGTGTCCTACATTATCTATTTATAAAAATAGGACAATAGTTTCCTATTTAAGTGTGGTGCTGTGAGGTTTAATTGTTATTTTTAAAGTACTGAGATACTCTTATGGCACCTTTATATTCAAGGGTATTACATGGTATGTTTAGATCTAGGCCATCCCCACACAAAGAAAGACTGCTTCCTACCACCGTATTTTATTAAACATGAGAATATGAGTGAGTTTGATTGGCAGAAACACAAAATGTATCACATTGTTACTTAAACAATTTCAATAATTTTCTAAGTGTTTAAAATAAGTCTCCATATTATTTGCCAATATTGTCAAGATCATCATTATATTACTCTGTCTCCAAGAACATAATGCTATAGAATTTAAACCATTTAATTACCTGGATGTTTTCCCACAATTCTCCTTCCTTTATTAACCTGTAATGTGAAACAAGAAAATCATTGCTTCCTCAGCATATTTCTGTATTGTTGGAAATTGTGTTGTGTTGCCTTTCAGCATAGTGTATACTTACTCCTAAACATGTCTTTCAAAACATTAAGACTATGAAAATGTTTCTTAAACTCTTCCAAATATCTACATAAAAGATCACTGTGAAATTTGAGATGTATGTAGATCATTTGGAAGAATGAACATTATAAAGCCCTTCAGATACAAAATCTGTATCCGCAATCATGGTCTGAGGATATCTGCATCCACAGATTTGTAGAGCTCTATTTATACAGCATCAGTCACAGAAAAAGGGAACTCTTAAAACTGGAGAAAACTGATAAATATCCAGACAGGAATGTATTCATACATGAATGGGAAGATTACTCTTAGTAACTGAAGTTCTTCGAGATGGTTGTCCCCATGGGTGCTCCAACTTTAGGTGCACAAGTGCTGCTGTGCCTCGTTGGAGACTTTTGCCAGCAGTGCCCCGGTCGGCTACACACACGGAACTCTGGCATGCACCATTTGAAATGGCTATCCCACAAGCGAGCCAACCACCTCCTCAGTTCCTTCTCTGACCCGGATGCAGCTGGATCGAAAGCAGAGGGGAGGAGGGTGGGTGGTGGAACACCCCCGGGGACAACCACCTCAAAGAACTGCACCAGGTGAGTAACCTTTCCCGCTTCGAGGAGTGTCCCCATGGCTGCTCCACCTTTAGGTGATTACAAAGCCGTAGTTGTGCTCAGTGGCAAGGACTTCAGTGAATTTGACTTGGTAACTGAGTATTGTTCGGCCGAAATGCATATCAGCGTCTGCAAATGACTGGATGGCATAGCGTTGCATGAAAGTGTGCACCAAGCTCTATGTGGCAGCTTTGCAGATATCTTCTGTTGGTATGCCCTGGAGGAAAACTGTTGATGCCACTTCCCGACAGAGCTAGTAAGATCAGGCTCCCCCCTGTCGATTGATATAATACACTGAGGTGACATCGTACATAAGTATTTGTCCTGTTTTGTTCTGGATCAATGAGAGGAAATGTGCACATGCACTGCAGACTGCCCTGAGGTCAAGCAAGTTGATATGTCTGTCGGCCTCATCCTGATCCCACTGGGCTTAGACAACATGCTTTCCCAAATGGGCTCCTCAACTAGTGATATTAAATACTGGTTAATTGGATAACTGAGTAACCTCATGAATTTTTATCAGTTAGTTGACTATTCTATAGTCCCCAGGAACAGGGCCAGCAGCCACTGTATCAGAGGCAGCAGTGCAGGGTGCTAGGTGGGAGCTGGTCCATGAGAGGAGCCAGCTCCCCTTGGGGACCAGCTGCCTGTCGCCCAATGCTGCTGCCTCTGATAAAGCAGCAGCAGTGTGGGGTGGCAGCAGCCCTTGTCTAAGGGGGCGGTCTGAGCTCCTGGACCTGGCACAAGCCGGAACTGAGACAGGCTGCCTGCCCACCTGGCTCCTAATACGCTTTAAATGCAGAGCCGCAGCAAGGGTAGATTCTTGACCTGGTGCGAGCCAGAACTGAGCCGGGCTGCCGGCCAGCCTGCTAAAAAAAAAAATTACTGGCAAGAGTGGAGGGAGGGAAATGCATGTAATCTATAGCATTAACCTATAAGCTTTTGCTTACCAGTTAATTTACTTCACTATTACATCCCTATCCCCAACTCTTTCACGAGGCATCCATAGTGACTGTCGGTACCAGCCCCATTTGCTGTCTGTTTCTCCAGCACCTTGCTGTAATCGGCACAGACACAGACTTTTTATTATTTGATTGCTTCCTCGCTGGGGAGTCAGATCCTGAGGAAGAATGGGACCTATTCTTGGGCATTTGAGCCCTTTCCTGGTTCCTGGGGCTCAATCGGGAGGGAGCCCCTCTTTCAGATGCCACCCCCAAGGAGGGATGCCTGGGTGGAGTGGTATGAAGTGGGTCTGAGGCAGACCATGATGATTTCTCCTGCTGGATCATTTTGAGCTGGAGATCTCTAGCTTTCCTTGTTCTGCTGGCTAGCTTTTGACAGCAAGGGCACTGTTCGTCATCGTGCTCCTCGCCTAAGCAGCGGACACACTCCAAGCGTCCGTCCGATATTGAAATTGACAGCCTGCAGCTCTTGCACTTTTTAAATCCTGGAGAGCCAGGGATGTCCCGGGACACAGGCTGTTCAAGATGGTCACTGAAGAGTGAGACCGCAATTCTCTAGAGGCGATGTAATAAGCCGTGGCTTAGCAACAAAGAATTTTTTTTTAATTATTGAAAAAAACAACTAAACTATACTAATAGCAGTATTAACTAATTGCTAAAATCACTACGTAACAACTATCAACAAGGTAATCTGAGGGCAACTGCTCTGCTGCAACTGAAGCCAGCAGCGCTCAGAAAGGAAGTAAGGAGGTGGTTGGCTGCACAGGCGGGATAGCGGTTTCAAATGTTGCATGCCGGCATTCCACGTGTGCAGTCGACCGGGGCACTGGTGGCAAAAGTCTCCTAAAGGAGGCACAGCAGAGCTGGTGCACCTAAAGATGGAGCACCCATGGGGATACTCTGTGAAGAAGAACCGACATTTTGTCAAATTTTCACAATTCTGAATCCAAAATTCAATAAAAAAAATTAGATATTTTAAAGTGTCACCACCTTTTTAAGTATGATCCCTACTCCTCTTTCAGAACAACAAAATTAAACTTCAGAAGCAGCCCTGCTGCCTCTAAGATATAGCTGAGTGAGCAAACCATGATTTGGGTGGTGAGCAAGAGAAAGAGGAACATTTCTCTTTGAAGGTTGGCCACTTCACAAGTACTGTACTAGTGTTCAAAGTTCATAAAGAAACTTTTCAAACCAGACCTTCAAGGCAGCTGGAATGCTATTAAGTTTCCCTTTGCCTCCTTTTAATCTTTTCATATGAAAGTGAAATGCCTAAATAAAATGTATGAGAAAAAGCACAACCCTCACCCCCCTGTGTTTCGATCATCTTTGTTCTGTCTGGCATGAACTATTTTCTTCAAAGAAAATCTCTTCTGTATGCAACATATAGGAGGCAAAAAACTCAGAGTATTTCACCATTTTCCCAACAAATCAAAACCACTCTTCACATTTTGAAGTTATTCCATATATAATAAATAGCATGGGACAGGAGAGGGGAAGGAGAGAAGGAAGGAAAGGACAAAAAATTAACAGAGCACATCTACATGATTCAAACTTAGCAATAAGTAATAGGTTCATACTATTAATGTAAGAATTTACTCACACCAGTAGGCTCTGTCTGTACAAAGCAATCCAGGCAAATAGATTTCTCTTTAACCATGCAATTTTTATTTACAAGGCTGCACCAGCCATCACCAGTTCTTCCTTGTTACTGAGTCACAAATTGGCGGCAGCACTCCCAGAATATTTTTTTATCCCTACAATGGTACACTACACATTTCTTGCATCACTGTTTTTCAGCTGTATTAGACAGCCCTTTCTCCATCATTACTACTTCTTGGTCACTAGAATATTCTCTAAAAATTTTAGCTATATTAAGAAATTTTACTGTCCTAGAAGCTCAAATTAAGTACATAAAAAACCCCATGTACACAGATAGATAAGGCTTACTATTATTAACTGTTATTTCAAGAACTAACAATGTTTATTTTTCAAAAGGACACATGCATTTAAGTAATTATTAAAAGCAATTATTCCATGTGTAATCAAATATGTTTTCCCCAATTATTATGCTGGATAAAACCAATTCCTCTCTTAGTCACCTGCATACTTAATGACACTGAACAATTCTGAATCAATAAATAGGAAAGGGTATTTTGGTAATATGTTTATATATTGGGACCAACGGCATCTCTCCTAGCAAGCCATATAAAAACTTCATCTGTTCCCTTTCTATTTGTAAGGCTGACAAGTGAGAAATTTAATGCTAAAAAGAACAGTATCTATATTATAGGGAATTATATGAAAACTGACAAATCGCAGTCTATTTTAGGAGTGAGTGTAAGTAGTTCTTCTCTAGCCACTTCACTTTGCCAAAGACATAGCATATAAACTATACAATGGGTAGTTTTGTGGCACCTTAGAGACTAACAAATATATAGGCTCGTGAGCTTTCGTGGGCAAAACCCGCTTCATCAGATGAGTTCATCTACTGTTGGTCAGCCATTGGTGTACCTGCATGAGGGCAAACTCCCAGAGCAGACAGACATAGCCACTATAAACAGCAGTTTCTACTGATACAGTTTATAATGGTTTCCATGTTTGTTCAATAAATATCTGTTTTTTATTTGGAATGAGGCAAGATGCTATACTCATCCCATACCAGGATAATGAAGTACTAGTCCATAAGTATCTGAGGATATAAAATATCTAGTAGTGAGAAACTTTTTAAAACTTGTACCAAGAATCCTAAAAGAATCTAAAAGATCTCTCTGGCCCACTGAAATTATAAAAATGTACGTTTTAGAATACTGAGGAAATTCCAGAATACTGGAATAATCCCAATGTGGCAATCTTTGTAAAAGAGCAAGTCAGATCATCTAAGTAAATATAGATCAATTAGCCTTATATAATCAAGGACAACATAATGGGAAAACTGATCTGTGATTCAGCCAATAAAGAATATAATTAATGCCAGAAAAACATGGTTTTACAGAACTAGGTCTGTGTTAAATAAATCCGATTTCATTCTTTGAGATTATACATATGGTGGGAAAAGAAAACTGAGTAGATGTAGCATACTTAACACTCCAGTAAGGCATTTGATTTAAGACCATGTAACATTCAGATTTAAAAATTAGTATTCTGGCACATGTTAAAGAAGAACTGGTTAGCTGACAGTTCTCAAAAAGTTGTAGTAAATGGGGAACCATCAGCATCAAGTATGAATATTTCTATTGGGGGTTTCACGGACATTGGTACTAGGCTCAGTGCTATTCAACACTTGATCAATGATTGGGAAGTAAATATAAAAAACACTTCTGGTAAAATTTGTAGCACCTTAGAGCAGGGCTATTCAACTTTGGAAGCCCCAGGGACCACAGTGATACTCACAGAATATGCCGAGGGCCACAACGTAAACGCGGTTGCATATACATGCAACTGTATATACAAATATTTGCAAATAGCTTTTCACACTGACGAGCATGAATACAAATATTAAGGCAAGACTACACAACACACAAGCTCCATTTAAGTAAGTTCTGCTGATATTAATAAAATGCAATATTTACCTGATTTCCACCCACATGACAGCACTTTTAATAAGCAATGACAGTCCAGGAATGTAACTACTAAAACACATATCAACAGAAGACCATTATATTGACTGCCTTTTTGTTTTGGCTCCCACCCATGGGCTGAAAATCAATGGACTGAAGGCCGCATGTTGAGTAGCCCTGCATTAGAGACTAACAAAAATATGTAGCTGGTCTCATGAGCTTTTATGGGCACAACCCACTTCTTCAGATGAATTTCATACTTATTTACAACTGGACCAGACAGGACAATCACACAGAAATCTGATTAACTTGGTAAGTGGGATCCATTCAAACAAAATGTTTTTAATAGAGTCAAATGAAAACTTACACTGTATACTAAGAAACCAGGCCATACCTGCAAAATGGGGGATTGAATCCTGCAGAAAAGTGACTCTAAAAAGAATGTAATGATCATAGTAGATAAACAATTGAATAAACGGCTCCCAGTGTATCTGTGGCAAAAAAGGTGATCCTTGGATGCATAAACAAGGGGTTGGTGCAGAAATGGGCAAAATACAGCCCACAGGCCAGATCCAGCCCACCAAGCCACCAGATCCAGCCCGTGGGTACAGCAGGAACCTCAGCCATGCTCCCTGACTGCCCTGCCCCTGCATGGTGTTCAGAGCAGCCACTATGGAGGAGGCCATGTGTATGTCTGGAGGGAGAGCGTGGAGAGGCTTCATGCGTTGCTCCTGCACCAGGGCAATCTTGCAGCTCCTCTCCCCCATCCCTTCAAGCTCACAGCATTCAGAGCAGCACGTGGCCCTCGCAGCTGCTCTGAGTGCTGTGCAGGGGCACAGAAGGCAGGGAGCTTGCCTGAGAAACCTGCTGAGCTGCAGGCAGGGAGTTGCCTAAATAAGTGTCTCCTGGACAGAATCTGCCTCTGGCACCCCAGCCCTTTACTCCCCCATGTAATCCAAACCCTTTGCCCCTCCTCCTGCAGCCCATACCCCACATGCTCCAAACCTTCTACACCCATTCCTTCTTCCAGACCCTGTACCCCAATCCTCCTGCCCCATGTTACAAGCCCCTCCTTCACTCAATCTCCATCACAGACCCTGTATGCACCTTTTCCATTAACATCATGGTAAAGTAAAACCCTTCACTGCTTACCAAATTCCTGGAGTGCTCCCATCCCATCAAAAATTATAGCCCACTCCTGGGTTAGTGAGTGGGACCCAAGAGATGATCTTACCTCTGCATATAACATTAGTGAGACAGATACAACAATACCGTGTCTTTAGTTCTGGAGATCTGGAAGAGGATTCTGAAAAACTAGAGAGAGTGCAGGAAAGAGCCACAAAAAAAGAACTATGCAAGATCTGAAGAAATTGTGAGATCGAGCCTAACTTTAAGCCAATTGCTTTAAATATTTTCATTTTCGCTTAAGAAAACCACTGACTTTTGGCAGAATTATTATGTTTTTTCCATGTTCCCTGGATCACTAACGAACCTAACAAAATCTAAATTTGGATGCACATCTAAATGTCAGCTGAGTTGTGAAAGACACCATCCACATCAAAGTTGTGTGAGGAACGTCAGATTTTCATTCAAAATTCATAAAGACAACTCCAGAAGGGCTGAGTTTAAAAATTCAATATTGGAAATTAGCACTGTGTGGATATGAAAATAAGCCTGAAAATGAAAAAAATTAAATTAAGTATTTCACTCAATGGCAAGAACAGATTTGTTGGTCAAAGAGCCTGTTCCTCCTGATGAATATTTATGCAACAGAGGTGCTGTTCTAGTGATCTCTCCCATAAAAACTAGACAAAACAACACTGACTAGTTCTCTAGAGTAAGAGTGTAAAATCCCATTTAATCGGTTAACTGCTTAAGTGTTAGGTTTAACCAGTTAACCAATTAAGCAGGATCCTGGGCAGGGAATTGCTCTAGCCTGGCTGGAACAGCCCCACTGGGATCCCAGCTGCCGGTCTACCACTACCAAGTAAGCATCACCCAGTAAGAGTGATGCTTACCAGGGTAAGCAGTTACCCATTCACATCCCTACTCTGGAGTTAGATCTAGCAAACTGGATGAGTCACATCACAGTGCCAGACAGTCAGGGGCACAAGGAAATATCACAAAGAGAAACACTCCGGGGGAGGAGGGAAAGAACCTCCTGCTGACACTGATATTTAATAGCTGGTCAGTATAAAGAGAGAAAGCACCTTTGGCTTGATTCCTGACATTGGGTTACAAAAACAAAGAAAAACAGTAGATATTACTAGTACATATTCTGAGTTTCAAAGTAATGAGCTAAAACCCAAATTTCTTTCTTTTTTTTTTTAAAAACACAAACAAAAACATCAAAGGATTGTGCAATTATGAAGAACCCTTGAGGAAATACTCTTGCGTGGTATTTCCTTATACCACTGACCACAGAAATACAAACAAACTTCACCAAGCAGTGATTTCTTCACTGGAAACAACCAACCCGACAAGATTCCATCTTTTTCCACTCCTAGTCCCTCAACATACAGAATGTATGATAGAATAGGATACAGAAATGTTCTACCATCACCACTAAGGCCACAAGATTTCCTCAAATCAAATCAGCAACTGACAGACTTAAAGACTCAGAAACAAATTCACATCACCATTCTCTGGTGTTTTTAAGAAGGAAGAGTGTAGCCAGAATTTACGGATGTTTAATTACTGGAAATGTTAACCTAATAGTTTTCCAGCTATTTATTTTTGCATTATTTCTCCTGGTTGGTTTATCCCCAAGATGGTAAATTTTGTAATAATCACTGAATGAAATATACACTGTTATTTGCGCCCCGCAAGCACCAGCTCCTGTCTACCGCCCCCTCCCCAAGGGAGCAACGTGAGGAGCCGGCTTTTAAGATGGCTCCGCATGTGCACCAGATCCCAGAGATCCATCTGCCCCAGGTGTAAACGTGTAACCACTGAAATTTTCAGTCGTTACATATTTACCTAAACAAACACATTTTAACACCCCTACACTGCACTAGTATCTGTCCTACACACCATAGGTCCCTGATCAGTAATAAATGCAAAAGACAAATACACACTTTAATAGAATATGGCTATTAAGCTGCCTAATGCAGCGTTTCTCAAACTGTGGGTCCCGACCCCATGGGGGGTCGTGAACAACTGAGAGGGTGGTTGCAGTAATGGAGAGGGGGGTCGCGAGCAACTGAGAGGGGGGTCGCGGTATCACAAGTTTGAGAACCCCTGGCCTAATGACAAAAACAATGTATCATCAATACTTTTCTGGTTATTTTCCTATATAGTTAAGGTAACATAGCACCACTTAATCTGCAAAAATCACTGTACAGATATTTAAAATCCACTGATAACCTCTCTTCTTAACAGTTTGACAATGAATACTGATATGTTACGGAAAGCTTTTCAATCTTGTTTTGTTGACAATACCATACAGAGGATTACTCAGCTTTAGATTACCCAAAATATGCAGGCTTTAAAGCAAGGCAGTATTTAGAGTACCACATATTTCTGTAACGAAGGCTGGATAATGGAAAACCATGCAAAATGACTGGCTGGGCTTCTATTGAAGAACACAATTTATCCCCCACTATTTTCTCTACTGAGCCAACATACCAGGTTATAGTTTCTTGCCATTTTAAACATATACTTAAGAAAAATCTTTTAGTTCTTACTCAGCCCAAGCTTCCATTGCAATCAGTGAAAAGTTTTCCTAATTACAGACGACACACAATTTCGTGCTTAGAGAGATAATTGTTTGAGATTATAAAATACTGAACAGTTCTTAAAACTTGCTAGAGATTATTTTTGCTAAGTTAAAAAACTAAGTTAAAAACAGTTAAATTTATCAAATATTATGAGATTACTTCATTTTAAACATAATACTTGAAAATTTACCTCATGAAACATTTATTAAAGCTGTCACATCCAAAGTGGTCAAAAAATGAATTGAATCTAAATTGTTCAAATGCATACGATTTGAAAAAAGGTTCTGTTAACTCAGAAAACATTCTTTTATAGAAATCATAGTACAATCATGAACTGACACAGGATCATCTAACATACACTGTGCTTGTAAATAGAAGTTGATTCTATTTTTTAGATACAACTGCATCTTTTCTATGTAATGGGGTACATAAAAATTACCTAATGTTGTAGAGTAAATCTGAATTAAAGTAGAATATGGAAACTAAGTAGTGGATGTGTTTTAATAAGTTATCTTGTAGTAGAAGAATACAAAACTTTCATATTAAAATTAGGCAATTCCCCACATTTATAAAAAGACAATTGTAATGAAACATCATTACGATGACAAGGTAAGCAGTAAAAGGCTATTCAAAAAAAAATTTTTTTTAATATAAGGAAATTTGGGATTCCAGGATAGAAAAAAATAGGATTTTTTTAACCCAATTTTATTTAAATCTGATTTTTTAAAATAAAATATCAAATTTCTCATTTAAAAACAACAGTTGCAATTAAATATCACAAACATGCTACAAATACAATCTCATAAAAATGAATTGCTGGTTCTAATTTGTGTAGCCTTGCTTCTTGAAAGTTCTGGGCTTTCAATTTCTGTTTCTCAGCAGATTAAAAAGTAACATGTGCAAACAAAGACAAGCTGGATACGATTGTTTTTGTTGTGTGCTTAAGTGGTGGTGGACCTTGGCCAAACACAGCACAGGAGCTAGTTAAGACATTGTTTTAAAGACAGAGACATGATATATAGGAACGGACGGAGGCACCACAGAAAGGAACAGTGGACTGAAAAGAAAAAGGGAAAACATTCAGCACATACACAGCTTCCTATATTCCCCCACGCTTTTGCCACAGAAAAACTATCATGGCTTCAGGGCGTAAGAACCACCCTAACTGGGAACATTTTGAAGAAATTCGTTCTTTGGTTAAAAAAAGAAAAATATGTCAAGTGTAAGGAGTGCAGGAAGAGAATGCAGGGCCTAGTTGTAAGAATTAAACATCAAAAGGTACATTACATATTGGGAGAAAATGATGTAGATGGGTTGAGCAGATCAACTGGTTGGAAACAAATAATTCACTTTGCAAAGAATCATTCTTCAAGACTCTCTCTATGCCTTTTAATATAAGTGTTATTTGACAAGTAAATTCCCAAGCTATTTGCAGTATTGGACGTTTCTAGAAAAAAATAAAAATTTAGCTTTACTGATCCTTATAGCTTGTTCAACTAGGTTTACAATCTACCACACACACAAGTATACAATGCAGAAAGCTGCAGTTAGATAAATCTAAAGTTGTCAGTTGCCACTGAGTGTCATTTTCTTATTTTATATTGCATAATTTTGGAACATCATGGCCACAGACCATAATGGTGATACCATAAGTGCTATTCCCTATTTTACTTCAGCATAACTCAGCTTTTCCAAGGGAACCACAGTTTATACTTGTTTTCTCAAAGAAACAAAAGTGCCAGTGAGTTTAGTGGGGCTTACTCCAAAATGTAAGTGCACTCTAAGCACAGTTTTAGCTTTTTTGGTAACTTGATTTAAATCAATGATTTTTTTTTAAGTGTTTTAAATCATGACTTAAAAATTACCTTGATTTAAAAATCAATCCACCCTGGGGGATTCTTACTACCAAAACAAAAACAAAACAAAAAAGCCTCCCCCCCCCCCCCCACACACACACCCCTTCAAGGGGATAGTTTGCATTGAAAAGAAACTTCCATAGTGTTCTATCAGTAATAATTCATTACAAATTGCAAAGCTGCAAAGCTTATAATCATACTCTGAAATTTTAAACAAGTTTCAAGTTGCTAAATTTCTCAAAGAGACAGATTTACCAGTTTGCGGAGATACTACGTATTCTGAGCTCAGTAATTCTTACTACAGATTTTTAGGCATGAAACTGAAGCCTGAAAATAGTAAAATGACTTTTAGATGTGCAAATCTTCTGAAGATTTTGTAATAATGCACTATTACACCACAGTATTACAGTTCTTTAGTATAAATACAACAATGAATTCAGTAAAGGGAATGAGTGAAAAGGCCTGTGTGTGGAGAGGATCACACTGGAACTTAAGGAAATGAATATCAATTGCACCTCTATCTGACCTTCTGTGTGACTGTGATCAAAACATTTGATCATGTACGTCAGTTTCCCCATGTGTAAAACAAAATGAATAATTATTTCAAATGATTTTTTAGGATAGGGAGGAATACATTAATATTTGTGAACTGGGTTGAGATCCCTAGATAATAGGTGTTATATGTGCAATACACAAAGTTCTATTAGTGTATTTTTGCAATGACTGTCAGTGGCTACCAGAGTATTGGTTGAGTGCCCTTTTACTCTAATTTAAGGGCGAAAACCAACATAAATACATCACATTTAAACAAATACCTTTCAAATTATTCAGATTTAAATAAGTTAAATTAGGTCCACAGAGAAAAACACTTATATAGCATTTTACATCTTCAGATGCTAACTCATCCTAACAGCTAATTAATAAGATGTTAAACTTTCACACAAACTTGGAAGCATCCCAGTACTAGTTTTTCTAAGTCCTCTTTACACAATGCTGTCAGGTTTTCAGGAGCCAGTATCTTTCTAGTTTTAATTTCTGTTGGAAAATTGTCAAAACAGACCCCTGTCACTAATACAGAGTCTTCCCGACTTCTCTCCTCATCCTAACTGCACATCTCCTTGCCTTCTATACCCATATTCTCACCCTATCTTGCTTTTCTACTGAGTCTGTCACACACATCCAGTTCTTTCCTCCCCCAGTACAATCATGCGGTAGTCTCCCCACATCTAAAAAAACCACACACCTGCACGCACAATCCTTCAATGTCTCAGACTCAAAACTATCATTCAATCTCTCTTCTACCTTATTCATTCCCAAATGCCATTCTCAGTGAGAGACCAGTTGGCAGCTTTTGAACTGGTCAATGATTCTTGAAAGCCAACAGGGGACAAGATTTCATCCTCTTGTATTCCTTCAGTGTCTGATGTGGCAAGTCAGTCCTAACTCCTTGTTTCTCCCTGCATTTTGACTTTACTGCCATCCACAAAGAGACATCTGTAGTCATCTCAAAAACTCAGTATGGCCAAAACTGAATTCTCAGTCACCATTCTTCATGCTTCCATTCCCCAATCCTCCCTTTCCCTATAACATTGGATAACAAATTTCCCAAACACTCAAGCCTGTAACTTAGACATGTTTGACTCAGCCCTTTCTAGCATCACAATACAGACCACGTCTAAATCTTTCCACTTCTTCCTACGCAGTATAACTGAAATCTGACCTTTCCTCTGTACACACAGTTAAAACTCTCGTTTCACAATGTGATGAGTACAACCTCCTCCTTCTGAGCCTCTTTACGTTGTCCCTCTCAAGTCACTTCAAAATGCTGCTGCCAAGATCTTGCTTGCTATCTTGATGCCTTGATGACATCAACAACTTTCATGTTTTTTCTTGCTCCTCTTTCACCACTACATCAAATACAAGTTATTCATAAACTAACCTCGCTCCTTATCTAGTGACTTAGCAGCTTATCTCTATGATCTAGTTCCCAAGTCAAATCCAGTCACCACTATGCCAACTGTGCCAGCATTTACAGAACACTAGTCAAAAAAACTTAAACAACAATGGCCCTATAGCACTTTAGAGACTAACCAAAAATACATTTCATGGGCACAACCCACTTCTTCAGATGACAAATATGCAGCAAGAGGCAGAGAGATTCAAATATAAAGCAGAAAAAGTGTGTGTGGGGGGAGTGGCAAGGGGAAACCTGTCAAAGTGTCTGTGCTAAATGAGGCTGATAGAGTGGGCTGAAAGTGCCCGATATTTATATTCGACAAACAAATGACATCAAAAGCTAACAGCCCCTCCAGTTCATGTCTTTGTTCAAGCCATGAGAGACAGTGTCAAATTTGCATATGAAGCCCATTTCTGCAGGCTCTCTCTAGTTGATTCCTGAAATTACTTTGTAAGAAAATAGTCACTTTTAGATCCATTAGCGAGTGCCCAGGCAAATTAAATGCTCCCTAACAGGTTTCTGTGCGTTACCATTTCAAATATATGATGTGTCCATTAATCCTCTCTCGTAGAGGCTATCCAGTTTGGCCAATATACATGGCAGAGGGGCATTGCTGGCACTTGATGGCATAGATCACATTAGCGGATGTGCAGTGGAATGAACCCTCTCAAGTGGTGGCTTATGTGGTTATGTCCTGTGATGATGTTGCTTGTGTAGATGTCTGGACAGAATTGACACCAATTGAGTTGACTGCAGGGGTGGGTTCCTGGGTGAGTATGTTTGAGCTGTGATGCATGGCTGCTGGAAAGAATTTGATTCAGGTTATGGGGTTGTCTGTAGACGAGGATTGGCCTGTCTCTAAGGCCTGTGCGACTAAAGGATTGTTTTCCAGGATAGGTTGTAGATTGTTAATGATGCTCTGGAGGGATTTAAGTTGGGGGCTGTACGTAGGTAATGACTAGTGGTGTTCTGCTATTTTGTTTGTTGGGTCTATCTTGAAGAAGCTGATGTCTGGGTACTTGTCTGGCTCTGTCAATCTGTTTTTTCACTTCTCTGGGTGGGTATTTAAGTTTTAAGAATGCCTGATAGAGATCCTGTAGGTGTTTTTTTTAGTTATGGACTAACACAGCCTTTGAGACTTTTAGAACACTAGTCAGATTCTCCTTTCAATAACTTCATGCTTACACTAGTGTTAGGAATAAGGGAAAATGCTCACATCTGCCATGATCTTTACAAAATGTATCTGCAGTAAAGATGCTAAGAGGTGGGTAATCTATCCATCGTGTAATCAATAAATTCTTTATCGACTATGTGATTAGTCAATAAGGGAAGGCTTCCTCAGTCCCAGCTCATGCCGGTCCAGGAGCTACCCCCGATGCAGCTCTGCAGTTTAAATGTAGTAAAAGCCGGGCGCGCAGGCAGCCTGGCTCCTACTACATTTAAACTACAGAGCCACAGCGGGGTAGCACTGGACCTGGCACAAGCCGAGAATGAACCAGAATTGCTCAAGTCCCAGCTCGCGCTGGGTCCAGCAGCCCCTGTCCGTGGGGGGGTCTCAGTGGACTGTTGCAGACAGGGGCTGCTTTGTGGCAGCAGCCTCCCCTGCTCCCCCGTGATACCGGCAGCAGTGGGGAGGAGAGAACAGCTTTTAAGCAGGCTCCCGCTTCCCCCACCTTGAGGCAGCAAGGTGGAGGGGAGCGAGTAGTCGAGTATTTGACTCGCTCGCTTATATCCCTAGTCTACAGGTGGCTCGGCAGATAATTAGCTGGGACAATACCTCTTCTTTTTCTAGTCCCTCATCCTACTAATCCTCCTCATCACTCTCCATTCCTCTCTCAACTACTAGGCCCAATTAAAAAAAATTTAAAACAGTAAAACAAAAATACAAACATACAATAAGATCAGTCCAACAGTGCATATTAATGCCCTTTGTGTGTGGTTTCTCTATTTCAGTGTTTCTCAAAGTGGCCCGCAGACCCACTCTAAGGAAGCTGCTACCAGGCCATTCCGGTTTGTTTATTTACCGGCTCTGCACCCATGGAGCCTCGGCAACTCCCATTGGTTGCGGTTCACCATTTGCAGCCAAGAGGAGCCACGGGAAGCAGCGGCCTGGGTCACATTGCTTGACATGACTCCCCTTGGCTACAATTGCAAACTGCAGCCAATGGGAGCCACAAGTCGCTGTGGCTGCAGAGCCGGTAAGTCAACAAACTGGAGCAGCCCTATAGCAGCTCTCAGAGTGGGTCTGCAGACTTTGGGAAACACTGCTCTATTTCGTTACTGTGAAATGATCAGAAAAAGTTTTACAATAAATATTTTAAATGGAAATACCAATGTTTTATAGTAATAATTTCCAGAGGCAAGGTTGACAACTTTCCTGACCAGACAGAACAGACACTATTGCCACAAATGGTGTCTGGTCCATCTGATCACGAAAGCTGATTACCCTAGGGTAAAGTAGCTTTGATGAAGCTACAAGCACACTAACAGCATGCATACTGACAATATGACTACGAGTTAGCACTAATACTACTTACTTTTTTCAAAGCCCTTGACAGTCACTGTGCATAGGTCTTCAAATCTTTTTTCAAAGATGAAGTGCTCCATGAAAACAAGTGTTTCAACAGCATACATTTGAGAAGCTAAAAGACTTAGTGAACAATAAATCATAACCACCCTGTGCTAACAAAAAAACCCACATCTATATTACCTTTCTTTTGAGTCCAAAAGGAATACATAAACAAACCTTGCCTAATCCAAAACTGCCAAATTATACACAGAGATTTATTTTGAAAGTTATCCTAATGGCTTAAATCTGTGCCTGGGCTGGAAAAGACAATAGTACTTCTCAAATTCTAACTTTAAAACTATATTTTCCACAAGATTCTTAGCAATTCACTGCTATCTGTTAAGTTTAATTCTGCAACTGCCTCTCCCTCCTCACCTTAGCCATTTTGCAGGGACCTTCTGTTCTCCAACCACCTGGGCTGAATTTACTTTAAAATGAAGGAAGTTAAAATTTGCACACCAACAAAGAAAAAAAATAAAGTCTTCTTCTTGTGTTTGCAGTTATTTACATTAAATCTTATTTTTGTAGTAGAATTTTTATGCCATACTGGCCACCCTCTTAGGGCTCTCACCATCTCAACTGAAGTAAAACATGACTTCTTCCACCAGTTTCTCCTGTTTCCTACTGCAAAGTAAGAAACTACCCAACTTTTCTCCTTTAGTCTAAATTACTTTACAAACACTACATCTCATCCATAGTAGTTTGGAAAAGAAATCAGAAAGTGATTATTCAGCAAGTTAAAATGAAGGACTGCACCTGGAATTATCCTTTAGTCAGAAAGGCTGACAGAATTAAGGCACACACAGAGACAACTTGTATTACTAATTTCATAGGTTGCACCTATTTTCTAGTAGCTAGCAACTGTGCCTGTTACTAGAACACAATTCCCACATACAGTGTGTTAAAGCAGCATGGAAGCTTCTTCCAGGATGACTTATGCTCCCACCAACATACCAACATTATGCACAAGAATCTCAGTAAATACTATACAGCTGTGTAAAATTTAGATTGCTGTCTTCCAAAGTATATCCTGGACACTCATTAATGGATCTCCAAATCACTGTTTTGTTTCAGACCAATCCCACAAGCCAAATGCACAGAGAAGGATTGGAACTTAACTTCATTCACAAGTTTAATTCTCATGCAAATGGTATGAATCTTAATGGCTGGCACTTATCAACCATCCAACCAATGAAGGTGCTAATGGTCCTTGCTGTCTGTGTAGAATCTGGTGTTGGTCATCTTTCTTTCCAAGTGCAAACTAATGGTTCTTATCAGCCTCTTGTAACTATTTAGTCTTTAAGGTACTACTAGACTACTGGTTGGGGTTTTTTTTTTTTTTTTTTAAGTCTTTCCTGTTACAGACTAACTCAGCTATCTCGCTGAAGCTTATCTACTCACTTTCTCTCTTTCCCCCCCAACCCGCCTTCCCTTATTTATTCTTGGATCTGGACTTCCAACACTCCAGTCATCTGAAGAAGTGGGTTGTGCCCACAAAAGCTCATCCCACCATCCACGTTGTGTTAGTCTTTAAGGTGCTACTAGACTATTTGTTATTTTTTCTAAATTAGCTTTCATTATATCATTTATAGTTCTAAAACAGAGCTTGTTTTTTTACCTGGCACTATCTACACTGGCATCTGATGTATTTGGTAAATGAGCTTTGTATTTAATATTTTGGATAGCAATGGATCATACTGTCTTTTCATCAGGACTAAATGGTTATTTTTCTTATATCAACTAACTTTCATGGTCTGATCCTAATCACACTAACAAGAACAAGAAATTTGCATTACATCTCAGCAGGAGTAGTATTGTGCCCTGTTGTGGACTTAATTAGTGTAGATAGAAAGACCTAATTCTGCATGCTTACACAATTAAACTTAGATGGGAACTGAGGGCACTTGTTACTTTGCAGGATCTGGCTGTTTGATCTAGTTACACATTTTCAAGTTTAATATGTTAATTTTGTTCCTACTGTTAATAAAAAAACCTTCAAACAACAATATTGTAGATGTCTCTGCATTTTCTTTTTAACAGGTTTGTGCCACATTTCAGTCATTGAGAAATTAGCATCTCTTCTAAAAACTGGTAATGTCTATTGCTTTTTCCATTAATTGTTACAATATTTCTAGTAATTTTCTATTAAGGAAGTCTTGTTCCCTAATTGAGTTCCCTCATTTAATTGAAAATATTATATGTACCAAGGTGACTATTTGAAGTTACCACCCAAAAAGTTTTGCTATTAATTTCTGGTTCTTTGTAGAATCCAAAAGATTGGAAGTATGCAATTCTTTAGATGAAGAAGGCTACACAGTACAAAGTTATTTATTTCAAAGGAGAGAAAATTTATAGAAGATCTAACTTAAAAATTGGATAAAATTTGTCCATATAAAGAATTACCACACACACAAAAATCAATTTTCTGTTTGCAATTCTTTTAAAAAATATTTATTGATGTTAACAGAGTTAGTTTTTTTTTAAAAAGATATTTAGGCCAGATGCCATATATAATAAACTAAAAAATGAAGAGGAAATTCCTCAAAAATGTTATGAGAAACAGATAGTTAAATGCATAATATAACAAGGGTTGTAAAGATATCCAGAGCTCTGTCCTGAAGTTAGACTAAAAGAGTAACAGTAAAGCAAGAATAAAAGCAGTGAAATTTACCTGAGTTGTAGGTTTCTAGCTCCTGAGCGTGTTTATCAATTTATCCCTCCCCCTTCCCCCTCACACACACTCAGGAAATAGCACCTGGGTGAACAAAACATTGTTATTGTGCTAGCACAGGACAGAGAAGGTATGTTCTTATCTGCTTAAGAAACTCTGTAGGACTGCAATACTTCACATATCATACTTCATAAACAAATCCAAGAGTTCAAAAGCAGTATTTCCCCAATAACTGCATTCACTACATGAGGAATTTCACTACTATCAAAAGAAAAGAAAGGATGCCCGGACATGATTTTCAAGCTATTATGAATTGAAGAAAAGAATGTTAACAAAACTTTTTTTTCTGAGAACAGAATTGGCATGAACAATAAAATTATGTTAAAGAATTTCTTTTTCTTTAGACACCATCTAGTTCATATGCCCATGAAAGCTGTTCAACTGGACAATAAAATTTCATTTCATGGCAAAGTTCTTACAGTTCAGCAAAATGAATATGTAATCACTGTTTAATCAGCTCCATCTTCCAGATGTTGACACCTTTCTCCCAATACAGACTAAAGCATGGTGGATCAATATACACTGCAATTAAAAACACACACACACACACACACACACACACTCTAATTGATGCACACCAAAAAGCAAAGCAAGTATGCCATTCCTAACACTTTCAAGGAGAGTGTCAGTATGGTGGAAGGAGGAAAAAGGATAGCTTCTATGAAAACCTGGCATGGTATTTCCACTTTGGCAATCGAGTATAAGTGACGTGAAAAAAAAAAAAATCATCAAGACCTACAATCACTGGTTGGAGTTTATTTAAGCTACTGGTACAAGCAAGCACTGTCCAGAATTGATATGTTACCAGTCTTAGAAACTTGGTTATGGGATCACCGCAACTGAATGAAACTTAGGAGGAGGGAGTACTCACTGTAAAATACACTTTCATGGAAAGCTGAAGCACAGAGCATAGCATTTTCTCCCCTTCCTTTTATTGCAGATTCTTTAGGCTTATTTTCTACAGAGACTGGAGATAAGGTGCACAGGCAAAGACAGCACCCCAGGAGAAAGAAATGGAGCAGCTGCAGTTGCTCCAGTGAGATCTTGTCTTCATTACAAAACTTTGTGTGTGATAGCATTCACATACTGAAGAGTCAAGGTAACCAACATGATGCAGATCATGATTTTACTGTCAGCGCAGTCAAGGGCACTGACAAACAGACGGCAAAATGCCAGCAACTCATAGGTAAACTCAGATATAACCTCAAGTTTTAAAAGATGCACAACAGCTAGAAAACTGCTTGCATAATGGAAGAAGGGTTGAATGCAGAAAGCCAGTAGATTGTTGAGACACTCTAAATATACATATAAAACTGCGGCTATTTCTAAGCAATATCACTATAACAGTTAATGTTGCACCTTCCTCTGCAGTATCTGATGCTGGCCAGTATACATTTTTACATTGATTACAAATTGCCATTGGAAGCCACTTTTTCAGGAACAGGATCCAACATTTTTTTTTTTAATTTGATAAAGGAATAAATCTTAATCTAACATGAAGACCAAATAGAATTTTTATACTGAATTATAATTAAACATTAAGTTACAAATTACAAGGAAATTCAAACTAAGCATAAGAAGAACATAAGAACAGCCATACTGGGTCTCACCAAAGGTCCATCCAACCCAGTACCCTGTCTGCCGACAGTGGCCAATGCCAGGTGTTTCAGAGGGAGTGAACTGAACAGGTAATGATCAAGCCATCTCTCCTGCCATCCATCTCCATCCTCTGACAAACAGAGACTAGGGACACCATTCCTTACCCATAATGGCTAATAGCCATTTATGGACTTAACCACTAAGAAAAACTCAGTAGTAACCTTGCTCTTACATAGGAACAGTCTGAAATGTGAACATTTCTGAACAGCTTTTTCTAGTTCTGAAGTGAAAAAAGAGGAATAAATGCAATGTTAATGTGCTTGTGTATATTCAGTTAAGAATGACTTCAAAAAATTCTACCAATTGCTTACCTAGATACAGTAATTCCTCATTTAACACTAATAGATGTGTTTCTGAAAATGTTCATGCTAAGTGAAAACGTGCTATTCAGGGTCAGTTTTCCCATTAAAAATAATGGAAAAGGTACGGAGTGCATTTCAGATGGTGGTGGCAAAGTCCAATTTTTTGTTGGCGCTGGGTCGTCAACATTCGATATCTAGCAACACAAGAAAACTAGCAACACACGTTGCCACGGATTGTTAAAACACAAAGATAAACACGAGTGAGCGGAGGAGTGCTGTGACCACATGTATTCATCCATTCATGCGTATTACCACTGTTTTCACCAACTTATACCGCCACGCGAAGTAGACCGCCATGTGATTATTTTCGTGTTATCTCAGGGACGGTTGTGTTATTCGAAAAACGTTCCCAAAAAAATTGTGTTTTTGTGAAAACGTGTTAAGCGGGCACGTGTTAAACGGGTAACTACTGTAATTGGTTTTATAACTGGCAAGTACAATACAAGGTTATTCCCCGCCCCTCCTGATAGAAGCAACATTCATTGTAATGGGCAATTTTTTTCAACTTGAACCATAAGCTTTTCATGACGTATTTGCAAAATGGAATTAAAGCAACATTCAATTGAGTTTGTTATTGTTTTTTATAGGAAAGCTGAACTGAAAGAAAACTATTAGCCATTCTTTTTGTGTTATCGAACCTGTCTATGTTAGATATTTATTTTATTTAACAATATGTTTTTAAATAGCAAGGTATAGAGGAGAGACTACTCTTTTTTGGCTATCCTTTTTCAGACACATTATTAGTCACTTTGAACATGAAAATGTATCATATTGATCCAGCTGTGTTTGTATGTGGAGCTAATTTGTAAGCTATTTTGTTTTAAATACATGAACTGAGAGATTTATTCTGTGTACTGTACACCTGGGGGGGGGGGGGAAACATAGGTATTTTACAACAGTATCTCGTTAACAAAGACAAGAAAAAGAACATGTCTATATCCTCCTTCACATGACCAGTCTCCTTGAAATCAATAGGACAGTCTTCTCTTTCAGGTACTTATATGGCCCTGTCATAGCTCACCATGAGCCAGGCATCTCTTGTCATGTTCTTCATGCTTCTTTCAACACTTAGTTGAAGTTCACCCCCAAGAGAGCCACATGTCCTTTTAGTTCTATAACAAAAACTGTCATAGGGATGTTAGCGTGTACTCTTTTACACAATTAACCAATAAGCCCAGGTATATTGGTTAATCCTAACAGTTACACACGCGCCCCCACTCCCCTGTATCAAAGGCAGCAAGGGGGAGGAGAGGGAGAGGTGGAAGCTGGTGTCCATGGCCTATTCATACCATGCAACCAAGAAGATATGAGCACCATCATTACCAGAAAGCGCTGGAGATGGATTAGATATGTGCTTTGGATGGAAACTGATTCCATCACCAGAATAGCATTAAGATGGACATGTGAAGGCAAGTGAAAACAAAGCCACCCAAAAACAACATGATTGTTGAAGCAGAGCTGAAAAACGTGGGGTACAGCTGAAGAACCACTGAAAAACTTGCCAGAAACTTGACAGGAATGGAGGAGCTTCGTCGCTGTCCTGAACACTAGAGGTGTAATGGGTACTAGCTAATTAGCTACATTCTTTGTAGGAAGAAAAGAGGTAGGAGACAATAGGTAACAACTGCATCAATCTATTATCTGGCCCAGAGATATCTGTTTTAAAAGGAGCATTGTCATCTTCAATAATTTACAAATTCTTACCTTTGTTAAAACTGAAATTAAAACAAAGATTTTAACATGTAAATTTTGGTAATTTCTGATTTTTGTCTGTATTCTGCATTGAACAAAGAAAGTGAAAAAATGACTGGTCTTTTATCAATTAATTTCTGCTTAAACTGAAAATGATAATCTTTAGGTATTGTAATAGTATACACGGCTGGCTCAATTACCATGATTCTGAGCATGGATGATCATTGATCTCAACTTTTAAAGAGTTAGAACTTGGAATTATCCATCACATTTTGATGTAATGTTTAGTAAAAACCACATGGATTTCGCTGGATTAGTAACTGCTCCCAAGGAAAAGTGAGGGTAAAAGGTGGGTTGGGAAAGAATTCCAAACAAAAACAAAAAAAAAAGTCACATTTTTTAACTGTTAGGTACTCATTTCCTCCATCAGAGAAAGAGCTTATATTATCAGACGTCCTGCACTGAAGACCAATTTTTTGCCTCCTCACAACAGACTGACAAACTGAGAAGTCTACATATTTAGAAAAGCTGGGAGTGAGCAGTATGAACAGTTGGTGGGTTACAAGGGCTAAAGATTAAACCAGTGGTTTCCCAACCTGTGGTCTGCAGACCCTAGGGGGCGGTCTGCGGTGGTACGATAGGGGATCCACGCAGAGCCTCTCACAGCCAGCACGTCCCTCAGGCCACATTGCTTCCCGTGGTTCGGGAAGCAGTGCAGGCTGAGGGATGTGCTGGCTGCTGGCACAGAGCCTCACAGCTGAGCTCAGCTGAGCAGCTCCATGCTGACAGCCAGCAAATCCCTCAGCCTGCACTGCTTTCCCAGCAGGCTGAGACACACCGCTGGGGAAGCAGTGCAGGCTGCAGACACAGTTCTATTGGATTTTTTTTGGGGGGGGGGGGGGGGGGGGAAGAGGGTCGTCTGTAAAATTGTAATTGATTGAATGGGTCCGTATCATTGAAAATGTTGGGAGCCACTAGATTAAACAAGTATAGAAAAAGCTACTGCTAGGTCCAAGTCCAGTTTGCTCCATGGCAATGAGAGAGCCTGATCTTATGCTACACCTGTCTACTACATTAAATTCATGGAATGATAAAAGATTAGGACTGGAAGAGACCTCAGGAGGTCATCTAATCCAACCCTCTGCTGAAAGTAGGACATTGCTTTAGACCTCAGTTTATTCTGTGCTTTTCACCATACTGGGCTATCAACATTACCCTGATTGCTTATCAGCTGCCATGTGACCCAAGTCCTCCCATTTCAAATTTTTCCATGTTGTTGATAACTGTACACTTCCAAGTCATCCTAGGTCTATCCCTTCTTGTTGGATTTTCTCCCTTTCAACTGACAGCCATAGGCGATAGTCAATTATGATCCATTCGTAACACATGCCCTAGCCATTGATGTCTTCTCTTACAAATTATTTCAGAGACCTCACTTAAGCCATTTTTCTGACCTCTTCATTAGCTTTTTCTTTCCTCATAGCTTACTTCTAATATTCTCCGCAAGCACTTCTGATGAAACTCATGTAACTTCTGAGCATCTCTTTTCTTAAGTTTCCTACTGATCCTAAATGTACCAAAGGCTGTGTTCGCTTTTCTGATCCTTTTCTTATTTCCTCAGAGCAGGGGCAGCCCTAGACTAGCTGCCAGCAACTGGCGCCCTAGGTGAACCATGCAATCTGCACCCTCCCCCCCCAATCCCAAGGGCAGATATAGACCGTGGTTTTTGGTTCTGTGCTGGGGAGAGGGGGGCTGGGGATGGAGTTCTGTGGCTGGGGGCCGGGGATGGAGTTCTGTGGCTGGGGAGAAGGAACAGGGTGCCAGTGGGGGGAGAGAGTCCGCTGCACCCGCCTCCTACGAAGATCCCCCCCCGGCCCCGAGAGAAGCCAGCATGCGCTTCTCCCGGGGCGACCCCCCACTCCCGCGGCACAGGGAAACCCCCACGTTCTTCCTCCCCTGGGGCCGACCCCCCCCCGCAGCACAGGGGAAGCCAGTGCATGCCTACCCCGGGGCCGACCCTTTCTCCTCCCATGGCGCGGGGAAACCCTTGAAAGCAGGAATAAGAGATCTTGCGGAAAAGGGTTTATTTTCCGCAAGATCGCGTCTAGACTGGCGCTTTTCTCCGGCAAAACCCCGAGCCGGAAAAAGCGGCAGCCATGTTCATAGCAAATGCCGCGGGGATATTTAAATCCCCCGCGGATTTGCAATTGCGCTGTGTCTCATTAGCATCCCTTTTCCGAAAAAGGGTGCCAGTGTAGACACAGCCTGGGAGTATGACCTGCCTTCTGGGTTTCACCCTCCATTACTATGTTAGTTGTGAGAGTTAACATTCTTTCTGAAGGATTTAGAACTCACAGAAACAGCTTGAGACACAAAGTTCTGTTGTAGCTTTGTCAAATACAGTCTCTTCATTTAAGATTATTCAGGTGCAAACACAGGAGCTCACAAATACAACATTTAGAATCATAGGGTTAGAATAGAACTCAGGAGGTCATAGAGTCCAATCCCCTTCTAAAAGCAGGGCCAATCACAACTAAATCATCCCAGCCAGGACTTTGTCAAGTTGGGGCTTAAAAGCCTCTAGGAATGCAGATTCCACCACCTTCCTAGGTAACCCCATTCTAGTGCTTTATCACTCTCCTAGTGAAATAGTTTTTCCTAATATCTAAACTAGATCTCCCTTAGTGCAACTTGGGACCATTGTACCTCGTTCTGTCATGTCACCACTGAAAACAGCCTCTATCTATTGTCTCTGGAACCCCTTTCAGGTAGTTGAAGACTACGATCAAATCCCCACTCTCACTTCCCTTCTGTAGACTAAATAAGCCCAAATCCCTCAGCCTCTCAGAAGTTATGTGCTCCTGCCCCTATTCATTTTTGTTGCTCTCTGCTGTACTCTCTCCAATGCGCCCATATCTTTTCTGTAATGGGGGGCCCAGAATTGGATGCAATACTCCAGATGTGGCCTCACTAGTGCTGAATAAAAATCTTTAGATCTGCTGGAGGTGCACCTACTAATACACCCCAATGTGCCGTTAGCCCTCTTGACTACAAGGGCACACTGTTGATTCATATCCATTTTCTCATCTACTGTAATGCTCAGATCCTGTTCTGCAGAACTGCTGCTGAGCTAGTTGGTCCCCAGTCTGTAGCAGTGCTCGGGATTCTTCCATTCCAACTGCAGGACTCTGCACTTGTCTTTGTTCAACCTCATCAGATTTCTTTTGGCCCAATCCTCCAATTTGTCTAGGTCGCTCTCGACCCTTCCCCTAGAGGGATGTAATAGTATAGTCCAGGGGTTCTCAAACTTTGTGATACCGCGACCCCCTAAAATGCTAAATGAATGTGTGTGACCCCCACCCTCACTGCTCTGAAGTTAAGAAAAAAAAAAGGGGGGGGGGAGGGGGAGCCAAAGTTGTTAAGCAAAGGTTGCACCATTTTGTCCAGTTTGGGACTGCACATTAACCACCAATGCACCCACCCCTTCCCCTGAGCCATGCCCCCCAGTCTCTCCATCCCAATGCACTCACCCCTGCCTCAGACCCAGGTCCCCCTAGCACCCTCCCATCCCAGTGCCCTCCCCTGCCTCAGACCCAGGCCCCTAGTGCCCCCATCCCCGTGCACTCCTCCCCTGAGGAAGGCATCCTCAGCTTCGGGAGCCCCGCTCCAATCAAATCTCCCCCCTTCCTCCCCACAGAGCCAAGCATGGAGGAACAATCTTACTTTTAAAGTGGCTGCTCCTGCCGCCCGGCCCGGCTGCCTCAGCTCGCAGCTTGTAGGGGAGGCATCACGTGGCCAGTTGCTGGTCTCTGCTGGTCACGTGGGCCAGAGCAGCGCGCATTCCGCTCTCACCCAGCCCGGCACCGCCCCCCAGAGTGGTGCCCGGCAACTGCCCCCTCCTGCTCCCCCTTCACTAGACTCTGCGGCACTCCTCGCTCCCCTGCCAGACGCAGCAGGGGTCCAGGTGAAAACCGGACACCTGGCAACTGAGATGCCGGGGGGAGAGAAATTTTTGCATTAAAAAAAAACAAAAAAACAAAAAAACAAAAAAAAAAAAACCAAACAGATCCAGCCACGACACCCCTGTAAGTTGTTCGCGACCCCCAGAGGGGTCGCGACCCACAGCTTGAGAAACACTGGTATAGTCAATTAACCAATTTATCGATAAGCAAAAGACTATAGGTTAATGCTATACACATTTCCAACCCTTCCCTGCCAGTTAATTTTTTAGCAGGTTGGCCAGCAGCCTGGCTCAGTTCTGGTTCGCACCGGGTCAGGGAGCCAAGCCCCCACCCTGGACAAGGGCTGCTGCCAGCCTGTGCAGCTGCCTCTGTATCAGAGGCAGCAGGCATGGGGCAGCAGTCAGCCAGTCTGCACAGGAGCTGTTTTTTCAACTGGCTCCCCTTGCGGACCAGCTCCCACCTGGCACCCCATGCTGCTGCCTCTGTATCAGAGGCAGCAGCGCAGAGTGGCAGGGGGCTCCTTGGGAGTGGGACCAGAGCATACTGGCTGCCAATCCCACCCTCAGGAGCTATAGAATAGTCGAGTAACCAATAAGTTTTCTTGAGATTAATCGACTATTCAATTAACCAATATTTAACATACCTATTCCCCTACTCTCCAGCATATCGATCTCTCCTCTTAGATTGTCATCCATTAACTTGCTGAAGGTGCAATCCATCCCCTCATACAGGTCATTAATGAAGATGTTGAACAAAACCACAATCAGAACTGACCTCTGGGGAACTCCACTTGATAATGATCACCAACCAGACATCGAGCTGTTGATCACTACCCACTGAGCCCAACTATCTAGCCAACTTTCTATTTAGCCAACTTTACAGTCCATTTATCCAGTTCATACTACATACAATTTATCCAATTCATACTTCTACTAACTTTAACTTATGGCAAGAATACTGTGGAAGACCGTATCAAAAGCTTTGCTCAAGTCAAGGTATATCACATCTACCGTCTTCCCTATATCTACAGAGCCAGTTACCTCATCATAGAAGGCAATCAGGTTGGTCAGGCATGACTTGCCTTTGGTCAATCCATACTGATTCTCAGGGCTTGACAAATGGCGGCGAAAGCCGCTCGCCAGCCCCACACTGCGCATGCGCAAGAGCCGCATTGCGCATGCATGCGCCGCCGGTAAACGGGGCGAACAGCTGAAATCTACTTGCCACGGGCGAGTAGATTCTATAGTTTGTCGAGCCATGCTAATTATTCTTGATCACTATCCTCTCCTGCAAGTGCGTCAAAATGGATTCCTTGAGGATACATTCCATGATTCTTCAAGGGACTGAGGTGAGGCTGACCAGTCTGTAGTTCCCCAGATTCGCCTCCTTCCCTTTTTAAAAAGACGGGCACTACATTTGCCTTTTTCCAGTCATCCATGACCACCCCCCCACTGCCATGAGTTTTCAAAGATGATGGGCAAAGGCTCTGCAATCACATCAACCAACTCACTCAGCACCACAGGATGCATTAGATCCAGCCCCATGGATTTGTGTATATCTAGCTTTTCTCATTAGTTCTTAACCTGTTCTTTCTCCACTGAAGGCTGCCCATCTCCTCCCCATGCTGTGCTGCCCAGTGCAGTAGTCTAGGAAATGACTTTGTCAGTGAAGATAGAGGCAAACAAAAAACAAAAAAACCACTGAGTACTTTATCTTTTCCCACATCATCTGTCTCTAGGTTACCTCCTTCATTCAGTAAAGGTCCCACACCTTCCCTGACCTTCTTATTGCTAACATTCCTGTAGAAACCTTTCTGGTTACCTTTCACATCTCTTGCTAGCTGCTATTCCAGTTGTGCTTTGGCCTTCCTGATTACACTGCTGCATGCTCAAGCAATATAGTTATACTCTCCCCTAGTCATCTGCCCAAGTTTCCACTTCTTCTGAGTTTCCTTTTTTGTTTTTAAACTCACCAAAGAATTCACTATTAAGTCAACCTGGTTGCCTATCATATTTGCTTTTCTTATTGCACATTGAAATGTTTTGTTCCTGTGCCTTCAATAAGGTTACTTTAAAATACAGACAGCCCTCCTGGACTCCTTTCCCCCTCATTTGTGTAATCATCTAGAAAGTTACCTGCTTCCGTAACTGGTGCTCTTTGAGATGTGTTGCGCACGTTCACTCAACATAGGTATGTACACTTGCCACTTACATAGGTGCCGGAAGATTTTCCCTTAGTAGTAACCATAGGGTAGCTGGCTCTGCTGTCCTCTGGAGTGGTGCACACGTGCCATGCTAGAGAGTGCATCTGGCCCCCTCCATCCTCAGTTCCTTCTTGCTGGACAACTCTGATGGTGGACAACTGTGACATGCGAAACACATCTCAAAGAACACCAGTTGTAGAAACAGGTCTTTTTTTCAAGCGACTGCTCATGTCCATTCAACGTAGGTGACTGCAAGCAGTATGTCCGGAGACCAAAGGAGTTTGCTGGCATGCTGACTGCAATGCAATTCTTCTAAAGTCAGCATCCTCTCAGACTTTTTGCAGTAGGACATAGCGTGTGGGAAAGGTGTGCACTAACAACCATGTACACCTTTTACAAATGTCCAGGATAGGAACATTGGTGAAGAAGGCTGCCAAAGAGGCTTGTACTCTGGACGAATGAGCCCTAACTAGCGGAGGCAGCTAAGCACACACCAGCTGATAGCACATCCAAATGCAGGAGGTTATCCAATTAGAAATTTGCTGTGTAGATACCAGGAGCCTCTTCATCCACTCAGCATAAGCAATGAAAAGCTATGGAGATCTAAGCAATGGGTTAGTGGGCGGCTCCAACATGGACAAAATGTCCTGGGCCACGTGCAAGCAGTGTTCCCTCTAGAGGAGCTGCCCTGCAGCACAGCTTCACGGGTGATTAATCAGCCTTGCCCAGTGCACTGAGCCCTGAGCCTCTGACTGGGCAGAGCTGATTAATCATCTGTGAATCTGTACTGCTATGCAGCTTAGAGGGAACACTGCCTGCAAGGCCTCTGTTGTTGACAGCATCGGAAGCTGTCCTACCCCACTCTGATACCAGGCTGGAGAGGGAGCAGGGGATCCTTGCTCTGATGAGGCCTGAAGAGTCTGTTCAACCACTGCAGGGGAGTCCAACCCACGTCAACGTTCTGGGCCTATCCTTCTTAGCCCTAGGAGATTTGCCCTTGCCTGGGGTTATGGGAAGCTGGTGTACAGTGCCATGGTGTCAGCAGTGTCAGGGCATTGCGTGCAGATGCACTAGTGCTCAGTGCCAAGTCAGGGTGTTCGTACACCAGGGCCAAGGCAGATACCATTAGGAGAGCCTTGAAGTGAATAGCCCTCTCCTTCTTGGTACTGGGTCAGCAACACACTGACAAAACTCCCAAAATCCTTCCATTTTACTCTTAAAAACTTACTGTAAAGTTGTTTTGATTGTATTGTAAAATTGAAAAATCTCTTTGAACGTTAATGTTTAAATAGTAATAAATATATAAAGCTAGTCTACAAAGATTTGCAAACTAAAGCAAAAGCAAAGAATCTGATTGTGCTTCTCTTTCATGCTGTCCAGGCTACAGTACAAGGCTGGTTTGTGCCATGGCATGGTTAGTGACAGACCTACATGCAACATCTAATGCTGGTAACCATTATAGTGATTCCGCTGCTATCACTGGCCACCAGCAAGTCTCACTGAAGTGAAATGGGGAGACTTGCATTCATCCTCCTCTCTGATAAGACTGGGCCACAGACAAGTACCTTATGACCAAGAAAATTTGCAAGGGATCAGGGAGCCACATGGAACCCTAGGGCTACATCTATACTGGCGGCTTCTTGTGCAAGAACAGCTGTTCTTGCGCAAAAACTTGCCGGGTGTCTACACTGCACGCGTGTTCTCGCGCAAGTAAATTTACAGTACAGCGTCGGAAAACAGGGCTTCTTCTGGAAGAGTTATTCCTCTCCCCACGAGGAATAAGCCCTCTTGCGCAAGAGGGCAGTGTAGACAGGCAACATGAATTTCTTGCGCAAGAAACCCCTATGGCTAAAATGGCCATCAGAGCTTTCTTGCGCAAGAGAGCATCCACGCTGCCATAGACGCTCTTGTGCAAAAGCACATCTCTTGCGCAAAAGCACATGGCAGTGTAGACGTGCTCTTGTGGAAGACTTTTTGCGCAAGAACTCTTCCGCAAAACAGTTCTTGAGCAAGAAGCTGCCAGTGTAGATGTAGCCTAGAGGTGCAGCAAACAGGCCAGATAGTACAAAGAACACATCCTGACATTCACTAATCCATGCCTCTTGCTACGGGGTTAGTAACATACTGGAAATTCCTTTAGGGCAAGCCACAACATTAGGATGCTTTTGTTAAATTAGATAAAGTCGTAGGCAACATAATTGGCCTCTAAACCATAACAATTTGTCAACATGAGACTGGTAAAGAGAACATCAATAGACATCTGCTACTCAGTGAATGTGTCAAGTGGTAATGAGTTAGCAAATATCTTTTTCCACTTACCAGGCAAAAACCTGTCATGGGTGCACTCATGATCCAAACAATGGCATTTTAATGATTACATCCTCCTCCTACAGGAGGTAGGAATAATGGCAGCCATGTGCAGGGCCTACTGCTGGATAGACCATCGCATGATGTGCTTGAAACTAAGCATCACAAGAAGTCATGGAAACTAATCAGATGGATCAACATACAGCTATGGTGAAGCTATGACCACAGTATTGTAATAATAAATATTAATACAACAGCTTTGCTTTACCCTACTCACTTAGGCTATGTCTACACTGCAGTTCTTTTTCAGAAAAAGGTATGCAAATTGACATGGGGCCAAATGTGGGAAAAACCTCCTCTTTAAGAAGAGCCCTTATTCCTCATAAAATGAGGAATACTGGGCTTCCAAAAGAACTTGCCCGCTTTTTCAGAAACTGATCCAAAAAAAAGCAGACGCGTTCCCTGGACGCAGCAGAGTTTTTCCGGGATACCTCCAGTATCCCAGAAAAACTCTATAATGTAGACATAGCCTTAGACTACCAGAGTTAATGTAAACAGTGAGTGGGCAGCTTTTTGTGACACAGCACATCAAGGTTCTCTTGCCACCTTGGGAATGGCGAAATGACATCACTGATACAGAAATTCAACAGCTATCACTACAAAACAAGAGATGCAACAGCAAATTCTTCTTGTATCCCATGTCCAGTAGGCAGAGTTATAAAATACAGGAATCTGTATTTGGATTAGTGATCTTAAATAGCGATTATTGAATAGTCAATTAGCCTCATGAATTCTTATCGGTTAGTCAACTATTCTATAGTCCCCAGGGGCCGGGCTGGAAGCCACTGTATCAGAGGCAGCAATGCAGGGCGTCAGGCAGGAGCTCGGCCATGAGGGGAGCCAGTTTAAAAACCAGCTCCCCTTGTGGATAAGCTGCCTGTTACTTAGTGCCGCTCCCTCTGATAAAGAGGCAGCAGAACAGGGCGGCAGCAGCCCCTGTCTAAGGTGGGTCTGAGCTCTTGGACCCAGCATGAGCTGGAACTGAGCCGGGCAGCTGCCTGCTAAAACACTTTAAATGCAGAGCTGCAGCAGGAGTAGGTTCTAGACCCAAGGTGAGTCAGAACTCAGCCGGGCTGCTGGCCAGCCTACTAAAACATTTACTGGCGGAGGGGGAGAGGAAGGAAATGCACATAGTCTATAGCATTAACCTATAAGCTTTTGCTTATCGGTTACTCAACTATACTATTACATCCCTAATTAAAGTAGTGAATCAGCCAACATCGTGGATACAGTCCAATCCTTTGATGAAGTAAGCACTGCAAATCAGTGCTATGAAGAACTATGGATTTTCCAGATCTGATGGCATCCTTGCAGAAATATTCACCTACCGAAGTGAGATTCACCTATGGAAGTGAGATCCAGGAAGTGACTGCATAAACTATTTCTCAATTTATGGAGTAATGAAGACATACAGTGAGACTACAAAGACACCACCATTTTTATCATTTACAAGAGGAAAAGTGAAAAGTCTGACTGTGGTAACAACTGTGGTATCACATTACTCTCTATCCTCAAAGTTTTTGACTCATGTACTCTTTGATAGTGTGGTACACAACATCACTAATCATGTGCTACTGAAGTCACAGTGTGGTTTTAAGCCATCACAAGAAAAGGCAGACACAATGTGTAGTTTATCAGATGGAGGAGAAATGCAGAGAACCTTTACAATGTCTTCACTGACTTGACAAACATTTGACACAATAAGTTAACCTGGGCTATCACAATTATTACATCAGTCTGTTGTCCAGAACAATTCATGAACATTGTTAGGCTATTTCATGATGGAATGCTCAGACAAGTGAGCACAAAAGGTGTTCTGTCGGACCCCATTTCATATTAATGGGGTTAAGCAAGGCTGCACAACTGGTCTGCTATTTTTTCATCCTTTCTATGCGGCAATGCTCAATGATGATAGAAACGGCCTCTATGTCCGTATCAGGATATATTTTGATCCTCTGGAAAAAAAATTTCATCTCAACAGGCTGCAAACAACCACAATCTTTGAGGCAAATGATTATGAGCTACTAGATGTCAATGACTGTGCACCAGTGTTTCCCGTAAGCTGTGTGCTTGTGTGACCGCTCTGTAGGGATTCAAATGCCGCCCAGCTGATTAGTTCTTTTTTTGTTTCTACTGGTGGTGCACATTCACACATGCTAGGGATATGAAAGGTAAACCGGTAAGCATCACTGCTTACTAGTGCCAGTTAACTGGTGGGGGCTGGAGCAGCAACCTGCCCACCGTGGCCAGGGGGCTACTGGAGCAGCCCCAGTCCATAGCAGGGAGAGGGTGTAGGCAGGGGCTACTCCAGCTGGGCTGGTGTGCCCTGCTCCCCCTTAAAGATAATGTTTAACTGGTAAACCGATTAAACCAGTTAACCAATTAAACAGGATTTTACATCCCAAACACATGCCTCAGTGCACATAAAAATTTATTCCACACATTGATGGAAAAGATTAGAGGGAGCATTGCTGTGCACTAGAAGCACATACTCTAGAACACATAACTAATTACAGATTTGCAAAGTCTGTGGAAAGGTAAGGGCTGACAATCCAACTGAAAAAAGAGTGGTCATGCCTACATGAAGCCAAAAGTCACTATCAGGAACACACAGTTGAATGCTGTTCCAGATTTCTGTTATCTTGTTCATATATTGTCAATGATGTTATTATAGATAAGGCCCTGACAAGTGAAGTTCATCGTTTGGCAGACTACAAGATAGAGTCTGGCAGCGACACGATATTAAGCTTCGAACCAAGTTAAGTCTATAAGGAGGCTGTGCTATTCAACTTGTATGGGCAAGACCTGGACCTGTGACCTCCTATAAGCATCACTTAGCTTCTAGATAAGTTATGAGTACCATACTCTGCATTAAATGGCAGGATAAAAAAAAATTGCCAATAATGATTCACTCCACAGTGACCAAACCCTTGCTTCTCACAACACAGTGATGCTAATCTGGTCATGTGCTGAGGTTGGATGAAACCAGAATACCAAAGTAGTTGCAGAATAGCAAATGGTACCAGGCACCCAAAAGAAATGCTTCAAGAACACAATTAATCATAACTTGAAACAGTGTACACTGATGATGACAGCTGGCAGTCTTCCACAGCAAATAGATCATGCAGGCAATCAGCAGTGAACAGCAGGTTACCTGGTTTGAGATTAACCATCCTATGGATCTTTCCTGAGGCACAGAGGCAGATTCATAAACAGTGGAACACTCAGCAGGCACAGACTGTAATCCCCTCTGTAGGCACTGAGACACCTATACTCCTCACACAGAAAGTACTGCCACACATCCAGCAGTGTTTTTAATCAGAACTGCACTCAACACATAAAAGTGTAGTCATCTTCAGTCTCAAATGGCAACCAAAAAAAAAAAAAAAAATCAGTTACAGGGGTGGGGGATATGGCTCCGCCGAGTCAGCAAACAAGGAGAAACGGCTTAACTTGAAATGATCTAACAAACATCACTTTTGTAAGATACTTAAAATTTGTTCTCCTTGTTAGGATTTACAGATCTCTATACATTTAAGAATTCACAGGGGCGAGCTGTAGAGTTCAGCTCTCTAGAAACTAGCCACACTTAACCCAGTACTATTGACTTGCCAGTGAGATGGAGTCTCAACGGATTTTACAGGGGTGGCCACTTCCAAAAAAAGCTGGTACTGACTGAAAATCTCTGGTTAGCCATCTTACAAGTGTGAAGTGAGTATATATTCAAAAGAATCGCACTATTCAGTTATCAGTCACATGGAAACATGAATCTGTCAAAGTTAGTTTCTGGATACCAAATTTTGCTCGGTCTAACTACACTTACAGGGCAGTGACTGAAAAATAAGAATTAAATCCATTTAAACATTGTCCATTAAAAACCCAAACAAATAGGTAAAGTCTGTTTTATAACACTGAATTAATAGCATTTGCCATATGGTAATTTCTTTTTAAGCAGCTGACCCAGCTAGCTAAAAGGGAACTGTACCACACTCCTTTGTATAGCATTACATAACAGCATTCCTGAATAGTATTTTTGTGTATGTTAAAATCTAGAATTGGAAAGGAGAAAGCTCAACCCTAAGAATATATAACATCTGAAAGACAAGTTCCAGATTACCCTTTTTGGGCACATATGATGGGAAACTTTTATATGAGGATAGTAACTTTGTGGGGGAAGACAAGCGCCAGCTCCATTGTACAGTCCCACTTCCCCATACATAGCCCTTCGGCACACCATAAAAGCCTCTCTGTAGGGACTCCATGGAGTTCTGTGGTACAGTTGCTGTATGGATGAACACCCATAGTCAGCCTGGGTCTGCTAGCTTGGAACTGCAGAGCTCAAGTAGCAGGGCTGTAAAACTTCTGTTCAGGTGTTTCGGCTCATGCTGGAGTTCAAGCTTCTGGGCCACAGAAGGGGGAGGAGGGAGTTCTAGAGCCTAGGCTCGAGGCAAATATTTTACATAGCAGCTTTTAGCCCCTCAGCCCAAGACTCACAAGCCCAAATCAACGGACTTGAGCCAGCTGTGGCATGCCATAGGGTCTTTTATTCCAGCTCTACCCTATAGGCCAGGCTTGAACAAGACAGGATATTTTTGAAGGGAGTTTTCTCTGTAATGCCTGCACAATCTACTCAAAACCAATGTAGGCAGGAGCTGAATTAATTCCTTACGGTTCCCCTCCATTATCAATAGTTGGATAATTCCTCTTTCCAGAAGCAAAGAGGTAGCAATTGCTCTCACCTATGAGCAATTCCAGACTCTGGGGATAGAAGTATTTTTTTTAATTGGATACCCATGAACCATATATTTGAAAAAAGCTTCACTACTCTACTTAATGCCACAGCCCATTTTCCCTCTGTCCCACCCACAAATCTTCCAGTAGAGAGTGATGTAGAAAAAGTCCCAGAAGTCAAATCTTGTATGTTCCCTGACTTTAAAAAGAGAAACCTATGTGTGGAATAATGTATACAATCTACTCTCAAATTAGAAGAGATTTGGCCCTAACCCATACCACACAACCTAATCATGTTTTGCATGCTAAAAGGTATAGATGGTCATTGTTGCAGAAGAGCAATGCAGACAAACACTACAATGGCAGACATCTATATGATTTTTCCTGGTTCCATCACAGTCATGGGCACTTCCGTTACAAGTAACAGTCCTGTGATCTCCTACTGCTGCCATCTGATTCAGTCTCAAAACATGAAGGAGGTCTGAATCACTTCTCAAATTTTGTTTGCTCCAGGATCTATATGTATAAGTAGAAAATTCTCCCTGTTTATAGTGCTGTTAAACTGTAAGCTATACAAAAGAAAAAGAAAAAGAATTAAGATTAAAAACCTAGCATATCGATCCACTGAGGTACTGTTCTGCAACCTCTCTTAAGAGATTACAGCCTCTGAAACTGCCTCCAAACTGTAATGAGCACTAAACCAGGGTTTTATTGTGAATCATAAATTGGCTAAAATTAGCAAAATTTGACATTGCAAAGATTAATAGCTGAGGCCCCATGACCCTTTATTCATCTTGTTAATACTGCACAACCTGTTTCACTTGGTCTAGTTGTTAGGTCATCTGGATTCTACTCCCAACTCTGCCACTTACTAAATGTCACATTTGCCAAGGCATAATCTCTGTGCCTCAGACTGCCCTTCTGTAAAATTGATACACTACTTGCTGGCCTATGTACAGCACTTTGAGATATTCAGATGATAGCCTATTTTATTTCATGGTGCTGTATAAATAAATGCAGAAATATTATAAACAACTCCAATGAGATAAAAATGATGTCATATGGGGTTTTTTCTTAAACAAAACAGAAAAGTACAACCAGATGCTTTTGGCAGAGAAACAGATTTGAAACAAGGCTGATTTCTAAGAACACTACAACAAATGTGGTCTACAACCTATATCCAGTGTTAAAGAAACAGTCACTCTTTATATAATTCCTTCACTCTTTCCCGTTTCTTCTTTAATTCTTTCTTAAATATAAAAACACCATGAATTTCCCGTAACAAAAGGCTAGTCATATGAAATAGCCATTTCATAGATCAGCTGAAAGAGCCATGTAAATGACGAAGTGAGCATCATCCCACAAAAAGCTAAGCATGCCATTTCTGAAATGCATTTTACTGCAGCTCAGATCATTAGAGCTCTGCAAATCCTCAGATATCCACGATTATCTGCATCTGTGGATGTCAATGCAGAAATTCACGGCTAATTTTTGTGGATATAGATGCAGACATGGATAAAAATTTTGTATCCGCACAGAGCACTATAAATCATCAACTATGACAAGGAAATATTTCAGTCTATATGGAAGTCAAAGGTAAAAATGGACCATTAAATAAACATTTAGTTGATTTATCCTTAAAGTATTAAATGGAATATTTGGATTTCCTTTAAAAGGAAAAATATTTTGTGTTTTAAAAATTAAAAGATTAAAAACCTTGAAGTAACAGTCTGGAAATTTCCTTCCCACAGAAATCTTTCTAATTAAACATAGAAAGTAACAAGTCTTGTAACACTTAAAATCTTATGTTCAGTCATCATACATTCTATCAGTGGTCATTGGAAAACAAAAAAAGTTAAGTTTTAAAGCACATAATGAAAATTCATTTGCTAGCTGCAGTTAAAAAAAATGAACAAAGTTTAACATTAATTGATAAACTGAACGTAGAAAACAATCTTGCTTTATTTTTTTTTCTGAATTCCAGGTTATGAATCAATATTAAAAAACATGAGCAGTCCTAAAATGACTATCCTGTTCCTATTACTCTCTGAAATGAAACTATTACTTTCTGAAATTGATTTTAATTTATGTTTAATAAAATGTTCTAATATTATATGGTAATTATAAACATTCACAGACCAATCAACATTTTTGTAGCAATTATTTTCAAATAATGTGCATAAAGTTTGATAAAAGTTAATTGTATTATGCCTTGGCAAAATGCCAGAGACAGAGCAAGATTGTGTATATGGTTCAACAGCTAAAAATAGAAGGCTTTCACTATAGTTGATATTCAGGTACTTAATATTTAAGTATGTTATCCTCAATTGAAACCAGGACACTGGACAAATTGGATTAAAGTTTTAAATGCTTAATAAAAAAAATGAAAAGAAGGTTTTGTATTTCTGATATTGTCTTGGCCCAGTTTTATTCTATTAACTTAATTACAATAATTGCATCTCAGTAAATTGTCACAACTACACCACCTAATTTAGCAGTTAAAATCAGGAGCAATTATATTTTATTTGAGCCTTTAAAGAATAAAATCAAGGAACCTTTTTAAAGTGAATCACTTGCAGCATGCTATAGAGGTTCAGCTTTTTATTTTTAAAGATCAAAGGAAATGTTTTAATTATATAAAAATTACTCTTATAAGCACAAGGAAGAAAAGGCCAGTATTAAAACAATTAGAAGAAACATGAGTTGGAAGAATAAAGGTCAGTCTTACCTTCAAAAGGCTAAATGCTATTTAAGCCACACCACACACTCTTAAATTCAAATCAAAACTGGACTCTAATTTGTTGAATATTATTACCAGAGAATGTTTTCCCCTATTTGGGTAGGGAATTCTTTTCCTTACTAGGTATCTTCTTTTCTAAGATTCCCAGTGCTATGGTCCAAAAAAAGATCTCTTTATCCCACAAGAAAATTTCTTAGGTGAGCAGAAAATTTAGAATGGGATCTGAAATAGCCTAGTTTTGAGAATACTTCAAAGTTAGAGCCAACAGATGTAGGACTATATTTGGCTGTGAAAAGTCAGACAATAGCTTTCTTCCACTGTTTGCTTTAAGCATCTAAGACCTATGTTAATAGGCACTAAAATTTCTTTAATATTTGTGCTACTCCTATTAGATTCTGAAGGTTGTATATATTTTAAAGAATTCTTTGCTATCGTGGTGGAGTCACAACTAGGATGACTTATTTTAAATGTGCTGTCAGAAGGCACTAGAAAAAACAAGCCCAAAAAAATCTCATCTAGGAGTTGAGGGAAGCATGTGCCTCAAAATCCGTAAAACAAGAGTTACTGAAGCTGGAAGCAGACAGTTTAGGCAGTATAATGCCAAATCTAAACAATGCAGTTATTCAAGCCTTAAGTTCTACAAAACAAAAATAAAAAATGCCACAAAACAAAACCACAAGGCATATGATGCAGTATACTGACTTTGACCAGGCAGTGAGTCTATAATGACTAAAAAATTAAATTCTGCTTCAATTCAATTAGGATACATTTCCCTTCCAAAATGTAGAGACCAACAAGATATGGGCATTAATTACTGTTTGTAGGAGTACCCCTCCACACAGTTTGTTTGATGCTTTCCAAGGACCGAGTTTTGCTTTTAAGAGTGGCAGTTAAGTCTAGCTCAACGGATCCCAACCTGTGGTTGACCGTACTGTAGAGGGTCTGCAGAAAGTTGAGAGGCTACCTGCCAGCAGCCAGCAAGTCCCTCAGCCTGCACTGCTTCCCAAGTGGGCTGAGGGACACAGCTCAGAGCATGCAGGCTTCAGGCACAGCTATATCATTTGGGGGCAGGAGGCGCATAAGACTTTACTAGATTGAAAAGGGGTCCATATGCTGGAAAAGTTTGGGAGCCACTGGCCTAGGTCGAACTTTTGACTTGCTTTCCTACTTGTAGTGAGAGGATTTCTTTTTTAAAAATCAAAGGAAGGGTTCAGATTGATAGAGGTCACATATTTGAAGTTTGGGGGGGGTGAGATCATGGCCACATTAACACCAGTGGCATCAGTCCTATTGACTTCACTATGGCCAGGGATTTCACCCTAGGTGCTCAAAGTTAGACACATAACTAAGAATACCCTGATGTGCAAAAGGTACTGAGAACATCAGATTCCATTTAAGTCACTGCCACTTTTATTTTCCTTTTGCAAATATAAAAACTCAGCCCTTAAATAATTTTCAAATTTGAAAAATTGAATGTTCCTCAATATTTATGCAAGGTAGTTTAGTATAATTCATATCAGTACAATACTTAACAAGGACACAGGCACAAGACTGTAGTAAACTTATTACTTTTCTGATGGTAAGGCCTAGGATTCCAAATCAAGGATGAGGGCAGCATTATGCCAAGTACTGCACAAAGACATAATGAAAAGGCTTGGCCAAAAAAAAGATTGTCATGCTCAGAAATTCTGGATCCCAGCCCAATGCTCGGACCACAAGCACACCTCCTCTTCCCACAAATGAAAGACTGAGAAATAACTGTTCCCTTTTTTTACAAACCAATTTAATCAAAATGCATAGTATATACAGCACGACTTTAACCAAGTTAATGAAAAGCAACATAAAAGCCCAATCTTATTTGTTTGAGTCAACAGAATATTCACGTATGACCTTAGAACAAATTAGCATCCAGTCAGCAGAGAGCAAGTAAGTTAATTTATTCATGTTTCCAGGAACACACCATAATTTCAGATGCAAACTACAAATTTAACATCCTTCTTCCCCCCCCCCCCCAAAAAAAAGTTAAAAAATATTGAATCCGTTATAACCATTAGCACAGGCAGTACCATAAACGATCCACATGTTGTCTTCATACTTACTCTCCCCTCTCTTTCTCTACCTCCATACTGCCCTCCCTTAACTCAGACCCACATTCTATGTCATTTCCACATAAGCAGAATCACACACTTGCACAGCACTCATTGCAGGACTGAGTGATTCAGAGTTTCAGCTTCTTAGGGCAGCAAGTTATTGAATATGACGCTGATAAAAAAAAAAAAGGATCCGGAAAGCCATTGTCTAGAAATGTCAGTGACAGAAGCCATTGAGGCTTTTATGCAGAAGATGGATCTGAGATTTCAATTATGCATTTTAAAATAAAGGTACCACATTTATTTTTATTGAAATATGCACACAAGACTCTTGGATTAAAGGCTAAACATGAGAAATGTTGTGCCCAAAAGGAAATTCTGGTTGATATTTTAAGGGAATTAGAAAGACATGAACAGAAAGGCAACAGTGACTAACTATGACAGTCTTACTATGCTTCTAAAATTCATACATCCTCTACTTAAATCTAGTTGAAATCAGTCGTAGTTCATAGCTGCTTTAGGCCCATGAAAATCTTTGACTCAGATGTTCTCCTGGGAACTGGATTTTCCCCATCACAGAGGTGGAGGCTAAAGAGAAACTCTTAAACAGTCTCCTCCATCCAGCAGTTGTCAACCTCATGTTTCAGAGGAAGGTGATGGGGGAAGGAAGTGGATTACACTTAGCATACTGTGCAATGCTGTGTTTTGACATAAAAGAGAAGCAAAAACAAAAAACATAACAAAAAAACCCTTTACTTATCTTCTGTGCAATCTATTTACACCTTGAAATGATTTGTGTTTCTACCCTTATCTTTAAAAATTCACGAAAATATGATACTATGTTAGTACAGCAGAAGTGATTCAATGGCTTACTAGCATCTATAACAAACGAGAAATAAAGCAGGTGTCTATTACAACTGAACTAGAGAAATGCTACTCCAGAATGTACAATTTCTTCTTGTCCAGTGTGAACAAAATTCTGTAAGTAAATTTATGAAGACTCCACACACAGCCATATCCAGTATGTTGGTTTCAACTGTATGAAATCATTGTGACTACCATAGAATCTCATAGTTAGGAACACAGAGTTCTTAACTCATCAGTCAATCCCACATCTCCTCTGGAACTGTAAGTATACAGTCAGGCAGCAGCAGAGGCAAAAACCAAAAAAAAAAGCAAATACATGGCAATACTGTTTTAAATATAAACTACTAAAAAAATGTAAGGGAAAGTTTTAAAAAAATTGACAAGGCAAGAAAATTGCTTTTGCGCTAGTTTCATTTAAATGAAGAGGATTAAAAGCAGCATTTTTCTTCTGCACAGTGAAGTTTTAAACCTATATTAAATCAATGTTCAAATGTAAGCTTTTGAAAGAACAACCTTAAAAGTTTTAGAGTTCCAAACAGCCTCCATTCCAAAGAACTTTGTAGTTCTCCTGTCATTTGAATGCCTTCTGTTGAATTTAATGCTCCTTGGGCATCTAACAGGAGAGAGACTCCCTGAGTAAGATGAAGATTAGAGTACAACAAATAAGCATCAAAGACATAATAAAATGACACATAATAAGAGCAATGCTAGATTTCCCTGCACTGGTCTTTTCCCAATAACTTACTGCAGGCACACATGCTGCTTTCAGTTTTAATCTAACCTTAAAGCAAAATCAATGGATACTTATACATAAATCAAGGAGTCTATTTGAATTTTGCAAGAAGAAAAACTACGTTTGATTATAAAAAGCTATTCTGTAGTAGTGACACTATCATGCTACCAATTGATAGAAAAAGGTGAACTCTAATCCCAAACATTTCAGGAACAAAGATGATCATAAATACTAGTTAAGCATGTCAATTTGAAAAAACAAGTCCAGGGGTGTCAACAGATTATATTACAAGTAAGGGGTGGGGTATGTGTCATAAAAAGTTTGGAGACCACTGCCTTATGGCACACACACCTTCCCTTTAGAAGCACCTTCGCCCCAAGAGTACATTAAGGTTGTTTAAGTTAGGTAATTTTCTTAAATCCAGGGTACTTATTTTAACCAATTAACCATTGAGTAGTCACCTGAACTATCAGTTAACCCAAGCAGGGCCTTCAGAAAACCGACACGGCACCGATTCCACTCAAAGAGGCCACTCACCACTTTAACAGTACTTTTACACAGATATCAAAACTTAACTTGAAAAGCAAAAATTGTCATGCCTAAGAGTTATTTGTAAATATTTAAAATAAAATATTAAGAGTAACTATGTGTGCTTAGAGAAAAATCTGTTATCTATTGTAACCTTCCGCCTCTCTACCACAACCCACGCCCTTGTACAAAGATAAACAGCAGCTCAGTCAGCTTCTCTATCTACATAATATCTGTCCTATAACCACTGTCAAGAGGAGCAGTAGGGTGGGGAAGAGCATGGAAAGCAACAGAATAAAAAGAGGGGGAAACCCCACCAAAAAAAGGACACAGACCATCAAGAAAATCTGAATCCACTTAAAGAGTGGCAAAGAAGCTATGTATGTATGGCATATATTACAATTGTGAACTTTCAACATTACTCCATAACTTAAGTTGAATGTGGTTGGTATTTAACTGTTTACGTTCAAAGTCGAGAGTATTTAGTCAGTTTGGGGGTTTGCACCAAATAGGCTGCATTATAAACAAGTGGTGTTCAGATCTTGGAGAACCTATTAATTACCTCTCTCCATTGTCAACATTAACCATTCATTCCTACCCCATGATTCCTATCTTTTAATTAGTTATTTACCCATGAGAGGACCTTCTCTCTTCTATCACGACTCCTTATTTTGCTTAAGAGCCTTCAGGCTTCTCTGAAATCACACACACACACACACACTCTATATTCTTATGAGTCTTTTTTAAAAATAGACATTACATTAGCTAACCATCTCCCCTATGGTAAATGGGGCAAGGGAGGAGGAAGAGGTAAAGTCACATGTGCACATGAACAAAAAAAATAACTAAGCCATCAAGATAGATGCATACTTTATTGAGCAACCACATGTTAATCGCTGTACTACTCTCCAACTGTTATTACCCTAATTCATTCTACCATGTTTAATTTATTTGGCAAACTATTCGGAGTGTAGACAAATATTATATATTTGCTTGCTTTGCTAGGATATAAATTCTGGTGTGTTCAAAAGATTATAAATATTGAGTGCACATGATATAATCTGCCTATGAGGGGTCCTAGCTACCTACGCACTATGTTCTATTAAACAGTATATAAAAGACTGGTTAGAGAAGATGGACAACAACAGTAATGTTAATATTTGCCAAGTCTCAGTGTGATGGCACTAGAAAAGTTGTATAGTCCTTTGCACTTCAGTGGAGGCTTAATAGGTTTTCAAGAACTTGGATATCTAGATCTTCACCTGCCTTTTGTCGACTGTCTAGACTAGCAGAAAGTCTAGCTTTCCTATTTGCAACTTCCAATCACAGTCTCAGATATTTGAATGAATTAGATCAGAAGACAAAACGAATTCCCTGTGCTTACTGAGGATAAAATTCATTCACCTCCTCAAATAACTGCTTCTAGGTAGCTGGTTTGTGATTTGTAAGAGATCAATGGCCCAACAATTGAAATCCCAGCCCCAAGCTTGCATTTCTGGGAATGATTCAGTTACTGCTCCGAAATGGGTTTTGTGCATTATGACTGAGCATTGAATTATGCTATTTTAAAAGAGCAGCTACTATCTTGAGCAGCAGACTGTTTTGCAACAGCCAACATGTTAACCCTGGTGTCCTGAACTAACTGCAATTTGTATAATCACATTGTCTGCCATGGGTAATAGTTAACTTATACTAGTACAGTAAAACTCCATTGGTCCGGCACCATCAGGAACCCGGAAGTGCTCCGGGCAGCCGGACCATTGGAGCTGCTCTGCCCGGCTTCCCCGATTCAGCAGCTGCTGAAACTGACCAGCGGCTGAATCGGGGAAGCCGGGGCAGAGCAGCTGGAGTGCTGCCGGTAGGTCCCGTAGCGCTGCCCCTCGGCACTGCGGGAGCAACCCTACAGCACCCCAGCTGTCCCCAATTCAGCCGCCGCTGAAACTGACCAGCGGCTGACTCCGGGAAGCCTGGGGCAGAGCTGCTCTGCCCCGGGCTTCCTGGAATCAGCCGCTCATCAGTTTCAGCAGCGGCTGACTTGGGGATTCCTGGGGCAGAGCAGCTGGGGTGCTGCCGGGTTGGTCCAGTAGCGCCGTCCTTCACATCCCTATTGTGCACTTGACACTAGCAATTTCACCTGTGAAGTCTGTTTCTCCCTTTGTGAAAAGATGCTTATAACGATCAGAAATACAGAATATCTCTTCTGATAAAAGAATCTGTACTATCATACTTTAAAAAAAATCATGACATCAGTATCCTTTAAATAAAGGCAAATTTGACAATTTTTCAAAACCATGACAGATACAGTCAACCTAAATTTGGCCCTACCTTTAACTAAAAACTACTATTAAACACAAGAAAAAAATATTTCCACAACTTAAAAAATCCAGTGAACAGTTTTTAAAACATTCTGATGAAGTATTTACAACCAAAAAATTGTATGTAGCACCCATAAATTAAATTGATTATAAATTATGTAAAAACAGCTTCATTTTTTTTCATTGTTAAAAGCTGCAGGAAAATGGAAAAAAGGAAGATAATTCTTTCTTACATCTCTCTTTACATTAGATTTTTAGTCTCCAAACTATTTAGATTTCCTTATTTAATGTACTTTAATATGAGCAAGAGATAAAAACTCTGATCCTGCCAGAATGTGGACTCACTGGGACTACTCTCTTCCTTATGTGGTTAGGCCCTGTGATGATGTCAGTTGTGTAGATGTGTGAACAGAGTTGGCACCAGAGTGGACTGCAGGAGTTGGTTCCTGGATGAGTATGATGGAGGTGTGCTATGTGGTTACTGGAAAGAATTTGTTTCAGGTTAGGGGTTTGTCTATAGGAGAGGACTGGCCTGTCCCAAGACCTGTGAAAGTGAGGAGTCTTTTTCCAGGATAGGTTGTAATGCCATCATCACAGCACCTAACCACACAAGCCACCACATCAGAGGCTCATGTAACTGCACATCCATCAGTGTGATCTATGCCAGTGTTTCTCAACCAGTGGTATGAGTACCCTTAGGAGTACTTGAGAAGTCTGGGGGGTACTTCAACACAACTGAAATTTGAAAAAAAAAACTGAATTTTTGTTTTAAGTTTTACAATGTTTTATTTTTGTACTTTTTACATTCAAAAATTTCATTGCCCACCCAGCTACAACTAAGTTGTTTAAACAAATGTGTTGCAATGGTAGAAAAAAAAATTGTGTGTCTGAAAACTGTAGGTACTGGGGGTACTTTTTTTTTTTTTAATTAAAAGGGGTACTTTATAAAAGAAGGTTGAGAAACACTGATCTATGTCATCAAGTGCCAGCAATGCCCCTCTGCCATGTATATTGGCAAACTGGACAGTCTCCACAAGAAAGAATTAATGGACACAAATCAGATATTTGAAAAGGTAACACACAGAAACCTGTTGGGGAACATTTTAACTTACCCAGGCACTCATTAATGGATCTCAAAGTTACTGTATTATTGCAAGCCAATTCCAAAAACCAGCTTGAAAGGGAGGCTGCAGAACTTAATTTCATTTATAAGTTTGATACCTGCAACAGAGGTCTAAACAAAGACCTTGTGTGGATGGCCGACTACATTCCACATCCTAATGACAAAAAACAAAACAAAAAAAACAAAACAAAAAAGAGCACTTAGTACCCACTCTTATCAGCTTCATTTATCATGGACACTGACAATATTTTCTTTCCCCACACCATCCTCATCCCCTCTCTTTCTCTGCTATTTATTTGGAACCTGGACTCCTTAACTCCATTCATCTGAAGTAGTGGGTTGTGCCCAAGAAAACTCATGATACCATCTACAAATATTGTTAGTCTCTAAAGTGCTGCAAGACTTCTTTTTTTTTTAAGTTCTCACAATTGCATCATCCAGGACTGTAAAAACCTTTGACAATGACCAACCCCACTGCAAATCACAACTTTGGGCATCCAGGCCCTTTGCTAGAATTAGGCAATTTGTTAGGAAAGGGATGGGTAACAGTTGTACATAATTTTGTACTGAATAGTTGCTACATGACTTGCACTTAGAATCCAACCCTGAAAAAAAACGATGAATACTGGCTCCTGAGAGGTACTGATTTCCTTAAATTACTATCAAAATGAAATGCCATCAGGAGGAGCTCAACACCATGCAGGCACTGGTCTAGTCCTTACTATTTCCAAGAATTACACTCTGGATTTCCCTCAGAACTGTAAGAAAGATTTCAATTATGTGGCTAATGCAGAAAAAAGGCAAACTATTACACTTTGCTATACACATGCATTTTTATTCTTGTATTTTACATCTGCCGCTACAAAAATAACCCCAGCAAAACCTTTTTTAAATCATGTACATCAAATGTGTGTATTTCAGTAGTAGCTAAATTCTAAATATTTAAAATTTAACTCCTGTGCAGTTTGAAGTGTCTGATGGAGTTCCAATGCAAGCAATTAATTTGCTCATCTACCTGCTAAAGCTCAGTATCTCACATCACCACCTTCCAAACACAAATTTATTCTGAAGTGTCACTCCAGAAAACACCAACAGGCTATAACCAGACACAAAATTTCAAAGGCAGACATGTAAATGAAGGTATCAAGCATGGCAAGTATCAGAGGGATAGCCGTGTTAGTCTGGATCTGCAAAAACGACAAAGTCCATGCAAAGCACTGCATTTAGCCGTATGGAGTGGAAATCTATCTACCTCATGAAGAAACTTGCACAAGTACAGACAGATATCTCTCTCTCCAAACTGCATATTTATACCTGCTTCTGGAAATTTCCACTACATGCATCTGACGAAGTGGGTCTTTGCCCATAAAAGCTTATGCTCCAAAGCATGGCAAGGTAACTCATGAGGGTTTGATTCTGCCATTACTCAGGCAGAACTTTCAAGCAATGCAGCTATTCAGTTTTATGATAGTAATGAACACACAATTCTACAGTATTTCATAGGAGGAAGGCACCAATTTTTTTTAAACTATCTCCTCCTGATGCTATTACCAGCCCCCATCTTAACCAGAATGAAGGGAGATCCTGTGTAGTCAGATTTCAATTAATAGAACTGCTACAAAGATTGACAGACTTCTCTGCTAAGGATGGTAATTTTACCCAAGAGAAAAGTTCACCGTATCTCATTTTCTATAGAAAGACTTCACTCTTTCTAAACTGGGGTGTGAGGGGGAAGCAAAGTAAACAAAACGTTTTCTAGACCATAAAAATATATTTCAGATCCTATGCCTGGTTCAAATTCTTTAGAAATACAGAAAACTTCAAAACAAAACAGAGGCAACCATTAAAACAGAGGTGGCCAACCTACGGCACTGGAACTGCATGCAGCTCTTCAGAAGTTAATATGTGGCTCCTTGCATAGGTGCCAACTCTTTGGTTGAAGCTACAAGCACCAATTTTACAATGTGCTGGGACTTGCATGCTGCTCAACCCCGGCTCTGCTCTCATTCCACCTCTTCCCCTTTAGCCTGCCACGGCCTTGCTCCTCCTGGCTACCCTCCAGGATCTGATTTCAGGATGGGGATTTATGGTAGCAACTTCAGGGGTACACTCTAAAGATTTTGTAAATTTCTCTCAGCTTATTTTGTTCCTGAGAGCAGATACATTTCTGGAAAAAAATTAAAAATTAAAAAAACACCACACACGATAGTATTAATTTTGTTTAGTTTCATTTATTGGCGGTTGGGGGGGGAAGGGAGGAAAGGAAAGGAAAGAAGAGATGGGAATGGAAGTGTTGCATTTTATGGTAAGTCACCTTTCACAAGTTTCCATTAATTTTAAAATATAGGCATCATACAAATTTTTCCATGTTAATCAGTAATCAGATCAGTCTTAAAAAAAAAAAAAAAAGATATAGATATACAAATATTGCACCTGATAGTTCTGCACTTTGAGTTTGTGTATTTTCAGTAATCAGCTATATTTCTGATTACAACTATTAACATCAATGGGAGATACATGTATATTATAGGGAGATGAAACTCCTAACAAATGACCTCTACATAACCTTAATAGACAAATAAAACATTTTACTTTCTTCTTCAAACAAGTTTTAACAGTTTTCCACTGGCATGGCATAGTTAAGAGGAAGCTGTAATTAAAATCTTTATAACACATCCCAGTGAAAACTAAAGCCAAAATATATCAAAGGTCACCTTATATAAAAAAGCCTTATTGTTTGTGTGTATACTTAAACAAAAGCTTTGTTGGCACAAGTAGAGATGGGAGTCAGTGAAATTCAATTTAACCCCTGTTAATGGCTACAACATTAGATTTATATTACAAAGGTGGATTATTGCGTAAGTAGCACTACAGACTTAAAGCAATTAGTATTTCAGTTTTGAAAATGAATCGTGTCATCACTCATATATGCAAAGCTGCAGGCTATCTTTTCTCTTATGAAAATGATCAGATATTACCTCACTCAATTAATTTAACTTCTCCTAGTGATGAAATTAGTTTACTTAGTAGCAGACCAATATTTATAGTACCATAGCTTTAAGAAAAGCACAACAAAAATGCCAATGTTAAGACGGAAGAGAGAAGAACAGAATCAAATATTTCAGTTTTTCTAAGTATGTTGGTCTCAGAATATAACTAATGTAAAATGGAATCCACATTGCCACTAGTTTAAGGCAGTGGCTCTCAAAGTGTGGTCTGCGGGCTTGGAGCTTGCCTCCCCCCGCACAGCGGAGAGCCAGCACTGGCGCTCCAGCCCTGCCATCCCCCCCACAAAGTTGAAGCACTGGCACCAGCTACCCACTGCGAGAGGGGGAGCCCCAAGCCTCACAGGCTGGATTCAGCTGAGTTGGGGGAGGGAAGCAACTCCAAGCACTGCCACTTCCCCCATCTGGGGGGGAATGGCAGCACAGGAAACCCTCATCCTCAGCCCACACCTGAGGAGGGACGTTAAAGACTAGACAACTAGTCGACTATCCGATAAGCATTTGCTTATCAGATAGTCTTTTGACTAGTTGCTATACCCCCCGCCCTTGCTGCCTCTATGAGATAGAGCAGGATTTCCCAACCTATGGGTCAGGACCCAAATATGGGTCGCCATTACATTTCAAAAGGGTTGCCAAGTGTCTCCCCAGGTGGCTCTGCCCTCCTTCCTCCCCCCTGTTTTTGAATTGCCTTGGGTCACCAAGTCTTCCTGAATTGTCAAAATGGGTCCCCACCTGGAAAAGGTTGGGAACCACTGAGATAGAGGCAGCAAAGGGGGTGGGAAGGGGTACTCTGAAACCTCAAGGTGGCCGCTGCACCTTTAAAACGTGCGGTGGGCTGCCCCTTTAAAACGCTGCCTCTGTGTGATTGAAAGGGGCAGCCATGGACCACTGGGGTCAGCTGGGGACTCTCCAGCTGATCCCCGACTCCCCGCGGCATTTCCCCGGAACCTGGGATCAGCTGTGATCTCCCCAGCCAACCCCGCGTTCTACGCGGCACTCCCCAGCTGATCCCGGGTTCTGGGGAAATGCCCCGGGGAGCCCGGGATCAGCTGGGGAGTCCCCATCTGACCCCAGGCTGCACGGCAGCTGCTCCTTTGAAACGCCAGAGGCGAACGCAGACCCCAGGCTGACCCCGGGCTCCTAGCAGCATGCAGCGTAGCATGGAGCCCGGGGTCAGTGGAGGACTCTGAATCCCCCGCTGACCCCAGGCACCATGGTTTTGAAATGCACAAGAGCCCCCACTGGGGACTGTTGTATATTTCAAAGCAGGCACGCCAAGTGCAGCCCAGAATCAGCGGGACTTCCCACTGGCCCCAGGCTATACGCGGAGTTCCACATTCCTCCTTTGAAATGTACAAAAGCCCCAGCAGGGGCTCTTGCACATTTCAAAGGAGGAATGCGGAAGTGCCTATCGAGTAGTCGACGGAAATTCCATCGACTACTCGACTAATAAATTAACCGCATTTTAACATCCTTGCTCCTGAGCACTCCCTCACACCCAGCACCCCTTCCGCCACCCCCTTCTGCATCCTGGGTGGTAAGCTGGTGGTCTGCTGAAAGGTTTGCATTGAGCAGGGCAGGCTGTGGGCCATAAAGTTTAAGAAACACTGGTTTAAAGGTACAGGAAGATTCTTAGATCTGAATAGTATAACACCAAAACCTTAGACATTTTAAAACTAAATCTACTTTATCATTGTTACACTTTGCACTTCATTCTACTTGGACAAGGAAGCCACAATGTTTAATTTCAAATATTATTGAGTCAGTTTTGATTCAAGGTTCTCTCATACTAGAACTATATTGCTGTGTTCGGGTTTACATCATTATAGAACACTACTTAAATATGCAACAAAAACATCACATGCTACAAAACCTCACTAAGAAAGCTTTTATTTGGGATCTAAATAGCATTACCTTTTGAAATAAAAGGTATCACTTCACCATGTTATCTGGGGCCCAGCAACTAGAGATGTTAGACAGCGTGTAACTGAACAGTCATGTAACCGCATCAAATTTTAGCGGTTACACGACTATCTGATAGTCTCCAGAAGCAGGGCTGGCAGCCAGTGCACTCCCAGCCCCACTCCTGGGGAGTCCCCTGCTAGCCTGTGCTGTTGCCTCTCTATCAAGAGCAGCAGAGCGGGGTGGCAGGTGGAGTTGGTCCATGAGGGGAGCCAGAGCCCAAGCCTGCCGCAGACAGAAGCAGCTTCACGGCAGCCTCCCCCAACCCCACACTGGAGGGAACTAGCTTTTAAGCCAGCTCCCCTCGGCACTGGCTCCCCTCCCCGCCCCTGTATGAGGCAGCAAGGGGCAGGTCCAAAGAGCCAGGACGCGCACAGAGCTGGCTTAAAAGCCACCTCCCTCCCTGCACACGTTGGCTCCTGCCTGGCCCCCTCACAGTGGGGTGGGGGGAAGGCGGATCCAGCGCCCACCTACCCACACTTGCTGCCTCTGTATCAGGGGAATGTGTGTAGTCGAGAGGATCAACCAATAAGCCCAGGCTTATCAGTTAGTCATCCACACATTAACATCCCTACCAGCAACATGAAGAAATTGAAGATAATATAAATGAAATTATGATTTTCAAAAACAAAATGGCTGATTCTCCCTAGTTCTTCTCCTTCACATTTTTAGTTTGTTATGTTGATAAAAAACAAATCATAAAACACTCTTTGCTAATTATAGGAGTACTTTGGCCTGTCTCTTTCCAATTGTTTTTTCAAAGTACAGCACTGCCTATTATTGCAGAAGAAAATATATGACATCTGGATTTGGTTTTTTGTAATCAGTTGCACAAGTTAACTGTCTTTTTTATTACAAAAAAACTAATTAAAATTTTACTAGAATGATGTACTTTGGACATTTTGTTTTCAGCCTTACAAACTGAATTCTCTTTAGTCTAACTAAGCACATGTTTGGAGAGATCTGCAAAGTATTTTAAATATCCTAAAAAGATTGAAAGAGCACAGTTAACATAAAATATGAATACTTTCTTTGAACGCATATCTGGCTTGGCACTCTGTATAAAAAGACTAACAGATTTTAATACTCAATCCATACCATCAATAGGCCGGCAAGAATTCTAGCTTGTATTCACCGTAATCTCCATCAAATGGAAAAGATATACGCTTTCATACTAGGAATGTGTTAGTGTACACGGGTAAAAGGTTAACCAATGAGCCTGGGTCATCAGTTAACCTTCCCAGTTACACCCAGGCCTGCTTCCCCCAACCCTTCCTGCTGCCTCCGGTACAGAGGCAGCAGCAGAAGGGTGGGGCAGACGGGAGCCAGTGCTCACTGGAAGCTACCTTTTAAGCAGGCTCTCCGCATGTACTGGCTCCCATGGAGCAGCCTGCACCCCCCATGCGCACTGCATCAGAGTCAGCAGTGTGGGGAGGAGGTGGCTCCCGAGGAGCAGACTTAAAAGCTGGCTCTTGCTGCCTCTGATACAGAGGTAACAGTGTGGGGGCAGGGAGGCCTTCTCCCCAACCCCGCATGTAAACATGTAACCACTGAAAAAAATTCAGTAGTTACACATTCACAAAAATAAACACATTTTAACATCCCTATTTTATACCCTAATTTTTTAAAATTTTTGATGGGTGGAGAGATTGCATAATGGACAGGAGACAACAGCATGAATTTCTGCAGGATAACTATTTTAGAATCACCTTTGGAGAGTTTATCTTCTGCAGTTAGGTCACAGTGTATATCGGCCCTTCTGAATTCCATCCTGCAGGACTTAGGAAAATAATAGATTTAAATCGCTATAGAAGAACACTGTCTCTGTGTGTATATTCTTACATCAAAAGATGCATTTGAGGATTCTTGCTATATGAAATCCCAAAGACTCTCATTTGCTTCTAGAACTGTGAAGCATGGTTTTGACTGTAAGCTCTCCCAGGACAATGACTATCTTTTAGTATGTGTTTGTATAGCACCTAAGACAAAATGGAGCTTTCCATTCTGACTGGGCCCTTTAGGCATCACTATAATACCAATTAAATCTGCAATTTCACTCTACTTTATTAAACCCACATGTGCATCCAACAGAATCCCAAGTGTAATGGGGTGTACAGATCCCACTGGACACAGAAGGTGCCAGAGCAGCTCTGGTGGTAGGATTAGCGGAGCCTCCCAGACCTCTTAATCTTGTATGATAGAGAGGAAGCCTTTAAATGGAAAAAAGCATTAGTTGGGGGAAAAGAGAGAGACTGTCTTAAACAGCAGATGGCAGGAGTCACGCCTGAAACTGTGAAGGGAACTCCTACCCATGAGGAGTTCACCCAGATCCTAAGAACAGTATAATGGACTCCCAGACTAAGCTAGACACAGATCCTAATTCAGATACCCAGCCAGATGGACTTCCACAATCTACCCTGCCTCTCCCCATGTTAGAGCTGAATCATAGGCAGTACTATAGACTTACTGTCCCCCTCTTTGATGGATTCACAAGGAGGAAGTATCCCTGAATACATTAGGGTTTGTGACTCATTTTGATCACACATCTGGAGACACTTAAAGCCCACAAAGAGCAGAACCACTACTGCTTCCGCACTCCTTTGGCAAACTGGGCTTATGCTGGGACCCACCCAGCATAGAGAAGGTCAGGTCCTTATCTAGTGTAGATAAGGTAAGGTCAGGGAAAAACTCATCAAAGATCTTGTTCTATCAGGATATTATCCACCTTTCTTGTTACAGCAGTGCTAACACATCACCATATTTAAACTCGTGTTCAGTTTTACATTTAAAGCAGAAGTTCAAGCTCTGTTTTTATATGAAAAACCCACAGAATATCTGCCCCCTAATTTCAACCACTATGAGTAAAGATTGAATTTTCTGAAGTTTTGTTTTAAAACTAGTTAGTTCCCATTTTAATCAAATTAAAAACTGCCCCCCTAGAAATTCACAGTCTCAATTTTTGAACACCACTAATTTAAAAAATGGCAAACTGTACAGAAAACAAAGTACATTATGAGAATTTGGTGAATTCTTTGGGGTTATCTAATAATTAACAAAATTAGATGTTTACATCACAACTTGGTTTGTCTCAGATGTAGCTGAGAGAGATCATCATTTACAACAACCTAGATCTTCTGTTGGTTCATCATTGTCCAGGAACTCAGAGAAACTGTTCAGCCAGTTCAGAAGTGCTCCTGAACCATCTAAATAGTTTCAGTCCATGGTAATAGGTTCTTCAACACAGTAACTGTTTTGCTCAAGACCAAGATCTACAGGAAACTGTTCAACTGGATCAGGAGAAGTGCTATTGAGTGGATTAAACAGTTTCACAAGATCCTCTGCTGGTTGATGTAGTTTCACGAAGCTTTTCAGCAATGCTCCTCAGCCCACTGACCAATTTCAAAGTGACCATGGTCCTTTCTGAAGTAACTGCTGGTTTGTCAGAGACCAGAAGCTCACTACTAAAAGGTACCTGAACTCTGCCCTAATAAGAATGCCAGTTTTCCATCTCCCTTCCCCAAACACATGTAAGTGTGATTTTCCAGAAGAGTGCAAAACAGGGGAAAAGGCTAGAAGTCTGTCTGTTTATGTTGTAGGTGGTTTGGGATACTGGAAGGCTGGCATCCCTATTAGAATATAGTTAAGGCTAGGGATGTAAATAGTGTAGCCCATTAAATGATAAGCTTTCACTTATCTGTTAATCAGTTAATGCTACCAACTCCTCTCTGCTCCCCTCTCGCTCCCCCAAAAATCTGCCAGTAAATTTTTTAGAGGGCTGGCTAGCAACCTGGCTCAGTCCCAGCTCGCACCAGGTCCCAGGAGCTATCCGTGCTGCAGCTCTTCATGAAAAATAATTTAGAAGCCAGGAGGACCTGGCGTGAGCTTGGACTCAGTCTGGCTGCCTGCCTGCTCCTAAAATGATTTTCCCAGCAGAGTTAGCACCCAGGACTGGGCCGGGACAGAGTCAAGCTGCCTGCCCTCCAGCTCCTAAAATACTCTTAGTGCAGAGTTGCAGCGGGGGTAGTTGCCAGACCCAGCACAAGCCGGGATTGAGTGTTTACAGTGCTAACCCTTATCAATTAATTGTATAACCGACAAAGTTTTTGTCGACTACATGATTAACACATTATACAGGTCTTAACATCCTAAGTTAAGGTTCTGGTTTATTGTTTGTGTTGCATGGTGGTTATTCTAGTGGTAAAGTGAGAGTACTGCTGGAGAAATAAATTATGTCATTTTACATGCCTTAAAACTTTTTATTTCTTTGCTCTGGTTGTTGTGTGTTAGGCATGTATGCATAGAGCAACCTTAACCTTATACATCATATTTTGTGTATTAAGTATACACACTGCCAAGAAACTTTGGAAGATTCAATTATGTCAAATATTATAGAGTAACAATGGATATATATGAGGTAAAGTTTATATGCCTTTATAATCTGGCAAAAATCAAACCCAGATCAATGTAAGTCAAATCTGCATCCTAGGGATTATATCAATACCAAATGTCAAGTTTCTATGAACTTCCACTGATATGGTAGGGCTGTTACATCCAAAAGTTAATTTTCTTTGCAGGAAAAAAAACCCTGCATTTTCTGGCCTACTTTATATGTGAAAAAGGACTTAACTGTTTCTGATTAAACTCTTAAAAAAAAAAAAAAAAAAAACTTCCTGCTGAAGGGCAAGCATACCAAAATTGAACCAAAAGAGTACAACTTTGAGATTTATAAAAGTAGTGATCTTATACTTTAAGGAAAATGCAAATGCCATCTCATTTAGATTATAAACTCTTTGGGGGCATGGACAGTCACTTACCATAAATCTGTACAGCATTTAGCACAATGGGCTCAAACCCAGGTGGCCTCTGATTTATATCATAGAAGACTGAGCTAAACACACCAGGCTCACCCACTAGTCTTCACACGTTAAGGCCATAAACTAACTTGTTTTCATTAAAAATTTAAAAAACAAAAAATAGTCTAGCAGCACCTTAAAGACTAACCGAACATGTAGATGGTATCATGAGCTTTCGTGGGCGCAACCCACTTCTTCCGATAAGCTAATGCTTATCTAATGGTTGACTAGTCCTTCACATCCTAGTTCTTACTCTCCAACGTTAGCTTTTTTCCAAGTGAAGACAAAGCTTTTAGGAGACCAAAGTGCAGAATGAGACCTCTGTAATATGTTTAATTATCATTTAATATCAGCTGATTATGCCCCCATTAAGCAAAATTTGTGTTAATACTGTCCCAATTAAACAGCAGTCATTACCATTCATCAGTATTTGTTTAAAAATTCCAAAGACAATGTCTTGGTAAAACAGCTATTCTGACATAACTAACTGAATTGTGAAGGTATGAAGAATCCAACCTTGGTACCTGAACAGGGAGAAGCTTTTAAGTATAAACTGACATGTTAGTATAAAAGTAAGATAATGTTTTCAAACAACTTTTTTTCCCCCTATTAGCCTCTAAGCATTTTCCTGTTTATTAGTATTTTTACAGCTATTAACCCAAGCCACAAATGAGGAAGATATTTAAAGACATATTTTAAAAGAAGCAATGCTTTAAACTTTCCTTAGAGGTTGAGCAACAAACAATACTGGTGTATCTGAAACTGAGGGGGGGAGAGGAAGGAGGGAGAAAAGAGACAGAAGGAAGCCCTTCTTATACATACCATTTATTTGAAAGTTAATATAGCATGCAGATATACAACTAAGACCATACACCACAGTGGTTACTCTAAGCACATTAATGGTTCAAGTAATAAATTCCCATTTCTTAGGGGCTGTAACGTAATCTTTATTTATTACTTAGTGCCAAATGATACAGCCAACACATTGTTTTGTTCATAAGGCACCTGGCATTACAAAACAATGCAAAGAAAACCCATGATTCAGCAGGAAAGTTCTGTGATGGTCTGCAGTCTGGCCACTTGGTCAGTTTGTAGGACTGGGGCTACGGCTGGTAAGAAGCAGGAAATTGACTAATTGTATACTTGATACAATTTGTATCGAGTACACCATTAGTCGATAAGGGGCCCCGCTGTGGCTCTGCAGTTTAAACGTAGTAGGAGCTGGAATGCAGGCAGCCCAGCTCTTACTACGTTTAAATTGCAGAGCCACAGCGGGGGTAGGTACAGGACGCGGCATGAGCCAGGACTCAGCAGTCCTGGCTCACGCTGGGTGCCGGACCGCTGTACCGCTGCCATTTAAATGTAGTAAGAGTCACACGGCTTAAAAGCCGGTCCCCCCCAGCAATGTCTCCACGGTGCAAAGGGGGGACAAAGGAGGCAGAGGCACAGCAAACTGGGTCCTGGACCTACCCCCGCTGCAGCTCTGCCTTTTAAATGTAGTAAGAGCCGCCCGGCAAAATCCTACCTAAGGAGTTACCCTGGAACGAAACTCATTCACAAAATCCAATTGCCTACAGTCCACAAGAGAATCTATCATCCTACATCACTGAACAGATCACACATACACTCAGGAAAGGCTTTTTAAACGGCATGGGTCCACTTCTCCACCTATACCAACCAACAATCAACTTTAATTCATCATGAAATACTGGACACACTAAGGAGTCTCAAACTAAGACCTACGAATGACCAAAAAGGCATTTGGTATTGAAATAGCTAATGCTTCATTTAAGGATGCAATCTCCCTTTCCTCCTTCAAACATGAAATAGCATGACAGACACTGAAGAAATCTAGATGGATAGGTCAGTTATAGCCAGCTACTGCCCAGTATCAATCTAATTTCTGAGCAAGATATGGGGATATAGCCAAAGGCCAACTACAAGCTCATCTAGCTGAAGTCAGTATCTTAGACCTGGTATAAATCTGGATTCAGGTCAGGACATGGGAGGGAAACAGCTTAGTGGCACTGAAGGTGTTGTGTGCTGGGGGCAGGGGGAGGAGAGGGAGGTTTGGTAGGTGACTCTGTGATTGGGCAGTGGGAAGGCTACAGTACTGCTATCCTTACTTCTGCGCTGCGTCTGACAGTTGTGCTGCCTTCAGAGCTGGGTATCTGAAGAAAGGCAGCTGCTGGCCAGGAGCCCAGTTCTGAATGCAGAGCTACTATCAGCAACAATGCAGAAATAAGGATGGCCTGGTATGGTATTTCTGCCCTTATTTCTACACTGCTATCTTCAGACCTGGACCCTCAGTCAGCAGCTGCCACTCTCCAGCCGCCCAGTTCATGTCAAACCAATCTAATAGCTTTCTGTGACAGGATAACAAGTCTTGTGGACGAGAAGCAGTGGACTTGGTACCTAGATTTTGTAAGGCATTTGAACCATCTCACATGATCTTCTTATCAATAAACTAGGGCAATACAACTGAGATGGGGCTACTATAAGGTGGGTGCATAGCTGGCTGGATAACCATTCTCAGAGAGCAGTTGTTAATGGTTCATTATCATGCTGGAAGGGCTTAACAAGTGGGGTTCCGCAGGGGTCTGTCTTGGGACCAGTTCTGTTCAATATCTTCATCAACGATTTAGATATTGGTATAGACAGTGTGCATATTAAGCTTATAGGTGATACCAATCTGGGAGGGGTTGAAAGTGATTTGGAGGATAGGGTCATAATTCAAAATGATCTGGACAAACTGGAGAAATGGTCTGAGGTAAACAGAATGAAGTTTAATAGGGACAAATGCAAAAAACTCCTCTTAGGAAGGAACAATCCATTTCACACATACAGAGTGGGAAGCAATTGTCTAGGAAGGAGTACTGCAGAAAGGCATCTAGGGGTCATAGTGGACCACAAGCTAAATACGAGTCAACAGTGTGACACAGTTGCAAAAAAAGCAAACATCATTCTGGGATGCATTAATAGGAGTGTTATGAGCAAGACATGAGAAGTCATTCCGCTCTACTCTATGCTGATTAGGCCTCAATTAGGCTATGTCTACACTCGTGGCTTCTTGCGCGAATAATATTCAAATGAGGCTAAGCATGGAATATCACCGAGCCGCATTTGCATACCTAATGAGCCACCTTTTTTTTTTCCAGAAGAGGCTCTTGCGCAAGAAGGAGAGTCTACACTGCCCTTTCTTGCGCAAGAAAAACCCTCTTGCGCAATGCCGTTCTTCCTGAAAAGTAATAGGTGTAACGGCATTGCACAAGAGGGTTTTTCTTGCAAGAAGGGGCAGTGTAGACACTCCTTGTGCAAGAGCCTCTTCTGAAAAAAATGGTGGCTCATTAGGTATGCAAATGAGGCTCGGCGATATTCCACGCTAAGCCTCATTTGCATATTACTCACGCAAGAAGCCGCAAGTGTAGACATAGCCTTAGAGTATTGTGTCCACTTCTGGGTACCTCTTTTCAAGCAAGACATGGAGAAATTGGAGAAGGTCCAGAGAAGAACAACAAGAATGATTAAAGATCTACAGAACATGAGCTATGAAGGAAGACTGAAAGAATTGGGCTTGTTTTGTTTTGAAAGGAGAAGACTAAGAGGAGACATGATAGTGGTTTTCAAGTATCTAAAAGGATGGCACAAGGATGAGGGAGAAAAATTGTTCTCCTTGGCCTCTGATAAGACAAGAAGCAATGGACTTAAACTGCAGCAAGGGAGGTTTAAGTTGGACGTTGGGAAAAACTTCCGAACTGTCAGGGTGGTTAAACACAGGAATAAACTTCCTAGGGAGTGGTGGAATATCTGTCTCTGGAGATATTTAGGAGCAGGTTGGATAGACATCTAGGAGGGATGGTCTAGACTAGTGTTTCTCAACCAGTGGTATGACTATCCTTAGGGGTACTTGAGAGAAGTCTGGGGGGGGTACGTCAACATAACTGAAATTTAGAGAAAACTGAATTTTGTTTTAAGTTTTACAGCACTTTATTATTTTTGTACTTTTTACACCCAAAAATTTCATCGCCCACTTGGCTACAACTGCGTTGTTTAAACAAATGTGTTGCAAAAGAAAAAAAGTTGTGCATATCTGAAAACTGTAGGTACTGAGGGTACTTTTTTATTTATTTGTAAAAGGGGGTACTTTATAAAAAAAAAAAAAAGTTGAGAAACACTGGTCTAGATGGTGCTTGGTCCTACCGTGAGGCAGGGGACTGGACTCGATGACCTCTCAAGGTCCCTTCCAGTTCTAGTGTTCTATGATACCCCACCCTTCAAAATTACTTTGCACCCCCCTTGCAAGTCCCTTTTGGGTCAGTACTCCACTTCTCAAATTGAGGGGTCTCCTTGTGAAAGCTGTACATTACACAATAAAAGCACCCAAAATACCAGATTCCACATGGGAAGACCAGATTTCACAGTCTGTGATGCATTTTTTTATGTCCATGAATTTGGTACATCCCTAAACATAAGAAACCACTGTCCTACAAGACAGGTGGCTGAGGGTCCAACAGAACACTCTAAAATAATTTAAAACCAAGAATAGCGATGGGTCACTATACCTCTGCCACTTGACCCTTCACTTATCAAGTCCCACAAGGATCAATTATTTTTCCAGTCCTAATCAATCTTTACATCCAACCACTAGGGGAACAGATATGCCACAGACTACAGTACCAGCACTATGTTGATTACACACAGATGAAGAACAGCTGGGAGAAGCTAGAGCTGAGTAAGGCAACATGATGCTAGCAGGCTAAGGATTTTAAACTGCGGTTAATTGATTAGTCAAGTAGTCGATGGAATTTCAAGTAGTCGACTAGTCGATGCGCATTTCAAAGGAGGAATGCTGAAGTGCCTAAGAGCCCCCACTGGGGCTCTTGTATATTTCAAAGGAGGAATACGGAACTCTGCATGCAGCCGGAGCCAGCACAAGGTGCCTGCTTTGAAACATACAAGAGACCCCAGTGGGTGCTCTTGTGCATTTCAAAGCCATGAAGCCCTGCGTCAGCAGGGGACTCCCCAGCTGACCCCAGAGGCAGCGCAGCACTTCCCCAGAATCAGCTGTGGGGCGGCTTTGAAACCCCAAGGCGGCGTTTCAAAGGGGCAGCGCCGCACAGTTGATCACAGTGCTGTCCCTCTGAAATATCCCTTCTTCCCTCCCCTTTGCTGCCTCTATCAGATAAGGGCAGCAAAGGAGTCGGGGGGAAGGGGAGGAGAAATCAACTAGTCCTTAACATCCTTATAGCAGGCAGAGGAAAGCACTTTGCACCATAGTGGTAAACTCTTCAGTCTCCGTTTGTCAACAATGCTCACAGCTGGCCAGTTCAGTTTGGAGTGATCTACAGTAGCTTCCCATAGAAACTCTGGTCAAGTTCAAGACAGTACTCAAGTATTCAGAGATACTCAATGGGATGGTTGTTCCAACATATCTAAAACATTGCCTAGTGCGCTGCAATGAAGCCTATGTCTTACACAAATCCACTCCGGCACAGTGAAACTTCCATCTCTGGAAAAGACAAAGCTTTCGTGGGGGGCCAGTCTGAGATTATGGAACAAACTCCTAAAGAAACTAAGAACCATCATAAAACTCATGACCTGCACTCCAAATAGAAGTCGCATTTCAACCTTGCCTTCTCTGTTTAAAAATAAATGAGACTTCAAACTCAACCAAAACACTGCTCTACACACAGAGTTGTAACTCTGGAGAGGGGAGGAAAGAAACTGAGCCACATATGACAGATGTTAGTCACATCACTTAATGTGCTACTGGGAGGCACTCAGATATTATGGTGATGAATACAAGGACCTGTATATAATAGAATACAATGTTTAACAGCTCTGTATCCATGCTAATGAAGAAGTTGCTTTTTGGTCTAAGCTACTACAGAATGAACCTCTCTAATTCAGCAACATCTGTGATATGGCATAATTTTAGTTAGCCCAATGTCCACTTATCTTGGGTGTGGCCAAATCTCCTGCAGTCCCATAAAGTTTGTTTACAGCCACCAGTCATGGTGCTCAGTGTTCTGTGCTGTTACTTAGTTCCAATTTATCCTAAATTTCTTCTAAGAGCCCAATAAGTAATGGAAATGTAGGCAATGCTAACTTCCTGTGGTTCGGCATATTCTCTGGTTTGGCACCAGTCAGGTTCTTACGATGCCAGACTACAAAGGTTCGAACTGTACTCACTTTGTACATAGGTGTAAAAAAATGTATCCTAAGATAAAGACCTATACATGCTCCAAAGTTTTTTTTAGATCAGTACTGCAGTAAAGAAAGACACTTTAATTGCTGGCTCCTACCTAGGAAAACTCCATTACTGAAATAAAGTTCCATATTAGCCCTGTAACATTGATAATTGCATAGTAACAACTACATTTCAACCTCTATGGGGAAAGAGACCAACATGAATACCACTTCTAAATATACATGGAAATGACTCATTCACACTTGTGAAAGTGGTGGCTATGGCCTATAGGCAACCAGGAGTGACTAGGTTTACACACTTCCAAGGAGCCTCAATAGAAGCAACAGAATGAACAATGGTTTTAGAATTAAGAGGGTGCAAGGGAATCCTAGATCAACAAGTTCACAGGTGACATGCTCTTTTCCCTAGTGGCATCAAATAATCCTGCAGTCCTCTCTTCCCTAGTGGCATCAAATAATCCTGCAGTCCACTTATTTACATAGCCCCAAGCCCAACAGCCTCAGCAGGATGCACACAAGCATGTAAACAGAAGGTGCTTGCATCAGATCTATCCAAACACATTCTGTGGAGAAGCAGCAGGAGGGAAACAGATGTTAGATTACATTAGAAAGGAACTCAATGCAAGGTTGTTAGGTATGTTTCAGAGACTTCAATAGCTCCTTTTTAAGTTAGGATTTTTTTTTTCCCCATTCAAAATGCAATGTCTTGCAACAGCCCTACAACCAATTCTCCCACCCCAGGATGAATGCCCAGGACGCTGCTCCTGCCAAACCGTCCTTTGGCACATTAAGTTTGGTTAACCCGACTTGGGACAGTGTTTTGAATTAAACGTTGACACCCTTCAGCCCCACTTCTCCCCTCCCACCCCCAGGGCCTGTCCGCCGAGCATCGTCCTTCTAAGCGCCGCGCACCCAAGACGCGCAGCCCGGCTGGACTTCAGCTCCACCCAGCTTGACTCGGGCCACCCTGGCGGGGAGGGTCGCCCAAGGCATCACCCCTCCCGCCGGCCCTGCCCGCTTCCCCGGCACGCACCCCCGGAGCGAACGGGGCGCAGCATGGCCCACGCGGTGGGACAGTGCCCTGTAATGGGGCGCCCCCTTGAAACGCCCCGGGCTCCCCAGGCCAACGCCCCCAGAGCTAATGGGGCGCAGCCTCGCCCACGTGGGGCGCGGCACAAAGGGCATCGTACCCCCGACGGCACGGGGAAGGGGCGGACCAAGGGGCGGCGGCAGCCTTCCCGTCCCCGCTTCCACCCCACCGACCCCCTCCGCAGGGCGCTCCACGGACCCCAGCTGGAGCATCCCCCGGCGAAACAACCGGTGCGGAGGGGGAGCGTAATTCGGAGTGGCCCCCAATCCCTGTCCACATGGCGCCCCAGCCAGCCCGGCGGGCGGCGGAGAGAGACGTTTGTTTACCTCAGGAGCGAGCGCGCCTTTGTGCGCCCGCGCCGCTGCTCAGCTACGGCGCATCCCGGGGGGCGGGGCCGGGTGGCTCCCGATGTGGCAGGAAGGGACACCTGGGCTCCGCCTCCCGCGGCCGGCGCCAACGGCTCCCTATCTGGCAGCGGCCCCACCCCCATTGGCTGGCTGGCTCGCCCGCCCGCCCGCGCGCGCCCCCCTTCCCACAGCGGGCGCCGCCAACGTTCGGCCGCGTTTGAATCTCTCCCGGCGCAGCGCCCCGGGCCCGGCAGAGGAGCCGCCCGCGGCTGGGGGCGGGGCTGAGCCGGGAGCCCAGGGGCGGGTGGGCCGTGGCGGCGACTGAGGGGAAGGGCTGCTCCGCCCCTCGCTGCCCCCCAGCCAACCCCTCACAGGCCTCCCCGCAGCAGGTCGCTGGGGCCTTCGCCGCTCCGCAGCCGAGCTGCTGCCCAGGGGTTGCGTGTCCTCTCCCGGGCCAGCTGCAACCGCCCCGTGCATTGCCCCTCCAATCCCTCCCCCTGTGCATTGCCCCTCCACCCGACCAACCCCCCTACATTGCTCCACCCTCCCCGTGCATTGCCCCTCCAATCCCTCCCCCGGTGCATTGCCCCTCCACCCGACCAACCCCTACATTGCTCCACCCTCCCCGTGCATTGCCCTTCCAATGCCTCCCCTGTGCATTGCCCCTCCACCCGACCAACCCCCTACATTGCTCCACCCTCCCCGTGCATTGCCTCAATCCCTCCCCGTGCATTGCCCCTTCACCCGACCAACCCCTACATTGCTCCACCCTCCCTGTGCATTGCCCCTCCCTCTAACCCATGTGCATTGCCCCACCCCTACAACTCCCCATACGTTACCCCTCCACTCCCTGTTTTGCCCTATCCTCCCAGCCCCCCATACACTGCCCCTCCACCCTCATGCATTGCCCCAACCCCATCAGCCCCCCATACATTGCCCCTGCAACCTCTTGTGCATTACCCCCTCTAAGGCAGGGGAGGGGAAGCTCAGGCCCTGGGCTGGATGCAGCTCCTGGCTTGCCTGGATCCAGCCCCCTAGGCTTAGGGCTCCCACCTCAGCATTGGGGAGCTCATGCTGGTGCTCCAAAATCTATTAGCCTGGGCCCCCCAGTGCTCTGTTTCTCACTTGTGCATGGCTTCCAACTGATGTTTCTGTGGGTCAGCAGCCCCCAACCCAAACACAGTTCCCCACCCCTACCCTAAGGCTTTCCATCCCCTGCATTGTACCTCCCCACACCACAACAGCACCTTCAGAGCCCCAATCCCTCCACTCCTACATTGCTCCTCCTGCCCCCAGTTCCTGCTTTATCCCAACCCCTCCACCCTCTCCAGTACTCCTCCAGACCCCCCACAATTCCTGCATTCCCCTTAATACCCCCAATTCATTCATGCTTCTCCATTGCCCCTACTAGCAATTCATTCCTACTCCCATTGCCCCTCCATCCCCAGTACTGCCCATACCCCTCACTTAATTTCCACACGTCCATTGCCCCAGCAGCCCCTAGTCCTGCATTACCCCATCCCCATTCAATTCCTACCCCCTCCATTACCCCCAACTCCTGCAGCTACTTCCACCCAGTTACTTTACCTCTCCTTCTCCTTGTTAGCCCACCCACTTAATTCCTATCCTTCGTTCCACACTGCCTTCAGTTATCCCCAACCCATTTTATTCCTACCGCTCACTCCATGCCCCCTAAATACCTGTTATTCCATCTCCCCACCTAGCTCCAGCTTTCATCCTGCTGTCAATGCACTTACTTTCTCTCCCATTTCTCCAATTCACACTATCACCCTATATCAAATTAATCCTTCCCCATCTTATTTTATGTCACCCATACAAACTTCATTTCCCCTCTCAAAACACAATTCATTTTACCAGAGCACCCTCCAGCCCCTGCCCAAAATTCAAATGGTTTCCACTGGCACCTTTCTATTCTCCCTCCACCCCAGTTCAATCTATTTCTCCCCTGCAGCCTAACTAACGTTCACAATTTTATTCCTCTTCACACCGCTCACACCCAACATGCACACACCATTTCCTCCATGCACAACTCTTTCCGTCTCCCCCATGCAGAGATACCACTCACACAGACACGGGCACACCCACACTTCCTCCCTCCGCCCTCACTATTTACTCCATCCTCCCTCACAGGATTGGGCAAACTCCCCCAATCCTTTTCTATTTTGGGGCGAAGGAGAAAGCATAAGGCTAGCCTTGGCACATCAATCTTACCCCAGTTTCTCTCCCTTTGATTCTCACCCTCTCCTCGTGCCTGATCCTAAGACATGGGAATGTCGATTTCAACTCCCCTATAGTCTCTCCTTCACCCACTGATTATTTCAGAAAATTGAAAAACCGAAATCAGCACATCCTTTTGATGCTTTAGGGCAAGGGGATTTTGCCAGCCACATGATGGCATTATGTCGTTAGACTTGCCGTGTTCGGCTCTGCTATCAGAGGAAAAAGCTGGATAATTCTTTTTTTTTTAAATCATTCTCCCTCTTCACAAATTTGTTGTTGCATGAAAGTTTACGTGGATTAATACTGCAAAAAGTGCATTGAGGGTGGACGAGGGGGGAGTTGTCCCTCCAGCAGTTGAGAGCGGCAGAAAACAGCATGCAGCATAATCTATTTCAAATGTGTAGGATCAACCTTTACCATCCCCCTCAGCCCCACCTTTTGCATATTTGTTTAAGAAATGGCTACAAGATTTAATAGTTTACTTACCAAACCGCCGTCCAGGGCTTCCTGTTTGCCCAGTGTCTCTGTGTGTGTGTTTTTCCCTTTTGTAGGTGGGGATTCTGCAGTGCTGCACAGACACACTGCAGCAGCTCCAAAGCTGGAGGATAGTAAAGTATGTTACTTACTAGACAGGCTCTATATTGCCACTAGGCGCTGACAAGAGGAAAGCAGCATTTTTCTTAAAGAGACATGATTCTTCTTCATCCCCGCCTCCCCCCGCCCCCTTAAACTTTTACTTCACAAAATATGGGAAACTGTAGGAGGTTGGACTGGGAAAATGCATAAACAGAGGAGGTCAAGGTTAATACTGAGTGAGTAATTGAGAAAAGGCTTGAGCGTGACTCAATGAAAAGCTGGAATTGCCCACTCTTAAAGGAACATTTGCTACTTTTCAGACAAACTTTATCAACTGCCATAAATGCTGCCTGAATATTTTCCTTGACACCTTTACTACTTAAAATGAGGACCCCATGGCACCTTAGAGACTCCTTGTTGTTTTTGTAGATACAGATTAACACGACCACCTGTTAAATCACTGTGTAGGGGTAAAGAACAGTGACAAATACGTTGCTTTATGGACAGGCCCTCCAACGGGAGGAACAAATGGGGCAATTGCCCAGGAGCCCAGCTGCTCCCGACAGCCAGAGCCCTGGAACCTTTCAATTGCCACCAGGAGTGCCATGCCAAGTGCTCTGGGAGGGTCTGAGGGCTGGGGGGCACTGGCTCCACCCCTTCCTCCCAAAGCCCTGCTCCAGAGCTGCCTCCTCCCCACCTTGCCCAGGGACCCATGGAGGTGGTCAGCTCCCCTGTTTATGGATAGGGTCCTACAAAATTCACAGTCAGTTTGGTAAATGTCATCATCATAGAACTTTAAATATCTAAAACCATAAAATTTAAGTTTTTTACTGTTGTAAACTGACGATGTCCCAACCTAAAAACAGGTTGGGAGGGTTGCAAGGTGCATGCATTATCCATAGGCACAGGAAGCAGAGGTGCAGGGGGCACTGCAGCACCCGCAGATTTTGCACCCAGATTCCCTGTGTCCGAGGACCAGCCCTGCTGCCAATCCACTGCCAGCTCCACCAGCCCCAAGTTCTGGCCTTCAGGGTTCTGCTGAACCAGCTTCAACATCCCCTGGGATCCAGCCTGCTGGCCCCAGGGTCCAGGTCACAGGGTTTGGGGGCTCCACTCTTGGCTTCAGCATGGCCCAGGGTTTGACAGTCACAACCCTATGTGTGGCCCCAGCCTGGGGCATTGAGTATTATGAACTTGTGGGGGTTGGGGACTCACACCAAAAAATAGTTCCAGCGCCACTGCCGTCCCTCAAGCCTGCGGTATTGCCACCCCTACTTCTGCGCTGCTGGGGGGGGGGAGGCGGTTGCTGGCCAGGAGCCCAGCTCTGAAGGCAGCGCTGCTACTAGCAGCAGCACAGAAGTAAAGGTGACATGTTACAATGGTGGCATTGCCACTTTCACTTCTGTGTTGTTGTGGGCAGTGGCACTTCCTTCAGAGCTGGGCTCCCAGACAACACCCGCAGAGCTTCCTGCAGCTGGGGGGTGGTTACCAGAGGTGGGTGTGACCCATTTGGGGAAGAGGAAGTCCTGCCCCTCCCCAGTCCAGCCACAACTAGCAGCTGGAGCCCAGTGCATGGAAGGAGCCCCCAACTGGAGTACCTCCAGCTGTGCCCCTCCCCAGCTCCAGGCACAGTATTAGGGGGTTAAAGGAGCCTTAACTCTGTGTGGAAAGGTGACCATGTTGCTCCCCCAACCATGGCTTGCCTAGTGGTTGCCCACATCTCCACCCACTATCCCCTCAAAAACAACAACCCCCATACTCTGCCACCACCACCACCTCTGTGCTGCTGCTGGCAGGGTTCTGCCTTCAGAGCTAAGTGCCTGGCCAGCAGCTGCCACTTCCTGGCTCTCCAGCTCTGAAATCAGCGCAGGAGTTAAGGGTGGCAATCTGCAAACTCCACCTCCCCCCCTTCAAATAGCCAGATTTCACAGAGCAGACCAGATATCATGGTGACTCTTTTTGCGTGGCTGTGAATCTGGTAGGGATCTACTTACAGAGATAATGAATTATAGATTTAATAGTAACCTGCTCTGCCACTATGGCCTGGCTGCAAAGGCCAATTACAGCCAGCTGAGCAAGCCCAGGCCTGAAGGGCTAATGGAAACAGCTGTGGGCTTCAGAGGGCTATATAAGTGGACCAGAGGGGAAGGAGCCAGAGAGTGGCTGAGTGTGCATGCATATGCCCCAGCCAAAAGGAGAAAATAGCTAGATTTGCTGCTGGAAAAACTGCTAATGTAAATAGAAGGTGGTGAGAAATTGGCAAAAGAAAGACACAGGTGATTGCACAAGATCATTGCCTAGTGATTTGTGGCTGAAGAAAGGGTCCCACGGCAAGGGGCCTGGGCAGGGACCTTGCCACACTACATAATATATGTGTGATCTGCAATATGTTACACTGTTTTCCAGCCTTTTGATACCTGGGACCCAGTAAGGGAGCTATCACGGACTAGAGTCAAACCATGGACCCTTCTTTCAGAAACACTGTTACACAACAGTAAAGAGAAAAAGACATTGAGACATAGAAAAGTTTTGAGACAAAATTTGAAAGGAGGTCGAGAGTTGATGAAGCTGAGAGATAGCAGAAGGTTGCTCCAGATGGCATGAGCTGCTGACTAGAAGGCTCTGGCACTAAAAGCAGCAACATTGGGGGAAGGCACACAGAAAAGGGCACGGTGGTTAAATGTGTAAGGAATGGGTAGGATATGTGAATACAGTAGTCTCATTTTAGCATAAACTATGCAGTTATAAATGGAAATGTAGCATTCACTATAACCCCATTTTCACTATAACCCCAATCTTAATAACTTTCTGAAGATTCTACTTTGAGACAAATCATAACTTCAGCCCCAAACTACATTTCTGTTTTGTTTTTTGAAATTTTGAGCAGTAGCCACCAGCCATTTTAAGCAGTGGAAAAGATACACTTTTCATGTTTAAAAAAAATTCAGACTTTTTACACACGAGAAACAGAAATAGTTGGTCTTAAAGGCCTCATTCTGGCAAACATGAACAAGTGTCATTTGAAGTCAATGGGATGGCTCCTTTGTGTAAAATTACTCACATGCAAAACTGTAGGATGAAGGACCAAACCTGCTAATTTCACGTGTGGCTAGATTGCAATGAGATGCTCAGATACTGCATTAATGAGGTATATAAGTACTTACAATAAATATGGAGAGAAGTTTGAAGCATGTTTAAAATAACTTTAAACATGTAATAGTGAATGTAAAACATTTTAAAGTGACAAGCAATTACAATCCACTTTTGGCATGGACAGTAAATACATATGTATACAATATAGAACTCACCTGCTGCTCTGTACAGTTTTGAAGTGGTGAGGGGTTTTGCACAGTCATTAAGTAATGCAGTGTAAAATGTAGGGAATCGTGCAAAATAATTGTTACATCTTGCATAATTGTTTCCTCTTTTTAAAAATAGAAGAAATCAAATGCAAATTCTATGTTCATAAAACATTAAAATTCCAACTCTGACAATGAAAAAAATTTAGTTGCCTAAGTTCGCTCATGGTTGTTATGAGCAGAAGATTGGTCCTGTGATGAAAGCAGTAGGCTAGGAATCAGATTATATTACAGGGTGAGAGAGGAAATCTGTGTGACCTTGATCAAGTCACTCAAAGCCTGATTTTCATCTCTCATACATAGGCAGCCCCACCACAAGGCTTTACTATTGCGGTGGTCTTTGCTTGTGTTTTTACCATAGGATCAAATTTTATCTTCTGGGCATAAGACAGCTCCTGCAATTACATTAGTTAGGGGGACAAAGTTACAGGAATGACCAATACTAATTATTCATGACATAGGCTGATTATAAGAAGAGCTAAGAAAAACAAAACAAAAACAACAAACTTTCCCTGCATGGTATAAAATTTCAGTTATATTATGGAGGTTTTGCACCTTCCTTATAAGGATTTGTCATTGACAAATATATATTAGCTAAACTTAACCTGTTCTAGTTTGGCAAGTTCCATGTTATGCAAAACATCCCTGGGGTGATGCAGTAAATAGAGATCTTTTATAGCTATCTCTGTCCAGTTGGAGGATAGTAGGGATGTATTATATAATTGTTTAAGCTTTGAGAGAGAAATGCAACAGCTTGATCCGGTGAGACAAGAACTAGCAAAAGATTCTTCCAGACAGAAATGTTCTTCTTTGAGGTTCAGACTCAGAGTTCAAAAACCTTTACAACTGAAACAAATCAAAAGTGTTGTAGACTGAGAGAGCAGCACATCAGAGTCAAATAATATATAGACAGAAACAAATACAGCTGTAAGACTTCCTTGGGAGTTAACTCCCATGTCTCCTTTTTTTATGCTGTCAGTGACATTTTTTCCTGGCACATTTTCTGTATTCAGCAAAATGCATTACAAACAACCCAACAGGCAATTAGAGTATTCACCTTTCTTAGGCATAATCTGCCACTTTATGTGGTGCTGAAACCCTTTCACACTGTACGAGGCCATGTGTCTAATCAGTGGACCTCCCTGAGCTATTCATTAGAAACTTGGCTGGGCCACATAAATTTGCTTCTCTACTTTATGCCAAGCCAGTCTAGTGAGTATTCCAGGAAAGGAGGAGGGAGTGGCATAGAGCTAGCTCATGTAGAGTTCATTCCCCATGGAGAGATAACCAGAGCATTACTCAGAGATTCATTAAAAAAAAGGGGGGGGGGCACTTTAATGACCTATATGGCTTTTTTTAAAGGAGTTACTTCAGCAAAGAGCTGGATAATTCCTCACACAGCTGTGATTTAGGAAGCAGCTCAAGGGACATTCTTGCAGAATTACTCTAGTACAATTAAAAAAAAATTACGGTTGGGTTTCTTGGGTGCCTTCCTCTCCTCCCTCCCCCCCCCGCCCATCAAGGACATTGTGGCCTCAATCCCTCTCTTCAGTTCCCCCCCCCCCCTTTTTGAAGTCATTACAGCTTCAACCACGGTATGGCAATTGGCAGACTGCCTGCCACAAACAGTCATGGTGCTGTGTGTTCTCGCCGCACAAAATGACCTCAGAAGCTCCCCAAGCATGATCTCTCTCCTGACGTCATTGTGCATGGTCATATAAAGGCAGCCATCATGAGGGAGACATGGGGCGTCTCTTGGGGGTGAACACTGAGCTTCTACAAACTGCTGCATTGTTCTTAGTCAAGTCAGAATTAGGTCTCTTGGAGCACATCCACAAAGCAGTATTATTTCAAAATAACAAAGTGAGCATCTACACAGCTAGCTCATTATTTCGAAGTTATTTCAAAATAACGGGCGTCTTATTTTGAATTCTGTAACCCTCATTTTACAAGGAATAGCGCCTCTTTTGAAATCGCTATTCAATAGCAATCTCTATTTCAAAATAGGGCAGCTGGAGTTATTTTGAAATAAGTGGCCTCCAGAACTTCCCACAGGTGCCCGGCTGGCCACTCTGTCCACACTCATTAGAACTCTATAGTTCCCCTTCCCCTGCAGCCCTTAAAGCCACAACCACAGGGGACAGGGCTTGTGGCACAATGCAGGCCCTGACAGCCCTATGCCACATAGGAGCAACCATCACAGCTATCCCTGCTGCCATGAGCAACCCCCGTGCTCCATCCAAGTCCTCCATGGCTGCAGCCAAGCAGGCAGCCAGCTCCCAGGACCTTGCCCAGGGACGAAAGAGGTGTGCACCTTCCTGGTCTGCTGCGGAGATCCTGGACCTCACTAAGGTCTGGGGAGAGGAGACAAACCTCCAGGATCTCCACACCAGGTGCCGGAACATGAATGTCTATGGCTGGATGGCTGATAGCCTGGGCCACATGTGCACCCAGGAGCAGGTGCACATGAAGATCAAGGAGCTCAGGCAGCCTTATGCCAAGGCCAGGGAGCACAATTCTCGCTCTGGGGCGGTACCACACACTTCCCTTTATTATGATCAGCTCCACCACATCCTGCCGGGGGCGAGGGGGGGGGAGTCAATCCCTTCCTTGGCCCCCCATTGTGGATTCTGGGCTAGAGAGACCCCTCGTCCCCTTTCCGAGGGGTTGGGGCAGAGCCAGTGCAGAGGAGAAAGAGCCAGTTGAGGCCAGCACCGTCTCGCTGCCCACCAGCCAGGAGGTCATGCTTATCCTGGGAGAGGGGTACCAGCTTCAGGGAGTCTCCCAGGCTTCATCCAAAGCCGGGGAAGGCCCAATCAGCTGAGTGCCATTACTTTCCCTAGACACACACGGGTGGAGGCGGCGGGTGGCAAGGGGCAGCTGCACGTTCCTTGCTCGGCCTGGGAATCACACCGCAGCCTGTGCATGTGGACCCCCAGTGTGGGGCACACAGCCCCAGGAGGCTGCAACAGAGGACCCTTGTGCTTTTGCTCACAGGGTGTCTGGAGGGGCCTACCTTACTTCTGACACCAGGGTGGGACACGCAGCACTGCTGCATACAGCACATGGGCATGCCTGCTCTCTGGGAGTAGCGGGGTGAGGTGCAGGACACCAAGCCCCTGCCAGGGGAGCATGCTGGGAGGGAGAGGATGGGGAGGGGACCCCAGGAACACCCTCCCCAGCAAGCAGTGTCTACCGCTCACACAACTTCCTCCCCCTCCCCCAAACACTCTGCCCCCCTCTCCTCCAGCAAGCAGGGATACAAGTCCTCTCTCTGTGCAGGACACTGCCACTGCTGGACCCATCTAGGGGGCCCTGTCACCTCCCCTTCCCACCCAAAGGCTCCTGGCCTGGCTGGCACATTCCCATGCCTGCTTGTCTCCAGGGTAGCGAGGCTCCCCCCCCGCCGGGATCTCTGTATCCCTGCAGGCAAGGGCCCACTGCCCACGCTTCAGGTGGCCTTGCTGGAAACACATCCCCTTCCTCTGACCCGAGACCTTTCGGTGTCAGCTTTGAGAGGAGGGTGAGGCTTCATGCACAGTGTCTCCTGGGATGACTGCCCTTCTCTGTTCTCCACAGCTGGACCAGCTGCAAGTGGGGTGCAAGCCACATCTCCCATGCTGTCCTCCTGACCCTGCGTGACCCGCAGGCAAAGGCAAGCCCAGGAAGACTTGCAGCTGGAGCACATTGCCTGCCTGGACTGGCAGGACCGCAGACTGGAGGTGGACCTGGCACTGCACTGAAACACCTGGCAGGAGCTGCTGCAGTCGGGCCAGATCACATATGTGATTTCACTGCTGCCCTTGACCACCTGTTCTCCACCTTCTCCCCCTAAGCCCCACCTTGGCCACTGCCCAAGAGGCAGTGGGACCTCCTGAGGCAGGCACCAGTCCCAGCCCCATCCCTGAGCCTCTCTTCCCCCTCCTCCTCCCCCTTTCACCTCCCTCCCAGGTAATTCCCCCAGTCACATTTACCCCAATTACACAAAACCAGTTTATTCTTTCAAAACAAAGAGTGTAGTTTATTGTGTCTCCAGGGGAAGGGGGGGAAGGGGAAGAGGCCGGAGAGAGAGACAGACACTCTCTCACAGCTGGCCCTGGCTGAAACTCCCTCAAGGCCTCCTGGATACACACAGCCCCCTGATGGGCATGCCAGATGGCAGCCGTGTGCAGCTGCTCGAAGGCACTGGTGAGCCGCTTGGCCTCTGTCCCCCACTCTGGCAGGAACATCTCCCCTTGTGTTCACAAAGGTTGTGGAGGACACAGCACACAGTCACCACATGGGGGACGTTCCAGTTGCTGAGGTCCAGCTGGGTGAGGCGGCAACAGAACCTCCCTTTCAGATGACCAAAGGCACCCTCCACTACATTGTAGGCCCTGCTGAGCCTGCCATTGAAGCATTCCTTGCTTTGGTCAAGGTGTTTGGGGGTAGGGCTTCATTAGCCAGGGGAGCAGAGGGTGACTGCATCCCTGCAATGCACATCAGCATGTCCATATCCCCGACCCTAATGGCACAGTCAGAAAAAAAAAAAAAAGTGTGTGCAGCTTCTGGAACAGGCTGGAGTTCCTGAAGATGCAGGTGTTGTGCACCTTCTCCGACCACCTGATGTTGATGTCCATGAACTGGCTGTGGTGGTCCATGAGGGCCTGCAGACCATCAAAAAGCATCAGCCGCAAGGGGTACATTTGGTTGCCCAGTGGTTGGGGGCATGGGTGCCATTAATATCCCCGCCCCCCTTCCTGCAGATGGGAAAGCCGGCAACAATGGGGACCACATCAGCCAGGCTGATGACCTGCGCAGCAGGACGGTGTTAATGGCCCTCATCACCTGTAGAAGGAGACAGAGAATCACAGTATTGCCAGAGCCCTGGGGAAGTCCCCCTTTTTCCCTCCATACACTTGGAGCAACCCCTACTTGGACTGAAAAACCTCTCAGGGAAGGGGCTTCCACCACCGCCCCCCCTTCCCTAGGGTACCCCATTCCAGCAGTTCACTGCCCCTCTGGGTCAATAGCAGGACAGAGTCATACCTGCATGAACATGGCCCCACCCGTTGATCTCCCCACGCCAACTTGGTTCCCCACAGAGCAGAAGCTGTCCGGCATGGCGAGCTTCCAGATAGTGATGGTGACCCACTTCTGGAGGGGGATGGCGGGTCGCACGTGGGTATCCCATCACGTGAGGGCAGGGGCGAGCCCCTCACACCGCTTGAATGTGTCCTTCCGCATGTGGAAATTCTGGAGTGACTGCTGGTCATACCACTGCTCCATGACTATCTGATCCCACCAATCGGGAACTGGTGTCCAGTCACCAGACGCAGCGGTGCCTAGTGTGCGGGGGGGGGGGGGTCGAGCTGCAAGAGCAATGTGTGGAGAGACGAGAGGAGGTGCCCTACACTGAGTTGGGGTCCTGTTCCTGCAGAGCCATGAGGGAAGCCTGCAGAAACTGAACCAGGAGGTGCAGCATGAGATGAAAGAGCAGTTGACTGCTTGGAGGCAGGTTCAGCTCCATGGCTGGAGTGCTGTGGTGTCCGCAAGGGCAACCACAATGCACAGGGAAAAGGCTTTGCTGTCCCTCAAGGAGGTAGACAAAGGAGAAGAGCCTGAGACAACTGTCTGGGGGGCAGGGTCCCTTTAAGCACGAGCCTCAGATAATCTCAGGCAGCAGCTAGGGGAAATGACTGCTGTCCTGATGCCACACCTGAAGTGCTTCTGGGTGGCCTTAAATGCAATTCAGCATCCAATGAGTGTGGCTGCTCCATTTTGAAATAGCTCAGCGCTATTTTGACAGGCATTTGCTGTGTAGACGTGTTATTTTAAAATAAACATTCAAAAAAAGCACACAATGTAGACATACTCTTGCTGCCTAGTAGACACCCAAGCACCAGACATAGCTATAGCTCAAAGTGCCTCTTATTCCCCACCATCAGAGCTTGGAGACAAGCCTGAAACCGCTGTTCTCCAACAGGAGATCTTGCCAGAGCGATCCGTGCCTTTGTTACCTAGGGACCGAATTTCTGTAATGTGCTGTAGATAGGCTATGTACGGAGGCTGTTCGGAGATAACAGTGCAGCTCTTGGTAGGTCTTCTTAAATGAAGTTTCACACTGAGCGCATATTACAACATTGCACTGGTTTCCAGAGGCATCCAGGTGGAATTCTTGGTGCTAGGTTTAATTTATAAACGCCAAATGGTTTAGGACTTGGTTACTTGCAGGATTGCCTCTTTCCCCATCATAAGTTGCCAAAGCAGAAATCGATGGAGTGTCCTTTATCTGGGGTCTTGGTTTAAAAGAAAGATAGCGGCTACCAAGTTATTTCTTGTTAAGGCCCTTTGACTCTGCTGCTCAAGCTCTCCCTTTCTCCATTCCTGCAGAACCCAGATTTCTTCCTGGTCTTTTGGGGAGATGTCAGTGCGGTGAAGATATACCCCAATACCTGTGTGGTGCTCAGATACTACAATAATGGGAGCTGTGTAATTATCAGAGAGAGCAGATTTACTTTTCCCCAAATCAAGTGTTTCCTGTCAAACATGGACCACAAATGTACCAATCATTACTTTCACATTTCCTCCAGACCACAGGCCTCTTCCTATGGATAAAGAGGACAGGAAGAATGCCCTCTTGCTCCAGCTGGAATCTTATCAATTGCATTTTATAAATCTGAAACAGCTCTTCTGCATCCTCTTCAACCAACGATAGAACATGCTGCCTCTACAGTTCTTCCAACACATCCTGTCTTAATTAGGATCTGATTCACTCTGGTGTAAAAGAAGAGCAATTCTTCTGAAGTTAAAGAAAGTTATACTGGTGTAACATCAATATGAGCAGAATCAGAAACAGACCCCTAGGGAGTAAAATACCACAAGACTGAGGGAAACAAATCAAGCCTGTGTCTTTCTCAAAGCAGTGCTACTAGTTCACAGCACTGGCCCAGATGAACAGTAAAGAAAACATACTTCTCATTTCCTCTTTGTCCCTTCAAGGCAGGAAAGAACATCCTGTTGTTCTAATAATATGAGCAAAAATACTAGTTATTTTTGGCCAATAAAAATAATTTTAAAAGTACATTTTTAAAGGCAACTCTAATCCAGGATTCAGATGATTCAATAAGTGTATTAGGAGCATAGTACTTTTTGCATCTAGAAATCCATATTTATGGACATAGCGTATGTGAAGTCATTGAAAAGTTCATTTCAGTTCAACAGTAAACCATTTTAGCAGTTATCTATCCAAAGAGAGTGATGATTCTGAAGACAACACCAATAACCTGGGTATGTCATATGTAGTATGTACCCGGGGATCAGTGTGCCCATGAGAAGTGTATAACATTTTCATTTTCATGTGAACTGTGGGAGAAGAACACCAAAGTACTGGTGCAAGAGGTCATGGGCAGGGCAGTGGAATGTATCCCCATCTGGAAAGAAGAAAAAAAAAATCCACCTATATCCATATCCACATCCACATCTGTGGACGTAGCTACCTGTAACTATAAAGCAGATATCCTCAAATTTGCATGGTTCTAGATACAAAATGTGTATCCACATCTGCAAAAAAAGTGAGCCACGAATATCTACATCCATATCCGCGGATGCAATATGTGGATACAAAGTGGATATCCATGGATTTGCAGGGAGGCTCACACCAGTGTGCTTGCATTGGCGTTTTCTGTAAGCTAATCCTACCTTCTGTAGAAACTCAGACAGCTACAGGGCTGGCCTTACCATGAGGCGAACTGAGGTGGCCGCCTCAGGTGCCAGACTGTGAGGGGAGGGGCGCCACTAGGACTCAGAGAATTGAGATCTTTCAAAGTTTTGGCCCAAGCGAGGGGGCATGGGGGCATCATTTCAGCTCCCTGCCTCAGGTGCCAAAATGTTGTGGGCCGGCCCTGGACAGCTGAAATCACCAACTGCACTCTACAGAGGTAAGTTTCTCCTCTAGTGCAGTCAGGTTTGCTAACTCTGGACGCATCACAGACCTTATGCATCTCTGAACAAATTTTGCTTACCTTAGAGCATAAATTTAAGCATCAGGCCCTATGGGTGAGCCAATTCTTATCATTACTGATGTATCACTTGACGGTAGTGTTACAGAGAGAAGATTCCCAGCCAATGGGAGCAGCAGGAAGCAGTGTCTCAGTCCAGCCCACTTTCTGCAGCTGCCATTGTCTGGAAACAGCGATCTGTGGCCAACAAAAGCTGCAATCACCAGTAACTGCAGAGACAGGTAAATATAGCAGTGGTGGCCTGCAGGAGTGAATCCTGGTGGATCAAATCCAGCCCGTGGGCCAATATTTGCCAACCCCTGCCTGAGCAAGGGGATTTTACACAGGCGTCATAAGAAGTTGGTCTTTGATTATCTCGGAGAGGGAAATCTTGGAATCACTACAGTCAGTAGCAGGACTCCCCTTCATTTCACTGGATTTCACCCTCAGTTTCTACACACAAGAATGTATTGGCAGGAATATATGCAACACATCACAAATCCATGAGTAGTGTGCATGTATTTAGATACACATACCCACCTTTTTTTGGCTTGTTTGCTTTTCCGAGATCTTGTGATAATCTTGTGGATACATGCAACAGTGCCACAATAGCATTCACTTTCCTGCTGAGAAAAGTGTCATCACCTCTTGGGAAACAAACATTCATGATCAATCAGCCAGTCAGAACTTGTCTATTGGTGTGCCCTGTTTAAATGGGCTCTCCTTCCTTCTACACTTGCACTTATCAATATTTAAGCATTTAACCCTGGATTCAGTGTTACTTAAGCATGGGCCTAACTTAAAGGATATGAGTAGTCCCAAGGGGATTTCAGTAACTTGATAAACTGACCTGGGTTTACATCCCAGTGCCAAAAGTGTGAAGTAGGGTGACACCAAATGGCACTGTACAAGACTGCAGTTTATGCTGCCATGCCTTAAAACAGATAATTAGAGTAAAGGAGAGAGGTTAGGCATGAGAAGCTGCAAAAATGCAAGTCAGAGAAAAAAAAATGATACAGCAGAACACAAATGTGCAGTGACATAAGAAACATGAAAGTTTTCGGGAGGGAAGGGAAAATTAGAGCAACATTAGATTTTTGCAACTGGCCCTTTATCTTTGACATGCCAAGCCAGAACCAAGATCCAAACTCCTTCCTGAACTTTCAGAAAGGCTAGATCTGAAGCCAGATCCAGACTTCACAGCTCAGCTCCATTTTTGCATGGCATTCTTCTGGTGTAGGAAGGGCTCATGTCAATGGGATGTTCTGATTGTCAAGGTGGAGGAAACCAATGGGGGATGCAGGTCAGCAAAGGGGCCCTTTGTCTGCTGGGAATGTTTTGAGTGTCTGACTGATACTCTTATCTACAACTGGTCTTTCCAGCTGCACCTGGTGTGTCAAGCAGCACTGCTGTTGCTCACACCAAACTGCTTTTCCGCGTAGAAAAACCGTTTAGTCTCTCTCAGCTGCACTTCACTCTGTACCAAGTTACGATGTTCAAAGCGATTGTCCAGCTGTCCTGGAATGCTGGCTTAGCAATATTAATCTATGGCACACAGTCTATGGGAGAATCAGGGGAGGGGAGAGAAATACATCCCTTTACTGAAAAGATGGTGCAGTGTGACCAGAAAGGGACTGCATTCCTACCCCTTACTTAACTCCCTAGTAAATTCTTTGTGTAACAGGGCCCCTGCTTCCATCAGGCACAAAGCCAACTCTAGTGATTCTACTGCATCACTGTGGAGGCCATCTGAGTGAGGGGAAGGCACAGGGCAGGTTTAAGGAGGAAGAGGCACAGGAGTAGGCCTGGGTGGGAATGTCCTGTGTCCCGGTAATTCCATTCCCCTGCTATGTCCCATAGGAACCACCGAGACAGCAGCAGAAGTTCCAGCAACCCTCAAAGCTGCCCTCACGTGCATAGCCCACCCCAATAGTCCTCTTTCCCTAGGAGAGCTGCCTTTTCCCCTCCACTAGCACAGGAATTAATCTGCTTCATGGTTTGCTGCCTCTGTACATAGCTCTATTAAAATGTCAAAGGACTTGCATTGGGGAAAGTGAGAGGAGAACTATTCCTGACTTACCCCCATGTGAATGGAGAATCAGCACTTGTATACATGAAAGTGGAAACCGCGATTCCTCCTATTTCAGTACATGGACACTTCACCTATGGACATTGTTATCAGTGGTTCAAAACACCCTAGCAAAAGTATTTCCATGGTAAACAACCAGCTGCCTAGCAAACAAATTCAGCCACAGATATGATACTTACTCTCAAAATGTCCACAATTATCATTCCAGTACCCTTTGAATTGAAAAACTGGAATAGGTGTTGGAAACTTGGGTTATATTTCCAGCTCTACCACAGACAAGTCATTTAAATAAAACTAGTTCACTGATTTTGGGTGCACACTCTAATTTTCAGAGGTACTGAGCACCTAATAACCCCACCTGATTTAATATAAAGAAAAACTTTCAAGTCATAGTGCAGCACCTGATACTCTTGTGTCCCTAGCAGTCAGTCACTCCCAATAACCATATTTTCATAGCTGTTTCTTTGTATGTAGCTTTCCATTGTGTTAGTCAAAGAGATGCCATTGACAAAGAACTGAAAAGCTGACTGTCAGAGAAAATACCTTGAAGTGGATGTCTTGTTCCTTAACAAGTCTATGCTAACATGTTAACAAGTCTTGCCAAGATCTAGTAATTCCCCTATAATCATTTGCTACATTCCACAGAGACCATAAGGAAAGACAGGCAAGGGGGACCTTATGGAGCAACTGAAACACAACACCACGAATACATAGAAACACTTCAGACTTGTTAAACTTTCCAACAAATGATCTCACAGGCACCCAAATTTCAGTGCATTTGTTTGATGTACTTATCTTACAAAATGTCTCTGATCAGACGAGGAAAATATATTTTTTTAAATTGTAATTTGGCTAACTGAAAATGCAGCCTGCATGACTAATACACAAACATTTTTGTAGAAGAGAGTATTGTGTACTACTATATCATTCTTTTATACTATCATTGCAGCCTGATGGTACTTATGTGTGGGGGAAAAAAAGAGCATTACAATTAATCTCAGAAAAAGTTATAGATACTAACTTTCCCATCCTTCAACTATAATACTATTCACTTAGGGTACATCTACACTTGCTCCCTAGTTTGAACTAGGGATGCAAATGTAGGCGACTGAAATTGCTAATGAAGTGGGGATTTAAATATCCCATGCTTCATTAGCATGATCTCATTGGCGCGTTACTCTGCTCAACAGCTGTTTCGAAAGTGAAAATGTGCCCCTAGTTCGAACAAGTGGAGACATACAGGGACTGCCCACACTAGGACTAAGTTAAAACATGTTATCAAAATATCACATTTCAGAATTCTTGTGTAGACAGGGCAATTGTATTTAAACAGATATTCCCTGCTCAAGGTGAACTTTTTAAAAATGCACCTTTTACGCTAGAGTGATCAGGCCTTCAGGGTTGGATGTTAAAAGGCATTCAGATTTGGCACAACTCTGCTCCCTTTTGAATCAATGGGAGTTTTACCATTAACTTCAGCGTGAGCAGAGAGGTAGGTCAATGCTTGCTGAAGGCTTTTTAGTATCTTACCCTAAGGGTACGTCTAGACTGCAGGCTTCTTTCGGAAGAAGCTTTTCCGGAAGAGATCTTCAGAAAAAAAACTTCTTCCAAAAAAGAGCGTTCACACTGCCAAAGCGCATCAAAAAAGCAATCTGCTTTTTCAAAACATAGCATCCACACTGAATGGACGCTATCTTGCATTTCAGCTGCGATTACTATGGACAGAATGGCCACCAGGGCACCTGTGATTTTCCTCTTTTCAAAAGAAAAAACAACTCCTCCCTCTTCCCTGTCCACACATGCCTTTTTCTGAAAGAGCTTTTTTGGAAAAGGTGTTCTTCCTCGTAGAATGCAGTTTACCAATGTTGGAAAAACCTGTGTTCTTTCAATTTTCTTTTGAAAGAATGCAATAGCAGTGTGGATGCAAGTGAAGTTTTCGGAAAAATGGCCATTTTTCCGAAAAAAACCCTGTAGTCTAGACGCACCCCAAGTAAACATCTTCAGTTATAGCAGAGTTGTTGACTTGAGTCCCACGACTTGAACTTGAGTCTGACTTAAATCGCCTAGGTGACTCGACTTGAGACTCAACTTGGGTTCATTGTTTGTGACTTGAGACTTGCTAATTTTGTTAAATCGACTTGGTGAAAAATTTGTCCAAAAATGCCGATATTGATGGCTTGTACAAAAGTGACTTGACATTTTTTAAATTAAGACTTGAGACTCGACTTGGGACTTGAACTGTAGTGACTTTAAACTCGACTTAGTGTTGTCTTCAAGTCGTCATTGTCAAGTCCGAGTTATAGTATCCCTTCTTTATTTCTCCAGAAGAAGGCTTCAAAGTATGAGTGCTATCACCAGTACAGAAATTTAATAGAGACTAAAAATACAGTTGCATTTCTGTTTAATAAAATGTTAATACAGGGAATCACTAACTTCTTTATAATGTGGACCACCTAATAAGAAAGGTATTCTCTTGAACCAACTTTTCTCCTCTTTACATTCCTGTGGCAACTACAACCAGCTCTTATGTGGAAGTATAGTAGTAGGAAAGAACAAACTGTGTTGTTAGCATTCATTGCTGCCGGGAATGACATTCTGATAAACAAACGGGAGAAATACGAGCTGGTTGGAACTACCATTAAGGGGATACATAATTAGTTAAGCCACAGCAAACAAAGAGTAATTGTTAATAGAATGATATCAGATTGGAGGAAGGACTCAAATGGGCTTCCACAAGAATCTGTTCTAGGCCTAGTGTTAACATCTTTATTAATGATCTGGAAGACGAAATAGAAAGCATTACTGATCGGATTTTCAGACGACACAAAGCTGGAGTGCTATCAACATTTTGGATAATAAAGCTAAAATTCAGAGGCCTCTTAATAATTTGGAGAACTGGGCGAAAGTCAACAAAATGAAATTGAACAAAGACAAATGCAACATGCTACACTTAGGGAAGAAAACCCAAACGCACAAATAGAAAATGAGAGAGAGCTGGTGGTTTAGCAGCAGCATTGCCGAGAAAGATCTGGGAGTTGCAATGGATTACAACCTCAAAATGGAGTCTGAAATGTGATGTTGGTGCAAAAGTAAATGTAATTTTAGGTTGCATTAATAGCATGCAAGTCACGGGAGGTGATATTACCATTTTACCAAGCACTGGTTAGGCCTCAGTGGAAGTACTGGGTCCAGATGTGGTCATCCATGTATAGCGAGGATGTGGAGAAACTAGAAAGGCAAAGACAAGCGACAAAGACGATCAAAGGGGTGGAATGCAAGCCATGAGAGCAAATGGCTGTCACGTTACAAAGTCAATTTCTCCTCCCTTTAACATCTGCATTTCCACATCCAAAGCTATGGGACTGATCCAGCCCCCTTAATTAGCCTCAATAACAAAAGTCCTACAACGGACAGGTACTTATTTGGCTGTTTTTTCCCCTCTCTTGGTTTCTCTTATTTCCATTGCAATGCATCTGATGATGAAGTGGGTTTTACCCACAAAAAGCTTGTGATTCTATAGAGTTTGGCTAGTTTCTACGCTGCCACAAGAGTTTTTAAAGCTACCAACTAATACAGCTAGCCCTTTGACATATGAACAAAAGGTTGAAGGAACTGGATAGGTTTAGATTGGAAGAGTGGCGGTGGGGAGAGGATAGCAGTCTTCAATTACTTGAAAGGTGATTAAAAAAAAATGGAGAAAAGTTATTCTCTCTTGCTACAGAGGGTAGGACTAGAGTCTAGAGGCAATAGGTTCAAACTACAGCATAGCAGATTTAGATTAAGTCTCAGGAAACACTTTCTAACTGTAAGAACATCAGGACAATGGAACAAACTGCCTAGGAGGTTGCAAAAGCTTCTTCACTGGAGGCTTTCAGGAGGGTGGTTCACCATCTGTCCTGGAGAGCTCAGACACAACACATCCTGCATTGTGGCAGCAAGTTAGACTGAAAATGAACCTTGCAGTCCTTTCTAGCACCATGATTCTAAGTTAGCAGCTAGAAAAGGAGAGCCAGTGACATGTGACTGTCAGATGTCTGCAGTTCACCATCAAATACTTCATGCACTACAGTTTAGGCACCTCTGGTTCATAGAGAAGGCTTCAATATTGAAGTATTAATGATGGCTTTATGATGGGCCACTTTAAAATGAGCCACTAGAGATGGACCTGTGTCAACTACATTTATGATCTTGTATGCCAACCTTCATCATTGGCAAACATCTTCCCATTTCCTGGTTTCCCATTTCCAGCCAATTTTTAAAATGCACAAAATGCTTGGAAACTTGACAAAAATCCAGAAAAAACAAGCAATAAGAGTGGGTCAAATGCTGTCTTCAGATACACAATATCCCCTTATTATTTCAATACAAGATGCACACATGAAACTGATGTCAGAGTTTAGCCGGACTGTTGCGTGAGCAAAAAACTATCTAGTGTCACCTTGTCATCTTGACTTGCCATGGAAATCTATGATATTATATAGGATCTAGGTAAGAGCCAAATAAATGACTTCTATGTTACTCATATGTAATCTAGTGCTATACATCACAAATTTTAAAAATAAGACACGGTAGATTGAGATCATTATCTATTTCAGGTATTTCTGAAACACCTAACTCTTGGTATCTTAACGCTAGGTTTTATACAACAAAGTCTCATATTAATAGATGACAATGTATGTTGTTTGAGTTTACAGAACCATAGAATCCTAGGGCTGGAAGAGATCTCAGGAGGTCATCGAGTGCAGCCCCTTGCCCAAAGCAGAACCAACCCTATCATCTAATAGAGTAAGCATCTATTGCTTATCTACTTTCCCTGGGACAAAGCTCTTTTCTCCTGTTCTGTACTAAACACATTTTCAACATTTAATGAATTATAAAGGAGGAACTGACCAGTTTTCAAGCACTGACAATTTGTCTTTGAGTATGGCAAAAAGACTGGAAGTTTAACTTTCAATTTCAAGTTAACTATTCCATGAAGTGTACTAGACCAGCCAAAACTACCCATGTCACAGGAGAACGATACTCGAGGAAAAACAAAAGGAAAACTATGTAGCACTTTAAAGACTAACAAGATGGTTTAAGAGGTGATGAGCTTTCGTGGGCCAGACTCACTTCCTCAGATCATATTACTATACTCGAGGATACATTTTTCCCCCCTGTTAAAATGCCATGAGACATATCCAAACACACTTACAACTCACATTTGAGACAAAAAAATAAAAATGGAATAAGGATATCAATTTTTGCACACTCACGTACATTGCAAGTTTTCATAAGTACGACTGGCTGGAACATTAGAACAGTAACATTTCCTTTACAACAAGTGTTTCTCTTTACCTGTTTACCATTAACCCCACTGTTTTTTCTTTGGTTTCTTTTCCCCCCACCCCAATCTCCATGTCCCCTTTTCCTGTTTTACTGCTACTCTTTTTAAGCAAGAAGAGTTCCCTTTTAATCAGCTAGATCCTGCTCCCATGAGCAGTCTATCGGTGGTATTCACTTCACTAGGCTCTAGCCTTATGTTGCATTGCCGTGGCAACAAGATTTAGCAGCAAGTCACCAGCCTTGAACTTGTCAGAGACCATAACAATGTGCGCCCAGCATGAATTACTCTCCAGATCATCAGGTTGCCATAACAACTACTAACAATAAAACTCATCGCTCTGTTTTAAAATCCAGTGACTCTTACTCTTAGTTTCCCAGATGGGTCTGGGATATGTGAATCCCAGGTTTGTTTGTTTTTATGATCTAGCCTCAAATAATGAAATAGTCATATAAATAGGAAGGAGTGAGATGGGCAATTTGGGTCATGAATTCAATGGATAGAGTAAAGCAGTGCAGAGCCTAATGGGCGTGCCAGTGCTGCAGATGTTGAGGAAGAGGGAAAACAAACAAAAGCCTAAGTGTCTGTGTGTACAATATATAATACAGAGTTTAATTTGATAGCAGAGTGTATTCATGCAGTCTAATCTGCATTCCCAAGAGTTTTCTAAACTTTGGGCTCCATTCTGCAAGATGCTGGGCATCTTCTGAGAGTGCTTTGTCTGAGAAAAATCAGAGCTTTTGGCGGTCCTCTAATGCTCCCCTGCTCTTCTCTGGACACAAAGCTTTAGGTTTGTGGAAATACATTACTTATTGATCTGGTCAAATGAGATATAAGTACCCTCTAAAGGAGAACAAATTGCTCAGAAATGGCACTTTATGGCTGTATGTGCCAGTCTATATCCTTATATTCACCCCTTTTATAGGACTATGGTAACTGTTGTACAGAGTATGCATTTGAAAACTCATAATTCACTGATCATTATTGTCCTGGTAAAATGTGGGGCAACATTGTATGTAAAGTTATAAAACTCTACAGTAAAAGTGCTAGAACATGTGCTAAGAGAGATTTGCTTTGAATTCGCTTACTCTGGTAAGTTAGGTATGAGTTACAATACACTTTGTAACCAGTTCTGACTTTTGCCTCACTAGCTGTAGTAATTTAAAAATCGATCTCTGTAGTTAATAAACTTATTTTTACCTAAACCAATATGCCTTGACTTAAAATCTTTGGAATAACATGATTTGTACGCATCAGTTTCTAGTAATAAAATGGACTTTATATGAACTTGCATCATCCATGAGAGCTGGGCTGAACAAGACACACATTTCTGGGGGAAGTCTGGGAACTTGCTGGTGTAGCTCAGTAGTAAAATTCAAGGCACTCTTGCGTATATGCCAGAAGCTGTGTTTGAGCAGACCAGGAGTGGTAGCTTTCATGGCAGAACAGTGCAAAAGGCACCCTATGTTGGAGATTGGGCACAGGTGTTCATTACCCAGGGTATAACCTGGACCAATGTCATACTGTGTCTCCACCAGCCTCTTTTTTTTTTTTTTAAATTGAGATTTCCCTGTGTCACCAACACCAGAAATTCTAATGCCCAGTTCCCTGCTCTAACACCATGCCCCTACCCTCCCCGCAGAACCAGCCATCCCTCCAGCCCCAACCCAATGCCCTCACCCCATTCCACAGCCAGATACTCCCCCTCCCCCCAGAGTCAGGCACCCCCAGGCTCCTGTTCTAACCCAATACCCTTCCCCTCCCACAGAGCTGGGGACATAACTTAACAGAGCAGAGGGTAATGCAGTGACTCCGTGGGAGGAGCCAACACCCACCCCCCCCCCACTGGACCTGCCATGCTTCTCATTGGAGTCGCTGCCCTGCTGCAGCCACATGGTTTTCCACCAGGCGCTGGGGCATGTGCGCAGAGCGGCTATTAACATCCGGGTGCACGGCTCCAAATGTTCAATTTGACAGGCACATGCCCCGCCCCCTTCCTGATCCCCTTTGCAGGACAAAATCCTGGACTTTTTTTGCAATTTAAAAAACCCGTCTGGCCGGCAATTTAACAAGTGAAAAACGAGGTCATGTCTGGGAAAAGCCAGACGTATGGTTACTCTACTATCCCTAGAATCATGGGGATGTAAAGCCACCTTCACCTCCAACACCACTCTATCCCAACCATTGCTTCCACTCCACACAGCTCAGAACTGAAGCCAAGATGTTTCAAGTTCATTCGTTGTTTAGATGAGAAGCTTTATAATTTGCAATACAATCATTTTAGTAATTAAGGCTTTAAGGATAAAGTACTGTTGGGTATCTTTGGTAATGGAGCATACATTACATTTGTAGTACATTAGTAATTGGAAGGGATTCCCAGAAATGTGTATCTTGTGTCCATTATACGGTCTTCCTGTAGATGTGATAAAGTACTCATCCTTTTACAACCAATACCCGATGCAATCTGTGCCACTTTAGTTTTTCCATAACAATGGCCACATTTCTTCAAATGCAAATAATTCACAACCAAAGGAGTCAAACAATGGAAATGTTTGTTTAAAAATAAGGAGTCAGCTGTAAGACAGGATATGGCATATCTCAAGTGCAGCTCATAGATGCAGACAGGAACAGGACAAGCAGCAGCAGTTTTTCCTTCTCTCTGAGTCAAGCTCTCAGCTCCCCAAGTCAGGGGGGACACCGCTGGCAACTGGATAATTAATGAAGATTTCTAAGGAAGTATGTTCATGCAGACAAACACTACACGCAAGTAGAGGCCTATTAGTTTACACGGATTTTAATTCACGTTATATGGAGCTTACAGGTTTTCTAAAAGCAATTTCTCAACCAAAGAGAAAAGAGCAAGAGATGGATTAATCTTTACTGTTATCAAATATGATACTTTGCATGGGATCTTTATACCGACTTCCTTATTGATTAATTATTTGTACTACAATAGAATCAAGAGACTCAAGTGAGAATGGGACCCATTTGTGCTAGGCACCACACACACACACACACACACGGTTAATGACACTCCTTGGACAAAAGAGTTTGCAGTCTATCATAGAATACTAGGACTGGAAGGGACCTCGAGAGGTCATCGAGTCCAGTCCCCTGCCCCCATGGCAGGACCAAATACTGTCTAGACCATCCCTGATAGACATTTATCTAACCTACTCTTAAATATCTCCAGAGATGGGGATTCCACAACCTCCCTGGGCAATTTATTCCAATGTTTGACTACCCTGACAGTTAGGAACTTTTTCCTAATGTCCAACCTAAACCTCCCTTGCTGCAGTTTAAGCCCATGGCCTCTGAGGATAGAACAAGAAGCAAAGATGAACAAGTTTTCTCCCTCCTCCTTATGACACCCTTTTAGATACCTGAAAACAGCTATCATGTCCCCCCTCAGTCTTCTCTTTTCTAAACTAAACAAACCCAATTCTTTCAGCCTTCCTCCATAGGTCATGTTCTCTAGACCTTTAATCATTCTTGTTGCTCTTCTCTGGACCCTCTCCAATTTCTCCACATCTTTCTTGAAATGCGGTGCCCAGAACTGGACACAATACTCCAACTGAGGCCTAATCAGCACAGAGTAGAGCGGAAGAATGACTTCTCGTGTCTTGCTCCCAACACACCTCTTAATGCATCCCAGAATCATGTTTGCTTTTTTTGCAACAGCATCACACTGCTGACTCATATTCAGCTTGTGGTCCACTATAACCCCTAGGTCCCTTTCTGCCGTACTTCTTCCTAGACAGTCGCTTCCCATTCTGTATGTGTGAAACTGATTGTTCCTTCCTAAGTGGAGCACTTTACATTTGTCTTTATTAAACTTCATTCTGTTTACCTCAGACCATTTCTCCAATTTGTCCAGATTATTTTGAATTATGACCCTATCCTCCAGAGCAGTCGCAACCCCAACTCTATACAGGCAAGATACACAAAAGGAGGGGAGAGGGAACAGAGGTACAGAGAAACTGTCTTATCTAGAGTCAGACAGCATGTCAGTGTCCGAGTTAGGAGAACTGGGGTTGAAACCTGATTTCCATTCCAGTGTTCCATCCATCATTATGTAATTTATTTAACCCTTACAAAGCCCTTGTGAATTCACCCATTAAATATTTCGGTCTCTATTTAATGATGAGGCTAATTATCTGATTCCTGCTCCAGCCTGGCTTAAATGTGAGAATCAGGATTAGAGGTTAGGAGTTACTGACATCCATCACTGTTCCATGCTACTTGGTCTACTTAATTATGGTATTTAATTGGCATTTTGGAAATGCCAAGAGACCCAAGTCAGGAATCAGGGCCCCACTGTGCTAGGCATTGTACAAACCTAACAATAAGTCTTTGCAACAAAGAGTTTACAGTCTAAGTACAGGTTGAACCTCTCTAGTCCGGCACACTCATCTGGAAACATCCGTGGTCTGGCATGAATTTTAGTCAGATGTCCATTTACCATGGGTGTAGCCAAGTTTCCTGCAGTCCATAAAAGTTTTACAGCCACCAGTCCTGGCTCTCGGTGTTCTGTGCTATTTAGCTTTAATTTACCCCCAAAATCTTCAAGAGCCTCGTAAGCAGTGAAAGTGTTGGCAATGCCAGGATGGCTCCTGAGGTAACAGCTGTAAGTTAGAGCAACTTTACAGCTGCTCTAACTTATGTAGGGATAGGGCTGTCCCTAGAATCATGGGGCTATAGAGCCACCTTCAAGATTGACCTCCCATGGTTTGGTAAATTCTCTGGTTTGGAACCCTTTCAAGGGTTCCACCCGTGGCTTCAGGCAAATACAGTTGAATTATTCTTGCTCACCTAGGATGTTCAAAATCCATCACTAGCCAAGTGTTAAGGCTTGATCCAAGTTATTCTGAGTCAATGGAAAGACTCCCACTGCCTTAAATGGGCTTTGGATCAGGTGCTTGATCTGCCAGCATTTGAGGCTGCTAAATTCTGCCTTTAAAAAGGATCCAGAACAAATTCAGTGAAATGGTTTTTCACTTCTTTCCTAAGAGAACAAACACACACACATAACAGGAAAAGAATGAGGACCATGGATACAGCTAATGCCAAGAAGCAGCACTAACAACATATCAGTGTTGCTAGTGCTATTGCTGTACAATTTGAAGTGGTCACTTTTCCTTTCACGCAGTCTGGAGGAAACACTCAGCTTACTGAACTACAGATAGCCAACACAACGATGAATCACCAGTGCCAAAACATCTGTTAGACAGACGTCATAACATCCTAGGTTTGGAGATATGTTTCCTTCTAAAAAGTAAACATCAATAGAGCTTTGTTTTAGACTAGATTTTTGGCTGCCCCGGTTTTCAAAAATTCCATTTTTTAAAAAATCAAACCAAAAGAGCTTATTTTAGGCCCCAATCCTGCAATAATAACAGTTTTATGATGGTAGCATCCAAAGACACCTATGAAGGGCTGTGCATGAGGTGTTTACTCCACACACATCTCATGAAAAGATGGTCCCCGCCCCAAAGAGATTGTAGTCTAAGTATAGGACAGGAGACAACAGGTGGATTCAGCAACAGATGGATGGCAGAGCACAAGGTAAGTGAGATTATATGATAAATAGCAATCACAGCTTAGGGTAAGTCTGCCTGTGAAGCTACACACGTGGATGGGGGCCAAATTTTAGAGTCACTTATGGGTTTCTTCTGTACTGAATACCTTTGCCCAGCTCCTATTTTTCGGTGTTCACTCGGAATTTTTCCTGATGGCATGCAACACCATGCTGGTGTCTTTAAAAAAAAAAGAAAAAAAAAAAAAGAAAGAAGTTTCCAAGTTTCAAAGCTCAGTTCACACATGCTGAAACTGAGAATTAGGGCCTTAGATTTCTATTATCCTGTACTGTTGACTTTAGTTCTAATATTTATCCATCCATTTCCCAGTCCTAAGGCTATTTGTTTTCTTTGGCCAGCCCCTCCAGTCTGAGACTTCCCCAAACCTGCATATTGCCACCTGGCTCTCTTTACAGCTTATTTTGCACAATGGGGCCCTATCTGGGAACGCGAATCAAAGACAAGATGGTCAATAGGCCAGCGTTTTCCCATGAGTCTTCTCTCACATGAATAACACGTAGGTTGTAGGACTGTGTGTGTGTATATGTTACGATAAACTGCTGTTTAAAGTAATGGGATTCATTCAAAAGTCTTTACAGAATTAAGTTATTTTGACAAGTTTAGGTCCATCATCTTTACTGGGGTGAAGTCCCCATTCACACACACAGGCCTGTGACTTCAGTGGAATTACACACGCGACTTAGGACTACACATGAGAGCAAGGCTTTGCAGACTCTTTCCTTAGTTTCAGAAGTTAAATCAAATGATCAGGATGGGAACGTGAACAGAGGCATGGTCCCGTAGACAGGACATGTGACCAGCACTCAGATCTGGTTTTATTCTCACCTCTGCCACTGAATGTTCATGGCCTTGGTCAAGTCATTCCACCTCTGTGTGACTGTTTCCTTTCCCATGCTTTTTCTGGTCTTTTTACACCTAGGGCCTGATTTCACTGGATTTAGAATCAATGTGCTTTGGATTAGATCCTTTGGCTACATCTATACTATGAGCTAGGGCTGTGATTCCTAGCCCTCCCACGTACTCTCGCTAGCTTAATGAGAGTTACTATAAATACTAGTTAGCCACTGGGGCATGGCCAGCAGCAGCAATATCGCTAAACAATGCCAAGTACATATGCACTGGTAGAGCCTGCAAACCTGTGGATATCTGCTTTAGATTCGTGAGTATCCACATCCACAGATAGCTGCAGCTCATTTTTGTGGACATGGATGCAGATACAAGTTTTGTATCCAGAACTTTGCAAATTTGAGGATCTCTGCATCCACAGATGTCACTAGGGATATCCACAGCTCATTTTTGTGGATACAGATACAATTTTTTCAAAAGCGGCGAGGAGTCCTGTGGCACCTTATAGACTAACCGAAGTGTTGGAGCATAAGCTTTCGTGGTCAAAGACCCACTTCGTCAGATGCATGTCTTTGCCCACGAAAGCTTACGCTCCAACACTTCAGTTAGTCTATAAGGTGCCACAGGACTCCTCGCCGCTTTTTGCAGATTCAGACTAACACGGCTACCCCTCTGATACTAGATACAATTTTGTATCCAGGCAGGGCTCCACGCACTGAGTTCAAATGGGTTTGTACTTGGCTGGGCTATGGTGTGCGGCTGCCACTTATGCTACTGTGGCTATGATGACATTGATACTTGTGCTAGCTTTCACTGAGCTAGCGATATTACATTTATGTAAACTGGGAATTCTACTCTTAGCTCATAGAGTAGACATTGCCTTACATTGTAAGCTCTTTGGGGGCAGGGACTGTCTCGTACTGTGGGTACGTGCTGTGCCCAGCACTATTCTACCGTATGTAGGTTTTTGTAGTGCACCTCATTGCAGTATCAGAGTCTGGGACCGTGACTTTGGTAAGAATCTAGTTGCTATTGAAATACAAGGATTAATAGTAACTTCACACTAAGTCTTGGGGTGATGGTTCTCTCTCTCGCTATAGGACACACTTACGGCCCAGATCCTGCCAACTCTTATACATCTGCACTGTTTTATTTTGGGGATTACTCATATGCAGGGGGCTGACAGCCATCATGGGCCCAGGGGCAAGGTGTGGGGGGGCCCCAGCTCTGTGCCCCAGAAGGGGCGGAGCCGCAGGTGGAAGGGGCAGGGCCAAGGGCACTTAGTCCTTCATGCCACTGAGAGCGTAGCACTGGACCCTCCCTGCTAGCTCTCAGTTCCAAAGGGGCCAGGCTGCTTTGAAACGTGGGGCCGCTGTGCAATTGTCCCCCGTTCCCACACCCCCTACTCCCCCTCCCCCCAAATGGGCAGGTCTGCTCATGCAAAGCTGCTCCTGTGCTTAAGTTTTTGTAGGACTGGAGCACAAGGTAGGAGCTAGGTTGGTCCATTACATTGCTTCTACCTCCACTTGGTTATTCTCCGCCCTGATCCGATTACGTATGCCATCCACACTAGGCAAGGAAACCTCATATAATAAAAATGCTTCCCAGGTGAGCAGGACCAAAAAAAGCCCCCACAGGCATGCATTTCAGCGGAGGCAATTTACATTTGTGCTCACAAAAAATGGCACGGGATTGGACCTAATAAAAGGTTCTGTTATAGAATAACCAGAACCTAGTATTTCAATTCTAAAGACAACATATCAAATCCATAAGAACGTACTTCCTAAACAGTGCTAAGTTTTATGGGAATTGAACAAATTATCCCCTACAATGGCTCATTATAGAAACAGTGTCCCCCTTGATCTCTTTTTAAAAAGGATTTTGCTTTCATGGTAAGTGGGCTTTCCCTATCCTTGTACCCCATCTGGCAAAGCTAAAAGAGTCATGGAAATTACCACTAAGCTCACATTTCACTTACAAAACACAGGTGAGCAGAGGTGCCATTGTTCTAGGGGAAAACAGAGCTAGGCAGAGCATTCAGTAAACTTCTAGTTTTAATCATTGCCATGATCTTTTTGGGAGCTGAATACCTGCATCTGGTAGTCAGTTGAAAAGAATCTAAAAAAAGCCACCTAGTAACACTCCCCTAAGTGTACTAATACAGATAGTGGGGATCACACAAAAGCTTAATTTCAGTTTCCTGGGCTGGCCAGACTAGACCGCACCCTCAAGAAACTACAGGGCAAGATCTTTAGATACATTTGTTCCTTTTTAGCTTGGTACGCCTTCCTCCTCCTCCCCCCCCAAACATGCAGTGATTATATATGCCATTTCCAGTTTCTTTTTTCAAACCAAAAACTTTTTAAACATTCAAAGGATTTACTATTTTAAAGTAAGTTTTTAAAGTTGGTTCCACTCAGCATTGAACTTGAAACTATGGGCTTGTCTACATGGGGGGGACACAGGAAAATAAAACTGAATTTAAAAAGGTGTGAATTTAAAGTGGATTAGTTAAACGGCATTGGACTCCCCATGTGGGCATTCATTCAGAATTAAAGCCCCCTCCCCAAAGAGCAGAGAGTCTACAGCCCCATAGGCTACAACCTGGAACCAGACATGCAGAAACTTATGTCTGAATGGAATCTCAATGAGGTTCTGCATGGGTACAGAGGTCATCTAGGAGGAATAGCTTGCTGGATCAAGGTCTACATTTTAGATATGACAGCGAGGGTGCGGAAAATGGGAGTTAGAGTTATAATAAAGGTGAGACATGCAGGTGCATTGATAGCGGGCTGGTTTTTATTCCTGGGCCCTGATTACCTGATATGGGTCAGGATTATGAAAGGTTTATAACACTATCATATGACAGGGATTAGTTTCTGCCAGTTCCAGTGACTTCTGTTACACCTTCTCCTCCTTTAAAATAAAAATCAGGTACACTTATTGCAGAATTTAAAAAACCCCTCAAAACTAAAACTACCACCACAAAAAAAACCCCCAAAACAAAAAACCTCCAAAACCATGCAACACACCTTGGGCTTCATTCACAAAAATCTTCCAGCAGTACTTTTGCCCAGCCACTCTAGTCAAGATCAAATAACTGCTTAAAAGTACAGTTTCATATTTTAATCATTTAAGATTAAATCACATAAAATGCTGTTTGATAAATTAATTAGGAATGATTTTACATTACACATACCCAATAGTTCATTAAGCCACTTCAAGGATGAGCGAAGGCGCTAAATGCACAGAAACCAACATGAAGCATTTTGAATTTAATTGGAACCTCAATTCCATTTTCTGTTATTTAATTTATCCATGTATTAGTCAAACAAAATAAATAGCAACACCACCTGTCAGTGTGTTCATTTGAGCTGAGTCCTACCAACTCTCTCCTCTGGTTTTATGCACCATCAATATCCCTTTGGCTGATAAACGAACCACTGATTCTGCAAACACTTATGCACATGGTTAGCTTTATCCATATGAGTAGATCCATTGATGGCAGTGAGACTGGCCACTTTGCTTATTGTTTAAGCACATGCTCATTTTCCATTCAGGAGTCCATTCAGTGCTGGGATTGTCATCTGGTGGCTGGAATAGAGGACTAAGGATCAGGGCTTGCTGGGATGAAGTTATATTACTACCTTAGTGTTTGATCTTTGGCAAGACACAACAGAAAAAAAGAAATCTAAAAAGGGCATCATATTACCCACTTCAGATGGGCAATTTTAGGCTTAATCTAGTAATATTTGCAAAATATTTTCAGATTTTTATATAAGTGTTCTTATGGAATACAATTTGCTGTAGTCGAGTCCCCTGGAAATGACATACAAGATCCTAATCAAACGACAATATCAAGGCCTGGTCCACACTAAAGAACATGAGAAACGCAACTCCAGCTATGTTAATTACGTAGCTGGGGTGGAAGTATTTTAAATCGCAGTTTGGCACCATCCACACAGCAGGAGGTTGACAGGAGCACACACTCCCGTTGACTTTGTTTATTCCTCATAGGAGCAGGACTACTGGCACCGATGGGAGCGCCCTCTCAGTTCCAATTAACAGGTCTTCACTAGACCCGCTAATTCAAATCCTGGAAGATCGACTGAGGCTGCTTCGATCTTCTCTGTAGAGTAGACAAGTCCCAATTTGTCATTATTAATTTCACTGGGTGGAGAAGGAAGTTGGCCTAATTTTAGACCACGCAGTGCATCAGAAACACTTAACACTTTCAGGGAGGCATGATGTATTAGGACCATATGCTGGGACATAGAATCATAGGACTGGAAGGGACCTTGAAAGGTGATCTAGTTCAGTCCCCTCAACTCATGGCAGGACTAACTATTGCTTAGATTATCCCTCAAAGGTTTCTCTCAAATTGGATCTTAAAAATCTCCAATGATGAAGATTCCACTGCCTCCCTAGGCAATTTATTCTAATGTTTAACCACCCTGACAGAAGTTTTTCCTAATGTTCAATCTAAACCTCTCTCACTGCAATGTAAACCCATTGCTTCTTCTCCTAGCCTCAGAGGTTAAGGAGAACAATTTTCCTTCCTCCTCCTTGTAACAGCCTTTTAAATACTTGAAAACTCTCATGCTCCCTCTCAGTCTTCTTTTCCAGGCTTCCCCCTTTGTCCAGAGAAAAGCAACAACAATTATTATAGGTCTAGAGAACATGGCCTTTCTCCAGTATGTCCACATCTTTCCTGAAATGTTGTGTTCAGAGCTGGACATAGTACTCCAGCTGAGGCCGAATTAGCGCAGAGTAGAGTGGAAGAATAACTTCTTGTGTCTTGCTTACAACACTCCTGTTAATGCATCCCAGAATTAAGTTTGCTTTTTTTGCGAAACAGCATTACACTGTTGACTCATATTTAGTGGTCCATTATGAGCTTCAAGTCCCTTTCTGCAGTACTCCTTCCTGAGCATAATAGAACTAATGTTGCATGTCGTCCTGAATGGATTTTGGAACTCTGTCATTGTTTTTGAGATCTTCTGCTTCCTTGAGTTACTCCACAGGACATGAAAGTCCTTAATCAGGAAGACACAGAATAATGCGAGGACAAAGTAATCACCAAACAATGCATAAAGATGCTTTCCATGGTGACTTAATTTCTTTCATCTTTAATTACCAAGACATCAATCAAATGATGTCTGCTGTGAGGCTCATTAATTAAGATTTACTCAGCAAATAACAAACATAGACCAAGTTAATTAAAATCTGATATTACTTATCATTTTGCTCTTCAGGATCTGTAGGTTGTACAAACAGCAATACCATTTAGAGTAGGCCAACTTACATGTTGTGCTACCTCAAAATGTTTCCTCCTTATTTTTGTAATAGCTTCTCATATGTTGTTGACAGGCACGGTATTAAGGACTGGACCCACAAAAGGATTTACGAATTGCACCCAACTTTTAGGCACATGAAAAAAAGTCACCGACATTCACAAATCCTGGTGTACGCACCCAGGCTCCTTGTACAAACAGAGAGAGAGATGATTTTGAGAATGGGATCTACAAATGCCAGCCAGTGGGAGATGCTGATGAGATGGGTAGGTCCTTAGCCCCTCCTCTCTCGGAGTTAGGTGCCCAAGTCCTTTTGTGGATATAGGTTTAAGGGTTTGCAAACTTGGAAGAATTAATGAGGTATCATTAAGTTTGATTGCTGCCTACTTCCACCTCATTTATGGTTTCAGGCATTTGCTCTCTTTCCCTTTACTACATACACATCCATGAGAACACGTACCTCAGATTCATTATCACATACAAGCCCATGAACTATCAGAAGAAACACAGAATAAGGTTGATTAATTTGTTAAATTGGGGCCTTGTCTATCCCAGAATTTGATGCAGAATCTTTCCCCGTGCCTTAGAATTGTGCTCCAGAAACTAAACTTTCACTTACAATATACAGTACGGCTGCGTCTAGACTGGCAAGATTTTGCGCAAAAACTTGCCAGCTGTCTACACTGGCTGCTTGAATTTGCGCAAGAGCACTGACTTTGTAATGTACAAAATCAGTGCTTCTTGTGCAAATACTTTCACGCTCCTGCTCAGGCATAAGCCCTCTTGCGCAAGTATTCTTGCGCAAGAGGGCCAGTGTAGACAGCGAAGAACTGTTTTGCGCAAAAAAGCCCCGATGGCTAAAACGGCGATCGGGCTTTCTTATAAAATCGCGTCTAGATTAGCACGACGCTTTTGCGCAAAAAGTGCTTTTGCGCAAAGCGTCGTGCCAATCTAGACGCTCTTTTCCGCAAATGCTTTTAACGGAAAAACTTTTCCGTTAAAAGTATTTGCGGAAAATCATGCCAGTCTAGACGTAGCCTACATGTTTCTAATCTTTATACCTGCAGAACTGGCGATCGAAGCGATGGTATAGAACTTCAGGCTTTTCAGCTACCCATCAATTCTTAGTCTTTCTGCATAGCCCAACAAGCAATCTGGCAACTTAATTCTATGGCAGCTGCTCCTCATCCACTATTCCAGATGGAAAATAAATTTTATTTTTCCCCTTTTATTTCTGCAGATGTTCTTTTTAAGCATCATCCATTTTGATCCTATGGACCGTCACTGTTTACCACTTACCTAAGACTAGGTAGGTAAAACTGGGAGTGGGATCCAGATTATAGAGACTATTTCTATATTTCATAGAATTTCCACATCTGATACACAGCAAATATTAGTATTCTGCTGCTGTAATTGCTCTGAACAGTCACCCTACATCAGGGGTCTCCAACCTTTTTAAGCATGAGATCACTTTTTGAATTTAAGTGCAATGTAAGATCTACCTCAAACCGAAACACCCTTGCCCTGCCTCCTTCCTGCCCCTTCTGAGGCCCCGGCCCTGCTCACTCCCTCCTCCTCTCCCAGCCTCATTCACTTTTATCAAGCTGGGGGCAGAGGGTTGGGGTGCGGGAGCGGGGGGGGGATGTGGACTCTGATCTTGGGGTAAAGGATTTGGAGTGTGGGAGTAGGGTTGCCAGGTGTCTGGTATTGTACCGGACAGTCCGGTATTTGCGTGCTCTGTCTGGTTAAAAAAAAATCAGAAAATACCAGACATGTGCAATGTCCGATATTTTCTGATTTTTCCGGCTGCGCACCGGATGGAAGCCTGGCGTGGGCGGGGGGAGCGGCTGGGAGTCCCAGCTGGGAGGTGGAACTGCGATTTCCGCCTGGAGCCTCCTCCTCACTCGTGCGTCGCTAGGAGCCTGCGCAGGACAGGCAGCAAGTGCCCAGTCAGTCCCCCTCCCCGCCGACCAATTTGCTCACCCCTCCTGGCTGGCCAGTTCTCCCCCACTTTCCCTCCTGATCTTCCCCAGCCAGCCCCCCTGGACCCTCCCCAGCTCTGCTTCCTGCCCCCCCTTCCTCCTGGCCAGCACCGCTGCACCCCGCCAGCTGTGCTTCCCGCTCCCCCTTCCTCCCAGCCAGCCCTGCGGCCCCCAACCTCCCCAGCTCTGCTTCCGCTGGCCCATTCCTCTTCCTGATCTCTCCGGCCAGCGCTGCTGCACCCCACCCCGCCAGCTCTGCTTCCCATCCCCGTCCTCCTGGCTATCCTCGCGGCCCCGATCCCGCCCAGCAGTGCTTCCCACCCCCTTACTCCCAGCCAGCCCTGCCCCTCCCGGCCCGTTCCCCCTCCCCGATATCCCGCGGCCAGCCCGTTCCACCCGACCTCCCTCCCCACAACTAGCCCTGCTTCCCGTTGGCCCCCATCTCCCCTGGCCAGTCCTGTTGCCCCCTTAGCTGTTTCCAGGTCCCCCTTCCCCTGCTCCCTTCCTGGCTGGTCCTTTCTTCCCCGCCGCCCTTCCACTCCCCCATGAAGCATGTCTGGTTTTTTGTTTTAAAATAACTACCTGGAAGTTATTTAACTTCCAGTGATCCAGGTTCTTGGAGTCTTTTTTTTTTTGCTAAACAACTTTGGTCCCCCCCCCCACTTTTTTTTCCCCCTTCAACAAAATTTTTTCCTGGTGGGGTTTTTTTTTTTTTCAGGGGATTTCAGTATTTTTGTTTCATCCATCTGGCAACCCTATGTGGGAGGGGTTTTGAGCTGACCCCGGGGCAGGGAGTTGAGGTGCAGGAGGGGTTCAGGCTCTGGGAGGGAGTTTGGGTGCAGGGGGACTCAGGGCTAGGGCAGGAGTTTGGAATGCAGGAGGGATTCAAGACTGGGGTTCAGAATTCAGGCTCCAGCTGGGCACTGCTTACCACAGAGGGCTTCTGGGTTGTGGTGCAGGGGGATAAGCCAGGCTCACCCCTACTGTGGCCCTGCAACACTCCCAAAAGCAGGCAGCAAACTCTCTCCATCCCTGCCTCTCCCCCTTCCCCGGCTCTGTGGAGATGGGGTATAGGGTGGGAGGATGGGCACCCTGACATCAGCACTCCTTCCTGTGCCCTGCAGAGCAAGCAAGAGGCTCCCAGGGATGAGGGCAGCTCCAAGGCAAAGGGCAGGAGCAGCACAGCAACGCTGAGAGGGGCAGTTGAAGTGCCGGCACCTGACAGCCTCCCGGGAGTCCCGGCCAAACCTGTCAGGATCACCTGTCAAAGGCGCCAAGATTTAACAGTAGATCCCAGTCTACTGGTTGGTGATCACTGCCCAACATCTTAGCCATCCACGTGCTCCTAGAACAATTGAACAGTTTTATTGTCTCACCTCTGCCAAAGGGCAGGGGATGTCAGGGCCTTGCAAGTCTTTTTTTGTGGGATCAGAGCTGAGCAATGAAGTTATTTTAGAGTCATGGGGTTGGAAGAGACCTCAGGAGGTCATCAAGTCCGACCCGCTGCCCAAAGCAGGACCAACCCCAACTAAATCATCCCAGCCAGGGCTTTGTCAAACCGAGACTTCAAGACCTCTAGGGATGGAGATTCCACCACCTCCCTAGTAACCCATTCCAGTGCTTCATCACCCTCCTAGGGAAATAGTTTTTGCTAATATCCAACCTGGACCTCCCCCACTGTAATTTGAGACCATTGCTCCTTGTTCTGCCATCCATCACTACTGAGAACAGCCTCTCTCCATCCTCTTTGGAACCCCCCCCCCCTTCAGATAGTTGAAGGCTGCTACCAAATTCCCCCCCCCCCCCCCCACTCTTGTCTTTTGTAGACTAAACAAGCCCAAATCCCTCAGCCTCTACTCGTAAGTCACATGCTCCAGTCCCCTAATAATTTTTGTTGCCTTCTCCTGGACTTTCTCCAATGCACCCACATCCTTTCTGTAACAGGGGCCCCAGAATTGGACGCAATACTCCAGATGTGGCCTCACCACTGCCAAATAAAGGGGAATAATCATGTCTCTAGCTCTGCTAGCAATGCTCCTCCTAATATGCCATTAGGCTTCTTGGCTAAAAGGGCACACTGTTGACTCATATCCAGCTTCTCATTCATTGTAACCTCCAGGTCCTTTTCTGCCAAACTTCTGCTTAGCCAGTTGGTCCCCAGCCTGTAACACTGCAGCTTATTTATTTACCCTATATACACCAGTCCCTGAACAGACATGGCATTAAACAGCATGTGGGCAAAACCCTCTTTCAGAAATTTTTGCCCAGACACCAATACCTGCATCCCAGGAAGCATCTATCCCACAAGAAGTGATTCCAGTTCGAGAGAGAAGCAGAAAACAAACTCTAGATGTTGAGAACAGCTCCCATAGAAGAATCTGATTTACAAAAACCAACAACAATGCAGGATTTCTTCAAAGACTGGATGCTGGTCCAATGCTCAGAAAAAGAGCTTTAATAACAGCGTGTAACAGAGCCACTCAGTGAGTCCCCACAGAACAATATTTTTACACCCAGTATTTTTTATGTGTGAGCTAGATATCGAGCCACACTGTGCCCGGGGCAGGGACTAAGTAGCCTCACTCCAACCTTATGCAGTCTGCTACCAAAATGCCTCTCCCTGGGAACAACTCACCTGAAAGCAGACAGAGTCAAGTCTCTGCTCTCTGTTGGGCTTGTCAGTTTGCTGAGCTGCACAGCCACATGGAGGAATTATGACCAACCCCTAAAAGGAGCCTTTTTGACTGGGCTTCCCCACAGTGCTACGACAGTGCTCTGGAAGATACCACACTGAATAGCGCTTTATTGCAAGCAGTGGCTAAATGCCAACTCTAACCCTGCCTTATTATGAGCCAGAGGAAGGTGAAAGAGGCCATTTTACAATGCAGATCAGCTGATGCTTTCAGACACTGATGGGATTCAGTTGCACAGTTCAACATCAGCAAATTATCTCTGGGGCTATGAAGGGAATATTCCAGGGCATTTAAAATGTCATAACATGTGCTTTAAAAATGGCACCGATGTCACTCACTTTTGTCAAGTTTTCAATACATTAGCCTCACCAGCAAATAGTTTGCAAGGTGAGTGTAATAAACTCTGTTATGCGAACACATTCACTAAAGCGGTAGCGTATCCTGGCAGAGAGATGGGCCTGATGATCTAAGAGGCTTTTTCAACTCTGAGCACCATAATGATATATATTCCTTCTGGGCAAAGACAGGAAACTGGGGGGGGGAATTACCAGGGAAAAGAAATTAGCTCCAAGCAAGGAGATCAATTAGAGAAGCAAGATCTCAGTCTTGCAATGCTTCTAGTATCAAGCAGCTCACTTTCCTTCTTGCCTCACCTGTAATCAATAAGGCTAAACTGGAGCACTTTCCCATGACAGAGGTGTGGGGGGAATTTAGTAGGAATGTGCCTGTAGTGAGCATGCAGAAAGGGAAAGGATAATTAGCTAGTGCGAACTTTGAAGTCACTGGTGTGGAGCAGCAATACCACTTCATTGCTGTGTAAACAGCTTCCTGCATCTGCCCCACCCCCACCCTGCTCATGCAAAAGGACCCACATCAAAAGAATTTTGTAGCGAGGCAGCATAACTCCAGGAAGTAAGTTGTAATAACCCAAAAGATCAGAATCACTATGCTGCCCTAAACTGTAGCCTCATAACTGGTTAATTAATTTGTGTAACACTTTATACTGATGAGAGACTTTGCCGGGTTCTGGGGGGAGCCAACTCTGGGCCCCTCGAAGGGGCGGGGCCTCAGGTGGAAGGGGCGGGGCTGGGGGCTGGTCTCCCCCAACCAGCCCTTCAGTGGCAATTTAAAAGGCCCATGGCTCCAGCTGCTGGCAAGGTAGTGGTGTTGGTGGCTGGGATCTGGGCCCCTCCCCTCATTGGGGATGATGTTTATTATACTTAAGGAATAAGTGTTGTCTCCTGGGCTACGTCTAGACTGCAAGCTTCTTTCGAAAGAGAGCATCCACATCTCAAAACTGGATCGAAAAAGCGATCTGCTTTTTCGAAAGAGCGTCCAGACTGCATGGACACTCTCTCGAAAGAAAGCCCTGATTGCTATTCACAGAATGGCCACCAGGGCACCTGTGCTTTTCTTGATTGCCTCTTCTTTCGAAAAATGTCCCTGTTCTGCATCCACACGTGCCTTTTCTCAAAAGAGCTCTTTCGAAAAAGGTGTTCTTCCTCGTAATTTGAGGTTTACCAATGTCGAAAAACCCCCTGCATTCTTTCGATTTAACTTCGAAAGAACGCGATTGCAGTGTGGATGCAGGTGAAGTTTTTTTGAAAAAACAATGTAGTCTAGACATACCCTTAAGGTATGTCTACACTGCACAGCAGTTTTGGATTTTATTCCTGGCTCCTCCAGTGATTTCACATCTGATGCTGGCTCTGACATGTCATCTCTCCATACTTGTCTGCCCTTGTGAAATCTGTAAACAATAAGGCTACGTCTACACTGGCGCGTTCTCACGCAAAAACTCTTTTGTGGAAGAGTTCTTCTGCAAAAACTCTTCCAGAAGAGAGCGTCTACACTGGCATGTGCTTTTGCGCAAGAGCATCCATGCCAGTGTAGACGCTCCCTTCCCTTGCGCAAGAAAGCTCTGATGGCCATTTTAACCATAGGGCTTTCTTGCGCAAGAAATTCATGTTGCCTGTCTACACTGGCCTCTTGCGCAAGAACAGTTGCGCAAAAGGGCTTATTCCTGAGCGGAAGCGTCAGAGTTCTGGTGCGAGAAGCCCTGATTTCATACATTAGAACGTCAGTTTACTTGCGCAAGAACACGCGGCCAGTGTAGACAGGCAGCAAGTTTTTGCGCAAGAGTGGTCACTTTTGCACAAGATCGTGCCAGTGTAGACACAGCCTAACGCTGCCCAGTAAGTAGAGTTATTGCCTTAGGATGTACTGATAAGATATCTTCACAACAGTAAAGAGTCAGTGTGGATGGTCCTTTACACTCCCCTTGCCCACTACAGTTTTATAATGGAATAGAATTAATTAGAGCCTTATTTGCCTTTAGGAAAGAATACATCAAAGTTGCCCAGATTCTGCAGCAATTAAGACCCACACTGGCTCTTGTTCCCCCCTGCTGCCTCTGATACAGACTTAAGATTTTAAGCTGGTCTCCTGTTCACCTTGTCCTAGGCCTCAGAAGAAGCGTATATATTTTTGATGTAAAACGCAACATCTCCTACTAATACTTCCTATTCTTCCTGTTTATTCCCCATACTCCTTGTATTTGAGTGGAAATGTTGATCCGATTCCTCCACTGATTTCCTTCTTGTTGTTCCTATGACCCTTATTGTAATTTTCTACGCCACTGTGTTCTTTTATTGCTTTTTTTATTGCTTGCCTGTTGCCTTTTGTCACCTGTCCCCTTTGAACCTAGTTTAAAGCTCTCCCCTCATTAGGTTGCTGAGTCAATGCATGAAAGATGCTCTTCCTCTTCCTGATCAAGTGGATCCCATCTTCTTTTCCCAGTAGATCTTCTTCCTGGAACAGCACAGTTGAGACCAGGCTGTGGGCAGCCATTCCTAGTGGTCAGAGCAGGAGCCAGGAAGCAGATCCAGTCCAAGGGTCAGAGCCAGTAGCCACACCAGGAATCAGAGCCAAAACCAGGAACAAATTGTCACAATGCGGTTGTGGGCAGTCTGAACTAGTAGTTAGAGTGGGAGTCAGACCAGGTTGGATACTAGAGGATCAGAGTCCATGATAGGCCAGAGAGCAAACCAAACATCAGGCAGAAGGCAGGGTCTAGTTTCGGGGGAGATCAGAGTCTGTGATAGGCTAGAGCAGTGGTTCCCAACCTGGGGTACGCGTACCCCCAGGGGGTACGAGAAGCTTGTCAAGGGGGTACGGGGAATATTTGGTAAATAACTAGATTATCCTAATTGAAATATTCCAAAAGTAGTAGTGTTAGTGAAAAAAGTTGTAGATTCTAGAGTTTAGAATTTATTTCCTTTCATATTGAATAGGGGGTACGGGAAGGTTTACTAAAAGCCAAGGGGGTACGGGGACCAAAAAAGATTGGGAACCCCTGGGCTAGAGGGTCAACCAAGAGTCAGGCATCAGGAGGAAGCCAATGTCAGAAGCCAGAGTCTGGGATCTCTCTCACACACAGGGTCTGAAGCAAGACAGGCAGGTGTATTGTTGCTCAGACAACTCAATGGCAGGGCTCTCTGTCTTAAGTACTGGGGCGAGGGGAGCAAAGGGGGCAGTTGCCCTGGGGCCCAGCAATCCAAAGGTCCCAAGGCTCCCAGCTAGAGACCTTGGCCCTTTAAATTGCTGCCTGGGGTGGGGGGGGGAGGAGTGCGCAGTGGTGTTGGTGGTATGGAGGGCTGGTGGCCCTCAGCCGCTGCCCCTTCCACTTGATGCCCCACCCCTTCTGGGACCACAAAAGGACACCCCACCACCACCTTAGCCAGGGGCCCTTGGAGGCTGTGTGGTCTCTGCCGAACTGGCATTTTCCGACAGAAAACTATTTAGCTGGAAAACTTCTGTTGGCTCTAGTCTGAACCCCTCCAAATGCAATTTGGCATATGAACTAAGAGGAGGGAAAGGCTAGAAAAGTGGAAGATTAAAGGCAAGGAGTGGAATGGATGGGCGGAAGGAGCGAATGCAGGAAAAGACCAGGCGGTAAATGGCCGATTTGCTATGAATGCTGTGATTGCACTGTTCGCAGGGCCAGTAGGCAAAATAGCTGGGGACCCAATGGTAGTGACCTTAAGTTAAAAGTCCCTTACAGCTCTTACGAAGTGAAGTGTACAGAAAACTTTGGACTCACTTGTTAACCTTTAAGTCTTACCCCTGTTTATAGATGGAAGGAAAGGCAGAGGGTGGACACAGTAGACAGTGATGGGATGACAGAGTTTGATAAGAGAGGTGAAAAGCCACATGGGCACCAATTTCTTCCACTCTACTTCCTCTCTTTCCCCTACACTAGGAGGTTCTTGCTACTCATCTCCCGTCTTCAGGGCTCTTTGTTCTCTCGCGCCCCTTCCTTCTGCCTGCCTGATAAAGAAAAAAGTACTGTATGGCCACCGCTAATGACCCCTGTATGCCTGGGTGATAGAGGCAGCCTGGCCTACTGGAGTAAGCATTTGATGTGGATGCTGGCAAACTGGGTTCTATTGCTGGGTGACCCTGAGCAAGTCACTGCCCTCTCAGTATCTCAGTTTCCCCTTCTGTAAAACGAGGATAACGATACTGACTTATAATGATATTGGCCTTATATAAAACCATGGTACGCCCACATCTTGAATACTGCATACAGATGTGGTCTCCTCATCTCAAAAAAGATATACTGGCATTAGAAAAGGTTCAGAGAAGGGCAACTAAAATGATTAGAAGCTTCAGGGGGTAACTGAGTTAGTCTGTACAGAAAAAAACAACAAATGGTCTAGTAAAAACTCTGGTCATCTGAACAAGTGGGTTGTGCCCACGAAAGCTCATGATACCCTCTACATGTTTTGTTAGTCTATAAAGTGCTACCAGACCATTTGTTGTTTTTTAAAAATGATTAGGGGTTTGGAACGGGTCGCATATAAAGAGAGATTAGAGAGACTAGGACTTTTCAGCTTGGAAAAGAGGAGACTAAGGAGGGATATGATAGAGGTATACAAAATCATGAGTGGTGTGGAGAAAGTGAATAAGGAAAAGTTATTTACTTGTTCCCATACAATGAGAACTAGGGGCCACCAAATGAAATTAATAGGCAGCAGGTATAAAACAAATAAAAAGAATTTCTTCTTCACACAGTGTACAGTCAACCTGTGGAACTCCTTGCCTGAGGAGGTTGTGAAAGCTAGGACTATAACAGGGTTTAAAAAAGAACTAGCTAAATTCATGGAGGTTAAGTCCTTTAATGGCTATTAGCCAGGATGGGTAAGGAATGGTGTCCCTAGCCTCTGTTTGTCAGAGGGTGGAGATGGATGGCAGGAGAGAGATCTCTTGATCATTACCTGTTTGGTTCACTCCCTCTGGGGCACCTGGCATTGGCCACTGTCGGCAGTCAGGATACTGGGCAGAATGGACCTTTGGTCTGACCCAGTCTGGCCATTCTTATGACTTTTTTGATTAGCGTTGGATGCTGTGCTGGGTTGGGACTAGTATGCACTCAGCAACTTGCAGAATTGAGCACCTATTCAGGAAGCACAGGGGACACCTCCCATGAAGTCAGTGTGGTATTGAGTGCAAAGGAATTACTCAACAGAGCGCCTGTTTGAAGTGCTTCGAGGGCTACTGATGAAAGTGCTGCATGAGAGCTAGGTATTGTTGCCAAAAAGAAGGTAGTGAGTGAGCGCTGTTTCCTGAGGCTCAGAAATGATGCAGTCAGCAGCGGCTGTTATGGGCCCATGAAGCCCAGGTATCAGAATCCCCCTTGCTAATCCAGAGCATAGCTCTCCGGGGTACGTGTGCAGTAAACAGAACAATCGGGGCCTGTCCTCCATCCCCACCGGGCATGCTCATTCCACCGGGCATGCTGCAATGATGCAGTTTCAGCAGCAGGATGAAAACAAGGGGTTAAATGCTACCATGCAGCACGGAGATGCTGGCAGGTTACAAACATGTTAACTGGGTGTAACTAAAGGGGAGTACAGAGAATCAGGATGAGGGGCTTATGGTAAGTGGTCGTAAGCATTGAACTCAAGTGCAAAGGAATGGAGAGATGCTGAACATCTGTTCGTTGTGGTCTCTGTTAACCAAAGCTGCAGCGTGTTCCCCTGCGATTCCCAACTCCATGAAGCAACCACCAGGGAGAGTAGGCTGAGGCAGGAGGGAGAATTCAGCTAACTAGGTTCCAGATTCAGTCAGTCCCTACTGCTCTTATCCACTGGATAGGATCAAGCCTAACGTGTGTACATTTCGCTTGCTTTCCAGCCAGCTCTTGCCTTAGAGTTACCATGATCTAATGCGGGGTGGGCAAATACCGGCCTGCAGGCTGGATCCAGTTTGCAAGGGATAGCCCCCGGCAGGCCCCAACTCCACGGTATTTACTTGCATCTCTGCAGGTACGGGGGATCACAGCTCCCATTGGCTGTGGATCACCATTCCTGGCCAATGGGAGCTGCAATTGCCCATACCGGCGGAGGTGCAGGTAAATATAACAGCAGCGGCTCATGAGGGGCTAAGCCTGGTGAACCACTACCCTTTTATTGCCCACTCCTGATCTAATAGGACAAACCCAGACCCCATAACGTGCTCTGTGCACCACCTTGAGTAAGAGAATGGTGCTTCAAAGGTCCCCAAAGTGAGCTGAAGATCCAAGTATCAGACTGCCCCGTTAAAATACAGAAGGCCTGGAAACTCAGAGACGGATGGCCGGGATCGATTTACAGCGCCATCGAACAAGGTGCTGAGCTCTCAACCCACGCTGACTTCAGGGGAGATGTCCCTTGCACTTTCTGAATAGGTGCTTCATCCTGCATGTTGCTGAGAGCATCTTGGCCCTGATCTGGCAAAATACCCAAGCAAGTGAATAGTCTCACTGAGTACCAAAGACCTTACGGTAGGAACTTTGGGACCTGGACCCAAATTCAGCAATAAATCAGTTAGAAACGTAGAGCTGAAGAATAGTTCAAGGAAGAGGGAGGGAGAAGCTGCTTGGGGAAGGAAGCTGAGGAGATAGGGAATTTAGGGGTATAGAGAGGAGTGGTACGGTGGTGGTATAAAGGGAGAATGGTCTTCCAGTCTTTCTGATAGCCTCCAAATTACGATGTTTCTGGTCTTGCTTTGACCTTAATCCACCTTTACAATCATTGCTCATAGCAATTTTTCTGTGGACTGTTGTAACACTGAGGCTTTGTCTACACCGGCATGTTTTGTCGCCAGACACTGCCTTTTGGCAACGTCTACACTGCAGGCTTTTTGCACAAGAACGGGTGTTCTTGCGCAAAATCTTCTGGAGCGTCTACACTGCACACATGTTCTTGTGCAAGTAAATTTACAGTAAAGCATCAGCAAGGAGGAATAAGCCCTTTTGCGCAAGAAGGCAGTGTGGACGGGCAACAGGAGTTTCTTGTGCAAGAAACCCACATGGCTAAAATGGCCATCAGAGCTTTCTTGCACAAGAGAGCGTCCACACTGCCATGGACGCTCTTGCGCAAAAGCACATGGCAGTGTGGATGCGCTTTTGCGCAAGACCTTTTGCACAAGAACTCTTGCGCAAAACAGTTCTTGCACAAGAAGCCTGCAGTGTAGACGTAGCCTGAGAACATACTGCAATGTGGCTTTTGGCAGGGAAAACGCTCGGTTTTGGCGAAAAAACACTTCCACCCCTGCAAGACACTTTTGTCTTTTCCCCTCCCTTTTATTGCTGAGAAAGACCCAGTGTGGACTCTGCTGTTTGTTTTGTCAATAGAACTGGCTTCCGACATTATCCCACAATGCCTGCCCTGATTGCTGTGCTCAGTGTTTTGTGATTTCTGCTGCCCTGCAGGCATGCACCCCCCCCCTCCCCTTTTAAAGCTCCGGGAAGCATCTGGCAGCTGAGTGAGCTCCTCCGTTTGGGGAACAAAGAAAGAACAAATCATTGGAATGCTCCTGTTCTGCCCTGCTAGGAACACAACGGCAGGTGACTGCTGCTGCAGGGGGAGGGCTGGAGAGACTACTGTGCTGCTTTGACATTCCTCAGCACAGAGAGCTCACAGAGCTACGAGAGAATCCCAAGAAGCACGGGGATCAGCTCTGCCTCCCCACAACACTGCATTGTGGGATCCTTATCCATATTGCTTTGCTCTGTTTAGCAATGTGGCCGTGAAAGGTCAAGAATGGGAGGCAGAAAAAACAGCTTGACCGGGTTTCATTTTTGGCAACTTTTGCATGTCAACAGCACTTTCCTCACCAAACCTTCCCAGTGTAGACACAGCCTAAGTCTGGCAGAACTGGCTATCTTCACTGAACATTAATTTTCATAGTCTCAGACGGGTAGCTGTGTTTGTCTGAGTAATCCTGTGGCACCTTAGAGGCAAACACTATGGCTGTGTCTACACTGGGAAGATTTCCGTTAAAAGCATTTTTGGAAATGAGCATCTAGATTGGCACGGACGCTTTTCCGCAAAAGCACTTTTTGCGGAAAAGCCGTCTAATCTAAACGTCTTTCATAAAAAAAGCCCGATCGCCATTTTCGCGATCGGGGCTTTTTTATGAAAACAAATCTCAGCTGTGTACACTGGCCCTTTTGCTAAAAGGGCTTTTGCCCAACGGGAGCAGCATAGTATTTCCGCAAAAAGCACTGATTTCTTACAGTAGGAAGTCAGTGCTTTGCGAAATTCTGCCGCCAGTGTAGACAGCTGGCCAGTTTTTCCGCAAAAGCGGCTGATTTTGCGGAAAAACTTGCCAGTCTAGACACAGCCTATATATATATAGTATCATGAGCGTTTGTGGGCAAAATCCACTTCCTCAGAAGAGCTTGAGGAGGAGAAAAGGGTGGGGGACCCTCACAATTTTTAACAGAAGATGCAAGAAGGGAACTGGGACCCCACATGAACTCGCAGCCACTGGCTACGTCTAGACTGGCATGATTTTCCGCAAATGCTTTTAACGGAAAAGTTTTCCGTTAAAAGCATTTGCGGAAAAGAGCGTTTAGATTGGCATGGACACTTTTCCACAAAAGCACTTTTTGCGGAAAAGCGTCCGTGCCAATCTAGACGCACTTTTGCGCAAAACAAATCTGAGCTGTCTACAATGGCCCTTTTGCGCAAAAGCTTTGCGCAAAAGGACTTTTGCCCGAACGGGAGCAGCATAGTATTTCCGCAAGAACACTGACAATCTTACATGAGATCGTCAGTGTTCTTGCGGAAATTCAAGCGGCCAGTGTAGACAGCTGGCAAGTTTTTCCGGAAAAGCGGCTGATTTTCCAGAAAAACTTGCCAGTCTAGACACAGCCCCTATGTCTCTCCGCCCAGTGCTAGCTGCAAGCAGGAAAAATAATGTAAAGTGACAATACGAAGGGCAGGTGGCAATACATCAATAGATCTCTTGGAAACAGCCTCCTGGGTCCTTTTTCTCTCTGCTGGGAGTTTCCCTCCCCTGCTGCACAATAGCACCAATAAATCGCAGCCCTCCCCCATCTATGCTGCGCCTTGTTTTTAAGAAAAGCCTTCCCTGGAAAACATCGCCGCTCTCCCACTCCCGCCTGCTTTATGAGCAGCCCCCGCCGGGGAAGAGAACTCCAAGCCACTGCTCCGGGGGGAGAGAGAGCTCCCAGCTGCCCGAAGCTGTCCAAGGCCAGCCAGGAGCCCGGCCCCGCGGCGCGGCCCCGGCCGGGATCTTTGGCGGCGGGGGAAGCCGCCGGCGAGCGCAGCTGCTGCGGGAAGCTGCCGCTGATGTCAGGGGGGAGCAGCTCGCCCCGCCCCGCCCCTGGCTTCAGCCCGGGCTGCCCACGTGGCCCGGGACGTCAGTTTTTGCATGGCAGCCTCCAGGAAGCGGGGCAGAGGCGAGTCCAGGTGAGTCCAGCGCATCCTCCGCGCGCAGCCCCGGGCAGGTGGCCGCGTGGGAGCGCGGCAGGGGGAGCGCCGGGGGGTGCTCGGTAGGGAGCAGCCAGGCAGGGTCCGGGGCAGGGGGAGGGGTGCGACAAGCCCCAGAGGTGCTGCCCTAGGGGGCTGGGTGTGTGTGTGTGGGGGGGTTTGCTGGGAGCCCCCCCCTCCTGGAGGCGGCCGCCTTTCAGCCTCCTGTGCCCAGAGGCAGGGACGGGGAGGTGTGGATGCTGTGCCTTGGGAAGCCGGGGATAGGTCTGTGGGCAGGGCTGGATTACCCAATAGGCAGACTAAGCACATGCTTAGGGCACCAGCAAAGCAGGGGCACCAAAAAAAAAAAAAAAACCCAAACGATTTTACAGGATAGTATTGTTTTTATTTTGAATTGTATATGGGGGGGGGGCACCATCATCTTTTCCGTGCTTAGGGCCTCTAAAGGTCTGAATCCGGCCCTGTCTGTGCGGGGAGGGGATGGCTGTTGTAACAGTGGTTGATGATAACTTTGGTCAGTTTCAGCTCTGTGCTTTTTGGTTGGCACAACCTTTTCCAGAGCAGAACAGGAGGGTTAATTTTTTTTGTCTTTTAAAGGAGATTGTGACATTTCATGACTAGCCCCTTTCATTACCAAAGATGTAGTTATCCCATGTGCCTATCCATAGGAAAGTAGATGTTAGGCACAGTTGGGCAATCGGATGCCCAGATGTATATATGTCGCTGATATACATGTTTATATTTTGTACATTTTGTTATAGGGGTTTTCTCTGAAGGGATATATAGCCAATACTAGGTAGGCCCTGCTCCTGGCGAAGAATAGCAGCCTTCTATTTGTGACAAACACTGACCCTGAGGCACTGCTATCATGGAGATAAATGTGATGTGAATTATTATTATTTATTATTATGATGATTACTATTATTTATTTACTTCTGTTTGTGTACACTAATGCATCGGAGCCCTAGTCATGGAGCAGGGCTGTATACAGAACAAAAAGACAGACATGGAATAAATATACCATTTGCACTGACAGTGCAGATGGTCCCAGAATTATTGTTTTTAGGCACTGTCTTCTGTCAATATTGTGTATACATTTTATATTTTTTTAATAAAACACAGATTATGCCATGTTTTATCAACACTTCTAACCCTCTTCCATGTACAAGCTACTCACAGCTATTCATTAACATAGTATTGCTACTCAGGGGAAAACATACATAGTTTTTAAATGGGTAGGAGTAGGCTGTTAGTTGTTTTCATTTCATATGCATTGGCATAAAAGAATAATAAAAGGTAAGTAGTATGGTGTGCATTTTCAAAAGTGACTAGTGATTCTGGGGCATCTACATTTTAGGTTGTACAAATTGACATCAGGGTGTGGAAGCAGTTTTTTTTAGAGAGCGTGCTTGGAAGCACTGCATGTGGTTGCTGTTATTTCATCAAGCTGTGGGGTCCACCCTTTGTTCCAGTGCCGTTTCTTGAGATGGTTTAAAGAAGACTGATTTTCAGAGGGCTGGTGGTTAGAGCTTTCTGAAAATCTGCTCCCTATAAGGGGTCTTAAGTAATTCACCCTTTGAAAATTTAGGCCCATCTCTAACCTATATGGTGTCCTGTAGACACATGAGAACTTAGCCTCTGCTCCTACAAAACTTTGCTCATGGGCTCAACGTTAAGCCTGTGAGTAGTCATTGACTTCAATGGAATTACTTGCATGTTTAAAGTTGAGCATGAACAAACGTATTTAAGGTATCAGAGCCACAGCAATAGAACTTCTTGCTGTTTCATATGCATTTGTGCAAACAGATAATATTACATTTTTGTCTTGCACACAGAAAATACTTGGTAAATCAGAATTGCTCAATAGAAATTTAAAAATAAATCTTCAGTAATTGCAGATTCATTTACATAACCTATCTATTGGGGCTAGAAATGCAAGATTGCAATCCAAGCATTACCTGCTTAATGTGGTAGGAGAAGTTATCTTGGCACAATAAAGCCATTGGGTGGTGTCTCATTTTATAAATGGTTTCCTGGTCCTTATCATTAACCCCTTTCGGTCACAATAGGTCACAAGGGTAATATTAGACTAAAATCTTTTATGAGAGGAAAATATGATTTGTCCCAAATTTCTTTCTTCCTTTCATCCAGAATGAGTTATTTCCAACATAAAGCTGTAAGGTATAACCCTCCATAGAAGACAAGCACCTGATTGGCCATTTTTCTTCACAGAAACTTGCTTTGCATGTTTCAGATGTCATACATTCTGAACAAAAGTAGGCCTAATAAAGCAGAAATCTACTGCTGCACATAGAGATATGCTTAGTATTTTGACAAAAGAGGTGTGAGTCCAGTTGATGATTTAAATTAGAAGAATGCACACTGCATTGGGCACTAGGAAGTCCTGTGATCTCGTCCTGACTGCCCCTGGCTCTACTGATATAATGGCAACTGCCTCAGTTTCTTCACTGTAAAACTGAGAAGGAACTTGAATCTACCTCATAAGTTTGCTGTGAAGCTTAATGTCTATCCAGTGCTTTTCATGTGAAAAGCTACATATGAATGCTGAGGATTAAATTACACTGCTCTACAGCCAAAATGCTTCTGAAATAAACGTAGTCAAACTTTACTAATTCTGGGTCACTGAGAACGAAAATGATACTTAAAATTGTTGATTGGCTCTAATTTTCAAGATATGCTATTGGGTCAGTATATACGACCCTTGACTTGGGAATGGCGGAGGATAAGTGAGTTATAAAGGAAGGGATCTCAATTTAAACCAGAAATGACTAAAATACATCTTTGCCTGGATCTATGAATAAATCTATGACTGGGTTTGGACAGTACTTGCTTTTTAGGCAAAACAATGAATGATGCAATCTGAAGCTGGTATTGCGTCATACATGATATGAATTGCATCATGTTATTCCTAGAAGTCATGGATGATGCAATCATAAACGAAGCTGACATCACTCTGCTGAACAAATTGCCCTATATCAGCTCTAGAAATTATACAGTGTCGTGCTCTCTTATTTGTCAGTGTTTGATTTTGCAAAGGGACACATTTCCGTTTAGCCAAAGTGAGCAGAGATGCCTCGTACTTGTGTGAACAGTGCAGATAACTTCTGCTATGTTTGTGGTGAAGTGACTTTTGCATCACAAAAGCGCAGTATAACCACGATGGTTAAGAAAGCCTATCGCCTTTATTTTGGCTGCAAAATTGGAGATCAGGACAAGAGGTGGGCCCCACACATATGCTGCAACACTTGTGCAACAAATCTTCGCCAGTGGTTGAACAGGAAAAGGAAATCTATGCCTTTTGCAGTGCCAATGATTTGGAGAGAGCCAACAGATCATACCAGCAATTGTTACTTCTGCATGGTGCCTCCAGTTGGGAAAGGTGTGTCAAAGAAGAAAAAGTGGACTGTGCATTATCCAAACATTCCATCAGCTATACGCCCAGTACCCACGGAGAAGGACTGCCGGTTCCTGATGCACCAGAATCATTCTCACTTGAGTCGGACGAGGAAGAGGAAGAGGATGAAACTTCTGGTCCTGAACCATCAATGTCACAGGACCCACATTTTCTCCCATCCTCCTCCTCTGAACCACACCTCATAACACAAGGTGAACTGAATGACCTTGTCAGGGATTTGGAACTACCCAAGAGTAAGGCAGAGCTGTTGGGCTCCAGACTACAGCAGTGGAATCTCCTGGCAGGTGATGTTAGGGTTTCCATGTTCCGTGACCATCAAAAGGATCTTGTCCCATTCTTCTTCATGGAAGGTGATCTTGTAGCCTGCAACAACATCGATGGTGTGATGGCAGCCCTCAACATCGTTCACGATCCAGATGAGTGGAGACTGTTCATTGATTCATCGAAGACGAGTCTTAAAGCTGTTTTGCTGCATAATGGCAATGTTTTGCCATCACTTCCAGTTGGTCATGCAGTCCATATGAAGGAAACCTATGACAACATGAAACAACTTTTGAGGTGCATAAACTATGACCAACATCAGTGGCAGCTTTGTGGCGATTTGAAGGTTGTTGCTCTCTTGCTTGGTCTGCAGACTGGATACACAAAGTACTGCTGTTTTCTCTGCGAATGGGATAGTCTTGCAAGAGATTCCCACTACATCAAGATAGATTGGCCACTCCGACAGTCATTGGAGCCTGGGAGGAAAAGCGTTCAGCATCCACCACTTGTTGAATCAAGGAAGATTTTGTTACCACCCTTACACATCAAGCTGGGTCTGATGAAGAACTTTGTCAAGGCCATGGACAAAACACAAGCAGCTTTCAAGTACCTCCGTGGAAAATTTCCAAGGTTAAGTGAAGCTAAGATAAAGGAAGGTGTCTTTGTTGGTCCTCAGATTCGTGAACTTCTTCGAGATGATGAATTTGACCATGCACTGAGTGGCAAGGAAAAGACGGCACGGAAAGCCTTCCAGTTAGTGGCAATAAATGTTCTCGGAAACAACAAGGCAGACAACTACAGGTTGTTGGTGGAAAACCTCCTCAAGGCATACAAAAGCCTTGGTTGCAACATGTCACTAAAGATACATTTTTTGCACTCTCATCTAGATTTTTTTCCACCGAACTGCGGAGCAGTGAGCGACGAGCAATGGCGATTTCACCAGGACATTGCAACAATGGAGAAACGCTATCGGGGCAAATGGAGCCCATCAATGCTTGCAGACTATTGCTGGACAGTGACAAGAGATGCTCCATTTAATGAATACAAGACACAAGCCAAGAAGCGCCGAGTAGACACTGAATAGGACTAAACTATGTACATAATAGTTTTTTGCCTTTTGTTTCCTAATAAATTTTATTTATATAACCCTTTTGCTGATTTTTAAAGTATTACATAAACAGGACAGGTGAAATATTATCATGTAAAGCAACCATAAACACATGAAAAGACCTAGGTTTACAATTTATGATTAAAACTCTACTATCTACACAATATACATAGACGTAAAATGTAAAAACTTAAATATCTTGGAAACAGTAGCCAATCAGTTGTTTTAATTGTCATATTTGAATTCAGCACATCAAAATACATAATAAATAGCACATTTTATCTCTGAAGCAGATGACTTCTAAAAAATTGTAGACCAGTAGTAGCATGATGACTGAATATGTTATCGGTGGGGTTGCTCACACTACATGCTGCACCAGCAGAATACAGTGTATCCATCAGCGGATTAACGCAGGCGAAGTGTAAGATAGCTAGAAAAAGGAATGCCATATTTTTCATAGGGTAGGGAGACCATCTTGATAGAGTTCATGTCTCGTGGATCTGAATTTCTTACTACTCACAATCACATAACATGCAGGTAATAGCTGCATCAAGAAAGTGGTATCATGAGCTTTCATGGGTACAGGCCACTTCTTCAGATGATTGGAAAGCCCACGGAATCTCATGATACCATCTACATATTTTGTTAGTCTTTAAAGTGCTACCAGTCTATTTGTTGTTTTTCAGTTTTTTCCTGTTACAGACTAACTCGGCTACCACTTTAAAGCTTATAAAGAAAGTGTTGAAGCTGAGGCTAAAATTCAATGAGTGTTGGGCATCTGAAAATCTCATTCTTAATATACTTTTAGCTGGTTTTCTTGCAGTATAGAAAAGCTGGATATAAAGAAGATGCATTGTGCGAGCTGCCAGCTTCTCCATGGACCACCATCAAATGCAGACCACCAATGTGCACGTAGCAATTTGAGCATCTCTGTTCTATAATCTTAGGTGGATGTCTCCTGTACTGTACCATTAGTGCCTCCGAAGCTGTGCATTGTGGGATAAGAAAGTTTATTGTGGCCAAAGTCTGGTAGAGCATTAATATTTGCCCTTTGCTTTCTCAGGTACAGCTGAGCTTGTTAAGGAGAACAAAGGACTGACTGGTTTTTGTTCCATCAAAAGACCAGAGGAATCAGGACTTGGAGGGGAAAGCTATAGAGAGCAGGTAATGTGGCTACAGTTATTTGATGGCTTTGAAATGTCAAGGCAGAGGATTTGGTTGCGTCTTTCATTAGTGGGACAGTGACTTTAATTTCAGTGGCACTTGGTTTTAATCACTGAGTGAGTAAATAGTTACAGAGAAGTGATTTTAGCACAAGGTTTACTGCTGTGGGGAGAGGTCGGTTATATTCTTAAAAATATAGAGATACCAAGTTAAGTGACCTCCTCCAAAGAAACAATGATGAAAAATCCTACTGGAAACCTTGGGAATATTTAAAAATGGTTGCTTAGAAAGCAGGAGTTACTGCTGGCATCCTTAATATGGGTTTCACTGCCAATAGATCTCAGAGTTTCTGTCATTACAGTTACAGACTTTTCAGGGTCATGTTTGAGGACAGTCCTTCCTGGCTTCTTCAGTCTTTCACTTGTCTTCAGGGCTTCATTAGATGTTAATCAAGCCCTTGTTGTTCTTTGCTTCTGCAATCATTGTTCCACATCAGTTTCTATTTCAGGCTCCTGCCCTTAGGACAAAGCACGTGCCTGGAAAGAGGAACTTTGTCCCTTAAGAGTTAAGGAAAGGGTTTCTTTTCTTTTTCTAACTGACCATCAGATTGTTTCAGTTGTCTTATGGACATCTCTCAGCAGTGAATGGAAGTGATCAGCTTATTACATGGGACAGAAAAGTGTAATCAGAATAAGACACTGTACATCAGTGGTGGGCAAATACCGGCCTACGAGCCGGATCTGGTTCCTCCGGGTTAGCCTCTATATTTACCTGTGCCTCCAATCGGCCCCATTTCCCACAGCTCCCGTTGGCTGAGACCGGTTATCCCCGGTCATTGGGAGCTACAATTGCTTGTACCTGTGGAGGTGCAGGCCAATATAGTGGAGGTGGCCCGCTGGGGCTAACACTGGCAAACCATGGCCATTTTATTGCCCACCCCTGCTGTACACTATGGTGGACACACAATATATGGCCGTTGAAGCTTGCTGTGGAAATAGCTATAGGGTGAAATCCCAGTCCCATTGAAAGTCATTGGGTTTTTTGCTATTGGGTTTGTGGGGGCAAGGATTTCACCCATGCAGAAGTCTATGTCTGTGCGTTCCATAGGGCAGGTCTGTTCTACCTACTTACTTCTGTAAAACTGCATCATTCCAGGGTGTGAAAAATTCACACCTCGGAGCAATGATGTTATGCCAGCCTTAACTCTCCTGTGTAGACAGAGCTATGTCACCTAATAATTTCTGCGTCAAGCCTGTCACTTCAGCCTGACCTAACACGTAAAACAGGTAGTTGTAAGTGAGTTGTGGCTCACAAAAGCTTATGCTCTAATACCCCAACAAATGTGTTAGTCTTTAAAGTGCCACTGGACTCCTTCTTGTTTTTACTGAGACTAACAGCGCTACCTCTCTAAAACAGGTAGAGACTCACTGCTTGGCAAATACTCGTGACTGGTTGGCAATGGGACCTCCTGTGCCAAAGGGCGCAAGGGTGGGGAACCTCTGGCCCAGGAACTGGATCTGGCCCCTAAGGTGCAGGGCCCTCCCAGCATTGGGGAGCCGGTGCGTGAGCCCTGTGATCCCCTCCTGCCCAGACCCCCCGACACCCCACTCTGGTCTTGCATTCTACCATCCTCCCAGACCCATCAACCCCAACGTACTCCTGCTTCTTCCATCCCTCCCAGACTCCACGCCCGAAGCTTGTGTCCCAGAGCCCCCTCCCACGCACACTGAACTCATTTTTGGTCCCTCCCCAGAGCACAGAGGGGTCCACAAAATCTCGCCGGGGACCCCCGAGGCTCTGATGTGTGTTTGTTTGTTTTGCTTCTCACTTCTGTGCGGCCCCAGAGTAATTTTTCTGAGAGTCAGCGTCCCTCGACCCAAAATAGGTTCCCCATCCCCAAAGAATCTGGCGCTATTCAAGTTTATTGGACGATAAATCTTCTTTTAAAAATGTCTTTTGAAAGGGATGCGCGCAATAGAATATGAGGGTAAATAATGCACCAATGTGAGTGCCTTGGTGGATAACGTTGTGTATATTGAATGGTCTGTACCCTTGTCGGCCGTCAAGATATCATTTCCCCTCCATGCCCCTCTCCTGTCCTACGTTGCCCATTTGATAGCAGTTACTATGCTTCTGATTAAGGAACAACTAGATAGGATTTCTTTCACTGTCCAATGCTGCACTTTAATCAGTGGGTCTCCCACTCTGATACAGACCAGTTGCTCCCACTCTGGGGCTCTGCATAAGTTCCATGAGAAATAACATGCAACAGGCATGTAAAGGTTTGCAGGAATTGATTCTTGTCTGCATCCAGGAGAAGTGTCTTCCTTTTTTATCTGACCTAGCCTAGGAATCCAGCCATCCCAACTGTGATAGCGCCACTGTGATGTAGCTCAAACTCAGAAACCAGCTCCCTTAAATGATCCGTGTGGGCACAGCAAATGGCCAGGGCAACTCAGGGCAAAAATTGAATTAAGCAACACAACTTCAGCTACGTCAGTTGCATAGCTGAAGTCAGAATAGCTTAATTCAGCTTTTGGCGCTGTCTACACAGCAGGAAGTTGAAGGAAGAACACTCTTCCTTCGACTCCTCTTATGCCTCGTGAAATGAGGGTTACAGGAGTTGGAGTAAGAAGTCCTCCAGCTCGCCATTATTTTGAAATAATGGCTTGCAGTGTAGATGCGCTCTTTGTTATTTTGAAATAACGTCAGTTATTCCGAAATAACGCTGCTGTGTAGACGTACCCTCCCTACTCCGGTAATACAATATTTGTGCCCAGCAGGCAGAGTTAAGGACTAAGGCAGGCATATCAAACTTGAAGCCTACTGAGGGCCACACAAACGAAAACTGATAGCTTTCAGGGCCTCCAATGTACTTCTATCGGAAAGTCGTAATTATTTATTATTATAGATTATGTTTTAGGTATATTGTATAATATTTTTTCAGGTCTTGTTTGAATATAATACAATAATTTGATGTGTAAAATAGTTATTTGCTCATATATAATAATTTTGATAATTTAAAAATATAAATTTAAAGTACTTTTAAATTATTTTTTTATATGGTACATAACTTGTTTCGTTGAAATGAAAACAAGTATGGACCAAAACAATAAGAGAGAGACTCGTATTTCAGAATAATTGCTTCAGCCTGGCAAACAATAGCCTTTGAATTTTCTTTAAAGAAACACAGTGTAAACGAGATACATGCTGATTCTTTTTTTGCCCTGGAATTTAAATATGACATCTGTGTTGGCTGCCTTATCTGCAGCCATACCCTCCTCCCCCGCCTTCTCTAAGCGTCTATTTGTCCCCAGAAGGATTACCAAAACGAATTGAGTGGCTTGCAAAGCTGGCCTTTATGCTATCCTTAGGATTTCTTAAACCTGCCATCGCCGCCACACATTTCTTCCTCAGGCGCTGGGGCGGCGTGAGTACAGCGGCCAGCTCTGAGCAGGCGCTTGATGCCTGTGCAGAGTGGCCTGGCTGGCCGTGAGCACATGTTGCAGTGTCGTGCGCAGAAGGGCCCTGCTGGCCGTGAGCAGTTGCTGCGGTGCAGTGCTCAGAGTGGCCGGCCAGCTGTGATCTGCACTCGGCCATGTGCGCTGAGCAGCCAGCAGGCTGCACTTTATTCTTTTATAAAATGTAGTGGCGGGCTGCAAAAAACTTCGATTGGGCTGCATGCAGCCCTCCAGATGCCTGTTTGACATGCCTGGACTAAGGGCTTTTTCCTGTATAGGTAACAAACCATGGCTGTGTGCAGACATTATGGTCCAGAATGGGAATTGAACCTGGAAACACTGACATCAGAACCACAGAGCTTGGTATAGGAGAGGATATCTAAGGGCTGGTGCCAGCCCTTAGAAGGATCTTACACGCTAAGCCGTTGTATTGCGCAATTGCACACGAGTAAAAAAAAATAGCACAAGTGTTTACAAGCTTTGCCCCTAATAGATGAAGCCTCATCTCTGAGCCTTGACATTGGCCAAAGAGCCCAAATGAGTGATAACAAGGAAAACAAGAGGGCAAGAAGCTGAAAAGCAGCATTATGGGGCCGGGTCCTTGCTCTGTTGACATCAAAGGGAGTTTGGCCACTGAATTCAATGGGAAATGGAGCAGGCTCTTGCAGGCCACAGGGGCTGGTGAAGAAGGCCATAACTGTGCGTAATTTGTATTGCAGGTAGGAATATGGGTCCCAAGATTACGACAGAGCTGCTCAGACAGCTGCGGCAGGTGATGAAGAGTTCCAAGTACGTCGCCGAGCCCATCCAGGCCTACATTGTGCCCTCCGGAGATGCACACCAGGTAGAGTTTTCAGTCCTAAGGATATTTCCTTCTGGGGGAAAAGCAAAGGGCTATAAGTTTGCTTGCTTCAGATAATTCCAGATAAAAGCATTGGTGAGGTGGGGAATGATGCAAAGGGGAGCTGCAGCCAGGGTTTTCTAGAGTCGTTTTTCTGATGGTCGGTGTTTGTTTCCCTGCAGAATGTCAGCGTTGCTGGTTCTGCTCTCCCCAAGGAAGCCCGTGGTCTTCGGAAATGAGCTTGCCAAAGAAATGGCTGCTCCCCTCCTGGCCCTTGTAGTATATTTTCCAGAACTAGAGAGCTCTAGCCTGCAGCTCTCACATGGGGGAGCGTCTGGGGTGGCAGTAGGGAGGACAGCATGCTGCAGAGGCCCAGTCCCCTCTCCTCTGCAGACCTGGGGTCCCTGTGCCCCCAAAGTTACTCCTCTCTGTGTCAGTCGGAGGAGGTGATCCCGAGGCCTGTCGCTTGGGAGTTTGATCACCATGGTTGCTACCTGCACAGTACTAAGATGGTCTTGATCTGCTGTAGTTGTTTAGCCCAAGGCAACTTTGAAATGTTGAACCCCCTCTTGCCCACCTCAATGTGTAAATTCAGCCTCCTCAGTCTTCCCTGGAGCACTGCTTAGAGAACCCCAGAGTTCTTGGGAGGTTGGGGGGGGGGATCTTCTACCCTCAGCCCCTTTCAGATACAGAGGGCCAGACCGCTGTCCCCTTCCCACACCTGGGGTGGGCATTTACATTTGTGCAAAGCTCGTGTGAAGTGCTGCCGTGTCCGAGTGTTTCGCTTCCTTTTTGCACAGCTGCACGGGACGACACAAGGGGTAAGGCGGTGGGGAATGTGGCGTTGCCCTGGGAACACACGTCGCACGTTTCCCCTTGAAGTACATCAGCTCCTCAGTTCGGTGCGATGGGGGAGGGGCTCCCGGGCAGCTGCTACAGTTTGCTCCTTGCCTGAAGCTACCTCTCTGTAACTCCAGACACGTTTTGCTAGACTGGAACGGTGGTCACATGACTTCGGAATCCTGCAGGTCACATTCCTTGCTCCTCTCCTGCCCCCCCTTACAGTAAATGCAGTCATGCAAACAGCCCGGCTTCCTGCCGGACTAGTTCATCGGGTTTCTACAGTCTGAATGGAAATGATTAATGACAGCTGCTAATTTGTGGCTTACATATGTCCCCGTGGGTTGCCTCTGTCAGGTCTTGTCTGCAGTAGGGAATTGCTCCGCTTTCAGCCATTGGTAAGTTTCACCAATACAACCCCCCCAGTGTAGACCACTATAAGCTGCAATTTCCAACATCTCCTGGTGTGAAGCAGGGGTTCACGGCATCTGTGCAAATTCAGGTTGAACCTCTCTAGTCTGGCACCTTTGGGACCCGACTGGTGCAGAACCAGAGAATTTGCCGAACCACAGGAGGTCAATATTGTAGTGAGCGGGTCACTTTATTTTTATTTCACTGATGCAAATGAATGGAACAGCTCTTGCAATGCTGCTTAATAATGTATGATTGTACTGATACACCCTATATAAGCCTACGCTTAGCCAAGGCTTATCAGCTCTCTTCATCACGAAGTGTTAGTGTTGCACAATTTTACTGTATCTGCACAAGGAAATAAGTAGATAAAGCATAAAAAGTGCATATTTTTAGCAGCATTACCTGCCCTTCCACTGCTCTGGGCTCTTAGAAGACACTTAGGGATAATTTAGAGCTATATAATATCACAGAATACTGCGAACCAGGACTGGTGGCTATTAACAAACTTTATGGGACCGTGGGAAACTTGGCCACACCCACAATAATGGGACATCTGACTAGCTAAAATCATGCCGGACCGCAGATGTTGCCGGACCAGAAAGAGTGCTGGATTAGAGAGGTTCAGCCTGTACTAGGTTTGCCTTTCTACAGTCAGGACTCACACTTGTGCAGCACCACCAGCGACTGAAATAGAAGCAAATCAGTACTGCAGATGAGGTCTAAGACAAGGGGAAGTCAAGGTTGGATGAATTTGGTAGCAGCTTTTCCTATTGTATTATAGATCTGATCATATCCGTTGGCTTTCCAGGTTTACTCATCCATGGGACTGAAAGGACAGAATCATAGAAGCATGTAAACATAGGGCTGGAAGGGACCTCAAGAGGTCATCTAGTCTATCCACCTGCAGTGGTCCCTCAAGATTAGCCCTGATGTGTGTTTGTCTAACCTGTTCTTAAAAACTTCCAACACAACCTCCCTCAGACTGGGGTTTTCAAACTCTGGGTTGCAGTTTATAAGGGCAAGCCACTATCTGGCCATGAGACGCTTTGTTTACCTGTGCCTCCACAGATATGGGTGATCGCAGCTCCTATTGGCTGCGGATCGCCGTTCCCAGCCAATAGGAGCTGTGGGACATGATGTTCCAGTCCGCACCATTTCCCATAGCTCCAGTTGGCCAGGAACAGTGATCCTCAGCCAGTGGGAGTTGCGATCACCCGTTCCTGCACAGGCGCAGGTAAACAAAGCATCGCGCAGCCAGAGCGGTTTGCCCTTACAAGCCATGACCCAAAGTTTGAAACCCCCTGCCCTAGGTAATCTATTCCAGCACTTAACTATTTTGATAGTTAGAAAGTATTTTTCTAATATTTAACCTACATCTCCCTTGCAGCAAACTAAGCTGATTATTTCTTGTCCCGCCTTTCGTGGACGTGGTCAGTGACTGATCGCTATCCTCTTTAAAAGAATTTTTTACGTGATCAAGGACTATTATTTGATCTCCCATCAGCTTTCTCTTCGTTAGACTAAGTCTGCCCAGTTCCTTCAACCTTTCCTCCCAAGTCCCATTTTCCAAGCCTGTTATAATACTAGATGCTTTTTTGGATTCTCTCCAATATGTTTGCCTTTTTCTTAAAGCGTGGTGCCCCAAAAATGGACAGAGTACTCCAGCCAGGGCCTCACCAGTGCTGAATAGAGCACAATTACCTCCTGGGTTTTACATTCGATAGGCCTGTTATTACATCCCAGAAAGGCATTTGCCTTTTTCACTGCAGCATCACATTGCTGTGCTCTTAAACAGAGCCATCTTTTCCTAGCATCTCCAGGTCCAATTTATATCTGTCCTAAAGGCTGCCAGTACCCCGGATTGGTGGCTGTTTTAGCCGGTGCTGAATACTGGCAGTGTTACTTACTTGGATTTCCTACAGTATATTGCACACTGAGTCTGCCTTGTTTCTCTAAACCAGTGTAGGAAGTTAGAGGAAATGGTGGTGCTTCTTGTGAACAAGGTAGTGCCATGGGGTCTAACCTAAATATCACTGTGGTCAATGGAAAGACTCCTATTGGCTTGGACCTTAAGGCTGGTGTTTGCAAAGGAGTCTAAAGGAATGCAACTGAGCACTTAATTCCTTGTGATTCCTTTGAGAATCCCAGTCTAAAATGTTCTGAAGTTCATGTGCCCCAAGTGATGAATGTCGGTATAAAGCCGCAGATTTCACATTGGAGATGGAGAGAGTGCAGGCTGAGCATTCAGATTGTCTCCTCAGGGCGCTCTCTGAAGCTGGGGCTGTTGGGATCAGTGGTTTTGGGGTTCACACCCCTCATGACCTGATTCACTAGCTTTCCTTCTACTGCTCCAATCCTGTCTTTGAGTGAAAATTGAGAATGAGGTTTCAAGATTCACGTGTCCTGGTTTAAAAAAAAGTGTAAATAAATAAATAAATTGTGGTCCTGTAGCACCTTAGGGTATGTCTACACTACAGTGTTACTTCGAATTATCTTATTTACATGTCTACACACAAAATGCATTTCGAAATAGCGTTTTGCTATTTCAAAATAGTGCGTCCACACTGATTGGACGCTGAATCACATTTAAGGCCAGCCGGAACTGGTTCCGGCAGGGCATCAGGTCAGAAGTTACCTTGTGGCCAGGGCAGCCAGCAGGGCACCCTGGGAAGGGCTGGAGGCCCCCTGTTTCGAAATAAGTGTCTACACAGCGCTTATTTCAAAATACCAATTTTGAAATTGGCGCTATTCCTTGTGGAATGAGGTTTACCAATTTCGACATAAGCCCTCCGCTATTTCAAATTAATTTCGAAATAGCAGTTGGCTTGTGTAGACTCTAGGAAAGTTATTTCGAAATAACGGCTGTTATTTCGCAATAACTTTGCTGTGTAGACATACCCTTAGAGATTAACTATATATATATATATATGGAGGGGGACGGGGGAGTGGAGCAAAAAGGCACAGAAACCCCAAATTTAAAGCAGAAAAAGAAGGGAGAGGGAAAGGGGAAAAATATCCTGTCAATTAGAGTGCCTGTCCTAATGAGGCTAATAGAGTGGGCTGTAAGGGTGCGTCTACACTGCACCATAGGTCGAAATAAGCTACGTGATTTGAGCCATGCAAATTGCGTATCTTATTTCGATCGTATTTCGAAATAGCTTGTTTTGAAATTTGGCGCCGTCTACACAGCACTTATTTTTAAATAAATCTCTATTCCGAAAAGTCCCTTACTCCTTGTGGAATGAGGTTTACAGGGACGTCGGAATAGTGCGCCCATTATATTTTGAAAGAGTGGGCGCGCTCAAAAGATGCAGAATAGCTATTTTGGGATACCTCCAGTATCCCGAAATAGGGCTGCAGTGTGGACGTAGCCTAAGTGTCCCACACGTGACATTTGATGTCATTTGTGAGTTGAAAACAATGGCCCATCCAGTTCATGTCTTTGTTCAGTCCCTGGGAGGGAGTGTCAACTTTGCATATAAAGGCCACTTCCACAGTCTCTCTCTCTCTCTCTCTCTCTCTCTCTCTGTCGCCCGCCCCGTCGCAGTTGGCTCCTGATATTACTGTGTAAAAGCATAGCTATTTTAAAATCCATTAATGAGTGTCCAGGCAGGTTAAAATGTTGCCCCACAGGTGGTGGGTTGCTTCTGTCTTGTCTACAATGGGGAATTGCTCCACTTTCAGCCATTGGTGACTGTCTCCGGTACAAACCCCCAGTCTAGGCTAGAAAAACCACTATAAGCTGCACTTGCTAATAGCACGGCATCTCCTGGTGTGAAGCAGGGGTTCACAGCATCTATGCAAATACTAGGGCAGGGCTGGGGAAACTCAGGCCCGGGGGCCGAATGCGGCCCCCGGCTTGGCTGGATCTGGCCCCCAAGGCTTAGGCCTCCCCCCCAGCATTGGGGAGTCCGTGCTGGTACTCTAGCACCCCCACTGCCCCACCATGGGGCTGGAGCACACAAAATCTACCAGGCTGGGTCCCCTTAGGCTTTGGTGTGGGAGGGGAATGTGGAGTCCTTGTCTCCTTCTCAGTCGGGGGCCATGTCAGGTTGTTTTTTTTTTTGTTTTTTTTGGTTTCTCTCTTGTGTGCAGCCCCCAACTGATTTTTTTTTTGTGGGTCAGTGGCCCCCGACCCCCAAAAAGGCTCCCCACCCCTGTATTAGGGTATTCAGAGCGGCCTCTCGTTGCCCAACATCGCCACCCTCTGCACAGGACTGGAACAAGCTGAGGTGTGGTTGTTTAGGTCCCAGCAATGGGCAGAATTGTGGAGCCACGGCGGAGAGGAATTTTACACAGCATCCACCTGACCTGTTCCAGCTCAGACCGGTGCAGGGATTATTACTGCTCTGGGTCCTGGTGCGCCTGCCAAGTATGTGGTAGGGTTTGTTAGAAATGGTCAGAGGATCAAGGTCGCCCCTGCAAATCAGCGAGCTCCCGGCCTGATTGTGGCTGTCTGTTACAGCTGGAATGCACCGGCAGTGCTGCCGAACGCACTCGGCACAATAGATTTGAGTGTTCAAGGGCCCGACCTTGAGAACGTTTACTCCGGTGAGTCCCACCGTTCACTTCCAAGAAGGCTCATGGGACGGAGGGCTTGCAGGATGGGGGCCCTACCATTGCTCAGGTTTGGCCAGCTGCCCCACAGGTGTGGTGTGGAGCAGCTTGAGGGTCTGAGCTAGGACGAAGTCCGGTCTGGCTGCAAGAGGAGCTCCAATTAGATGGGTTGTTTTGGCTCTGGTGAGACCACATCTGGAGTATTGTGTCCAGTTCTGGGCCCCCCACTACAAAAAGGATGTGGACGAATTGGAGAGGGTCCAGCGGTGGGCAACCAAAATGATTAGGGGGCTGGAGCATATGACCTATGAGGAGAGGCTGAGGGAGTTGGGTCTGTTTAATCTGCAGAAGCGAAGAGTGAGGGGGGATTTGGTAGCAGCCTTCAACTTCCTAAAGGGAGGTTCCAAAGAGGATGGAGAAAGGCTGTTCTCAGTAGTGACAGATGGCAGAACAAGGAGCAATGGTCTCAAGTTGTGGTGGGAGAGGTCCAGGTTGGATATTAGGAAAAACTATTTCACTAGGAGAGTGGTGAAGCACTGGAATGGGTTACCTAGGGAAGTAGTGGAGTCTCCATCCCTAGAGGTGTTTAAGTCTCGGCTTGACCAAGCCCTGGCCGGGTTGATTTAGTTGGGATTGGTCCTGCCTAGGGCAGGGGGCTGGACTTGATGACCTTCTGAGGTCTCTTCCAGCTCTATGGTTCTATGATTCTATGATTCTAACCGGGCAATGGCTCATGCCTTGTTCAGCATTCCCAGGTGCACAGTGCTAATTTTAGCACAAGTATGATTGTCACAAAACACTGGGTAATTTTAGCACAGCAGGGATTGCTGTGTGGAAGAGGAGGTGAGTTGATGCTCAGATATGGTGGTGATCGGACTCTCTGGAAGAACCTAAATAGACAGATGTCTACAAAGGACCTTTGCTTAAATCTTCTTCCTTCTTGACAGCCACGAATTGTACTTTACGGCCCATCTGTGCCTGTGCTTCGTTTCAGCCCTTCCTTTAAATGTTTCCTGCATCTTTCCCTGAACGGGACACTGTCAGGGAAGAATTTTTTCCTCAAATTAAGATTTTTATTTTTTTAAAATACGGTGTTACCAAAGCTAAGATCAATAGAAATATTCTAACAAGGGCAGTGTGTTAGAAAAAAAAAATCAGTGTTTTTTTAAAAATAAAGCCATTAAATCACCCACTGGTGTGTTTGTCACCCAGACATTACAGCATTATGTTAGTGCATAAGGCCCCAACGTTGAAATTAACTACTTAATATCTGTCTATAAACAGACTAATTCCTTTCCTCATTGTGGAAGGTGAGAGAAAGGGAAGAGAAAGAAGTAAATAAATAAGGGCCGGGCTCTTCGGATGTCTCTGTGACTTAAGAGCACTGCAAGTCACTGGGACTTAGGCTCCTAAATCATTTAGGTGGTTTTGGAGCTGCCCCACACGAATATAGAGGAGTCATTTATATTTAATAACTAATGTTTGAAACATAATAAAGGAATTTTGAAAATAAGCAGATGGGCAGATTCCAAGCAGATTAAAAGAGCCACCATCAGCTCACTGAGGGTCTTCCAGTCTGCTGCATGCTCTGGAAGCTAGACACATGAGAGGATCGGACTCATGATATTTAATCTGACTGGAACCCTTCAGCGTTCCTAATTTCTCCACTGCGGCCGCAGAATCAAGAAGGCAGAGAATAACTCCAGGCCGATCTGCAGACTTTTGTCTTGGATCATTGGCCTGGGACTCTGTTGAGCCAAGGCAAATAGGGCTGGCCAGAATTAAGATGATTTCCTGAATTGTGTTGATAATTAGAGGCAAGTTTAGCAATCCTGACCTCTGATCCTGGCTGAACAGGATCCCAGAATAGGGTGTGTTGGCCATTTCAAAACATAGTAACTTCTTGGCTAGAAGTGTTTCTTCTTTCATTTTTGGCAGCAGATTCTGGACTTTGGGAGTTTCTGTGTCCCCAGCCTATTCAGTCCTTCAGGGTTTTTGCTGAGACTGATGACAAAGGGGCCAGTTAAGATCGTTTTATGATGTGGACACTTTGATCTTGACGGGAAACTACCCCCCTCTCTCCCTTCCCCCTCTCACTTGTTTCACATAGGGAAGTAAGCACTGTTTCAATGGTAGCCAATAACTTCTGGTTACTTCTGACCGGGGGCTGGATTTGAACAGGTAAAACAGAGGTAGTAGACATGGTGTCTAATTACAAGTCCCCTGAAGGCTTAAAAGTTTTATGGCCTAACAACCTTGACAGTCTCCTTTTTAATAGCTTTGTTGTAGAGGAGAAATTCTAAAAGGGCTTCTTGTAAACCCCAGTTGGAGGACATCAATAAATATAGTGGCATTTAGAGACTTAATGGACCGTGTACTTTAGTTTCCAAGATCGAGGAATGCTTCTGTGTTCTCTTCTCCTCACTTTTGCGGCTTCAAAGGCAGGATCCGTTTGTTGCCAAATGAGAGGCTGTGTGTGAAATAAATATCAGCAAACTGCAGCACTTCACTGTTTACAGAAGTTGGTGGGAGAAAAGTTCTTGGGGGGGGAGGTTAAAAAAACCAGGCCCATATAAATACAAAATAATTGCGGATACTTTAAATGTCCCAAAGGAACAATTTTTAAACACTTGTTAGGACTTCCAAAGGAGCAGAGCCCAATCTTATAACTTGTTTGTTTCTCTTGACAGCGTCCTTCACTTGAAGCAAAGTTTTTCAATGTACTTGTCATCAGCGATTTTTGTATTGCTGATGTAAGTAATTAGCTGCGTCTTCTCTTTTCCAGAGTGAGTACATCGCGCCCTGTGATTGCAGACGGGCATTCATCTCTGGATTTGATGGCTCTGCAGGTACCTTACCAGAACCTCTGTTGTTTGAGACCCTATTTCCCCCTCCAAAGAAGTGATCTAATTCACAACACGCACGCTGGATGGAACGAGACATCTAACCAAAATATTTGGACTGTTCTCTTCCCCTTTCGGCAACTGCAGAATTGTGTGTTGATCAGCTGAAAATTATGTAAGTTCGATGCAGTCAGGAGTGTTCACAAAAGCTTGACCCCGGCACGAACCTCCAGAAAGCAAAATCCTGTTAACTGTTTAATGCAGTGCTCGCAGCCTGCTTTCATTTAATCTAACACAAGGCCGCTGTGAACAGATTGTATGTTGCCCAGCGGAACTGGGATGAACAGTAAACAATGTTTGTCAGCCGCTTTCAATCATCATAGAATGAGGCGAGTGCCAAAAATACTGAACTGTGAAGCTGAGAGTATGGAAAAGTTTGCTTATCTCATGGAGGCACGGGATGTTCTTTTGGCTGAAGCCTAGGACTGGAAGTTGGGAAGGCAGATTTCTGTCCCAGGCCCTGCAATTTACTTGCTGTGAAATTGTGGACGAGTCGCTCTACCTTCCTATGCCTGCCATCTCCCAGCTGGAAGTTGGGGTTAATAAAACAAATAACCATCACAGGGTGCGGTGCGGGTTTGTCGGTCAGTTTCTGTGAAGTGCTTTCTGAGCCTCTGGTGGAAGGCACACTGTGCACAAATGCAGAGCAGTAGTGTTCTAGAGCACAAACCCTGATTCGCAGCCTTCCCCTCTTCAGTGTAGGGCCTCCCCGGGCTGTCCAAAGAGCTGTGGATCCATGGCCAGATCTGGGCAGGATTTGCCCATGCGGAGGCTCAAACAGCATTTGCTGAATGAAAACACTGATTTTTAAATGGGTTGCAATGTAAGCGTGTGTTTGTCTGGGGGAGATGAGAGTGAACTGGAATGTGTGAACTGTGCAGTAAACTAGACTGCAGTAAGGGAGAAAATAGGTCAGATGATCATGCTGCCAGATTGGGACTCAGGAAACCTGCATTCAGTTCTTGGCTCTGCCACAGATACTCTGGGTGGCCTTGGGCACATCACTAAATCCCTCTGGCCGTGGGTCAGCAAGTCACGTAAGCACATGCCTAAGCTTGTGACTAGTCCCATTGAAGTCCATTCCCATTGCTTATGTACCTGGCTGACCCATGGTGGGTGTGCTGCAGTTTCCCTCCATAAAATGCTTCCCTTCTCTCATGTGTTTTCTGTTAGGCTGTAAGCTCTTTGGGGCAGAGTCTGACTCTGTGTGTGTGTTGTGCATTTTCTGGGGCAATGGGACTTGGGTCTCAGTTGGGGCTTCTAGGAGTTTCTCCAGTAATGATAATTTGTAAAGCAGGCTTCGGCCCCTCCATGCTGACTGGTTGAGCTGTGCTTAAACTGCATTAGGCTGCGGAGCTTTAAAAGCAAGTTCAGCAAACCTGGTTCCCGGTGTAGAATGGCCTGGACAGAGTTGCAAAGGAGTTTGCCTCTTAGTTGTGGGGAACAATTTGTTTCTCCTGAGTGGCATCAGAGCTGTGACTTGAGCCTTCCTAGGGACTGTCCAGCATCTGTGTCCATTTCAAGCGAACCTTGTGCCGCCCATAGATCTGTGATGTACCAAGTACCTCTGCTTTCCGATGAACCACAAACCGACTTTTCCCTTTTGCTTCCTGACCAGGTACTGCCATTATAACCGAGCAAAAAGCAGCCATGTGGACGGATGGACGTTACTTCCTGCAGGCAGCACAGCAAATGGATAGCAACTGGATGCTCATGAAGATGGGTGGGTGGTCCTTCAGGATACTGCCCCCCCAATAGACAGAGAACTAAATAACAGGGTATGGGGGGTGCTCCCTGCAGTCCCATTAATCGACTGCCAGGGTGTGAATGCACTCAGATCGGTATAGTGCCTTTCCAAAGGGAACCCTCAAGGGAACAGTATTGTGTGTTAGGATCAGCACCTGCGCTAGATGCTGCTGCTTTTAGATCAGTCCAGGCACTTGCATTCGGGTGTGACTTCTGCGTCAGCTTGTGCTGTCACTTAGAGGTCTGTCTCAAACCACTTTTGTGTGTGTTTTCTCGGTGCTACATTTTACCCCTTTTTCCACTCCTAGGCCTGAAGGATACGCCGACGCAGGAGGACTGGCTAGTGAGCGTGCTTCCAGAGGGCTCGAAAGTCGGCGTGGACCCTTTCATTATTCCAGCTGGTTAGTTTATTTTATGCCTGCCATGTTGGGTGATGAGATTCTGCCTCCCCACATTCTCCATACGGGGCAGAGGATCCTTTTTCACTTTCCATGTTACAGCCTATTACTGCTGCCCAGCTAAGTGAGTTCCTCTTTAGCTGAAGCATTAGAGGCCGGTGGCTTTGGTGCTGTAGCTCTCTGGTTCATTTTCCACTGGTGACCGTGATACCTCGTATCTGATTGTCACTATGGCGTGTTACATCTGGATCTTGCTGCTGCTTCGACTTCTTCACCGGCAGGAGGTGCAGCGGTGGGGAAGGAAGCTTAGACTTTTCCAGTCTCCTCTAGCACAGAGGGAATGCCTGTGTTTCAAGACATTTGTGGCCAGCGCTCTTAGCTCTCTCCCCTTTGGCAGATCAGTGGACGAGGATGTCTAAAGCGCTGAAAAGTGCCGGCCATGTTCTTGTGCCGGTCAAAGAGAACCTGATAGATGCAATCTGGGCAGACCGCCCTCAGCGCCCCTGCAGACCTCTGATGACCCTGGACCTGAGCTACACAGGTTAGTGAGATCCAGTCCTGACCGAGTGAATTCATTGTCCCTTCCCTCTTCTTCCTCCCTTTCCCTTATAAAGCGACAGGAGAAATATCACTGCAGCCGGATGTGCTGTTGGATTAAATTAAGGGTCTAATTAGACTCTTGTTTATTCTCTACAATGACTTCTTTTGTTTTGGAAACCAGACATAAGCATTGGTTGTGCCTAGATACTACAGTGATGGGTTCATAACAAACTCACGGCTGGATGCTGCTGACGAAGCTTTTGTCATAAAGGAGCAGTAGGGAAGACATGCCAGAAATTGGGGGTCAGGCTTCTAGAACATTCTGGTCTCTTTGCATTGAGGCTTCATGGCTGTGCCTCTCTGCTGTTAGGCAATACATGAGGCAGCAATAGCATGTGCAACTAAAGAACCCAACCCACTCACGGCTGGCAAATGTATTTCCCAGGGATAGGCTGGAAAGAGAAGGTTGCAGCTCTGCGTGTGAAAATGGCTGAGAGAAAAGCCCTCTGGCTTGTGGTCACCGCGCTGGATGAAGTAGCTTGTAAGTATCCTGGGGGCTTGGTTTGTCAGATCTCCCTGACACTACAATAAGGGTGGGGAGCCTTTTTTGGGTTGGGGGCCATTGACCCACAGAAAAATCAGTTGAGGGCCACATACGAGAAAAGCAAAAAACAAAAAACAAAAAAACCCCAACCAACCAAAACAAAACAAAACCCCCAACCCTCACTGAAGTGGCCCCAGACTGAGAAGGAGAAAGGCATTCCCCTTGCACACCAGAACTTAGGGGGGCCTAGGTTAATAGATTTAGTGTGCTCCTGCCCTGCTGTGGGACAGTAGGGGCGCTGGAGTGTCAGGGCAGGCTCCCCAGTGCTGGGGGGAGCTCTAAGACTCGGGTGCCAGATCTAGGCAAGCTGGGGGCCACATCTGGATCCCCTCCTCTGCACTACAACACAACTTTCTCTCCTGGTTGGGAAATGGGACCTCTACCCAGGCCCAAGTTACTTGGATGAAGCACAGTCTTTTCCAAGCGTACGCCTGCCTCCTGACTGTCCTCACGGATATTGGGGGGCCCAGTGGACCCAGCCCTGGACTCGAATGCCAGTGCTGCCGATGGAGCTCCCACCTCGCCTGCTGGCTCGTTGCCTGAAGCCACTCTTCCAAGATTTGAGTTCCTAGGCTTCGGAGGGCCTGAAACCTGGTGCTCAGAGGGGTCGATTGCCCGCAGAGCCGCTTGCCTTCACCCTAAGTTACGAGTGACCTGCGGCCACAATCAAAGGCCCTTTTGTAAGGTTTTGGTCTTAACTTATCTGTGCCCCTCTTCCCTCTGAGCAGTGTTTTCCCAGGAATTGAAATTAAGGGGGGGCGTTCGAATTTACAGGGGTGTGTGTGTCAGGGCCGATGAGGGGTGAGACTGTAAGGGTGGAGGTGGGTTGTATGGCACCATAGTAAAAACTGAAAAATGTTTCATGACCATTTTATTAGATTTAACTCATGTTTTAAAATCACACAAATTAAAGTTGGCTACTCAAGCCTTCTATGAAGCACTACGTCTACATCCTTCTTGGTTTCTTGTTATAATTTTGCACAACTCTGTTAATGAACTTCTCGAATGCAATGCGTTTCATCTTCGGTGGCTTCTCGTGTGTCCGGTACTTCCATCCTCCACCTGATACGCTCATTAGTTCATTCACATGATCAGGCAGAAGGCGACTTCTTTCAGAACACAAAATTCTATTCAATGAAGAAAAAGAACGCTCAACTGTAGCTGTTGTGACTGGGAGTAGCAAGAGATGAATTCCTACTTCTTTCATCCCAGGAAACATAGCACAAAGAGCCGGTCGAGCCACTAGTGATGATAAAAAAGAAGTTGAAGTCAAATCTTCATTCATTCGTCGTATGGTATTCCACTCTGTGTTCAAATTTTCTGTTCTATCCAGAGCACATGGCAGCCCTATTGCTGGTAGTGCCTCACTCCACTCAACTGTCGGTGTTTTATAGGACAGGCATCTGTAAAAGCTACGTAGATGTTGAGTAGAATCTAGAAGTCGCTGTTGTAGATTTTTAAGAATCAAGTCTGTGTACTTTTTCAGTTGTCTTAACAAACACTTCTTGTCCTCTTCACTTAAGGATTCAATATAAATGCCTTCATTAGTCAACTTCTGGACTGAAATCTTTGCTTCTTCCAGTACTTTTTCAATGGATAGCTCTCTGATTGATCCAAATGTAGCTTCTATTGCTGGACAAAGATCTACTACTGTTGTAGCAGATGCCTGGATGGCATTGTTTAATGACCCAAGTGGTTTCAACAGTAGTTTTACGAGAGAGAGAGAATGGCAATAGTCTTCTCTGAATGTAGTAGCAAAAGTAATCCACCAGCCTCACTACTTAGAACCATCCCATCTTGGTAGATACTTTCCAAAGCCAGTAATAACGGCTGGAGTAATTTTAAGACAACAGCCAATGATCGCTCATGAGAGAGCCAGCGGGTTTTCCCAGGTTGGACTAATTTGAGCTTCAGTCCCAGTGTATCTTCTATATTTTCCAAGATATTCAGTCTTTTTGGACTCTTGCTGAAAAACGAATATAATTAAGATATTAAATTTATAGCTTTTTAAATGTCTTTTGAAGATTCTACAGCTCGTACTAGTGCTAGTTGGAGTAGATGGCCTCTGCAGTGTGTATAGGAGAGATTAGGGTTACACTTTTCTCTGAGCAAAGCTTGTGGGTTGTCACAGATGCAGCCGATGTGTTTTCTATAACTTGAACATCTAGAAATGCATCTACTGGCCTACCACTGACATCAAGATAATGTACACAATGACTTAATACTTGATGCCCATTTGCATCGGTGCATTCATCAGCCATGTATGCAAATTTTTTGAATGTGGTGAGAGAGTTCTTCATTTTATCAACTGTTGAGTCTTTCACTGTTGCACCGCATGCTTCTAGCCAGTCAGTTGAGTTTCTTGCAGAAAGATAGTGAGCATTTGCTGGTCTTGTTCGGAACCAGTGTTCAACTTCAGGATGAACAAGTGACAATGCACTTAACATTGACCTCCAGTTTGTAGTGTGTGGTATCTCTTGCTTAAATAGAAAGTCTGATACCACAGCCATGTTTGTTTGCATGAACTGTGTTGTGTCTCCAGCATTCTTAACAGCCTCGTTAAGTACTTCTAAAATTGGCTTTGAAAGTGGGCTTATAAGGCTTTTTGCATTTTGATGCAGTCCAGAGGCCTGGTGTTTTGCTGCCTTTTCACATAGTTTGTCAGCATTGGCGTTGCTGATCGGTCTGACAAACCAAGCTCCTCCACTTTTACCAGTTATAGCATTGGAAAGCTTTCCTTCTTTGTAAGCTTTTTTGCAAGAGGTGCACCAGTAGCCATCTTTTGTAACTTCAACAAATGGGAACACTTTGATCGACAAACATCAGGAACTGCCTTTAGGTTTTGAAGACACTGTTTCTTCAGTAGGTAGCTGTATTTGTGCTTTGGGCTGGTTGGATGTAGATACACCACTTGACCCTTCAGATGACATGTTGATATATTCTTGGTTCTTGATGAGTTCTTCACCTTGGTTAGTTTTTGAGGCCTTTGAGTGGAAAAATTGTATTGTTTTTTGTCTTTTCGTTTTCACTTTGACCTGCAACGTATAAAAGAGATATGAATAAATTAAATGTTTTGTTAGGATAATGCAAATTTAACATAAGGATAATGCAAAATACACCAAAACACATAACAGAAAATATAATATTGCCTCTATATAAATCCATGGTATGTGCACACCTTGAATACTGTGTGCAGATCTGGTCACCCCATCCCAAAAAAGATATATTGGAATTGGAAAAGGTACAGAGATGGGCAACTAAAATGATTAGGGGTATGAAACAGGCGGAGAGATTAAAATGACTGGGAATTTTCAGCTTAGAAAAGAGACGACTAAGGGGGGATTATGATAGGGGGTCTATAAAATCTTGACTGGTGTGAAGAAAGTGAATAAGAAATGTTATTTAATCCTTCACATAACACAAGAACTAGCAGTCACCCAATTAAATTAATAGGCACGAGGTTTTAAAAAAACAAAAGGAAGTACTTCTTCACACAACATAAAGTCAACCCGTGGAACTCTTCGCCAGAGGCTGCTGTGAAGACCAAAACTATAACAGGATTAAAAAAAGAACTAGATAAATTCCTGGAGAATAGGTCCATCAGTGGCTATTAGCCAGGATGGGGAGGGATGCAGTACCATGCTCTGAGTGTCCCTAGCCTGTTGCCAGAAGCTGGGAATGGGCAACAGGGGATGGATCACTTGATCACCTGTTCTGTTCATTCCCTCTGAAGCACCTGGCCTTGACCACTGTCGGAAGATGGGATACTGGGCTATATGGACCACTGGTCTGACCCAGTATGACCATTCTTATGTAAAAATTAATTATAATGATAAAAATATTTAGTACAGAAACTCCCCAACATAATGACTTCTCAAGATAGCAATGATGTGAGATAACAACCCTGGCAAATAATGCATTTTAAAAATCTTGGCCTACTAGGAAACACATTTATATAAGTTTCCATTCCCAGTCACAAATCTAGCATTCTGGAGCAAAGTCACTAAAATATAGTCCAACAAACAAATGTTTATTTAACGTGCCCCTCATTTTTCCCTCCACCTCACCCCACTCACTGGTGTTGTCCTTGGTCAGTGGAGACTCAGAGTTCAGAGGTGCTTTCACATGAGTACACCTCCGAGGTGGGGGGCAAGAAGGCACTTTGCTTGTTCCTCCAGCTGCTCACTGTTCGCTCTGGCCACTGTTGTTCGTTGTGCCACCGTTCACTCCATTGCTCTGTTACCAATGGACCTGCGTGTCACCTTCTGCTGCCACCTGCCGCTGTGACCTCTGCGAGTTGGTCTCTTGAGGTTCCACCCAGCTCTCGGTGATTTCAGCTGAGCTCTCAGTGGGGGAACCTTGCTGCTAGTGCAGTCTGGGCTGTCTCTTACACAAAAACACTGTCTCCACAGCAGGACTAAGCACTTAGACCTGATTATCAGTGATTTCAGCTGTAGTGGTCACTTAAGAAAACAAAAGACTATATATGGAGCCTAATCAGCTCCGTCTTTAAACAGTGGAGGGGGGCAGGTCAAATAGTACTTGTGACTCAGACAGACCATCAAGCAAAACACCTGTCCCCAGTATGGTTAAGTACAGTTCTACTGCCCTTTACTCATACAATAAGAACAACAACATTTCATTCTGCCCCCCCCCTCCCCCCCGCATTCAAGTGATTTGTAACCCAACCCCAGCCAAAATCTATCACTTGGGCAACACAGCTCTGTTTGCTGGACACCTAGGTAGATTAGGTGTGACTGTAAATACAATCTGGTCCTGAAGCCTTTCCCCCCAGCCTCCAGCTCATCACTAGCTGTCAGGGAGAGCTCATTTTGACTTTGCTTACAAATCATAATTTGAAATTATTAGGTTGGCCAACATCACCGAAATGAATGCACTGACATTGTCATAAAAAACAACAGCTGTATAAGGAAGCTAGTCTATGTTCATACTTTTCAAATCTATTATACTTTTTCAGATACACATATCTTATCATACACTGTGTATGCTTTTAAAGTGTGTTTTAATGTTTCAATTTCAATTCAGATTTCCAAACAATCACTAAATTGGCATGTAACTAGTTCACAAAACTGGGGGCGTGTTGGGGAAATTCGGGGGGGGGGTATACACCCCCATGGGGGGTGTAGGGAAATCCCTGCCTCTGAGGGTCCCATGGCTATGTGTGATCTATGGACCTTAGCAGACTCTGGAGAGTGAGGGGTGATCTGCTGTCACATTGCACAGATGAGCTAAAACTTCCTTGCCCGGCTGGTATCTCCCCTGCCGTCTCAGACAGAGCCTGAAGAGATCTTGCTGGCATTATTAGTACTCAGGGATTTGGTGCCATCGTGTGGAGAAAGCAAATTACTGCCAGCGAGGCTCTGGGGAATTACAACAGCTGGACTCTGGCTTCAAGCCCTGGTGTGCCGCTGGAAGGTTGCTGTGGAGCCAGCGGAGTTTGGTTTTGTTTTCCTTCTCTAAGACTGTGGAAATTGCAGTGATGAAACCAGACTGATTCTGTGCTCTCTTCTCTTTCCTAGGGCTGTTTAACCTCCGAGGCTCAGACGTTGAATACAATCCAGTGTTTTTTGCTTATGCTGTCATAGGAACCGACACAATCAGGTCTCCGCCTTGTTCCTTCTTTATCTTTCCCATGTGTTGCCCTGAAGTTCTAGGCCTGCTTACTCCGAGAGACTGGCTCTCGCAGTGTGTGTGTCCTTTTAAACTGCCTCTGTCACCTTCATGCCCCGTCCTAGCAGTTTGATGTTCCAGGATAATCCATTTAGTTCCCCCTGCTCCCTTGTCATTGTAGTGGTGATGGAGTCAAGAGCCTTTGGCTTGGTCCCAGCTCTGCTACCGTGTGGCTCTGGGCAAGTCCTTTCACCTCTCTGTGCTGCAGTTCCCCCCTCTGTGTCATTGGGATCACGGAAAATGGTTTGAGATCTTTGTACCGAAGGGGCTGTAAGGAGCCACCGGCAGTGAGGCAGGTGCTAGAGAACTTTATCCACGGAGGGATTTTCGAGACATGACTTAGCGGAAGGGTAACTTCAAAACCACAACAACGGCTGCTGTACTCTGGGATTTTGGGGCATTGGGCACCAAGGATCCTTCTCTTTTTGTTCTGTGCAACAAGCTTCCATGGGACCCAAGGATGGAGGCACATAAAGGTACTAGCCGAACGTGTAAGATCTAGTGCAGTGGTTTTCAACCTTTTTTCCTCATAACCCAGTTGCAGAAAGCTGTTGATGCACGTGGCCCGACATAGGGTCTGTCTACACTGCATGCTTATTTCAAAATAGCACGTCTACACTGCAGGGAAGCCTCAAAATTAGTCCAAGGCAGGCTCCCCTAATGTAGATGTTCTATCTCAATTTAGAGCCCCAGGAGGCACTGGGGAGGAACAACTGAGAATGGCCCTTTGTTCGAATTGGAGGGCCAATTTCGAAATAGCAGCAGTGGAGCATCTCCACATGCCGTATTTTGAAATAGTTGTTTCAAAATAGGCATTATTCTGTGTAGAATGAGGTTTACAGATTTCGGGAATAAGCCGTTCATTATTTCGAAATTATTTCGAAATAACGGAATGGCTGTGTAGACGCTCGCATTGTTATTTCGAAATAACGCTCGTTATCTCAAAATAACGGTGCAGTGTAGACATAATGTGACTGGAGTGTGGGCTGCAGGGTGGGGCTGAGGAGTAGAGCTTTGGGGTGCAGGAGGGGGCTCCGGCTTTGGGGGTGGGAGTTCAGGGCTGTGGCAGGAGGGGCTTACCTCGAGTGACTCCCGGTCAGTGGTGCAGTGGGGGGGCTAAGGCAGCTTCCTGCCCCTCCTGGCACTGCAGACCATGCTGCGCCCCAGCAGCAGGTTCCCAGCCAATGGGCGTGCGGAGCTAGTGCTCGGAGCAGGGGCAGTGCACAGAACCCTGTGTGCTCTCTCCTCCCCCCTCCCTCACCTAGAAGCCGGGCCTGCTGTGCAGTCTGTAGTGCCAGGGCAGGCAGGTAGCCTGCTTTAGTACTTCCCCTTATCACCTGACCCTCCTGCAGCAACAAGACCCCGTGTCCACCACCCAGCTCTGGATCACGGCCCACAGTTTGAAAACCCCCTGCTCTCATGAGTAGAGCACAGCCCTGAAAGCTCTGTTCCCAGCTGTGAGCTGACATGCTCTGTGCATGCCCTGGGCCCTCTCCGTTATCCTCAGTTATATAATCTCTCCCGGGAAGGCGGGGGGGTTGTCAGGCTTCATTTTAATGCAGGTTGCAAAGTGCATGGCGATCCTTGGATAACCTTGTCTGGATCAGTGCACAGTCGTATTTATAATTACATCCTCCTTCTCTCTGTTAAATGTGATCAGAACCGTGTGATTCCCCCCTTCTCCCCCCGACTCCATCCGGCTGAAGCCCAAGTCTCACCCACGTGCTTTCTGCTGGTACGTTTCTGCAGGCTGTTTATCAACTGCGACCGTGTGGCAGACCCGTCCGTGAGGGAACATCTGCTGCTGGATTCCGCCCTGGAGGCTGAGTTTAAAATCCAGGTGGCGCCGTATGAATCTGTCCTGACGGAGCTGCAGGCCATCGGTGGGGGTCTCTCCCCCCAGGGGAAAGTGTGGCTCAGTGAGAAAGCCAGCTATGCCCTGACCCAGGCTGTTCCCAAGGTTAGTGTGATGAGTGTTTTTAATTAAGGCATGAGCTCTCGGTTTCCCATCAGCGCCGGATGCTACAAGTCTCATTCTCTGCCGGATTATCAGAGAGCTGTTGAGTGCGGGGGTAGCTGCCCACAGAGCAAGCCTTCCAGCTTCATAAGCCAATTCACCCTAAGAATCCTCAGATTCAGGGTAAGACAAGAACAGTGGAAGCAGAGGGTTGGGGAGATGTGGGTAAACTAGGCTCACTGTGCATGGGTCTTGAGACTGTTCCACACATGGCATAGATGAAATAAATCCAACGATGCAGGTGTGGATAGAACCCCAGAGGGCACGTGGGGAGGCTGTGCTTAGTGGGGGTATCTAGAGATGACTTCCCTTATTTATTTCAGTGGCTTGTGGTGGGAAGCAAAAAGCAAAGAGTCTGACAGATAGTCAGGAGATGCAAGAACCAAGGTAGACTGGATTTGTGTTCATTTGGCAAGGAATATTATGAGGACACAGATTGCATGAAATGGCTGGTTGTCCTTGTGATGGGTTAGCATGACTATGTAGGGACACTGTTGATATCAGAATTGTTTTGTTTCCTTTGTACTTGATACACCTTAGTATTGTGCTTGTAACTGTATCTTCTGGTACTCATGAAGAAAGCCCTATCCCATGTTGCTCACTAATTATGATAATCCTTTTTAAACAGGAGGGCACTTATTCAAAGGAAACATACCCAAAATATACTCTGAATTATTTTGGGGAAGTTATATGGCCTATAATGTCAGACAAGATGATCACAATGGATCCTTGTGGCCTTAGAATATATAGGAAAAATACTATAATTATTGACAAATAAGCAGGCTTCCACACATCTTGAGTTCCAGCTGTGTCTCCCTTGTTTACCAGAGACTGCTCACTCTCTGGAACTCCATAGAGCATAGAGAGATATTAATGGCTAAATAATACACTGCAAGTAAACATTACACTCAGCACTATTGCTGAGAGCAAGGACTTTTGGGTAGGTAAAGATTTAAAGAAGAGTAATTTATGTGTAGTGAAAGGTACCAATATAGGACACCTAGGACCTGGATCTTCAGAGAGGCTGAGCACCTATGTATCCATAGAGCTAGGGCAGCTTCCTCTGTACCAGTGGTTCCCAAAGATTTTTACATTACGGACCAGCAAACCCATTCACAAGCTTTCGGTGGATTGGCAACACTTTATTTACATATTTGCATATTCATTATGCAAACACTGAAAATGCAAATAAAATGTTACTGGTCCACCAAAACTCCAGCCCTGGCTGGGGACCGCCACAAACAACCAGCGTCAGCTCCGGCAGCTGCCCGCCATATGCCGGCTGTTGTGCGGTGGCTTAAGGGCCAGGGTGTACCCCAGCCCTGGCCCCCAAAGCAGCTGTGAACAGTTGGCTTCAGCTCCAGCAGCTGCTGTGGCCCTGCAGCCAGCAGTTCGCATCCTGCCACCGGTCTGCGGACCAGTGGTTGGGAACCGCTTCTCTATACCATCCTGTGGAGGGTGTTTCAGACCTGTTCTGAAGCAACAAGTCCTCTTTAGGCCCACAAACTCCTCAGCCCCTTTTCTGAGTCTCCGAGCAATGGTTCTTATGGGCCTGGCGATTTGCCATGTAGCCTCTTGCCCAGCAGTTGGAGAAGAAGCCCTGAGTTCACTGCATACTGGCCACCAAACAGCCACTGTTAGGGACCATTATGGATTTGTGCCAGTGACCGAGAGTGGAAAAGTCTTCATTGCCAATCCAGCGAACAGCTCCATCTCAGCCGTTGGGTTCTTTTAAAATAACTCTTCTTCTTATGCTTTCCCTTATTGAGCCTGTCACTTGGACAGTCTGTGGCCCTGGCCACGTTAGATTAAGAGGCCCTGGAACAAACAGCTGGGTGGAGAGGGCCTTCGTGGAAGGCCTGGGTGAAACTTTGGGTGGGATCTTTGGAAGTGCTCAGTGCTGGCCTGCCTCTGCTCTCATTGAAGTCAGTGGTAAAACTCTGGGATGCAGTAGCAGAGTGGTGCAGGGAAACTGTCCCTGTTGTGTGGCCAGAGAGATCTCAGCTTTGTTGAAGTGGGCCCGACGCAGGGCGTCGTTCATCAATATGATCACTTAATGTAACCAATCGTGTAGTTGTTTATGTCCCAGCCATCCCCTTCCTGCCACGAATCCCACAGGATAATCTACAAGACAGCTCTACATGGACCACTGTGCCGCTGAGCCGTTGTCTACCACTCTGGATGGGATGACATTTTCTGTTCTCGTCTTGCAGCCCCTACCTGTTGTAGAGATCATTTGCAGGGTTGGGCTGTTAAGCTGCATTTTGGCAGAGACATCTGGGTTTGAAGGCCCTTCTCTTGCAAAAAAACACTATGGGGTTTTGAAGAGCAACCTAGGTTTCATGTCGTCTGAAACAAACCTCTCTAGCTGCAAAGGCGGTTTATAAATCCCCCTGTTGTCTATTTAACGATATACCTAAGCTAATATCTGCCCTGTCAAACATGCCATTTACTGTGTTCAAGAAAGCCAGCAGTGTGCGTTATTTTTCTCTGATGATGTATGCTGGCCGTGTCTCTGCCTTGTGCGATAGTACAGATGTGGAGCCTGTAAAAACGTTACAATTTACGCCGCCACCAATCTCTTTGATCGATGATGGTGCTCTTTGTACCTTTCTGCCAACTCGTAAGAAACATGTGTGCTTTGCCTGATAGAAAAACAAATCATCGGGATGTAGAACATGTGTAACCCAGATAAATCTCCCGGCCTCTTTCCTTAGTCAAACCTTGCCTCCTGACAACAGCAGATACGTTGCTCTGTACCGATTGCTGGTGCCGTGGAAAATGGCTGCACAGAACTAAAACGTGCTCCAAGGCCTCTTCTCAGGATAGTTGGGTTTATTAATTTTGGAAGCTGGGGGTCAACTCTTCATCTGGTAGAAACCAGTGTAGCTGTGTTGGCGTCAGTGAAAACACCCTTTGCCAGAGTAGCGGAACTCAATGGACCAGAACCTTAGCTTAAGTCAATTGAAAGAGCCTCGTAGCAGGGTGCCATCCTGTGGTCTGGTGTGGTCCTGTAGGCACCTTGCCCTCAGTTTCCCCCTTGAGTTCTTTGCAGACTCCGTCCAGAATATTCAGGCCTTTTTGTGGGGCCTTCATTCGTTCTCTTCCAAATAGCGTCTTTTAACTCCTTTGGGCCCATCCTCCTCCTCATTTGATCCTGAGTCCCACAGCCCTCCTGCCTGAGGTCTGGTGAGTGCTCAGTCAGACTGCTTCGCCTGGCTAGTGGAGTCCTGCAGCCTCCTTCCATGGAGCTGTGCTTGCTCTAGTCAGCTGCAGCCTTAAACCAGCTTTTCCCAGCTGGCCCCTTTTTTTATCTAGAGAGGAGGCAGGGTATATATAGCACCCTCCTTCCCAGGGCTCGTCCTGGTTGGCTGGGAGAGAGGGGAGCCTTGCCCCACCCAATCCCTTAAAGAAACAGTACCGTGGGTTTTGTTCCCAACCATTAGCTGTTCCCCTAGGACAAACCACTTTTCTCCAGTACCTGCCTTGCCCCTCTACTCCACTCCCTTTGTCCACTCCAAAATCCCAAGGCCTTTAAAGGGACGTGTCCTGGAACAGGGGTCCATTGGACCCTAATCTGTACTACACTTAAAGGAGACACCGGTTCAATGGCAGTGTAGTTGTATCCGTTTATACGGCTAAGGTTCTGGCCCATAATAATTAATATAGGATTATTATGATTAACTTACATGAACTTAGCATCTGGACGCCTCCGCTGAGACCAGAACCCATTGTGCTGGGCCCAGTACAAACACAGCACGAAACTGCCCCTGAAGAGCCTAGGAATAAGATAGACAGAGGGATGAGGGGAAAAGGAGTTAAGTGGCTTGCTCAAGATCAGGTGCCTGGCGTAAATATACTTTTATCAGAAGATAAATACACCCTGACCATGTATGTAAAATTGTCAACCTACATCCTGTATACATTGGAGTCTGTCCTGCCTCTGGTAAATGGAATTTCCTATGGCCGTTCAGCACCTTTTACTGTGACGTTCTGAGGGAGCATTCTCCTGCTACTGTAAAATATTTGGAAATGGTAAATAATTTAGTGGTCAGAGCAGAGGCATGGGAGTTGGGACCAGGGTTCTATTCTTCGCTCTGCGTCTGATTTGCTCTGAGACTTCAGGGAAGTCCCTTCTGTCACAGCTTTTTGAAAGGCTTCATTAGTCCCAGCTGCCCAGCGAGGCCTTTATTTTCTATGTCCAAGCATAGGTCAGACACAAGGGAGACTGGCTGTGGATCCCTGACTCAGAGCTACCCGGCCCTTGCACAAGGGAGATCTGCAGATGGGCAGCCTTGACTTGGCATCGGTGTGAAGTCCCTAGGGTTGCCAGGTGTCCGGTATTGACACCTAAAATGTCCGGTATTTTATGATTTTTTTCCTGGCCAGGAAGCGAAAATCCTCGGTGCTTACTGGGTTCCGCAGGGGAGCTGTCCGGCCCAGCGCAGGGAGACAAGATGGCGGGCAGCCGCCGGCAGCCTGTTAGGGCCAAAAAGCCTCAAAAGCGTTTCTTAAAGGGGCCAGGCTTTTTTTTTTTTTTTTTTTTTTTTTTTTTAATTTTTTAACTTTTTTTTCCTTAACTCTAGGGGTCCTTTTTTCCTCAACAACTTTGGTCTCCCCCTTTTTTTTTCCTCAACAGAATTTTTTCCCCAGTGGTTTTTTTTGGGGGGAGAGGGGTGTGTGTTTGGTATTTTTGGTTAAACCATCTGGCAACCCCAGAAATCCCTTGGGGAGCTGCTGCCATGGAGGATTGATCAAAATAGAGCTCTGCTCTTCTGCACCCTCACTGGGGTTGCTAGCACCCCCCCCCCGCCAGGAATGTACTAGTGTCTCCAGGGATCAAACATTAATCTTTAATGAAAGTTGATGTCCTGTGAGGAAACCTCCAGGAATATGTCCAACCTTAACCCCCTCCCTCTTCTAGTCTCCTCAGCTTGCCTCCACCTTCCCCTTCTCTGAGGATGGGTGATGACTAATGGAGGTGGTTCCATCATCCCCTATTCCAGTCTTATGCCAGTAGAAAGTTCTGCCCAAGGGCTACTCTCCACCGGCCACCTCAGCCTGCTTTAAGGCCACTTGATGGAATGGGGGGTCGGACTCTTAGGGCCTGGTTTTTAGGGACGCAGCTCACCACACACTTGGCTTAGTAAGTGCTCAGCACCTCTGCCGAACAGGCCCTACGTGTCTCAACTGCCGCACCCAAGATTGTAAGCTTGGGGCCTAAGCCTTCTTGTGCCTTCATTGTCCCATGTGCTGCTCAAGGCTGACCATTCGGAGGTACTGCCTGTGGCTCTTAGTTTGCTCTCGGAGTTCTAATGAAGGCTGAGGAAGCTCGTCAGAGCAGGGGCCGTTCCTCGGCCATATTCTGACCGGCGTGTAGCAATCCGCCAGCCATAGGCAGAGAGCCAGGCTGCTGTAGAAGTCCAAACTGCGGTTCTGCTAAAGCCCCAGCTCGTCAGCAGGCAAGTGTGTGTGGTGTGAATGACCAGGATGTAATCCCTGTCCTTATGCTCTAGGCTCACTGCTACCTCACCCCGTACACCCCCTTGTGCATCGCGAAGGCTGTGAAGAACGCAGCCGAAACAGAAGGCATGAGAAGAGCACACGTAAGTGAAGCGCCGAGTGCGGTCGATTCTGATCATCTCTCAGAGCTGGCGAGGGTGTTTCCCTTTCAGGGTTGGGGGAGTGTTTCAGTTGGACTCGTGCCTCGGATTAAGAAGCAAATAATACCTTGGCTGGTGTGCTAGAATATTTTTCTTTCCTAACCTGCTGCCGCTCACCCACTGCTGTTAAAAGGGGTCTTCAGCCTAACCATTCTCCCTTTAAAGCTTTCTGAATCCTTTTCTGTGCTGTCAGACATTGCCTGGGACACAAACCAAGCCCTGCCATTCCTTTCTATCATGCTTGTTGCAGCAAGGCCGCCGCGGTGCATTTCTATAGCCTCGCGTTTTACAATGACCAGATGTTGGTCGATTGCCCACCCCCCAGCCAGCACTGCTTTTTGTCCGGTCCCTTCCCGGTGGCCTGATGGCTTGATGATGAGAAAGGGCTGAGTCCCCCTCCTTGGAAGAAAGGAGGTTCCTTTTTAAGATGTCTCATACTGGGCCTTTAAAAGTGCTTTCGGGTGAGTGGGGAAATCCCGTCTAGCATAACTCTCAGGGTCACCAGACAAGCCTTCCCACTGGGGATGTTAAAAACATTCAATACGGTAACTGGGTAACCGCTAAAAAAAAAGTCTACGTGCTGTGAAAGGCGACTATTCTAGCACGCCATCCAAAGTGTTGTTTGCTTCTTCAGCTGAGGCATGAGTCCAGAGCCTGCAGCAACGCCTTCCTGGGGGCCGGGCCACCACCCTCTGCTTGCCTGGCTCCCCGGAAGGAGGCTTTGGTGCCCTGGGAGCCAGCTGAGTTTAACCGATACCATTAACCAATAAGCACCAGCTTATCGGTGAAACGGTTAATCGGTTCAACTCTGACATCCCTAATTCCCACCACATGTAAGGCCCCCGGGCAGGTCTTAAAGCTTTGAACAATATGTATGGGGGTACTTGTCACCCTCCCTGTTCTCAGTCAGAATCATACAGCGTCCCAGGCCCATACAGCGTTCCAGGCCCATACAGTGTTCCAGACCCAGGTGAATCCTGCAAGGCAGGGATTGGCCCTTTGCTGTGTCTGTACAATGCCCTGCGCAACAAGGCCCTGATGTGTGCTGGGCCCTGAAGGCAGTACTACGGGACAGCCGTGAACTGCTAATACGGAGGGGTAGAAATAAGGAACCAAGAGTATAACCCTCTGTCTACACCAGAGTTCAGCATTTTCTGGGCAAGCCCTTTTCAAAGGGCTCCTCATTTTTGGGGGGCCATCTTGACACCCCTGAAATGGGGCTGATGGTCAGAAAGGGCCGAGTCCCCCGCCTTGGAAGAAAGGAGGTTCCTTTTTAAGGTGCCTCATGGTGGGCCTTCAAAATCGCTGGCGCGGCTTTGGAAACCCATGGGCTCTTGTTTCTCCAGCCCGCCTTCTCCTCTGGGACCATCGGGTAAGTGGGGAATCGTATTCCAAGGGAACTCGTCATGCGGTTTGGTCCATCCAGGTGCTAATACCTTCCTCAGGGGTGTGGGGCACTCCACTCACAGGGGGCGCTCAACACCTGACAGAAGCAGGCCATGTAAGCAGGTGGGACCCGCTAACACCATGTGGTTCTCGAGCCCCTTGAAGTAGCCAATCTAGCTATGGAGGTTTATGACTCTGCCACTACCTTTTGAGCTACGGCAGGTGAGTCTTTTAGCTCTGGCAACGGAAGCCCATGTTAGATCCAGAAGTCCTCTGTGAAATCCCTGCTACCAATAAACTGCCCAGGGTTGTTGCGAAGGCACTAAAAATGTGGTCACTTGAATGGAAGGAGTAGCAATGGGGTGACATGTATCTGCACAATAAAGGAGCAGCCAGAGCCGGGGGCATGAGACAAAGAACCAGCGAGGCCAGCAGCCACCGTGGGCCCTGGGGCAAGAGGCGGGGCCTTGGGTGGAAGGGGTGGGGCTTCGGGCAGTCAGCTCTTGGCGCTAGCCAGGCGGTCCCCACCCCAACCTGTGGGGCTCCATGCACTGCCCCTGCTCTGAGCACTAGCTCCACACTCCCATTGGCTGGGAACCTGCTGCTGGCTGCTTCTGGGGTGCAGCATGGTCTGCGGTGCCAGGAGAGGCAGGAAGCTGCTTTAGCCCGCCCACTGCACCGCTGGCTGGGAACTGCTCATGGTAAGCCCCTCCTGCCCCAACCCTACTCCCCCCGCAAAGCCAGAGCCCCCTCCTGCACCCCAAAGCTCTCCTCCTCAGCCCCACCCTGGAGCCTACCCTCTAGTCAAATTATGTTGGGTCGTGGGTATCAACAATTTTCTTCAACTGGGTCATGAGAATAAAAGTTTGAAAACCGCTGGGTTAGAAAACAGGACTTATTGCAATAGACTCAAGCAGCTCTGTCTATTAAGCATACCAGCAACAAGGTTAAAGGGGGCCTTGCTCATAGTCTATAGGTACCGGCACAGGGAACAAATATTTAATAACGGGCTCTTCAGTTTGACAGAGAAACGTATAACACGATCCAACGGCTTTAAAATTCTGACTGGAGATAAGCTGTGCGTTTTTAACAGTGAAAGTAATGAACCATGGGAACAATTTACCAAGGGTCGTGGTGGATTCTCCATTGGGGACAATTTTCAAAAGAAGGTTGGGTGGCTTTCCGAAAGCTCGGCTCCAGGGATTATGTTGCGGGGCGTTCTGTGGCTCGTGTTATACAGGAGGGCAGACCCAGATGATCACCGTGGCCTCTTCTGGCCTTGGAATCTATGAGAATGCTTCCGGTGCATCACAGAAGTTAGAGGCCAGAAAGGCTGCTTTGATCACTTATCTCATCTCCTTGTCAGCGTGCCCTGTCTTAATAGCTCATTGTCTTTTCACAAAAAAAAGAGACTGTTTCCTTCGCAGCTTTATAAATCCGATATGCACTCAATTCCCTTTTTCTTTTTTTGCCTATTTTAATACAGATTAAAGATGCCGTGGCTCTGTGTGAGCTCTTTAACTGGCTAGAGAAAGAGGTAGAGTATTAATTTCTTGTGTTTTGAACTTGGGAATTTTGTTGCGTAATTTTTTTTTTTCATTTGCATGCGCTTTTCAATGCCATGGAATTTCTTTTCAGTAGGAGAGGAAGGAAAAGTGCCTGTTTTTATCTGGTTGATTTTGTGGCTATGGTTTTGAGTCTGGTTTCCATCTAAAGTGGCATGAGAATTTGAATCATGCTCAAAAGGCAGATTAGGCAAATTCGCCTGAGTGGGTGAGGAAGGTCTAACAAAGGAGACACTATTTTCCTGCTGACTTTGGTGTAGTAGATGGCAGAAGAGTGTTGCATGATACAGTGCGGTGTTTCAGGAATGTTCTCGAGGTAAGCAGTGTTGCCCAGTGGTTAGGGCAGTTTAGACGCCTAAGCCCAAGGTCAGAGTTTCGAGAGAGCGGTGGGGGGACAGTAGCCTTGCGCCCCAGGTTGTGGCTTGCTTTTCTCCCCGTTCCCCTGATAAGGGAGTGAGGGGAAAGTACTTGCATTCTATGAATTACTCCTCTACTCCCTCCCTTGACCAGCCAGGAGTGAGAGGCATGCACAGAATCCAAGTACTTTCCCCTTGCTCCCTTATCGACAAGGGTCTGTGAAGAAAAACAAACAGCTGCCCCTCCTCCCCCGCACCCTCCGCTCTCTTGAAACTCCATCCTTGCCTAAGCCGCACTGATGTAACCTGTTTAGGTGCCTTCGTGAATTCCACCGGATGCCTCCTGCATCCCACTGTAAACCTGGCCTTAGGCCACGTGACCGGTGTCCTGCACTGCCATTCGCCCACGGTATGAGCCTCGGCAGATCAACTGCAGCTGTGTCTCCATTGCCCTACCCCCCTCACCAAAATGGTTAACATTATTTTTTGTGTAGTGTTTTGAGATCTGTGGCTTAGAGCACTCTGTGAGCACGGGTAGCTTTTAAAAGTATAATGGGTTTAATTATATTTCCGTAAGTGCATTAGTGCCTTAGATGCTGCTGCAAATTGGCATTAGCGCTAAAGCCACAGCTGATTGAAATGGAAAGCACTGGTTACATCCAGTTTGATTTTTCACCATTTATTCTAAATGGATGGCTTTCGATGTCATGCCTGATCCTGGAAACAGCTGCTTCCGTGGGTGACGTGACTTCTCTGGGCAGCTTTGTTGGGGTCAAGGCATGCTAGAGTGGCTGCTTGCACCACAGGGGCCCTGAAACACTGATGTTGCATTGGTCTGTTTCATGGCCCACTTGGCACAATGCCTTTCCATCATGGGAGGAGGGTCCATGAAATCAAACCCAACACGCCTCTCTTCAGAGTAGGTGGTGTAAAGGCTAAGGGGAAAGTCTCTTTCATCGTTGGCTTGCTTCCTTTGTAGGGCTGCCAGGTGTCCGGTTTTCGCCCGCACAGTCCGCTATTTCTGTCCCCCGTCCGGTAAAAAACCCCCAGAAAATACTGGACATTTAAAATTTTTTTTTTTTTTTTTTTGCTCAACCAAGTTTTTTTTCCTGCCATGTTCGGGATTTTTGGTGAAAGCATCTGGCAAGCCTATTCCTTTGGTAAGTGACTTGATAACTTTTCCCTCGTCTTGTCCCTTAGGTTCCAAAGGGATCTGTTACTGAAATCTCAGCTGCAGACAAAGCAGAGGAGTTTCGCAGGTAAAACAACAACAACAACAAAAAACAACCAAACAACAACAAAACAAACAACAACAAAACAAAAAACCCCAAAACTGCAGTCAGGGCGTTTTCTGGGTGGTTTTCTGATTCTTTGTTAATTTCCCCTTTCCCTGGTACATGTTGTCCAAGGACAAGCTGCTTTCAGACGGTTTGATTTGGGCACTAGTAAAAGAGGTTTTGTGGCCACTGGGTTAGGATCTTGCGGGGTAGCAACTCCTGACTTTCCTTGCCTTCCTCTGCTGCTGGTTACTGGCTTCTCCCTTAGCCAGGCAGGGGGAGAGAAAGAAAGCAGGACTCAGCTAGTTGGGACGTTAGGGGCTGAACTTGCTTGGCTCCGGTCTAGCACTAGAACAATCTCTAAGCGACCCGGATGGCTGCGGGACTGAACTGATCTGTCTGGGGAGGGGAAAGGTTTTGGGTGAGGTGAAATGGAGGCGGGGAGGAGGTTGGGAGCTGGCTGGAGACTGTTTTATTATCCGAGCGGTGCTGGAGTCTGGCGCAGGTCTCTCACTCATGGTCTTTCCTTTCAGCCAACAGAAGGATTTTATTGACTTGAGCTTTGCTACCATTTCAAGCACGGGCCCGAACGGTGCCATCGTCCACTACAAGTAAGAGAAGTGCAGCCCCTCGGCTCTTCAGCAAACACGCTTGCAGTAGCCGGCATGGCTTCCCCATGGAGCAGTAGCCGAGTTGGGAAGAGCTGGCGTTGTTTGGTCCAGACAAGGAAAAAGACATCCCTGTCGCTCGCCTACTGGCTTGACGTTGGCAAAGCTTCCTTCCCCAGGGATCCCTGTGCACTTCTGGAGACACTGATGCTTAGATGCCTGTGTTGAACCAGGGCTTCCTGGCCAACAGGGGACCATCCCAGGGGGTGGCTGGCTCAGCCAATACAGTGGGCCCCACTCCTGTTACGAGGGAAAATCCAGAGCACCCCGCCTATACCCAATTAAGGGCTCAATTTAAGCAACCCCACCCTTTCCTTTTTGAAGGCTCATGGTGTAGAATCATAGAACACTAGAACTGGAAAGGACCTTGAGAGGTCATCCAGTCCAGTCCCCTGCCCTCATGGCAGGACCAAGCATTATCTAGATCATCCCTGATAGATGTCTGTCCAACCTGCTCTTAAATATCTCCCATGATGGAGATCCACAACCTCCCTAGACAATTTATTCCAGTGTTTAAGCACCCGGACGTTAGGAGAAACTCCCTGCCAAACCTAAGCCTCCCTTGCTGTAATTTAAGCCCATTTTTTCTTATCCTATCATCAGAGGTCAAGGAGAAAAATTATTCTCCTTCCTCCCTGTAACACCCTTTTAGGTACTTGAAAACCACTATCATGTCCCCTCTCAGTCTTCTCTTTTCCAAACGAAACAAGCCCAGTTCTTTCAGTCTTCTCTCATAGGTCATGTCTTCTAGACCTTTAATCATTTTTGTTGTTCTTCTCTGGACCTATCCTTATCCACAGGGCTCAGGAAGGAACCTGGTCAATTTAAGAACCTTCCCTTTCCCTCAGAGCTCAGGGCACTACAGATCTATGGAACCCAGTAAAGGGGCCTTATACAGTTGTGTTGCTAATAAATAGATGTTTAGGGCACACATGGAAGAAGCAAATCTCTTATGCTCACAACTCCCATATACAACAAATTTCACCTGGTGGCCAGGTAGGGGTTCCCGGCGTTGCCTCCTTCCCACGCAAGTTGTTTACATTTTATCTTTCATGCCCCAGGGCGACTTAGTTGTGACCTTTTCTGCTCATGCAGGTGGTCAGCGTTCAAACACCGGTCAGAGCTTGTCTGACCCTGGATGGAGTCTCTTTCTCTAGCCTCCCTTATTTCCCAGCATCTGGGGGTCTCTACTCTTTTGCCTTGGTGGTTATAGCTCTCTGAGGCGGGTTCTCCTTATTAGCAGCAGAACATTCCTTGTGTCAGTGGGGAACTCCCTGAGTTTCACCCAAGGCTGGTTTAATTTGGGGAAGGGGAAAGGTTTGATCAGGTCTCAGGCCTGTATTCCAGTATTGGAAGTGGAGGTGAAGGCCATGGATAATGTAACCCGTGGCATGGATCCATGGTGATGGCCATGCAGGGGCAATGAAGGTTCCATCCTAGCATCCGCCAGACCCGGGTCTCGAGAGTTGTTTCTGAGAGAAGGGTGAGTTGGCCACTCTGGGCTGCCTTCTTGGGTGGCTGGTTTGGATTCTTGGTGCTGTGAGGAAAGGGCTAGTTATTTTGCAGACCCAGGTGGCTCCTGATGACAGGCAGAGAAGAAGGGGTGTGTGTGTGTGTGTGTGTGTGTGTGTGTCGGGGGGGCTCATTGTGACTGCTCAGACGTGCAGGGAGATGCACTTGGCTCCTTCTGAAGAGGGGAAGGGGGGAGGGAACTGTGCCGTAATGAGGCCAGGTTGCATGTTGAAGAGTGGGCAAGGAGGAGCCTGTGCCATTTGCTAGGTGGAATATGCTCCTCTCCGCATCTCATGGCTCAGTCATTGTGCAACTCCCATTGGTCAGAGGGAGCTGCCCGATCTAAACTTGCCCGTGATGTTGTCCTTCAGCAGCTACATTAGGCCAGAGATGTTACAGTTATAGAACAAACATTTTTTTTTCATTTAATTGAATAGGCCAGTTCCTGAGACCAACGGGACTTTGTCGGTGAATGAGATCTACCTGCTGGATTCTGGAGCTCAGTACAAGTAAGTGGAGGGGGGCGGCTGTAACTCTTGTTTCAGTTGGGATCACGACACTTTGAGCGTGTAATCTGCAGGGCGGGACTTGGCGGTGGTGGACGTGACGATGTGTCATTTTGAATGAAACCCTGTAATGCAGGCCCTGGGCTCCGTGTCCTGAGGGTGGTGGCAGTTGATGGGAGATTGCACAATAGTGATTAAAACCAAAATTGTTTCTAGGTCACCCTTTTGACTTGAGCCAGGGTCGTGGGGCCATGAAGAGAATCAGCCGCTTTGCTGGCATTTGCATAAGAGCAAAGGATTGAATGGGCAGTTATTGTTAATAAGGTTCACTGGTGTGATGCTTACAGAATAGTTTGTCATCAGGTAGCTGTCCCTGGGCACTGCCTCAGGGCAGGGCCCAGTGCGGCAGTTTCTCTGCCACCGCATCCCTGATGCTCTGGTGACTTATGGCTTGGCCCTGTGGCCGGATTACTGGGAATGTTTAACCCTCCTTTCCCCTCAGGGACACCTCTGCCCTGGCCTCGCTTAACCACCATTGGCAGGTCCCTGAGGATCCCAGACAGTTCGATGTCCGGCCGGCCTTCTCTCCAGGGAGGCTCTGCCTGGCCGCGGTCCCACTCCATTCCTGGCTTCTCTCCTTCGTAGCCAGCCGCACCCCCATGAACTCTCCCCTTTCCAGTCCCTGCCTGCAGCCCAGATGCCACTACGGGCAGGGCCGATGGTGCTCATCACAGCTTGTCAATCCTTCCCAGCTTGGGCGGGATTTGTATACCCCATTCCAGGAATGTACAGAGAGGGATTCCCTGCCCAGAGGCTCTGGCAGTAGAAAGGCTAGGTGGTGCCACTCAGGCTGGGTGGCGAGCTGGATGCTTACCAGTTCTGATTAACCGGGGCAGGGCTGGAGTGGCTTCCCATCTACCACGGACCGGAGCTGCTCCAGGCGTCCAGCCCAGCCCCTGTCCACAGTGGGCCCAGGTGCGTCACAGGCAGGGGTCTTTGACGGGCCACTCCAGCCCAGCCTCCCTTAAGTGATTAACCGGCTCAATGTAAAGTAAACGTCATGTTTAACCAGTTAGCCAATTACACAGGATTTTACATCCCTAGTCACGACTGAGCTTTGATTCCCCCCTAACCCCAGCGAGGAAGCAGAAGCAGGTACTTCCCCCTCCTAGCCGTCTCCAGTCTGCTACTGGAGCCTACGGGGGAAGGGGCAGAATCAAAGCTCTGTTAATTCCCCACCCACCTACATGGGAAGATGAAGTTACAGCTCCGCTGACCTGCCCCTGCACTTCAACCATGCTGCACAGGCTACCTGCATCACTAGTAAAGGCACGTTGGGCAAGTAACCATGGCATCCACTGTTAAAGAGAAGCTAGATAATTTCATGGAGGTTAGGTCCATAAAAGGCTATTAGCCAGGGGATAGAAATGGTGTCCCTGGCCTCTGTCAGAGGCTGGAGAAGGATGGCAGGAGACAAATCGCTTGATCATTGTCTTCGGTCCACCCCCTCTGGGGCACCTGGTGCTGGCCACTGTTGGCAGACAGGCTACTGGGCTAGATGGACCTTTGGTCTGACCCAGTTCGGCCGTTCTTATGTTCTTATGCCATGTCAGGGATGAGGGTACTGTTCACTCTGAAACCTAGTGTGAAGTCATGGCACCTGAATTCCTGTCTGATCCCTAGAGAGACTTCAGTTGTGAGCTGTATTACCAGGGAAGTCTGTTACCTTAGCTCATGCTGTACTTGTTTGAGAGATCAAACTTATAGCCTACAGCTCCGCGTTTGTTACACTAGGACCTTTCACAAACGCTAACTAAATAGATTAAAGGCATTTTGTTCAGCAAGGGAGCAAGGTGGACTTAATCTGTCCTTTGTGAGGAATTGTCTCTTTGGAGCATTGGCTATTGTTAGCGGTCGTTTAGAAAGGGCTTTGAAAAGGAAGCACACGAATATACTTTGATATGATTTTTGCAAGTTCTTTTCCCTCCGGTGGACTAATTAACAATTCCTTTAGTGTCACAGTGAAAAGCAGATGCTTGAATAAAATATGAGTTCGACATCGATGGTATTTAGCACAGTGTTGGGGCAGAGATGTTGAGTTCACCGGAGCTGAGAAGTTAAATCCTGAATGTTTTATGAGCACGACCTGTATGGGCCAGGGTAAAATTTATGCATGCGGACTGACATTTCAAAAGTAACTGGTGATTGGGGGTTGAATGCCAAACTTGAGATGCCTTATGGGGTTTCATTTTCAGAAAGTAAGTCTCTAGCACTTTCTGAAAGATCAGGGTCTTTTGAGGGTCTCAAACTGGGCAGCCTCAGTCATGACTCACTTCTGAGTATTTATCCCGAGGTCAAAGTAAGCCTTAAAACCATTGACGTGTCTTTTTGCAGCCGGTAGCTATCATTTATGCATCTGGTTTTTTGAAGAATGCAGTTGTGGATTTTGTAGGTTTCAGTAATCACTCTTAAAAACGAATTTATAATTATCCCTTCTTAGTGCGATTGTGCGGCATGCTGTGCATGCGTTGTCCACTCTAGAATTATCTGCATTTTAGTGGCACTCTAGCGGTATAATTGGTCAATGCTTTGGGATGAAAGGTAACATTTGAATGTGAATCTGTACCGCTGCATACAGGACATCGTTGTGTTCAGGAACTCTTAGATACAGCCAGATGGGATCACTATGATTAGCTAGTGTGACCTCCTGCATAACTCGGGCTGTAGATTGTCAGCTACTGATGCCTGCTTTGTGACTGAGTTACTGGAAATGACAGCACTTGATCTTCATTATTGGGGGAAGATGTTTTCTCTCCATTTGAGCTTGCATTCTGTGACTGACTGGGCTCCTGTTTCCAAGGGACGGCACAACAGATGTGACGCGGACAATGCATTTCGGCACCCCCTCGGCATATGAAAAGGTAATTGGACATCTTCTGCTTTAAGAGCAGGCCCATAGTGTTAGAGCTGTTTAAATGATCATTTACTACCATGTGCGTTTTTAATGGACTTAAAAAAAGTAAAAACGATGTACGCGGTAGAAAGCTCCCTAGTAATGATGGAGTCAAAGTGGCTCATTTTGTCCCTCGTAGCTAGTAGCATCGATGAGGATTCTTAGATTCCGAGTCCGGAAAAGGACCACTGTGATCATGTAGCCTGGCCTCCTATAGTCCATAGGAGTTGCTCAAAACAATTCCTAGTTAGAAAGGAAGCTGTCCGAATTCAGCGCTCCAGAATGTAACCGAAGAAAATACAAAGAATAGCACCTTCCCCCTCGCAGAATCCACATGTCCCACCAGGAAAACCATCTGGCTTCCCCCAGAGAACCTGAGTGACCATGTGTCAAAAACTCAAACTACCTTGCTGGGTAACTGACCCTGCGATCACAAAGCTCAAATGGTGCGGCTGTGCAGGCAGGGCTTGCCGAACAAAGGAATCGCACTGGTTTCACTTAAATGCAACTTTCCCTGCTGGTCTTCCCCTCCTCCGCCCAGCCTGCAGTGCCTTTTGGGGTGCAGAAATTTAGGCCCAGTCTACTTTAGAAAATTAGATCTGTTTAACAGAGGTGAAAAATCCACACTCCAGAGCGGCGTAGTGAAGCTGACTTAAGTTCCCATGGGGACAGCTCTAGGCGCACAAATCCTTGGCTTTAGCCAGCCTTCTGTCCTTGATATGCGCTTTCTCTTCCTTCCCCAATTGAACAGCACTCTAAACCCCTCCCTGGAACCCTGAATGCTGCCCCTGGGGGGCGTGGGGGGGGGGTTCCATGTGGGTTCACTAGGATTTCAGGAGCCCGTTAACCCCTTTCTCCCGTCCATGGCTTCTCTTCCTCCCCCCCCCCAAGAGGCTCTCATATTGGTTTAAAACTGGAGTACGCTGCTGTAAGCCACTTTTAAACCGATATCAGGAAATTCATACTGGGATTTCAGCGATCTTGACTTTTGATACTGTGCCGTAGGACCTTCTCATAAACAAACAAAGGAAATTCAGCCTAGATGGAGCTACCATAAGGTGGGTGAATAACTGGTTGGAAAACCATTCCCAGATAGGGTTGCCAGATGGTTGAAACAAAAATACTGAACACCCTCCCTCCAAAAAAAACACCAGGAAAAAATTCTGTTGAAGGGGAAAAAAAGGGGGAGACCAAAGTTGTTAAGCAAAAAAAAAAAAAAAGACTCCAAGGACTTATTAAGCCAAAAAAAAAAAAAAATTAACAGCATGTCCCCTTTAAGAGTGAGTGCAGGGAACAGGGGAGCGGTTGAGCACTAAGACCCAGGGGAAGCATTGCTTCCCCTAGGTCTTTTGGCCGGCAGCCATTTTGTGCCAGCAGCCTTGGGGAACCAGGTAAGCATGGGGGCTGGGGTCAGGGGCTGGGGGTGTTGGGGATGGGAGGAGGAGGGTCGGGGTGGGGAGGCCGGGCGCTGAATGTTTGTAGGGTTGCCAGGTGCCCAGCATTTTCGCCTCCTGTCCGGGGAAAAATTCAGAGAATACCGGACATCTCAGGTGTGTCTGAATTTTTTTACTGGACAGGAGCCAAAAAAACAGGGTGAATACTGGACACCTGGCAACCCTATTCCCAGAGAGTAGTTATTAATGGTTCACAGTCATGCTGGAAGGGCATAACGAGTGGGGTCCCGCAGGGATCAGTTCGGGGTCCAGTTCAATGTCTTCATCGATGGGTTAGATAACGGCATGGAGTACGCATATAAAGTGTGCAGGTGATAGCAAGCTGGGAGGGGTTGCAAGTGCTTTGGAGGATAGGATCAAAATTCAAAATGATTCTGGACAAACTGGAGAAATAGTCTGATGAGATTCAATGAGGACAAATGCAATGGGCTCTACTTAGGAAGGAACAATCAGTTGTACACATACAAAATGGGAAATGACTACCCAGGAAGGAGTATTGCAGAAAGGGATCTCGGGGTCATAGTGGAAAACATTATTCTAGGACGTATTAACACAATTGTTATGAGCAAGACACAAGAAGTAATTCTGCTCTAATCCATGCAGCGTAGGCCTCAGCTGGAGTATTGCGTCCCGTTCTGGGCATCACATTTCAGGAAAGATGTGGGCAAATTGGAAAAAGTCCAAAGAAGAGCAACAAAGATGATTATAGGTCTAGAAAATGTGCCCAAAAGGGAAGGTTGAAAGAACTGGGTTTGTTTAGCTTTGCTGGTATTGAAAGAAGAATTGAATCTGCTGGAAAAGAGAAGACTGAGAGGGCACATAATAGTTTTCAAGTACCTAAAAGGTTGTTTCAAAGAGGAGGGAGTAGAATTTTCCTCTTAACCTCTGAGGATGGGATGAGAAGCAATGGGCTTAAATTGCAGCAAGGGAGGCTTAGGTTGGACATTAGGAAAAACTTCCTAACTGTTGTCAGGGTGGTTAAGCACTGGAATAAATTGCCTAGGGAGGTTGTGGAGTTACTGGAGATATTTAAGAGCAGGTTAGATAGACACCCATCAGGGATGGTCTAGATGGTGCTTGGTCCTGCAATGAGTGCAGGGATGGGACCTGATGTCCTCTTGAGGTCCCTTCCAGTCCTATGATTCTATGACGTTAAAATCATTGCAACTTTGCATTTATACCAGAACCGTTTGTCTTTCCAAATACTTATAGGAGATCCCCTGTTTTACGAACTGTTTTGTGAACTATTGAGGCATTCATATAATCAAAAAGTTCAATAAAATAGAACATCTTAAAATGACAGTGGGTATGGTACATAAATTGCCATATGGGTGCAATGCATCACTTTCTTCTTGTCTTTCAAACCACTGGAAAGCTATTTCCAATGCACTGAAGGCATAGGACCGTGAAGGGCTGGCTACTTGTTCTTTGACATCATTTTCTGTTATGAGATTTTTTTTTTTTTTTTTTGGTCTGCTGTTGGGAAATTTTTTTTTCGTATAACTGGTTGTTTGTAAGACAGGTGTCCCACCGGCACTCGCTGGAACCCGTTTGGGAGGATTCAGTCCAGTCATTATTGATTCTCTTGCTCTGAATTGTTGTCCTCATGCTTTGCTTTAGGAGCACCTACTTTATGGAGCCTAGCGGAGCTTCTGTAATGCTCTGAGGGCCTCACATTGCAACCCGCTTTTCAGAGGGAGGAAGGAGGTTGCTTTTTATCTTCACGTTCCTCACAGGGTGCTTTTCGTTGTCAGGAATGCTTCACCTACGTCCTGAAGGGCCATATAGCTGTGAGTGCCGCCATCTTCCCTAATGGAACCAAAGGTTGGTGGCTTCATTTGTCTCACTTAGTTCTGCAGCTGCTGGTTGTTCGGCTACACCCAGTCGGGACTGTGGTGCTGTTTTTAGCACTGCTGCCCTGGCCCAGGAGCAGCTGCACCGTGGCCCCGGCAGCAGTCCCGGAACACAGGTCAACCACCTGCCATGCGGCCCCACCTGCTATTTTTAGTACTCTTTCCTTCCCTCCCCCCCGGGAGTAGCTGCGGCTGCGGCTGCGGCTGCGGCTGCGGCTGCGTGGCGGCTACTAGGGCCAGGACCGCAGCTGGGGCCGTGGTGCTATTTTTAGTACCGTGGCCCAGGCTCCAGCTCCCAGCTGCCCTGTGGTGGCTGCCCAGATGTTCCTGGGGTGAGGTAGCCACTCGCCACATGGCCCTACCCCTGGGAGTAGCTGGGGCCATGGCTGCACAGTTCTGCTGAGGAGGTGGGCGGGACTGAAATTTTTGGTGTGCGCCCGTGCAGGCGTGCACCTTAGAGGGAGCCCTACTCAGGTGTGTGGAGAATCGTGACCCTTTCAAAGAATATTATGTTTGACAGTTACAAATATAGTCGGCAGACACAGAAGTCTTGTCTTTAGTTGCATCTCTCTGTGTAACCATTACATTGCATCATATTTATTCAGTTAGCTCCTTTAACACCATTTGTCAACAAAACTCTTGGAGTTTAGTAAAGGGAGTTTGTATCTCTCTCTAGTTCTACAGGTGTAATATTTTCATTGCTGAGTTGCATGGTAACAAATCATTGGTCACCTAGAACTTTACACTTGTCTGGGGACTGTATATGGGCACAGCCTGAGCAAGCAGCGATCTCAGATCACCTGTGTCAAAGGCAGAGGTGTTCATCTCAAGCTAAAGGTGAATCTCTTTTGGTGGTTAGAAGTATAGGGTGTCTGACACACACAATTTTCTGATTCCATCCAGTAAAGGGCAGCGATGCACACAGCAGCCAGCTCCTTGCAGTGTTGTTCCGTCCTACATAAGATACCCAACAAAGATGTCTCTTTCAGTTGGGCTAGGTTCCATTTATGATGCATGTCAAATACAGGCCAGATTTTCACCTGGATGTTGTCATTGGGCAGTTAAGCCCAATGCTGGTGCTTTAGGGAACTATAAGGGGTGTGTGTGTGCGCGCGCACCAGGGTGAGAGAAGGCCCTTTTATCCTCTTAATCTCACCCCCAGTTTTTTTGCTTCTACTGTACTTGGAGCGACCGCCTCCGAGTCAGTGCGTTCTCCAGGGGTCATTCAGCCTCTGGATGTTTGAGGGAGGAAGGGGCTGGTGGGGGTTGTGTTTCTGAGACAGACACGGTTCTGAAAGCCCAGGGGATCGCGAGCCTGGAATTCTGTACTTGAGAAGAGACTTGGCCTGTTACCCAGGACAGTGTTCGTGGTGGTCTCCCCGCCCTGAGACATTCTCCAGCAGGCTCTTTATAGTTGCCTGGTCCAGCTCCCCATGGGCTGGCTGCAAAGATCCTTCACAATTAAATTACCTCCAATGCAAAAACGATAGCAAAAGTCCTCCCTCATGGTGTTTTTCTGGAGGTAAGGGGTGTTTCTATCTATCTTCCCCAGTCTGGGAAAAGGGCATTCTGCATCACCCCTTTCCTCCCAGCATAGATGCTCTCCTGGCAGACAGGCCTGCAGCATAGTCACCTCCGTATAACGAGAGCGTTTTGTCCTCCCTCCAGGGTTTTTGTCTTAATTGGTTGGGCGATTGATAGGCTGGGAGAAGAGGGGAGGCCTTACCTCCCCACCCCTAAAGCTTCTGACCGCAAGCGCTTAAAGAAACAGTTCTCTCTTCTCCCCATGACTCAACCTTCCTCCTGGACCACTTCCTCTCTCCTCACATCTGTCTCTGCTGTCCCTCAGGGTCTTTATTTGGTGGAGACTCTTCGGAACAGGTAGCCCGGACCTCATTGCTTTTTTTCCTTAAAGAGCCACTGTATCCCATTGCAGGTCTGGGGACTTGGTTCTCTTCCATTTACGCTCCAGTGTCCCATGATCAGATCTGCAGGTGTAATAGTCAAAGGACTTTGTCCAGCTGGTTTCCCTCTCAAAATGTCTCTCTCTTTCACTGGCTTGCAGGTCACCTTCTGGATTCCTTTGCCCGCTCTGCGTTGTGGGACTGCGGTTTGGATTACCTGCATGGCACAGGACATGGAGTTGGGTGTTTCCTAAACGTCCATGAGGGCCCATGTGGCATCAGCTACAAAACGTTTGCAGATGAACCCCTGGAAGCTGGCATGATCCTGTCTGATGGTGTGTAGTAGCCGAGATTCTATTCTATTCTATTCTATAGTCTGCTGAGGACAGCTGTGTTAACAAGCTGCTTAGGGAGCAAATCTGAAAGGCACTGGGTGGTCTGAGAGGATGTTTCCTGCCTTTCCATGTGCCAAGTAATTCCTTGTTTAAGACATCGAGAGAGAGACCGTCTGAGTATACCTGGGGCCAGGTCTCTTCAGACTCCATCTTTCTGTTGTGATACTGTAGGCTTGATTCTCTCTCCGCTCCTCCTGATTTACACCAATACAACTGTTAAAGTCAATGGAGTTATTGCAGGCAAATCAGTCTGAGAAACAAACCGGAGCCTCAGACATATTTTCCCACCCTTCAGAGGAAGGATGATTTTATGGTGATTGCATAGGAATGGGCAGCAGGACTTGTAGGACCTAATCCACTGACTGCCTGTATGACCTCGGAGCAGTTGTTTAACCTTTCTGTGGCTGTTTCCCCAGTGGCAAAACATGGGGATAATAATATTTAGTGGGGACCAGGGGTTAGTGAGACTAAATCATTCAAAAACAACGAGCAGTCCTGTGACACCTTCAGAGAGTTACAAAAATGTATAGAATCATGAGCTTTTGTGGGTAAAACCCACTCTCACGAAAGATCATGCTTCTATATATTTTTGTTAGTCCCTAAGGCCATGTCTACACTAGGAAACGATTTCAAAATAACTAAATTTGACTTAATAACTCCCGATTTTACAAAATCAAAATAGCTTGTCCCCACGACGGAGAAGCCTCAAAATTAGTCCGATTCAGGCTCTGTTAATGTGGATGCACTACCTTAACCTAGAACCACAGGAAGCACTGTGGAGTAATTAGTTCAAATTACTCTGGGGAGTCGTTATTTCGAAATAATGGCACCGGAGCGTCCACACTACTGCTATTTGAAAATAACCATTTCAAAACAAGCGTTATTCCCCGAGGAAAGCTGGAGTATAGATTTTGAAATAAGCCGCCCGTTATTTTGACATAACGGGCTTTGTAGTGTGGACCTTCTGCTTATGAATTCAACTTAAGGAGGGTTATTTCGAAATAAAGTGGACCAGGACTCACGTGCCACGAGATTACTCATTGGTTTTAAAGTTACAGGCTAACACATCAACCCCTCTGAGACATTTTAAATCATTCAAGTTTGTTCTTTTGAGATCCTTAAATGAAGGGCACTGTGTACAATGGGCACCCCCCTAAAATGGGGTGGGATTTTTTTGGTAACTGGATTAGTAGAGTATTTGCAGAATTCTGGGGACTGAAACAGACGTGACCCACACTTTGTATTCTTCTCTTGAGATACGAAGGTGACGGCCTAAGCTGTGAGAACTCAGCCTGTCCCCCCACTTGAGCTGTGCATGCAGATTAGGTGGAATGGGAAATTTGTTCATCTCTCTTGGTGGCAGATATCCAAACTATTTAGCTATGCTAACACCCCAGTAGGCAACTCACCTGTTGTGATAAGAAAGTGCCCGGCATGGCACGGACTGGCTGATTATTGTCTGTCTCTGCAGAGCCTGGGTATTACGAAGATGGGTCTTTTGGGATCCGAATAGAAAACGTGGTACTCGTGATTCCTGCCAAAACTAAGGTGAGTGACTCCAGAGCGTACTCCAGAAGCACCTTATCACTTTTCCAGGAGCTAGTGGTTGTAAAAACATGAATGTCTTGAGAGTTTTGAATGAAAAGTCTGGAACTGGACCCAGGCCTGTGTTGCAGGCTGTGGTACCCACAGGCCTGGTTTTCCCATGGGACTGGGTCAGTGCATGTACAAGGACTTTTCTCGCTAATGAAGACCGAGTCTTGGTCTCCTCCTGTAAGCAGATATAAGGAGGACAATACGGCTACTGCTGTGGTCTGCGCAGCTCAGTAGAAAAGGTCAGGTAAGGTTAAAATGTGTGTAGGAGAATTCTAAATGTTACCTCTCTGCTTTGGAGATCCAGGGCCAGAGTCTCTGCATTCCTGCCCCTTTGTGACACTGCAGAAGGGTTGTACAGTAACCCCTTGCTTAAAGGTGTAGTTATGTCCCTGAAAGATGCTACTTTAAGCAAAACCAGGTGAAGCAAATCCAGTTTCCCCATAAAAATGAAGGTAAATGTGTGGGTGGGGGCATTAATTTCTAGGGAAATTTTTTTCAGCAGACATATATACGTATACAGTATAAGTTTTAAATAACTTAGTCCTGTACGCAGCTATAACAACTGAAGCTTGTTTGAGGTGGAGGTGTCAGGGGATGGCATATTCCCCAGGGGGTGTCTTGCTACTAAATGATAAGCTAGCACTCAGCTGAGTGGGAATGTAGCCTCACACCCTCGAGGCAGCCTAAACTGAGACAGGAGGGAGGAAGCACAATAGACTCAGGGCAGTGGTTGCAAAACACTTCCCTGCAGAAACTGAACATGATGCTGAACCGATGCTATTCTGCAGGAGCACAGTGCCAAGGAGAGAGAGAGAGAGAGAGAGAGAGAGAGAGAGAGAGAGAGAGAGAGAGAGAGAGAGAGAGTGTGTGTGTGTGTGTGTGTGTGTGTGTGTGTGTGTGTGTGTGTGTGTGTGTGTGTGTGTGTGTGTGTGTGTGTGTGTGTGTGTGTGTGTGTGTGTGTGTGTGTGTGTGTGGCAGAGGCATTGCCCCTTCAAGTACACTGCTCTTGTAAGTAGACCAGGAAGACCAGACTCAAGAATCTGTAGCTGTGATATCCTGCTTTGTGGAGATGGGGAGGCTTGATGGGGGAGGCAGAGGGGATTCCTTGACATCAGCACCCTTCTTTCTCCCCCCTCAGCCCCTGCACAGCAAGCAGAAGGCTCCCAGGGGCAGATCAAGGGAGCTGATGGGGGGAGGAAGGTTACTAGCCCACCCTGGTTCCAACCCTCCACAAGGGCAGGCTGCTTTTCCAGAAAATCCTACAAGTAGTGGACAAAGAAGGCAGCCAAATAACGACACTACAAGGAAGTATACTGTACAACTTGAAACGAGCATGTGTTCTAATAGATAAGCAAGATAACCTGGGACAGTGTTACATGAGGAGTTACTGTAAAGCTAATGGGTTTCCACAGCTGGAGACCGCTAGGCAAGACAGAGACTCCAGCTGAAGTAGAAGCAACATAGTCTGCGTAGACACCGAAACCTGCCTGGCTGGGTGGATTATGCTTTCATTAAATGCAGGTGATTTTAAAAAGGATTATTTAATTGTATGCTACATTTCTGAGAGCAAAGTGTCACTAGAAATGCCAAAATGAGCAATTGTAGGCAGCTTCCCCTGCCCACAAGATGGTCTCAAGTTTGGGCTTGAAAGGGCCGATCAAAGCTCATTGAAGCCTACATGAACACGCCCATTGACTTCAGTGAGCTTTACATCAGGAACCTACTGATGTCTGCCTGGTGCATTCCAAATGTTTTCCTTTCTCTACCATGCATCAGCCCATCCAAGCACTAGGGTTGCATGTGTTATGCAGACCATTCCTATCCAGCCGGAGCAGTTTCCAATGACTAAGGATGATTTGCCTTATTCCTCTGCAGTACAACTTCAGTAACAGAGGGAGCCTGACTTTCGAGCCGTTGACCCTGGTTCCAATCCAGACTAAAATGATCAGTATCCCTTTACTGACGCAAAAAGAGGTAAGGGAAGTAGTGGATGGAGAGGATCTGACGCATTCTAAAGGGCCAAAGGATCCTGGTCTCCCTTTCATCTCTCAGTAGGGCTACCTTGCGTCTGACGGTGATGTGACTTTGGCAGCTCTCCTACACTCATCTCTGCTTTCCTCTCTTCTTACTCCTACGTCAGTGTTTCCCAACCAGGGTTCCGCGGAACCCTGGGGTTCCGCAGACCATCGTCAGGGGTTCCGCGAGAAATCGTGGAATAAATAAATAAAAACTTTTTTCTTACAATGTAAGCTAACATATATATACTAGCCAATAGCCCGTCATAAGACAGGATTTTCGGGTCTCTCCTCCACGTCCTATTCCCTCTCTCCTAAGCCTCCGGTCTCTTGCTCCGTCTCTCTCTCTCCTCCTCCTTCTGCCTCCCCCCCCAGCTCTCCTCCGCCTTCTGCCTCTCTCTCCATCTCTCTCTTTCTCTTCTCCTCCCCCTCCTGCCTCTCACTCTCTTTCTCTTCTCCTCCTCTTCCTGCATGGGGACCGCGGAGCCCAAACGGCCGCTTGCACTGCTTGCTCCCATGCGGCGGCCCGGCTGAGCGGCGCAGAAGTCAGCCGAGCGCCACGGCGGGAGGCGAAGGACGTTACGGAGGCAACAGCGCCACCCAGAGGCAACACCAAACGCTACAGCGTTACAGAGTCACAGACATTGGGCATGATATATAACAGCTCTTTACAAATAAATTTTCTTGATAATAATTTAGCCGTAATTGAATTATGCTCCCCGCTGCCAACTTTTTCTGGCCAAGCAAACGTTTTCATAGGTAGGGGTTCCTCGGGATATGAAAAATTATTTTAGGGGTTCCTCCATGGGAAAAAGGTTGAGAATCACTGCCCTATGTTACCTGCAGCTCTATCATGTAGCTGCTCACTTTGTTTCCTTTGTTGCAGCCTTTCTATTGTATTGTCCCCACAAACTTAGATCAGCCTCCCCTTCCCCTTTTCCAGTATATCCTCTCTACTCTTCCTTCCTACCTTTTCCTGACCAGTAGCCCTGCCAGCATTCCCTTTTCTGAACACATGTCCCATGTGGCATCGTCGTCGGCCTTCAGGTCCCAAATGGTAGCCCGTATCTAGGTGGCTAGTCTCACTCAAGGCTGTATGTGTAATGAGCGCAGGGCTCTCAGGCCCATGTATTAAAAAGAGGCCACTGAATTTTGGGGTGTCCTGTTGGAGACACTCATTTTTAGAGAAGATAAATTAGCCACAGAGCCAACTGAAGGCAAAGGAAAGAGCCTCCCCTCCTCTGAAAATCTGGTCCTCAATGCCTCAGTTTTGACACCCCAAATTACAAGCCATTGTTGAATATATGGGCCTGGCCCTTTTCCCTTCTGCTTTGGTGACCTGGTTGCTCTTGGAGCAATTAAAAATCCAGCAGGAAAAACATAAAACGTACAATATTTTCAAATTCTGAGTATTGCACTTGTCAAAATAACACAATATAATTGCAGCGGTTTCAGTTATTTTTGGTCATTTTTATTTCACCTTACCTGTCGGCAGCTACGTCTGTCACCATACAGACCACAAAAAAAGATTCAGAAAATGATATTTGACAAATAGATTCCTCACTAGGCATATTAATACAGAACTCTGAAGAATTCATTTCAACTATAATACAGAACCATGTTTCCCACAGCCTCCAGAAACAGTGCAAAGGCTGGGGGCCGGGGCAGTTAGGGATAATAGAGGAGCTGAGGGAGAGGGTAGTAATTGCTGGGAAGGAGTCTGGGTGTGAACTTGGAGCATTGTTGGGTGTGGGAGGAAAAATATGGAACAGGTTTTTTTGAGGATGGGGAGGAATGGGTAGGAAGCCACCCTCATGCAGACCCTGGCTAACTCCTAGACTATCCCATTTAGCCAGGTACATCTGCTCCATCCCCCAATTCCCTTGTGGCCCTGCACCCCTTCTCCCTCTGTCCATGTGTCCCTGCATCCCCTGTGCCTCTACTCCCATTCAGCCCCTGCCCCAGTCTGTCCTCCCCCACTAGCCTTTTTCAGTCCCTGTCTTACCCCTCTACAGCCCCGCGCAGTCTGTCTCCACATAGCTCCGGTCTCCTTAACTGGCCTGACAGGCGCTGTGAAGAAGGCAGGCTCTGCCTCTTTCTCTCCCCTGGGGCTTGCTGTAAGTGGCTGCTGTGTTCTGTCACCAGAGCATCCTCTGGTGGGCAAAAGATGGAAGTGCAGTAACTTTTCAGCAGAAGCTTTTTTTTCTGAGCAAACAAATGAAAAATACGTGCAGCTCATTAATTATGCACACACGCAGTAGCGCAGAATCCCCCCATTGAGAACTGATGATGTTGCCCATGCAAAGTGCAGGATGAATAGATTATCCTCTGCTCCTCTTCTTGATTTGCTTTAAACATGACTCCTCTTCTTTTCTCTAGTGTGACTGGGTGAATGATTACCACCGGACATGCAGGGAAGTGATTGGGGAAGAACTGAAGAGCCAAGGACGACATGACGCTCTTCAGTGGCTCATCAGGGAGACAGAGCCCATCACCAAAATGTGTTAAGATCATTTTTTAAAAAAAATAACTTTTTAAATGGTTACAGTTAGAATCGTTCAGCCTTGAACTACTCTATTCCCCCAGCCTTCGTTTGAAAAATGGAAGTTGATTGAGCAAGAGCCTTTGATCACCATTTGAAAATAGTGGCAGAAAGGTGACTTTTTGTTTAGCTTTCCTTTGTGGAGGGGACAGGAGTGTTCTATCTGTGAATAATTTTTCTGATGATGAGCAAAATCTCAAATGTGAAGTCTTTTGCTTTTGAATTCTGGGCCTTGCTGAAACAATCATTTGATACTGGCATGGTTTATTCATTTTGGTTTATCACTGTGCAAATGCAGTGGGTTTACATTCTTGGGTTCCAGTTGCCAATACACTGCTGATGTTAACTGTTAGGCTGACGGGCTTATGCTTCTGATCAGCTAATAAAAGTTTCAGAGCCCTGATTTGCTCCATTGCCTTCAGTCTCTTTGGTCTCTTTCAGTGGTGTAACTGATTTGATTGGTCTTTAAATTCAGAGCCATGCCCAGTGCTCCCCCACCATGGGCACACCTGGTTTGAAATATGTAGACACGCCTTTCCCTGTACTTGGAGTTGGGGCAGGTGTTAAGAAACATCATAGGAGTGCTCTGTTCTGTGGCAGATCTCTGCACAGGATTGAGGACAAAATCCTATGGAGGTATGTGCATGCAAAGGGCCTTGGTTGATACACCTGCCCATAGGTTACAGTATTTATCTACTTATGTGGTGCCCATCCATGCAGTAAATGAGAATACAATGCCATAGAAATACCTGGGAGTAGCTGTTTAAAGAAAACGTCTAAAAAAGGTGGATGCAAACCAAACAGGCTTGCACAGAGCTCAATTTCCATCTCAGTCTGCCTTTGTTTACCAGGGAGTTACTCTATCTGGATCTCAGTACAACACAGAGAGCCCTCTAGTGGCTAAGCAGTAGATTGCAAATGAACATTATTCACACATGCCCTGTACTCTGTATCCATGATGAAGAAAAAAAAATCCATCCTCCACAACCCACTTGTAGATTTCCCCATGGAAAATCTCGTTGCTCAGCATTTATTGCAGTGAAATCAGAGTTAGGCCGATAATGCATAATAATATTGTGATAACATATTCACTAAAGCTCTTGAAGTAATGTTCCATCCTCTTGATGGTACCAAAAATTCAGAAACCTTCCTTAGACATTGCAGGAACACCAAGGGTTTTTCCATCCAGATAGTAGATCTGATGTTGACAAGATGCTGCCAAGCTATTGTAGCTCAAATGTATTTCTGTAATTTTTTTTTTTTTGGAAAGTGAAAATGGTAATTAAGCTGCATTAAATGGCATAGAGTGTGTTTAAATAGTCCTCAGCAAATTGGAAACCCAAATGCAGTGCGGATGCCTGACAACCGGCAAGTGAAACTGACTAGAAATAGGCAATGAAACTGAGCCGTCTCCTCATTGACACAATCCAAGCTGAGGGGAAAAAACCCAAAGTGAAATACAAACATTAAAAAAAGTCAGCCACTCAGATTTTTAAATTGTCTTTAGACAAGGGATGAAACTTCAGAAGAATGGCTTTTTTTCTTTCTTTCTAAGTATAGCTTGTATCTTGATTGTGTCCCTGTTGGGTTGTGATGATATTTCAGTGCAAATCAGTGTTTTCTTTTGTGTGCACAGTGTTAATGCTGTTGTGAACATGGAGGAGAAACATCTTGCTTCCGTTTGCTGGGTGCTTCCTTGCCAAATACCTGACACGTGATATGACAGGCTCCAGGTTTGTACAGGGGCTTTCTCAACAAATCATCACATGGAGATGAATCTGCATTAGCTGCCATCCAAATTAACGTGTGCACAACTGGGATTCGGTGATCAGAGGGGTACGAGTTCCATGCCTGCAGCTGTACTGCCTCAGGTTGTGTGATCTTGTCTGATCTCACAGACTAAGCCGGGGCAGTCGTCGGAATGAGACACTTTTAGGGAAAGCAGTGATCTTGATCGCTGAAGTAGGGAGCCTGCTTTCTCCTGGTCAGCACTAAGCTGGCGTGGAGACAGGCTGCTGCTGAAGGATTAAAGACTGAGATGTGAAATGAGGATCCTAGGCACTTGTAATTGCTAAACCTCCCCAAAATAAGGTTTTACTAGGGGAGCCCTGCTCACATTCTAATCTGCATTAGCGACTTCCTGCCAATTGGCTTCAATTAATCACATTCTTCGCTCTCTTAGCCAGGGGCCCAGTGGGACCCTCAGACAGGCTCCCTGCCTGCCGCACCCCCCACGCCACTCAAAGTTGCCGGCTGTTGGGGCCATGTGTGTCTTTTTTTGCGCCATGTGTCCCTTGAGGGGGAGGGGAACCCTCTGTGTGCTGCCTGCACTGCAAGCACAGCCCAGACAGCTCCCATTAGGCCCATGGGCCCTGCAGTTGGCCACATTGAGCGGGGCGTGGGTGTGCAGACGGCAGGGAGTCCGGTTGGGCTGTGAGACGGTGGTGGGCCGGTTCCAAAGGTTTGGCAGGCGGCCCGCAGGCTGTATTTTGCCTCAGCACAGCGGGAGGTTATAAGCAGGTGTTGCTACACTGCTGACCCTTAACTACAGGCTGCCAGTCGGTGTCAGCTTTAGCTGTTTTACGTTAGGAACATTAGCCGACGGCTGACCACAACAATGCCATCGTCCAGTGGTTTTCCAACGCAGGGTCGTCACCCAGCACTGGGTGGTGGAATGTCGGGCGCTGGGTCTCGTTGCTGCAGGGGGGTGAGGTGACCAGTGTGGGGGGGGGGGTGGCTAAGGCAGCCACCCCTTATCCTGGCACCGCAGACTGCGCTGTGCCCCAGAAGCAGCCGGCAGCAGTTCCGGCTCCCAAGTGTGAGTGTGTGTGAGGGAGAGTGCCCAGGGTTCTGTGTCCTTCCCCCTGCCCTGAGCACTCGCTCCACACTCCCATTGGCAGGAATCGTCTGCTGGCTGCTTCTGGAGTGCAGCATGGTCTGGGGTACCAGGAGAGGCAGGAAGCTGCCTTAGCCGCCCCACTGCACCGCTGACCGGGAGCCACTCAAGGTAAACTCCTGCCCCAGCCCTGTCCCCGCCCCAAAGCCAGAGCCCCCTCCTGCACCCCAAAGCTCTCCTCCTCAGCCCCACCTCGGAGCCCACACTCCAGTGACAAAGCCGTGGCTGGGTTGATTTAGTTGGGATTGGTCCTGCCTTGGGTAGGGGGCTGGGCTTGGTGACCTCCTGAGGTCTCTTCCAGCTCTGTGATTCTATGTTGGGTCACGGGCTTCCACAATTTTCTTCAACTGCGCCATGAGAAAGAAAGTTTGAAAACCGCTGTCATACTTAGTAACTGTGGTGCATGCCAGTAAGTGTGAGCTGAAAGGCCAAGTGACCTCTGGGGTAAGGTTAAGAGTCTCTCCTGGCTTTTTACAGTAAAAAGTCAGGGACGGGTCATGGGCCATAAACTACCTGCTCCAGCTCCAGCTCCATGCGTGCTGACCCAATCCCAGCTACAGCTGCAGCTCTGGGGCTGATAGCTGCTCCTACCCTGTGCCAGGACAAACCACAGAGGTCCTGGCAAGTCAGGGGATCTGTGACCAAGACAGAATTGTCCCTGGGCTATGGCAGAAAGTCACGGCCACACTGCTCAGGTGATGGAACAGGGGCTGAGCCCCCTGTTGATGCTGCATTAGGCACAGTGGGAGTCAGCGTAACATGGTATAAAGCTGTAGCCCTGCCGACGTGCCTGGGAAGACTGCAGGGCGATGAGGAACATGTCATGTTTTTCTATAAGGATGGTGTGTGTGTCTGGATGGGGGACATTTTGACCTTTCTATATTATCTCTGGCATCTTGGCTGGGTTAGCATGTTTGTGTTCTTGCTACCTGTGCTAATAAATATGAGAGCACCTTTCCTAAGTGTGTACACATGGGTCCTCATTGTAACTCGCACACCGCTGGGTCTGGTCATGCGGCGGAGCCCTGCCAAACTACAGTGTTAATTGGCTTTTCCAAGTCAGCGCTATCACTTACACACACGCCCTAGGTCAGGCGGCATCCTCGCCAGTTGTTCAGCTTAATGGCTTTATGTAAATGCGCTCTCATTGTCCTCCGCTGATAGGCAAGCTGGTCACGTCGGCAAATGCACGTTCCTTTGTCTAGGGCCAGCTGGCTTTCTGCACTGCTGCCCCAATGCATTTTACACATGCATTTCCAACACGCTGCTATAGCTCTTCGTACACAACCCGTGCGTGCAGCATGCGGTGATGTCTGGGACCCATGTGTCACCAGTTTATATATGGTGCCTTACATGACGCCTTGGAGATGCGTAATATTTATTTATTTAATTTTTATTAGAAATATTTTTACCCTGCCTCTCTCTTTAAAACATGCGAGGTGGCTTACAAAATTTTTAAAACACAGTGTAAATATATATAAAAAATTAAAATGCGAGACCGCAGGGGGACATAACACCTGCTAAGACATCTCGAGAGGAGGGATGGACACACACACACAGACTCAAACACTAATAAAAGCATGAGTAAAAAGGGTGGCTTTAGCCTGACACCAAAACAATGCTAGCGTTGGCGCCAGGCGAATATCCCGGGGGAGAGAGTTCCACAGCCTGGGAGCAAAAGCTGAGAAGGCCCCTGCTCTGCGTAGAGTTAATCTTATCGCCACAAGTGGAGGAACACAGAGCAGAGCCTCCCCAGCTGACCTCAATCCCTGGGCAGGTTCATATGGGAGAAGACGGTCCTTCAGATACCCCAGACCCAACCCGTTATTATGACAACTATGTATTGGGGCCATAAATACATGGGCCCTGATGTGAGTTACAAGATGGGGGCACCTCTACCAGTTGGCCCGGAAGGGAACCCAGTGTCACACCCATTGAAGTCAGTGGGTGGTTTTGCTTAGCCACTGGTACCACCATATGACTCAAGCTTTTAGGGCTAGTAAATGGGGGGCAACACCATCTCAACGGAGCAATCCCTGTTTACCTCAGCGGAGGCGCTGGCTGAGTACAGGCAGCACTACTGGAGCGGTAAGGACACACGTAAGCTGGGGAAATGTTCTGACTGCACGGGGAAGGCGGCTGTCAAGTTTTTTGTTGCCCTTCCAATAAAGGCGTTACGAGAGGCGCCAGTGCTAATTTTTCACCTAGGAACATCCCCCAGAGGCGGCACTGTTCAATCATGACTGGAGCTTGGACACGGAGTAGTGGCAGCACGCCCATCTCTAGCCAAGGTTTTCCAGACAAATAGACCATTTCTCCTTGAGTCGGAAGCTCCGTGTTCATTTATCACAGGCAGAGCGCTCCGACTGTCGGTAAGTGGTTTGAAAAGCTATCTCCTATGAAACCCTGTCCTCTGCCCACTTTTACTTTAAGTGTCCCTGGCAGGGGTGAAATTCAGTTGTTTTGGAGCTTAAATGACTCATGACTCACCTGCAACGGGGACGCCAAGATTGGCTCACACGGCTATTCAATCTGTTGCTTCCCAAGGCAGCCACTGGCCTTAGGTTTGATTGAATCAGATCAGGCCTCAAAAAATAAATGTGTCCAAGAATGCTGGGACTCAGGAGGTCCCTGACAAATCTGCCTTTGGCAGTTTAGGTGGGCAAAAGAGAAATTAGCTGAGAACCCCCTACGCAGACGGAGAGTCAGGCTAAAAAGTGGCAGCATTCCAGAGACGTGAGGAAAGATGGAGACACTGGCTTCCCCCTGGATATAAAATAGGTGGAGACACTGGTGGAATTCTCACAAGGACTAGCTCAAAGGTGATCATAACTTTTAGTATGGGGCAAATTCCCTCTCTAAATTACATGTAGCTGCTGTCAGAGGCTTCCCGTAGGCAGGGCACGCCACAGGGACTGTGTTTGAATTGTCCCGTTTATAGTCAGGTGTTTAGCAGGGGGTTGAACTGAGGCGGTGCCGATGCACAGGGTGTCTATGGAGCTGGGAAAGCGGGGTGCTGTGGAGAATAGGAGAGCTGTAGATGCAAGCAGTGTCACTGATTTATCTCAAAGCACTAATGAACTCAGTGTAACGAGCAGGGGCGCTTTCTAGCTTGGTGCTTGCATGGCCCCGTTTACCATAGTTGATGAGCACCTCATAACATTGTACAGAGTTTTATCCACACAACCCCCTTGCCCCTCCGCCCATGAGCACTACCTTCATCTTACAAACAGGGAATGGAAGCATAGGCTGACTTGACTAGGGTCATGGTGAGTCTGCGGCTGAGCCCAATGAGGTCCTGATCAGGGCTCTTCCTGCAAACGCACTCTTCCTACCCCAGTGTAATCCCCTCTATTCCCCTTATATGCAGATGGCACCAAAGGGGTGTGATCGTGTAACCCACACAGCTAGGCTATGTCTACACTTGCGGCTTCTTGCGCAAGTACGGCCGTTCTTGCGCAAGAATCTGCAGAGCGTCCACACTGCCCGCCCGCTCTTGCGCAAGGAAATTTACAGTACGGCGTGGTAAAGAGAGGGCTCCTTGCGCAAGAGTTATGCTCTTTTTTATCAGGTGTAAGCCCTCTTGTGCAGGAGCTCTTGCGCAAGAGGGCAGTGTGGACACTCGACAGGGATTTCTTGCACAAGAAACCCCTATGGCTAAAATGGCCAGAGCTTTTTTGCACAAGAGAGCGTCCACACTGCCATGGGAGCTCTTGCGCAAAAGCACAGCGCGCACATGGCAGTGTGGACATTTTCTTGCGCGCAAGACTTCTTGCACAAGAACCCTTGCACAAGATGTTCTTGCGCAAGAAGCCGCCAGTGTAGACATAGCCCTAGTGTGGTTCACTGACCAATTCAGTGGCACCTGATCACAGCAACAGATAAGACCAAGAGACCTCTACAGTATGGGCTGGGTGCCAGCCGGCTTTTAGCTCAGCGGGTAGAGGCTCCTATACTAAGCTTCACTGAGTCCCAGGTTCAAATCCGCCTGGTGGCGGTTACAATTGGCTTTGGGGTGCGTAGTGCTGTGTGGGAGATCTGGCACAATTCCTTGCTCCCAGGACAGGAAGAAGCTGGGGAATTGGCTGCGGTACCCCGTAGTGAAATGAAGATACCCAAAGTTCGTTCCTAAGTGTGTTTTCCGTGATGAGGACAAAACTCCCCCTGGCTTAGGTTTTAATAGAAGTTACTGTAGTAATAAGAGAAAAATGAAACAAAAGCCTCTAGAGAGCATAAAAATGAACTGAGTTGATGTTTAATTAAGTTGCCTATTAATAGTTGTGTACTGGCCTGGAAGGATTTTAATGCAACAATTAAAATAAGGAGCTATCTTCTCAGCTCTCCGACTTCTCTGGGGGGTGCCTGCAAGAAGGGCAGGCAGCTCAGATGAAGAGCCATTTGTTTTCTTCTATCCATCTTGTTAAAATTATTCTACATTTGGCATGCAGCACACACACACAGAAACAAAAGCCAAGACATTTCTCTCTTGCAAATCTTAGCGTCAAAAACAAGCACTCATTTTAAAACAGTCTAAGGGGCAGAACTTTAATACAATCCTGGCTCTTTCAAATTCCTCCTGTTTTACAGGAACTCAGCGTTATCTGGTGGAATTCATCCAACAAGGGGGAAGGAATTGTAAAGGGCCAGGATTGTGAGTTGCAGAGTGAAGAACTGAAGGGAAAAGAGTTAAAGGTTTGGGGAAAAAAAATATTGTAGATGGGAAAAATCAAGGTCATGTCACATGCATGCTAATGAAGAATTAAGATTTTCATTAGCTACTGATGGGATATGGTAATATCTAGGACATTGTAATGAACTCTGTGTGTGTGTGTGTGTGTGTTAGGGATGTGATTGTGTAACTGAGTAAAAGGTTAACTAATAAGCCTGGGTTACATGAAGGTTCCCACCCCATTCCTGGGGAGCCAGCTGCCACCCCGTGCTGCTGTCTCTGTATCAGAGGCAGTGGCGTGGGGGCAGCAACCAGGCCCCCACGAGCAGGGGCTGCAGATGGCAGTCAGTGTGCACTGGGAGCCGGCTTAAAGCTGGCTCCCCAGGAATGGGGTGGCAGGTGAGAATTGGTGCATGCTGAGCGCTGGCTTAAAAGCCAGCTTCTGGTGCACACTGGCTCCTGGGGAGCTGGCTGCCACTGCAGGTGCGTGTAACCATGTCTCCACTGAGTGTTTCAGTGGTGACACATTTACACAGTTACCTGCATTTTAACGTCGTATGTGTGAGAGAGAGAGTTTTGCACCTCCCCTCTCTGCTGGACGGAATGTCCACGTGTGGCTTTGCAATGTGGTTGTAGCCGTGTGGGTCCCAGGACACTAGAGAGACAAGGTGGGGGAGGTAATATCTACTTGTGGGCCAACTTCCATTGGTGAGCAAGACAAGCTTTCAAGCTTACACAAAGCTCGTCTTCAGGCAGTCAGCACCCCCATTAACAGTGGGGTGGAGCTGTATCTTTATCACCTTTGGTCAAAGGACTGTGGCTTTTTTGGAGCCCCAGGTCGATTTTGATCTGTTTTATTTTTATTTATTTGCATAGCTGTAGCACCAGGAGCCCCACTCATAGACCAGGATCCCGTGGTGTGAGGGGACATGCAAACACCAGCAATTTACCATCTAAATGTTATACTATTACATGTATGCAGTTAACCAATGAGCTTACATACAAGGCTAAGGATCAGTAAGACCATGCTGTGTGCCTGCACTGAGACAGGAGTAATGAGAGCCTGCATCCCTGCATACTCCATGTTTAGCCAGGCACTTGTCATGCATTATGAGGCCAAGGTGCTAATGGAATACATACTCGATCATAAGCCTATTTTTTTTTTTTCAGTAAAAAATAACACCGTAAAGAGCAGGGGTCAGCTTATGAATGGCTTATTGCATTTTACCAATTTTTTTTTAACTTAGTTGGGGATGGGGTCAGAAAACTTCAGTTCCCAGCCCAGCAGGGCAAACCGCTGGCATGCTGGGACATTTTATGTACCTGGAGTACCTGCAGTTCACAGAGCCCCTGAGCTCTCATTGGCTGCTGTTCACTGTTCCAGGTCAACAGGAATGGTGGGAAGTGGCGGCCAGCACATCCCTTGGCTCGCGCTACTTCCTGCAGCTCCCATTGGCTGGGAACGATGAACAGCAGCCAATAGGAGCTTAGAGACTCTGTGCCTGCAGATCCTCCAGTTAAACAAAACATCCCAACGTGCCAGAGGCTTACGCTGACAAGCTGGGATCAGAAATTTGCAAACCACCGATATAGAGTCAGCTTATGAACTGGTCATGGTGATTTTTACAATATTTTTAACTTGAGGCGGTCGGCTTATGAACGAACAGGCTTATAATCGAGTATATATGGTACTTTTGGAAGAGGATCCCAGGCTTCCCCACCCACCTGGTAGAATCAAAAATGTAGTTGTGACCTTGATGTAGGGTGATGTAGGTTAGCTTAGATTTCGGCAGCTGTGGGCACTACAAAGGGGCAGAACCTGCGTGTAAACAAGGAATGCTGTGATGTGCAGTAGCAGCGCTTACCCTTACGTTAGGGGTTTGAACTGATGCAGTTACGCATCAATAGCTGCTCACTGATGGCTGAAATCAGGGTTAAATCCCAGTATATATATTTTTGGAGGCCCCTCAGTGTTGACTTCATTTTCTGAGTTAGCTTTGGACTTTGCAATCTTACTGCATTAACAAAGAACGTGTACTTCCATCAGGAGATCTTTGCGAAAGGAACACAGAAGCCATGCAATCATCCTCAACCCAAGGACAGAAAAATATCCGCAGTCTCAATTCACTCAGCTGTGGGCGATGCCTTTTTGGAGGCTTTGTCTTTTTAAAGCAAATAAGCAATGAAGCTCCACCAAATACTCTGTAGCACAAGACCCCTCTGTGGGTTTGAGTCACCCCAGAAATGAAACTGGCAAGTGGAATTTAAAATGTGAAACTAGAGAGTGCTGATTTCTGAACCGTGCTTTATATACAGCCAGATCTTTCTCTCTCTCCTGTGTCTCAACTAGATAATAAAGTCATTTAGTCAGCAGATGGCACTGTTTGTTTCAATCTTAACAGCCGCTACTGCAGATGGGCTTTGATAAGAAAGTGGGTCAGCTGTTGAAATGTGTTTTACTACAGCCCTTAAATCCTAGAGCACAAATCATGCGGCTTTCAGGGTATTTTCTGGCTGCTTCTCTGTGGCCCAGTCCTGCAAGTGTGTCCTGCTTTTTTACTGCGCCCCCCGAGGTCTCATGGTAGCGAGCACTTTGTTGGGTATGGTGGTTTGCAGGACTGGGCCCAACCGCGTATGTGTGGACCATGATGTCCTAACCTACCGTCGCGCTCCAATGCAGATTCACTTTCGGACCGTCGCACATTGCTGTGTCAGGTTAACAGTGGCCGGGGTAACTCCCTGTCTCAGTTGTCGCTATTTAGGAGTCCTTCTAGAAATTCCATCAGCCCAGAGCCCTTAAAACATTCCCCTCCTGTGTCACATGTATTTATAGACCTCACACCAAAAGCTATTCTGGGGATTCCTCCCTGCTTTTTGCTTCTGGCCCTACCTGGCCAGAATCTTTTGGTCCGTGAAGCTCTCCTGTAGCTCCCACTGTCCCAGCTTTCCTTCTGACTCTTGATAGTGATCGTTTGGCCTCATGACAAGGCAACGAATGAGGCCCAGGTGAGCTGGATCATTCCCTCTGAAAGGGAACTGACCAGTCCAATTTCTGACCATCAGAATACCAAAGTCCTAACACAGTGACCTTGCACCAGCACTGATGGTAACCTTGAAAGCCCTGAGCCTCGCCACAGGCCCGATCCAAGTAAACCAGGGGCCAGACCCAGCCTGTAGGTCATAGGTTTCCTACACTTGCTTTAATGTCCCAGAAGTGTATCCTGCAAGGTGCTGGAAATGCCTTATCCAAACTGGGACCGGACACAAGGAAGAAGGTGCTCCTAGGCCTGATAAAAAGTCCAGGGTCCAGCTGAGGAGGCCTCTGTGTAAACAGCACACACTGAGGAAACAGCACACACGGAGGAAGTCTCTTTCCAAGTGTGTGTGTGCACGTGCACATATGCATGTGTGTACATAATACACAAGCTGTCTTAAATAACCAGGCAACGACCCAGCAAAATTGGCTGCTCAGTAGGAAGGGACTTTTTAATAGCAAGGGAGCAGAACAGAACAGAGTATGGATGGCGATATTTTAGGGTGGTCTCAAGACGGTAGGTTGCCTAATAGAAGTGCTCCCTTGTGCTCACTGTATATGGTTGTGCTGCTACCAGTGAAGAGCTGTCATGTTCCACCACAGAGGTGGCTGCTTTTTGGTGCTGAATGAAGTGAAAACTGTGCATAGCTATCCATCCATCCAGGTGTCTAAGTTTTGCCGTTGTTCCTCTCTAGCTGAATAAAAGCCTTAAACAAAATGTATAGCACACAGCTGTACAACTAACGAGCTACATGTCCACAAGTCTGTAACCTGATTACACGTGAAATGTAATTGGGCTGTCATGGGAAAACAAATGTGAGCTACCTACGTACCTCCTTCTTGCCTTCTGAGGTTGCCAGCTCTCTTGATTTTATCACAAGACTCATGATATTTAGTTTTCCATAAAGTGGCAGGTACAGCAATCAACACCTGATGTGAAAATCATCTCAGCTTTCATTAAAGAAACAGAGGAACTAAGTTGCTAGCACAGCTTGCAGAGACAAACTTGAAAATTTGAAGCAAGTGCATCCTAAAGGCTCAGGAACTGGAAGGCGAAGAAAACAAGCCTAATATCTGCAAAAGTGACGAGGAGTCCTGTGGCACCTTATAGACTAACAGATTTATTGGAGCATAAGCTTTCGTGGGCAAAGACCCACTTCATCAGATGCATCTTTGCCCATGAAATCTTATGCTCTGATAAATCTGTTAGTCTATAAGGGTGTATCTCGACTACATGGCTCTGTCGACGGAGCCATGTAGATTAGTCAGGATGACAAAATAAAGGATTTCACGAGGCATAAAGGATCTGCTGACGAAGGGTTCTGGGGTCGGCAGCTCCCCGTCTAGACTGCCATGCTGTGCCGACAAACAGCTGATCGACACAGGGCGGCGGCCATTTTGATTTAAATGAAGTGGCGATTATTTACATTGCCGCTTCATTTCCCTTTTTCGAGTACACTAATCTACATGGCTCCGTCGACGGATCCATGTAGTTTAGACGTGCCCTAAGGTGCCACAGGACTCTTTGTCGCTTTTGCAGATTCAGACTAACATGGCTACTCCTCTGATATTTGAGCCTAATATTTATTATTTTAAAAATAATCTCATGATTGTTAAACTGATCTCATTACTGCTGGGGGTCCTAATTTTTGATTGTTGAGTGTTAGCAGAGCTGCCTACGAATATGTCATTGACTAATGAAGTTGTACTTACAGATAACATGCAGATTTGAGCTTTGAATTAGCTTCTTGGTAGAAGACACGTAACATACATCTATAGAAACAATGCGTAATCCCGTAGCACCTTAGGGTATGCCTACACAGCAGTGTTATTTTGGAATAACTACGTTATTCCGAAATAACATAGTGCGCATCTACACTACAAGCTTTTATTTCATAATAATATTGAGCTGGAGGACTTCTTACTCTGACTCATTGTGACCCTAATTTCCTGAGGAGTAAGGGAAGTTGAAGGAAGAGTGTTCTTCCTTCGACTGCCTGCTGTGTAGACAGAACCTAAAGCTGAGTTAAGCTATTTTGACTTAAGCTACGCAGTTGATGTATCCCGAAATAGCTACCCCACATCCAAGGAACGTGTCCGCTATTTCAAAATAATTTTTCGAAATAACAGACACGCTATTTCAGCATCCCTGTAACCCTTGTTCCACGAGGAATAAGGGATGTCTCGAAATTGTGCTTTAATTAGAAATAAAATCAAAATAAGATACGCAATTTGCATAACGCAAATTGCGTATCTTATTTCTATTTTAGAGTGCAGTCTAGACATACCCTTAGAGTTTAACAAATATATATTTGTCCATGAAAGCTCATGGTATTTTGCGTGTGTGTGTGTATTCAGAAGCTTTTGTGGGCAAAACCCATGAAACTCAGATGAGCTATCAAGGAATAACAGAAACCCAGAATTTATAACAATAACAGAAGGAGGGAAAAAGGTACCTGTCAGTTGTAGGACCGGTGCTAATGAGGCTAATTAAGTGGACTGGAAGTGTCCCATACTTAGCTTTTGATGTAAAAATGAGGTGTTAAATGCAGGGAAGGTTGGCTTTATAACGCAACATCCACGTCACATGAACAAAGATATTAATTTAGCGGCTTACTGAGCCCCATTCAGCCTATGGAGGTTAACCGAGCCCCATTCAGCCTATGGAGCTAGGACTTTGAAGGCACATGCACATGTCCCTTCCCAGGAGCACCATGTGGTCACTCTTTCTCTGACGTTCTCTTAGATGGGGTGTCCCAGCATGCTGAAGAAACTGGGCAGTCGCAGTTGGAGCCTTTGCCAGGAGCACCGGGGGGCAGGGCTGTCAGCCACTTTCTCCCCAGTCCTGCTCTTCACCAAACAAGGACTTGGAGGTCACATACCCTCAGGAGACACCTTCCAATCTCACCAGTCTGCACCAGGGGCAGTACGTTGACTGCCTGAGAAGCCACAATGTTGTCAGTTGTTCTGGACTTTGCCAGAGGTCTTGTGGGAGTGAGGGTAGGAAATGGGAGTGAGTGGGTAGGGAGATGGGCAGCCCCTACTGAGGGGGTTACATAATGAACAGGTCCTACGTGGCCTGTGTAGGAGAAAGAAAGAGCCTGAAGCATGGGCCTGGTGCTTGAACCAAAGTAAGCAAGAGTTATACTATGAGTAAAAGACAGGTCGTGTCAAAAGCAGATGTTTGCCTCTCGGCACTAGAACTGCTCGCACGGATAGAAGCACATGAAGTATGTAAATACACGCCACCAGGACAGTACAGGGACACCCAGCTGAGTACATGATAACATAGTTTGAAACAACAAGAGCGAAAGCAGAACAACGGGCAGTGAATGCTTTGGAGGAAAGTACAAGGGGAGGTACCAACCGTGTCATTAATGCGTAAGATGATACGTACGCTGTGTATCATCGATGGTTCATTTCTGTCTATAAATGTTGGGGTATCTCGACTTAATTCTTTGGCCGGCCTAGGGGCAATAGTGAAATCCATACTAGTGATTGAGCTGAGTCCATTGTCCCAGGTACAAATACGTAGGGGGTCAGAGGCCATCTGGCTACCGACAACTATGAATGTACTTCGTTCGACAATAAACCTGACTCGGGTGCCTTCCAGGAGCGGCTCGAGGAGAGCTGCTGGCAACTGGCGCCCTAGGTGGAATGCGCGATCAGCACCCTGCCTCCATAGCCCTCAATGGCGTGACATCATCATTGGGCGCCACGTTAAACACGGTGCCCTAGGCAACTGCTGAGGTTGCTTACATCCACGGGCCACCTCGGGTGCCTTCGCATCTTATCTGAGTCTGTGGTCTTTGGGGGCTCTCGTGAAGTCTATTATGCTAGCTACCTGCATAGAGCTGGCACAATATCCTGAAGGAGCATACAAAAATGCACGCAGCCGAATATTTATCATCACTGACGGAGCAGGAGACCTGTTGGGATGCCAGTGAATCTTGAATTTACTGTATCGCTGTCCTGAGCTAGTATAACCAGTCCCCCCTCTACCTGTCATGCCTCCTACAACATCCTTATAGGAGCTCCTGAGGACTGACTACTCTGACTGACAGAGGGAGCAGCTGTAGGCAAATGGATCTCAGTTTAGTGTGTATGTACAACCCGCCGGCAGTCCTTCCAGCTGGAATCCTGCTGCACAGATCCTCATGGACTGAGGCCCTTCCAATTAATCATGTTTCGAGGCAGACGCCAAAGCAAAACTTGCTGATCTTGCCACACCCAATTTATGAATTTAAAAAGAAATACCCCCCCCCCGCGACCTGCTGCAAAACATTAAGCCCTTGGGGATGTCCAGATTTAGTTTACTGAGTTACAGCCTTAGTTTACTGAGTTACAGCCTACTTCACTCATATTTTCTGCTCCCCATGCCGTCAGCCATTTCTGAGAATTTGAAAAGAATTTACAGACTGAAGTGATATTTACAGACTAAAGTGTGTCACAGATGTCGGGAGTTTTTTCCCCTCTTCCCACATCCGTATGGGATAATACATATGTAACATGCTGGCCAAGCACACTGAAACTCTATCTAGTTCTCGGTCAACATAGATGATCAGAAACTATTCCTGCTACCAGCTAACTGAATTACTCCCTTTGTTCAAGAGGTGAAAGACTGTGCTTTTGTGTTGGAGATTCCAGGTGTTAGTCCATTCAGGAAAGCTCCTTAGGCAGATGGGAATAGATGTGTGTTTGTGGCCATCTTTCTTGTATTAACTGAGTAAAAGATTCCTCTCTAATGCTGGGAACTCCACCCCAAGAACACTGTCTTCTGAAGCTTATTAGCATTACAAAAGTACATAGAAACGTCAGCTGAGATCTATACTGTCTCACAAGTGCCAAATAAACACGAAGTAAGAGAGACAGTCCCTGACCTGAGGAGCTGACAATCTAAAGACAGAAACATGGTGGAAGAGGAAACCGAGGCAAAGAGAAGTGGTGAGTTACACAGGGTCATGCAGTGGGTTAGTAGCGGAGTCAAGACTAGCGCTCAGACGTCCTGACTCCGAGCTCAGTGCTCTGTCTTTTGGACCATGCTGCTAAGAGATGACAACTATGAAGTAAACCTGACTGTAGAGATCTATGAAATGAACTCTTTTGATGTCATGGTCCCAACAGGGTGAAATGCAAATAATAAACAAACAGCATAAAGGGATTATAAAGAAAATAAGATTTTATAAAATTATGTATTTTATGTTAATGGTCTAAAGTGCTGTTAAAATGCAGAGCAGGAATTTTTTGTTTTGACATGATTTTTCTTATGGCAGTGTCCCCTTCTACTGGGCAGACTGGATTGAGTGGGATCAGACTGGGTTACTTCTCCGGCAGCTTGAAATGCTATTTTAACAATAAGCAGGATTATTGTCCGTTTCCATGTAAATGTAACCATCCCAGATTTGGCTGGCAGTGGCATCTGAACTCTATGCTATCAGAACCAAAAGTATGTACAGCTCCTGTTTGAGCAGAAACAAGAAATGCCCTAAACTAGATCCTGTAGCAGACACCTTGACCACTTAGGGTACGTCTACATAGCAACATTATTTCGAAATAACTTAGTCCGCAGCTACACAGCAGGCAGTTATTTTGAAATAATGTCAAAATACTGTCAAGCTTGAGGACTTCTTACTCCAACTCCTGTAATCCTCATTGTATGAGGAGTAAGGGAAGTCAGAGGAAGAGTGCTCTATTTCAAAATAAGTGCTGTGTAGCTGCTCCCAATTTCAAAATAAGCTATTTTGAAATAAACTACGCAATTGACGTAGCTCAATTTGTGTAGCTTATTTCGAGTTAAGCCCTGCAGTGTAGACGCACCCTTAGATGGACCAATCATTGGGCTGAAAAAAAGACCCACATTCTCCCATCCAGTCAGGGTGGCCCGTGAGCATAGGCAGACTCGGCGGGCGCCGCCTTCAACGGGGTGCCCGGGGCGCCCGATCATGATGTCACAGGGTGCCCAGGCGCTCAATGATTACATCACGGCCATTGATGGCTGTGCAGGCGGGGGCGCCGATCGCGCGTTCCGCCTGGGGCTCCAGGTGCCGCAGCCGGCCTCGCATCCAGTCCATTGCAAAGGGAGGCATGCTTAAAACTGACGCCATGTGGTGGCTCATTGGATTAAGATGGTCTTAAGTTCAGATTCTCTAGAGCTGGAGTCCGAAGGAATTGAATTGTGGGCACTTACTAATAAAATAGTAAGCTTCCTCAGCTTCCTCTTAATTATCCCCAGCAGCTGCGTGTGGCTATTCCACATCTCTTGGGTTATTCAAACTAACTCAGTGGTGTTTAATAAAGACGCCATGCTAAACAGCGTGGCTGCAAATGCCAAGCAGGTGAATTTCGCTGCGCCTCGCTTTGGGACTGCCACATCCTGCACTCTTTGCACAAGTTTCTAGTTTCCCTTCACCCACACTCATCGGCCTTGTGTTTTGTATGCAGTAGGGGACGCACCGTCTCTCCTGAGCTGCCATTTAGAGTGGGATCACATCTCACTGTCACTGCGGTTGAGGTCTGAATAGAAAATTAGCGGAGGATTCTGACTGCAGCAGTGTTTGTTGAGCGCGCGCACATCTTTCAGGGCAGGTTTAAAGAGCTCATCTGGCCAGAGTGAGAGTCTCTCTTCCAGTTGAGGCAATCAGCTCCGTTAAGTGCCAAGCTAAAGAAAGTATCCACTTCTCCTTGTATCTTATTAATATTTAGGGCCTGCCTTCCATTATTCATTTCTCTAGGGTGTGCTTTTCTCATCTCAGTGCCACAGGATTAACTTGTGTAACTTCCCCAGGCGCTGTGATAAGAACATTCCCCTGCATCTGCCAAGTTTCAACTCTGCACGGACTTTTACAGGCGAGCTATAAACTAGGGAGTTGAGAACCGGGATAGGGAAAGCATGGAAGCCCCCCCTGCTCAGCTCATTTAAAGCCGGTCTGGGTAAAAGACTAGTAAATGTGCATTAGGGAATGATCCTGCCCTGGCATAGGGAGGTCAGTGCCTCACAAAAATCAGTGGTTCATTTCCCAATTAAAAATATAGGGAAATGAACAGATGGAATGGATTACACTCATATACTGTGCTTTGGGAACCCCTGGGCTGGCTCATTTATTCTGCCTTTATTGTATGAAATAAAGACACAAGTCCATAGCTTGAATCTTTTTTTAAGGTATGGGAGGCAGAAGGGGGAGTGTCTTGTGGTTAAAGCACCACGTGAAGCTTCAAGAGACCTGGGTTCCATGGGCTCTGCCACAGCGTCTCTGTACGGCCTTAAGCAAGTTACTTAATCATGATGTCACTGCACTAATTGAAGGTGCTCAGGTACTGAGGTGATGACTGAGCGTGGTATAAGAGCCACAATAGAAATCTCCTTAAGCTGCCCGCCCCCTGCCCTGCGTGAAACAGAGCCATTGATACTTCCATTAGCCTACACTTTTGTTTGTCTTGTGTGTTTAGATTGTGAGTTGTCAGGGCAAGGAGTGGCTGTCACAATCTACACATTGTCTAGCACCATGGGACCCCGATCTCAGTGCTTGCATAGTACAAACTAGCATCCTATTCACAATAATTAAATATCCCCAGTTCTAATCCTCGGACAAGTCCCTTCCCCTTCATCTGCTCTGTCCTAGCAGCTGTTCCAGCCATCGCTTTGCTCTTTTCATCTCTGCCAAGTTCCAAGGCCTACGTATTCGGAGACGATTATCCCTAGAAGACATGGGACAAATGGAGTCCAGAGGAGAAAAAGTCTGATGTTGGAGCAGTTCCCTGAGGAAATGTTCCTCAGGAAGGGATGGGGCTGGTTGTAGAGGAGGTGCTGCGGGTGTCGGGGGGGACAGATGGAACTGAGCTCAAGGGTAATCAGCCTTGGAGATAGGTGAAGTTGGTTTGGGAAGAGGAAAGGAAGTGGAGAAGCGATGGATGCTTGGGAACGCTCCGACCATATTGGGACTTGTCTGGGTAGAGCCGTGACAGTCTGGGGGCCAGCAGTCAGTGTTCCAGTCCTGGGAGAATGAGGTTTCTACTGGAAACCTGGACACACTCCTCATTGTCGTGGTAACAGGCAGACAGGACATCCCCCCCTCACGCCGGCAGTGAGAGTTTCCAAGACTAACAGCTCTTCCCCCCGGCCCCTTTCAATGTATTCATCCAAAAGGCAGCAACTAAATCCCCAGCAACAGAAAAATAAGCTTGAGTTTGTTTTGGCTGGAAGCGAGGATAATACAGCCTTTCCAGACAAAGCACGAGCTGGCCAGTGAGGACACTTGAAATCCAAGTGCATGTTCTTGAGGGATCACTTCAGAAAACAGTGAATCCAAGATGTCTGGCAGGAGGTGCAGTGTGTTGTTTACACACTGGAAGAGGCATAAGCCTTCATGCTAAAACCCAGTGACCTTCCATCACCTTGAAAGGAGCAGGAATAAAAGACAGACTTGCTGGGAGCGACAAGTATAGAATTTAGACTCCTTCCATTTTCACTGTCTTTCTGGTGTTACCCATTTAGTATGATGGGCACAGAGGGGCTGATTTTGGGGAAGTTTAGGTGCACAAATGCTTGTCCATTATAGTTGCCCACACATGCAAAGGACTGGTTGTGCAGCAAATTAGTTGAGTGCATGCACACTTCCTGTGGTGGTACATACACAAGTGGAGTAATTTTGCATACGGAGTAGATGCATCTATTTCTCTGAAGATCAGCCCAAGATCTTTCCAAGCACTGGGCGGCCAGTGTGGAAAATGCTAATGTTCATTCTCAAATACACAGAATGGATTTTCTAAAAAGAAAATGAGACACCTTTGATCCTGAATTGTTATTAGTTCTTCTGTGACGCCTGCCCCAACTGAAATCAAGGTCTTGGCACAGTAGGCAGTGTATAAACCCACAGTGAGAAACAGTCCCTGCCTTGTTTGATTGGATAAGCAGTAGGAAGGGAAGCAGAGGCAATGTAACTTACAAAAGGTCTCCCAGTATATCGAAGCAGAAAGAGAACCTCGCTGTCTCATAAAGCCACATCTAGCTCTGGCAAATTACCCCACCCACTGGAATATTCCAACTTGCAATAACTTCTTTGTGTCTGGAGCTCAGATTGGAAGGTAGATTCCCTGCCCCACTGTGCTGGCTGGCCCTCAATACCAAATCTACCAACCCCAAGTGCCTTGCAAAGGCATTCCTGTTGCTCGTGTCCAAACAGATTTCATGAGGGGGACCGGAATTGCCTGGCTCCCAACGCGCTGATGGCCCAGTTTTTCTGTTGCAGAGGCCAGGAGACAGATGTGAGAACAATCCGGTTTGAAATGGGAACAGGATGTGCTGCTTTCTAGTTTGGCTCTATCTGTTATTTCCCTTCTGATTGCGCCTGTGATGCCAGGTACGTGACGGGGAGAATTCTCCTGTAAGCAGGGAATAAGCTGACGGAATGCTGAGCGCCTGGGGGCACCACAGACCTCCAGCTGCTGGATGCGCATTAGTCCTTCTCCTTCATACTAGCCAAACTAGTATTCCTAGAATACTCAAGGAGCTGATAGAGGAGGTATCTGAACCTCTAGCTATCAACTTTGGAAAATCATGGGAGACAGGAGAGATTCCAGAAGATTGGAAAAGGGCAAATATAGTGTCCATTTATAAAAAGGAAATAAGAACAACCCAGGAAACTACAGACCAGTTAGTTTAACTTCTGTGCCAGGGAAGATAATGGAGCAAGTAATTAAGGAAATCATCTGTAAACACTTGGAAGGTGGCAAGGTGATAGGGAACAGTCAGCATGGATTTGTAAAGAATAAATTATGTCAAACCAATCTGATAGCTTTCTTTGATAGGTTAACGAGTCTTGTGGATAAGGGAGAAGTGGTGGATGTGGTATACCTAGACTTTAGTAAGGCGTTTGATACGGTCTCGCATGATATTCTTATCAATAAACTAGGCAAATACAACTTAGATGGGGCTACTATAAGGTGGGTGCATAACTGGCTGGATAACCGTACTCAGAGAGTAGTTATTAATGGTTCACAATCCTGCTGGAAAGATATAACAAGTGGGATTCCGCAGGGGTCTGTTTTGGGACCGGCTCTGTTCAATATCTTCATCAACTATTTAGATATTGGCATAGAAAGTACGCTTATTAAGTTCGTAGACGATACCAAGCTGGGAGGGGTTGCGACTGCTCTGGAGGATAGGGTCATAATTCAAAATGATCTGGACAAATTGGAGAAATGGTCTGAGGTAAACAGGATGAAGTTTAATAAAGACAAATGTAAAGTGCTCCACTTAGGAAGGGACAATCAGTTTCACACATACAGAATGGGAAGCGATTGTCTAGGAAGGAGTACTGCAGAAAGGGATCTAGGGGTTATAGTGGACCACAAGCTGAATATGAGTCAGCAGTGTGATGCTGTTGCAAAAAAAGCAAACATGATTCTGGGATGCATTAAGAGGTGTGTTGTGAGCAAGACACGAGAAGTCATTCTTCCGCTCTACTACTCTGCGCTGGTTAGGCCTCAGTTGGAGTATTGTGTCCAGTTCTGGCACCGCATTTGAAGAAAGATGTGGAGAAATTGGAGAGGGTCCAGCGAAGAGCAACGAGAATGATTAAAGGTCTAGAGAACATGATCTATGAAGGAAGGCTGAAAGAATTGGGTTTGTTTAGTTTAGAAAAGAGAAGACTGAGGGGGGGGACATGATAGCCATTTTCAGGTATCTAAAAGGGTGTCATAAGGAGGAGGGAGAAAACTTGTTCATCTTGGCCTCTGAGGATAGAACAAGAAGCAATGGGCTTAAACTGCAGCAAGGGAGGTTTAGGTTGGACATTAGGAAAAAGTTCCTAACTGTCAGGGTAGTCAGACACTGGAATAAATTGCCCAGGGGAGGTTGTGGAATCTCCATCTCTGGAGATATTTAAGAGTAGGTTAGATAAATGTCTATCAGGGATGGTCTAGACAGTATTTGGTCCTGCCATGGGGGCAGGGGACTGTACTCGATGACCTCTCGAGGTCCCTTCCAGTCCTAGTATTTTATGATTCTATGATTCATGAATTAAGAGAGTAACACCGGACCACACCTCCAACCTGCCTCTAGGCCTTTGTTTCCCTGAAGTGGCTGGTCTGCAGAGGCGATCGATAAGTTGTACAACAGCCAGCCACTAGGTAGCATTGTCTGTAAGCTTGAATGATACAGGCTTGTGCTTTTTAGCATGAATGGGCCCAGGTTTGAATCCTACTCTTGTCCCAAGATGGGGTGGAGGTTACTCTGGCTGATTCCACAGCTGGGTGTGGAAGGAAGGAGAGAGCTTTTGTGGCAATCACTGGAGCCCCGATTGTGTGGCAGCCACTGAACTGGGGCAGCCAAACTTACTGACCTTCCGAGCCGCATATGATCATCTTCAAAAGTTTGAGGGCCAGGCGTGTCTCCTGGGGCTTGGGGTTTCAGCCCCGTGGTCGCGTGATGGGGCTAGGGTCTCCCTCCCTCATGGGAGGGGGTGTCTGGGGCGTCAGCCCCTGGGCAGGCACCTGCTGGGGCTTAGGCTTCAACCCACACCCGCCAAAGCCCCCTGCCCGAGCCTATATGCCCTGCAGGGCTGAAGCCCCAAGCCTTGACTGGCACCTTCCCCAAGGCTGAAGTCCCTTGTAGGAAAAAGAAAGAGCCTGGTGCTTGGACCAAAGTAAGTAAGAGTTGTACTAGGAGTTAGGGTGCGTCTAGGCAGAACCCTTCTGTTGGAATAAGCTATGCAAATTGCGCTACACAAATTGCGTAGCTTATTCCGAGTCTAGGTGGAAAGAGCTTGTTTAGAAATTTCAAAATACAGTAAAACCTGTGTTATCTGGCATGCCCGGGGATTAGGGCATGCTGGTAACCTAAAAATTCTGGTTATCTGAGGGGGCGGAGCCATGTGGGGCCTATGGGGGCATGGGAGCCATGTGGGGGCCGGGATGTGGCCTGCTGGGGGCCATGAGCCGTGGAGGCGGGGAAATTGGATGTGACCTGGTTGGGGGTGTGGAAGCTGGGGGGACGGGAGGCGGAGATGGCAGGGGTGGCCTGCCGGGGCCGGGAGCCAGGGGAGCGGGACTGGCCTGCTGGGGAGTGCCAGGAGCCGTGGGGGGAGCCGAGATGCTTGCTGCTTGCTTCCGGCTGCCGTTTGCCCCTGCCCCTGGTACGTGCTGCACGCTCGTCTGAGAAGCGGCCCGGCACTTAAATCGCCAGTTTCCTTTTGGTTTTGTTTTGTTTTGCTTTTCCCGGCGTCAGAAATTTGCTGGTTCTACAGTTTTCCGGATGCTTATGTTCCGGATAGCGCAGGTTTTACTGTAAGGCATTGTTCTGACAAATGCCTTACAGGGATGCCGGAATAGCACACCTGCTATTTTGGGGAATAGCACACCTGCTATTTTGGGAAATAGCAGGTGCATTTAAAGACGGGGCGTTGCTATTTCGGGATACTTCCAATATCCCGAAATAGCGCTGCAGTCTAAACGTACCCTAACAGACAGGCCGTGTCACAAGCAGCTGTTTGCCTACAAGTCAGTGTCTCTCGGCACCAGAACTGCTAGCACTGTTAAAAGCACATGAAACATGTAAATACACGCCACCAGGACAGTACAGGGACACCCAGCTGAGTACATGATAAAATAGTTTGAAACAACAAGAGTGAAAGCAGAACAACGGGCAGTGAATGCTTTGGCGGAAAGTGCAAGGGAAGCTACCAACCGTGTCATTAAAGCATAAGATGATACGTACACTGTATATCATCGATGGTTCATTTCTGTCTATAAATATTAGAGTACCTTGAGTTAATTCTTTTGCCAGCCTAGGAGCAATAGTGAAATCCATATTATTGATTGAGCCGAGTCCTCTGTCCCAGGTACAAATATGTAGGGGCTTGGAAGCCATTTGGCTACCGACAATTATGAATGTACTCCATTCGACAATAAACCTGACTCAGGTGCCTTTGTATCTTACCTGAGTCTGTGGTCTTGGGGCGCTCTCGTGAAGTCTATTATGCTAGCTACCTGCACAGAGCTGGCATAATAAACTGAGGGAGCATACGTAAATGCACGCAGCCAAACATTTATCATCACCGATGAAGCAGGAGATCAGTCAAAACGCCACACCAGTCAATCCTGAATTTACTGTATTGCTGTCCTGAACTAGTACATCCCTCTCCCTCCCACCCCTCTAGGCAGAAGCCCTTAGCTCCCCCCACCCCAGTCTGGTAGGTGGAGAATGGGTGGGGGAGGGAGGGTGGCCTGAGGGGCTCTGTGAACCTCACTTTAAGTGTGAGAGCCATGGTTTGACCATCTCTTACTCTGTACTAACACATCCCACAGAGCCTTGAGTGTGGGGGCTGGGACGTAGAGGCAGGGAATAGCCGCATCCTGTGCTGAGCTCCCGCCTCTACAGCCCATGGGTCCCCAAAAGGGAGGGAATGCCACTCCAAGCAGCACCAGCCATGCAAGGAGTGACCCGCCAGCCATGCAAGGAGGTCTGGGTCCTTCAGACACTCTGGCTTCCCGCCGCTACCCATTACCTCAGTATCAGCGAGCCTCTTGCGTAACATCGATGGCCACAGCGACCCTCCAAGCCTGGAGGACTGTGTTTATGACACGCCCCACGCTGTTGTAGCGTTGCGTGCGAATTCCCTGCTTGTTTCTGATTGCCAGGCCTTTGGGCTACACTGTTCTCTAGATAGGTGCATTTTAGAGGCTGAAGGTGGCACATGCCCATGAGGAAATATAAATGCTGCCAGCCTTGTAGCTCCTTTCCTTCAGCTCTGTGCAGATAAGCAGCCCGTGAAAGGTAATTCGTGCACTGTTTAGTAGTGGGGCAGTTGTGTAATGGTCAGAACGGAGGACCTGGGTAAGCCAGGTTTTGTTTCTATCACTGATTTGTAAAGCCTGTGCCTCAGTTTACCCATTTGTGAAATGGGGGATCAACATGGCCCGCCAGTCTTTGTCGCTGGCCCAACAGGCTGCGTACGTCATTACTGGAGATCCTGCTATCAAGGGTCAGGCTACACCTTTGAAAAGGAAAATGGGAACATTTCCAGTCTGTGAAATAAAAAGGTTACCCTGGGGCAGGAGATGAGGGTCCGCCCAAAAACTGTACCTGCTGGCAGGATGAAAGAAAGTCTTCTGGGTCAGAGTGACCCTTTGCCCCTCCTCACATTGAGACTTAAATCATTTCCATTCACTGAGCAACAACCACGAGAAGTCCTGTGGCACCTTATAGACTGACAGATTTATTGGAGCATAAGCTTTCGTGGGCAAAGACCCACTTCGTCAGATGAATGTAGTGGAAATTCCAGGGGCAGGTATAAATATACAGGTGTAAGAAAAGAGTTCCAATCACGAGTAATGTTAGAGATAACGAGGTCAATTCAGTCAGGGAGGATGAGGCCCACTTCTAGCAGCTGATGTGGAGGTGTGAATACCAAGAAAGAAGAAACTGCTTTTGTAGTTGGCTAGCCATTCACAGTCTTTGTTTAATCCTAAACTGAGTGTCAAATTTGCAGATGAACTGTAGCTCTGCAGTTTCTCTTTGAAGTCTGTTTTTAAAGTTTTTTTGTGGCAGGATGGCTACCTTTAAATCTGCTACTGTGTGTCCAGGGAGATTGACGTGTTCTCCTACAGGTTTTTGTGTATTGCTGTTCCTTGTTATCTGATTTGTGTCCATTTATTCACTGAACAATAACCCACAGAGAGGCAGATGTGCATGGCCTTGGCTGGGACAGCAGAGCCGATCAAGGGGTGCAGAGCTAATGGAATGACCAAAATGTCTTGCTGGGTACAGATAAATTCACTTACAAGCTATTTGGAAAACACTATTTTGGAGGGTATTGTGCCTTCAGAATTTCTCTGCCGCTCACGTTCCTAACTGATGCCAGGCTGCATGGGCTGGTTCAATGGTCTGCTGGAGGTTGTGCTGTCTGGTGGATGTGAGTTGCAGCACAGAAAGCTGCAGGCTTGCTATGCCCGGGCTTCCCTTCAAGTCACCCCGGCGGGTCTCTCCTGCTGCCTGACCGCAAGGATCCTGAACGGTTTACATCCTGTGCTGATGCAGGCCCGGGTGCGGGCTGCAAACTCAGCAAGAGGCAGTGCGAGGAGTGGGGAGTGGGTTGGCTTGATTCATTGAAGAAATGTTGCTGGGAAACCCTGACTGATTGACGCAGGACAAGTGTGGGGTGTCCACCGGCTGACAGCCGATCGTCTATTACAAATCGACTGCTTTAAAATACAGCCCGTCACGATCTGTTTCTTAGCAGATACGAGCAGAGAACATCATATGTTACCATGCATAGATCTTCTACTGACCCTCACACACAACACAGCCATAGCCTGGGTGCATGGTGGCGACCCCTAGAAATGCACACCACCACGACACAGCCGTTTAGGACAGGAAGTGAAGCAGAATACTGCATCCAATCGGAAGTGCAGCTTGGAATGTAATGAACCACGTGGAATTTGGCTGGGACACACTGACTCTGCAGTGGAATGAACCTCACTTAATGCCAGAGGTTGCCACCAGAGCTACCGTGAGCTCCTTCTTTTAGGATTGCCAGGTGTCCGGTGTTTGCAGCTTCTGCCTGGTAAAAAACGTCCGGTATTTTCTGGTTTTCTCAGACGGAAGGCCGCTTGGGACATTCTTCCCCTGCTGCATCTGGTGAGGGTGGGGGGAGCGCGGGGTTTAAAGTGCCGTGACTCTTTTTTTTTGCTCAACAACTTTGGTTCCCCCCCCCCCCTTTTTTTCCTCAACTAATTTTTTTCCCGCCATGTTCAGTATTTTTTTGTGAAACTATCTGGCAACCCTACCTGCTTTTCACAGGCCACCAACATCATCCAGCCCTGGCACACCAGGCCCATGATCAGAATTAGCCCAAAGCACTGCAGCCCTGGAGGCAGGCAGATGATTGTGCTCTATCCAGCTGATCCAAGTGAAACGTGTGTTGGGATCTCTGAGGATGCCAAGAGCACCTCAGGGTTGCATGCCTTAGATCAGTCGTGCTTGGGCTTTCGCACTGGTGACCCCCTTTCACATGGCAGACCTCTGAGTGTGACCCTCCCTTTATAAATAAAAGACACATTTTTCTATGTGACCTGGTTAGATATGCTTGAGGTGAAGCGAGGGTTGGGGTGGAGGCTGACAGCCCGCAACCCCTCCCCACCCCGTAATAACCTTGCCACCCCTCGAGGGGTGACTCACAACACTCCGCTTGAGAACCCCTGCCATAGACAGTATCTCCAGCGACACAGCTCCTGCTAGCACTGGCTGGGCCCTGGCTCCGCCTACTGCTTTAACACCGCCACTTGCTGCTGGCTGGGGGGCTTCCATCCTGCCAGTGGCCAGGGGAGCTCTGCTTCGCCGACACCACCCTAAAAAATTCCAGCCCCAGGTGGTCCAGCTAAGAGAAGGCAGAGCAAAGAGATCCCCACGAACAAAAGGTCTGTTTTTTAAGTACACAGCGGAGGCTTTCTTTCCCTCTTTTCTCACGTTGGCTAATCGCGCCACATCTGTGCATCCCCAGGAGCCAGCCTTGCTGCTGATGTGCTCCCATGGAGGAGCAGCTGCATGGTAACCGTTCCGCGACGGTGGCGTTGCAAAAGCTCCCCTGGGAAGAGAGAGCCTCACTGCGCTGGTTGATATTCAGCACATTGAAAACGGGAAAGGTCTTTTGAGGGTGGGGGGGCGTGTGGAAGGGGCTTTATTCCCTGTCTTTTAGCCCTCAGGTAGCAAGCGATCAGTGCAGCAGGACTCTGCAGAATTCACTTGCTCCAGGCCCCAGAAACCCCCTCGCTCCTGGTTTGTATTCCATACCCGTCCCTATGCAAATTGGAGGCAGGGTGGGTGTTAATCAGATGGCCTTCAGGCTGGGGCATGCAACTAGGGGTTTTTAATTGGGCATTTATTCATTGCTTAGCAAATTGCGTGGTGGGTTGTTCTGCGGTGCTTCCGGTGCGTGGGCCAGCTCCACTGCCTTCACCCTTTGATCCCTGCCGCGGCTCAGGCACAGACTTTGGTTTTCAGGCCAATCAAAATCGGAGCCGGTCAAGACCTCCTGGGCAGCTTGCGTTCTCTGATGGTGGTACGTAGTTTTGCTAACATAAGGGTGTTCCAATGTCAGGCTCAGAGCCATCCTGTGACCATCAGCACCGCCGGGGAGAAGCCAAGCACAGCGGGCTGGGAAGTGGCACGGTGTGGCGGGGCGGAGCAGGCTGCCAGGGTGAGGGCGGGGGCATGGTGACCCCTGCTGCTAGAATTGCCAGATACTTTCACAAAAAATACCAAACATGGTGGGAAAAAAATTGGTTGAGCAAAACAAAGAAACCAAACAGGAGACCAAAGCGCGGCAGGGCGGTATTTTTTGTTTTTTTTTACCAGACAGAAGCTGCAAATACCGGGCCAATACTGGACACCTGGCAACCCTACCCGCTGCTGCCCAGACCTCGGCTTGCAACGCACAGGGCAGGGGGCAAAGGGAGAATCAGGGGTGGTAAGGGGTGTGGTGGGGGTGGAGAAAGAGCAGTGCTTGGAGAAGGGGTGGAGTGGGTTAGGGTTCACAGGAGCTTTCGAAAAAGCACGCTGTTTTCTACAGAACTGTGTCTAGACCGCGGTTTTTACTTTCAAAATGACGCTTTTTCGAAAGAGCGCCATCACACAATTATGCAAATGAAGTGCGGGATATTTAAATCCCCACTTCATTTGCAATTTCGAACTGTCTAATTTACATCCCTCTGTCGAAAGAGGGATGTAGTCTAGACACAGCCTAGGGCTGTGTCTACACTGCACCCCTTTTCGGAAAGGGATGCAGATGAGACAAGTCGGAATTGCAAATGGCGAGGATTTATGTCTCCCGCTCCATTTGCATGAGCATAACTGCCGCTTTTCTCCGGCTCGGGCTTTGCGGAAAAAGCGCCAGTCTAGATGAGATCTTTCGGAAAATAAAGCCTTTCCGAAAGGTCCCTTATTCCTCTTAAAATCAGGAATAAGGGACCTTCGAAAAGGCTTTATTTTCGAAAGATCCTCGTCTAGACTGGCGCTTTTTCCGGCAAAGCCCCGAGCCGGAAAAAAGCAGCAGCCATGTTCATGCAAATGGAGCGGGGGAGATGAAAATCCCCGCTTCATTTGCAATTCCGACTTGTCTCATCTGCATCCCTTTTCTGGAAAAGGGGTGCAGTGTAGACACAGCCTAGGTGTGTGGGTTACATAGACATACACGGATCATGCAGGGCCTTTTCTCTTTGCCCCAATATCTTCTACTTAACTAGATGAGCCACTGGGGGTTATCGCCTTTCTCCATCTTCCTAGCTACGGCTCGCAGTAAATGCTCGACCTCACACAATATCTGTCTGTCTAGGAATCTAAGCAGCACCCATCACAGACCAGCTCTGAACACCCCTGTGAAATCGGGAAGAATTATTATCTCCCATCAGCGTGTAGGAACTGAGGCTCAGAGAGGAATCCAGCCTTAGCCTACACTACAGAGTTTGGTCCCCGCAAGGCAGCTGATATCCGCCTCACTCAGTAAGTGTCCACACTAACATTTCGCTCCCGCTGATGCAACTTGCCTGCTCTCCTGCCTTAGTAACTCCACCTCCACAAGAGGGTAGAATCAATGTTGATGCTGTGAGGGCAACGCAGAAGTCCCAGTTTCCTGCTTGGGACTTCTGCGTGACAGTCTGGGCCGTGCAAGACTGTCAAACAGCTCCATGGGGAGGGACGTACTAACAGTCTTGTAATACGGGCTGCTGCCTTCTGAGACAGAGGCCAATGTGCTGCCCTGGGCCTCTGTCCCCCCCTTCCCCACCTTTAGGGCCCTTTAGGAACTCACCCCATTCAAAAGAAGTCCCAGGCAATCACCACAAGAGATCCCCCTTCTTTTGGCTTCTGGGTTTACACTGGCCCTCCAGACCCCAGCACTGGTTCTGTCTCCCAGCCAATGGTCCCACACAACACAAGGCCTTTAAACAAAGAACACAGCTCAGACAGTCTTTACCGCAGTTTCAGCTGGGTACCCCTCTGTCAGCCTTTCCCCTCCTTTTTGCAGCAGGGTTTCTCCCAGGCCTTCCCACCTGGAGAGCTTGCTCCTGCTTATTGTCTGGCTTCCTGCCTCTGGCAGTCTCAAATCCCCCCTCAGCCAGCTACCTGCTACCCATTATAGGTTATGTCCTGTCTCAGGTGGAGCTTAATGCCAAAGGGTTCAGCTCCAGGGAAAGCCACTCTGTTACCCTTTTGTAGATGGTGAAACTGAGGCACAAAGAAGTGAAATGACTTCCCCAAGGTCACAGAGTGAGTCAGTGGCAGAGCCAGGAATAGGTTCCCCCCCCCAAGTGCCTTACTTCCTATCCTGGGCTCTAACCATTAGGTAAGCATTCCTCCTCTGTACCTGGAGGCATGGGGTGGGTTTGGAAATAGGGAGAGAGAGCTCCAGGCTGAAGCAGAGGATTGGGATGCAAGAGGGGGTGAGGGGTGCGGGCTCTGGGACGGACTCAGGGAGTTTCGGTATGAGAGGGGGATTGAAGCTGGGTCGGGGGGGTTAGGGTGCTGGGCAGGGTGTTGGCTCTGGCTGAGTGGCACTTACCTTGGGTGGCTCCTGGAAGTGACCGGCATGTCCAGCTACTAGTCCTCTACCAGCAGGTGCCACCTCCACAGCTGCCATTGGCCACAGTTCCCAGCCAACGGGAGCTGTGGAAGTTGGCACTCAGGGTGGGGCAGCTCTCACAGACCCCCTAGCTGCCCTTGTGCCTAGGAGCCAGAGAGACACCCAGTCACTTCCAGGAGCTACATGGAGCCAGAGCAGGTAGGGAAACTGCCTTTGCCCCAGTGCGCCACTGATTGGACTTTTAGTGGCCTATTAAATCTGGGAGATTGATGCTGATTCCAGGAGACTCCCAGCCAATCTGCGGAGTTGGCCGCTCTACTGTAAAGACGTCCAGGTGCATTGAAATTCTTATCAACAGCAACCTACCGAGCCTGGCATAGTGGCCAGATTTGATACATCCCAATTTCTTTGTTTTACGAATGCCTGAGGCTGGTCCTCTTGGAAGACCTCGTATTGTACATGGCAGAGAGGGTATGCATGGGAATGGTGCATTTCTCAGCAGTGAGTGGAAGTATGTCTCAATGGCTTGATGTTGACCTTTGCCTTTGACTGTAAGGGCATGTCTCCACTGGGGGAGTTATTTTGAAGTAACTCCCCTTATTTTGAAATAACAAGGCGAGCGTCCACACTCCCAAGCCTGTTATTTCGAAATAAGGGGCTTTTTATTTCAAAATAATAACTCCCCCCTTGTGAAGAGGAATAAGCTTATTTTGAAATGGTTATTTTGGGAGTTATTTTTTCGAAATAACCTGGGAGTGTAGACATAGCCCAAGAGGGCAGGACGATATAGGAGTAAAGCATGGGTGCATCTCATGGACATAAGCAAGATCTTTATCATGCAGATCAGGCACTCGGCTACAGCTTCCCTGTTAAGGTGAGACTATGTTTAGCACTGGTTACAATGTGTGAGGGCATAAGCACCCTGTTCCACTGGCCACACAGAGTATGACTACACCACAATGAAAAACCCATGGCTTGCCCACGTCTGCTGAATCAGGCTCACCAGGCAAGGCTGAGTAGTGTAGACAGCTACTCAGCTGCTTTGTAAGCTTCTCTTATGCTTTGTACTTGTTTTAAGGAGGCGATTGGTCACTAGATCACCGGCTCCTAAACAGAGGAAATGCAGGTGCCTAAAACCCAGGGAGAAACTGAAGGGTGATAAGTGGTTGGGCATGTCTCTGAAAGTGGGAGAATAGTGAGGTTTCACCCTGAGGCATTGTCTACACTTACCGGAGGATCAACGCTCCAGTGATCGAACGTCCTGGGTTTGATTTAGCAGGTCTAGTAAAGACCTGCTAAATTGAAGGCTGAGGGCATCCCCATTGATCATGATATTCCTCACTGTCACAAGGAGTAAGGGAAATTGAGTTTCTCCCATCAGCCTCCTACTGTGGGGCCACCCCTAAAAACTGATGCAAAGGTAGATTGACTCCAGCTATGTAATTCACATTGCTGGAGTTGAATATCTTGCATCGATTTTCTCCGCCAGAGTAGACCTGGCCTAAGACAGGCTTGCAAGAGCTCAAGCTCCAGTGAAAGAGAAGTTTGGAAAGACAGTAGCACAGATCCTAGGCTCCCGCCTAAATGCTGATGCTGCCAGGTTTAGACCCACAGCCCTGAGCCCTGTGTGCAACTTGGTGCTGTAGGGTTTTTATCATAGCCTAGCCATGGAGATAGAGACCAAACACAACTGGGGTCCTTGTGCTCAGCTTGCTCCATCCCAGGGGGGTCCACAGCACAACCTTGCAAGTACTAGCAGGTCATTTTCACTGCCCTTGCCCCGCCTTGCTGTAATATGGCCAAGCTACGTACGCTTGACTTCTTTGTTCCTTCCTTCCAATTGCCCAATCCTTTCTGTCGCCCCTTTACTAGACTTTGTTCAGCTTCTTAATATCTTTCTGGTAACCAGGTGGTTAGTAGAGCTGGGTGAAATTTTTGGCACCAGTTGTGTATTTGACAAAAAATGCCGGCAAAGTGACATTGACATGAATAATTTAGGCCAGTCACAAAATGACCATAACAGGAGGAAATGGTTGTGATGAAAGCACTGCTACCCTTCTTCCCGCCACCCCAACCATTAGCCCTGAAGTTATGACATCTCCTGGGATGTGGGAGAATCGTGTTCAAATCCTTGCCCTAGAACAGACCCAAAATAGACTATTTTGCATCAGCAAAAATCCTGAACAATTTCAGACTCATTTTTACCTGAACCAAATTTTTCCCTGTTTTCAGACCTGCCACCAAACTAAAAACCAAAAACAAACAAACAAAAAACCCCCCACAATTATTTGCCCAGTTCTAGTGGCCTGAACTGGATACAATTTTTTCGGCCTGATTGCACAGGAGAGGTATGCTACAGATAGGGAAACTGAGTCACGGAGCACAGAGTTGGAGCAATGGAGCACAAGCCAGGCAGCCAGACCCCCTCTTCTGGGCCTTATCCACAAGACCATCCTCAGTGAACCGAGAGGCACTGTCGACAGGCTTGTTATAATTAATCGTATTACAGTTGTGCTCAGTGGTATTCCATGAAAACATAGAAACAAAAATGTCTGACAAAAGTTTGTTGGAAAACGTTGAATGGAATCTTTCTGATTCTTCTAATTTTGTCTGGATAATGCTGAAAGGTTTCAATACAGTAAAAAATGTGTCAGTTTAAAGACTCAAGTTATGTTCTCCGAGCAAGCCCAGATCAGCTTGCGTCAGTTGCATTCCTGTAACTGAAGAGGAAGGTGAAGAGTAAGATCAGAGGGAACATCTACACAGCAGCATTACATCGGAATAACGGATGTTATTTCAAAATAATAAAGTGCACGTCTACACAGCAAGCCATTATTCTGAAATAATTTTGAGATGGCAGACTTCTTACTCCAACATCTGTAACCCTCATTTCATGAGGAGTAAGGGAAGTCGAAGGAAGAGTGTTCTTCCTTCGACTTCCTGCTGTGTAGACAGCACCAAAAGTTGAATTAAGCTATTTCGACTTCTGCTAAGCAATTGACGTAGCTGAAGTTGTGTATAGGGTTGCCAGCAGATACCTTCACAAAAAATCCCAAACATGGTGGGGGAAAAGATTGGTTGAGCAAAACAAACAAACAAAAAAAGTAGCTACATCTTTAAATTCCTGCTCCCCGCTTCCCCTCCCCTGCCAGATGCGGCAGCGGAAAAATGTCCCATCTGAGAAAAACAGAAAATTCCGGACATTTTACATGGTATTTTCTGTTTTTTTTTACTGGACAGAAGATGCAATTACTGGACTGTCCAAGCAAAAACCTGGCAACCCTAGTTGTGTAGCTTAATTCGACTTTTGCCCTGCAGTGTAGACGTGCTCAGAAATATGCATGCAGGGTTTTTGTTGTTTTAAAATCCTTGCTTCTCTTATGAGTTGTTGCATCTGTTTGAAGTACTTGTTTTAAGGAGGCTGTTAGTCACTAAACACTAAACAGGGTCCTAAACGGAGGAAATGCAGGTGCCTAAAAGCCAGTGAGAAACTGCAGGGGATAGCAGTTGGCCATGTCTCTAAGAGTGGGTGAATAATGAGGTTTCACCCTGAGGCTAGGTCTACACTAAGGGGGAAGGTCGACTCAAGATACGTAACCTTGATTCGAGTTTCCCCGTGGTCCCCACAGTGGGAGGCTGACAGGAGCAAACGCTTTTGTCGGCTTCCCTTGCTCCTCTCAGGAGCATAAGTACCAGCTGCCGATAGGGCCGCCCTCTGAATTCAAGTTAGCAGGTCTTTATTAGACCTGCTAAATCAAACTCTGGAAGATCGATCAACTATTTAGATATCGGCATAGAGAGTACAATTATTAAGTTTGCAGATGATACCAAGCTGGGAGGGGTTGCAACTGCTTTGGAGGATAGGGTCATAATTCAAAATGATCTGGACAAATTGGAGAAATGGTCTGAGGTAAACAGGATGAAGTTTAATAAAGACAAATGCAAAGTGAGCCACTTAGGAAGGAACACTCAGTTTCACACATACAGAATGGGAAGCGACTGTCTAGGAAGGAGTAAGGCAGAAAGGGATGTAGGGGTTATAGTGGACCACAAGCTAAATATGAGTCAACAGTGTGACACTGTTGCATAAAAGCAAACATGATTCTGGGATGCATTAACAGGTGTGTTGTGAGCAAGACACGAGGAGTCATTCTTCCGCTCTACTCTGCGCTGGTTAGGCCTCAGTTGGAGTATTGTGTCCAGTTCTGGCACCGCATTTCAAGAAAGATGTGGAGAAATTGGAGAAGGTCCAGAGAAGAGCAACAAGAATGATTAAAGGTCTAGAGAACATGACCTATGAAGGAAGGCTGAAAGAATTGGGCTTGTTTAGTTTGGAAAAGAGAAGATTGAAAGGGGACATGATAGCGGGTTTCAGGTATCTAAAAGGATGTCATAAGGAGGAGGGAGAAAACTTGTTCTTTGTGGCCTCTGAGGATAGGACAAGAAGCAATGGGCTTAAACTGCAGCAAGGGAGGTTTAGGTTGGACATTAGGAAAAAGTTCCTAACTGTCAGGGTGGTTAAACACTGGAATAAATTACCTAAGGAGGTTGTGGAATTTCCATCGCTGGAGATATTTAAGAGTAGGTTAGATAAATGTCTATCAGGGATGGTCTAGACAGTACTGGGTCCTGCCATGAGGGCAGAGGACTGGACTCAATGACCTCTCGAGGTCCCTTCCAGTCCTAATATTCTATGATTCTATGATTGCGGCAGCATTGATCTTCCATGGAGTGAAGACATGGCCTAAGCCAGGTAAATGCAAGAGGCCAACCTCCAGGGGAAGAGAAGTTTGGAAAGACAGTAGCACAACCCTAGATCACTACAAGGCCAGGCTAAATATTTTTTAGATATAAGAAGACCAGGCTATTTACCTCTGTGTTTTTAAGGGCTGTCATGTGACACTGCATTTCATTATCATATCCCTTGGAGCCCTGATGTTAATAGTAATCCGTCTGACTTTAAAAAATGGTACAGCAGGTGCACATTTCATTTTGAAATGCCAGTGACTGCTGTATGAATGCACTGTAAGCCTGGAAATAGTCACTCTACATTAATTTTTTATTGCTACATGTGCTCATTTGAAAAATCAACACAAACTGATGTACAATGATGAGTTCATGCAGGAGCAATGAAATGCAGAGGTTCGGTGAAAGCACAAAGATGATGCATTGCAAGAATAAGGCCAGCCTCGTTGGCGCTGTGATAAACAGGTGCTACGATTTACGGTGCACTGTTTTCATGAAAGGGTTTGCCCAGGGCTCATCAGCCTACAGCCACAAGTGATGAGGCAGAATGATGGGGAATAAAATGCCACCAAAAGTCTTGAAGTTCATGTGCAAGTGAACAAAGTGGTAGAAATAATCCCCAGCCCTTATACAGGGCTGATCTCAAAGCACGTCCCATAGGAGGCCACTGTCATTAGCACTATTTTAGAGAGGGGAAACTGAGGCACAGGCAGGTGGTGCAACATGCTCAGAGTCACCCCACAGCAAAGGCACAAATAGAACCCAGGTCTCTGGAGTTCCAGATTAATGCCCATACTCATTAAGTTACACTGACACGCTGCTGTAAACCTTGATGGGTGGAGTTGGGCAGTAAACCTTGATGGGTAGAGTTGGTTTGGTCAAGGGCCCAATGGCCAGATAGAAGAAACCTGGGCAGCAAAGAAAGCTAAAGCTAACAGCAGACATGAGGTGGCTGCAACAAAGGCCAAAGCCCTTATGGGTTTCATCACAAGGGATAAAGGGGCCTCAGACAAATGTTAGTGAAGCCACTTGCTTAGGAGTGATGCTTACAGTTTGCAGGAGAGCTGCTGTCCTGAGAACCATCCTGAAGGCTTATTAAAGAGCCTAGTGTGCTGCTGAGTCTAGCGCCAGGTTATGGAATTAATAGACACAATTGCCATTTGTTTTACCAGGCAGCAGAGCAGATGGAAACTTGTTTTGTGTGTTCTTTTCTAGGAAATACTCTACCAAGGGCATATCAAGAGAACACTGAAGTTGCCTGCTTAAGAAATCAGGAAATAATTGAGCTAAGGTTGCACAAATAGTCTTTAACTACGTGATCACTTAGGCTGTGTCTAGACTGGCATGATTTTGCGCAAAAGCAGCTGCTTTTGCGCAAAATCTTGCCGCCTGTCTACACTGGCCGCTAGTATTTCTTGCCAAGAACACTGACTTTGTAATGTACAAAATCAGTGGTTCTTGTGCAAATACTGATGCTCCGCTCAGGGATAAGCCCTCTTGCACAAGTATTCTTGCGCAAGAGGCCAGTGTAGACAACCACCTTAATTTCTTGCAGAAAGCCCGATGGCTAAAATGGCCATCGACTTTCTTGCACAAGCGTCTACACTGGGCACGGATGCTTTGCGCAAAAGATTTGCTTTTGCGCAAAGGCACATGCCAGTATAGACGCTCTCTTGTGCAAATACTTTTAACGGAAAAACTTTTCTGTTAAAAGTATTTGCGTAAAATCTTGCCACTCTAGACGCAGCCTTAGGCTATGTCTACACTGGTGGCTCCTTGCGCAAGAACTTCTTGTGCAAGGGTTCTTGTGCAAGGAGTCCTGCGCAAGAATATGTCCACACTGCCATGTGTGAGATGTGCTTTTGCGCAAGAGCGCCCATGGCAGTGTGGATGCTCGTCAGGGATTCTTGCACAATAAAACTCTATAGCTAAAATAGCTTTCTTGCGCAAGAGAGCGTCCACACTTGTGCTTCTTGCGCAAGAGCTACACTCTTTTCTTACAAGTGGAAGCTGTCTTGGCAAGAGCTCTTGCGCAAGAGAGCTTACACTTGTAAGAAAAGAGCATAGCTCTTGCGCAAGAAGCCGTCTCTTACCACGCCGTACTGTACATCTTCTTGCGCAGGAGCGGGTGGGCAGTGTGGATGCACTGCGGATTATTGCGCAAGAACAGTCGTTCTTGCGCAAGAGGCCGCAAGTGTAGACATAGCCTTACTGTTTCTCAAACAATCCAACGCAGGAATATACATTTATTCCATGACCTTAGATATCTGCGCGTAGAGTTTTCTAGCATGGCGTTAGGTTTGACCTCCAAGCAGAATCCATGAAGATCTTTTATGTGACCAACGCACAACGCACAATACAATGTGGTTGCAGTGTGGACTACACATTGGGGCTACGTCTAGACTACCCGCGGCGTCCGAAAGAAGATATGCAAATTAGGTGCTAATTTGCATATCTTCTTCCGCTCCCTTTTTTGGAAGAGTTCTTTTTGAAAAAAAAAAGTGCAGTCTCGATGAGGGTTTTTGCACGAAAAACCCCACCTAGACTGCTTTTTTTTCTGAAAAAAACTCTTCTGACAAAGGGATCGGAAGAAGATATGCAAATTCCCCCCTAATTTGCATATCTTCTTTTTGGAAGCCACGGATAGTCTAGACAAAGCCTGGGTTTGAGTCTCAGGTTCCCAAGAGCACCTTTGGCAGAGTATAAATGCCATAAATGGGAGAAAACAACCCTTTGAGGAAAGCTAATGCTTATGGGCCTCCCTGTCTGGGGCAGGACTAGAATAAGGGCTCTATATCAACTCTACACAGTACTCTTGGGGAGCAGGAAGAATCAGGGGCACGCCAAGGGCATGGCTGGAGTGTATTGCATTACAGCTGTTCTCTGTTTGCCAGGGGTCATAGGGAACTGGGAGAAGCAGAGCATAAGTGAGAGCAGCCCTAAGACTGCTCTATCACATACTGGGGACGTTCCCAGAATATGGCAGTGGCCAGGAGCTCTGGGCTCTTTTAAATCATCAGGCCCCAGGGCAGCTGCCCCTTTGGCCACCCTGTCAGCAGCCCCGATTACAGTAAAGCCATAGGCAGGGAGCGTGATTCCATTGTGCAAGGCGCTGTACACAAATAAAACAAAGATGACTCCTGCCCCACATTGCTTGTTATTTTATCACAAGAGACAACCGACTTCCGGATTTGCTAACACGAAAGCGCTGCATTGTTCTTTTCATGCCTCAGAAACCTTTCTGCGTTCAAAGTTTTCTATTTCCTCCCTCTTGTCTTACCATCAACAGAAACTCAGGTACGTCTGTGACCAGGCTATGAGGCCTCCTTTGTCGCCCTGAGAGAGGATGTTCCTTCCTAACAGGCCTGACTGAATTGCCCCTTCAGTCAAGGGGAGGCAGGATTGGCATCTGTGAGTCTTGCTTTTAAGTGCCTCTCTCTCCTGTTGACATAAATGACTATTTCATGCAGGCCGGTACCCGTGTTACGGCAGAGTGGTTATGATTGTATTCAGAGGTAATTGGCGAAACGACAATTGACAGGAAGGCTTTTGAGGATCACATTGCCTTTGTGTTCGCTGGTGCCTGCAATAAAGGCTCCATTAGCCCTGAAGGATAAAGATGGAGCGTTTTTCATGTAGTTCGGTCTGGATGTACATTTTCAGTTTCAACATCCTCTCCGATTTGTGATCCGTTCAGGGGACATCGCGTTGTTCCTCAAGGGCTTGTTGGAGGTGTTTTTCTCACCACGGGTCTATTCTCGGCCTGCATGTTCATAACAATTCTGATCTCTCTGCAGGTTCTTTAGACTTGGAGCAGATCTCCCTTCCCCTAGGGCCGGCCTACAACATTTTGGCACCTGAAGCGGGGAGCTCAAATGATGCCCCATGCCCCCTCGCTTGGGCCAAAACTTTGAAAGGTCTCAGTTCTGCCTTCTTTCTGTTCTACTCCTCTCATAGGACTGCGCTGCTACCTACACCAATAAAGGAGAACTAACAACTTAAAATGCCTTGTTCAAAAAGTGTGAACTAGTGGCGCCCCCCACAGTCTGGCACCTGAGGCGGCTACCTCAGTTCGCCTCATGGTAAGGCCAGCCCTGCCTTCCCCTTACAGGTGTGTCTTGTACGAATCCTGGAATGGATGCTTAGGGGCCTGGCTCTAAGCTTGATCCAGGTTAATGGGAGCACTATTGTGATTTTCAGCTGGTTTTGGAGCAGCCTCTTTATTCTGATGGTTCCAAAGCTCAGAGCCCTGATTCAGGAAAGTGCTTTAGCTCATTTATGCAGATGTTTAAGTCCCACTGTCTCTTGGCTTAAGTGCTGAGTGGGGATACTTCCCTGAGCCAAGTTCCAAATCAGGAACGCAAAGGGACCCAGCATGGCATAGCCACTTGGGGTTTCATACCAGTGGCAGGAATACAGCGCAGATCCTCCTGCTCTGGAAGCAAAGGCCCCTGCCACTTGAACATTGTCAGTATAGGGTCTATGATTCACAGACAAACAGTTCTGGTTCCATGTGGCCTAGCTGGGCTGTTGCAGAACCTGGGCTTGCTAAGTAAAAAAGAAACCAGTGACTGGCCCTAGTGCTAGTCTTGCACTGGTTATATTTTTAAGGATCCTTGCAAAGAAAATGGCTAGACATGTGTTTGGGGTTGCAATGGAAGCTTCCCCAGTATAGTCCCTGGGCCCACAAGAGACCATGGAGACAGAATCTGTCTTCAATAGGGACTTACTCTACACCAGAAATGGGCAATAATTTTTGATGGGGGCCTCTCATGGACAAGGGCTTGGACCCCCCCCAATGGACTGGGGCTGCTGCCGGACCATCCTCTGTCCACAGCCAGCCTGGGCTGCCGCTGACAGAGGCTGCTTCGTGGCAGCCTCCCTCCTCCTCCTGCTCTGCAGCAACCTCTGTCCATGGGGAGCTTGGACCTAGTCTGGGCAGGGAGCTGGTTTTTAAACTGGCTCCCTTCGCAGACTGGCTCCCGCCAGCCACCCTGCGCTGCTGCCTCTGGTCCAGAGGCAGCAGTGCAGGGTGGCAGGGGGCTCCCTGCGAGTGGGGCCGGAGTGCAATGGCTACCAGCTCCGCCCCTGGGGACTATAGAATAGTTGAATAACTGATAAGAATTCATGTAGTTACTCAACTATTCAATTACCCTCTATCTAACATTAGGGTTAGGGTTAGGGTTAGGGATAGGGTTAGGCAAGTGGGACTCTGATGGTGCTCTCAAGGCAGCGGAGACTGGATGCCGTAATAAATAGGAAATAAAGGGAAACAGGAACAAATTGCAGCCTAGATTTTTTTTAATGTTTATTTTTCTGCCTAAGAGAACGAGCGGGGCAGAAATGGGCAACTGCCCAGTTTACAACCATCTCTGTGTTTTTGTAACGACGCGTGCTCCCTTTTTACAATAGATAACAGAGAGGAAAAAAGACCCATGATTGATTATTGGTAAATATGCCATTTGTACATAAGCGCGCTCAAGGGACATCCCAAACAAATGCCGCCAACGTCCCCTTCCTACTGAATGTACACAAGCAGAGAACAGACACACAAAGTTGGGGAATGCTTCATCTGGGCTGCCTTGGATGACTGGTTTTCTCTACGTGCACGGAGAACTGGGGACAAAACCCCCCTCTCTTTCTGGGGTAATGAGGTTGTTTGACAGTGACTCTCACAGCTTGCCAGCACTATGCCTTCAAACAGCAGCAGCAAGAACAGACAGACTAGAAAACATATGTGAGATTTTTAATGTGTCTGAAATAGCTGTTGCCTGAGGGCCTGCAAACATGGACTTCCTTCAAACCCTTACTGCTGGCTGATCTCATTTGCAAAGACAAGTTCAGCTATCCCCTCTTGGCCGACGACCCACAGATCTACCTCGCTCCTCCAGACTCTGTTCCGACTAGAATCTCGGCTGGGGACTGTGACGTCTCCTTGTGGACAGGCCTGCCGACAGGGGCAGGAGTGAGGGAGGAGGGGGAAGTTGCCCTGGACCCTGGCAATTCAAAGGCAGCGATGGGGGCCGGCGCCCTGGGCCCTTTAAATTGCTGCCAGAGCACTGCACTGCGCACTCCAGTCAGCGCTGAGGTCTGGGGGTACGGGGGATGGGTGTATTGCACTCCAGGCAACACTGAAGGGTGGCCTTGCCCCTTTCACCCTCGATCCCGCCCCTTCTACCTTCAGCCTCGCCCCTTCCACGCTCGACCCCACCCCTTCCACTTTCAGCCTCCCTCCTTCCACCCTCGACTCTGCCCCTTCCACCTTCAGCCTTGCTCCTTCCACCCTCGACTCCGCCCCTTCCACCTTCAGCCTTGCCCCTTTCAACCTTAGCCCCGCCCCTTTTATGTTCGGCCTCACCCCTTCTACCTTTGATCCCACCCCTTCCACCTTCAGCCTTGTTCCTTCCACCCTAGACCCCACTCCTTCCACCTTCAGCCTCGCCCCTTCCAACCTTAGCCCCACCCCTTCCACCTTCAGCCTCACCCCTTCCACACATGGCCCCACCCCTTCCACTCTTGACTCCACCCCTTTCACCTTCAGCCTTACCCCTTCCACCCTCGGCCTCAACCCTTCCAGGAGTGCAGAGCCAGCCTTCCCTCCCACCCCCACCTTGCTCAGGGGCCTGCGGAGGGTGTCAGCTCCTCTGCTTGGGGATGTCCAGCTGGCATTTTAAAGGCAACATGACCAAAGCACAGCTCTGGATTAACCGTACTCCATCCCAAGAGCCCTCCCCCCTCTCTGATACAGGCCTGTGATCTGGGTATCATTTTGGATGCCGCCCTCTTCCTAGGTCCTCACATCCAGGCTGTGTCTCAATCCTCCGCCTCTTCTTCCTGGAAATCAGCTCTAAGGTATGACCTTTCCTTGCCATCCCCACAGCCAGCTCTCTGATCCAGGCCCTCATCATCCCCCAGTTTGACTCCTGCACCTACCTGCACTCCAGCCGTGACAAATGCAGTCTTGCCCCCACATATATCCACTCGGAAGGATGCAGCAAAACCCATTTTCCTGGTTCATCTCAGCAGATCTCTTACAGTCTCCTCAGCTCATTTTTAGAAAGAAAATCAGGTTAGACCCCTCTTGTAAGTGACACGAAGTGTATCACGCATAGTGGGCTCAACGAAGTCACTCCGGATTTACGTCGGTGGGAGTGGAGAATCAGGCCCAATTTTGTTTGCATTGCAAATCTGGTTGAGTTGCTGTGTGCCAGCTTTGCCGGATGGGGGCTCTAGAAAAGCGTGATCTCCAGGGGGAAGCCAGACCTGGCCAGCTCCATCCATACCGTCCTATAGGATGGTTTGTTACATATAGTGAAGCAAACACAACCTCAGTCTAACATTCTGGTGAGTGTTGAAACCAGTCCTGTGGCTGCTTTTATTTCCCATGGGGGGATGAAGTATATTTTATAACAGCTGCACAAAAGAGGTGGTAGCCCTATTTGTAGGCATTAACTGATGACCTGCATTGGACAGGAAATAACTTGGCCTTCTCTTTTTTTCCATCACAGTACAACTAAGTAGTCACATTATTTTTGTGCTCTTCTCCCTCCCTCCCCCGTTACTCAAGGACCAACCATACTGGTGCTAGGGCACTGGATGCACACATGGGCACTGGATGTACACATGGGCCGACAGGATGTACACATGAGCACTGGATGTACACATGGGCCGACAGGATGTACACATGAGCACTGGATATACACATGGGCTGACAGGATGTACACATGGGCACTGGATGTATGCATGGGCCGACAGGATGTACACATGGGCACTGGATGTACACATGGGCCGACAGGATGTACATATGGGCACTGGATGTACACATGGGCCGACAGGATGTACACATGGGCTGACAGGATGTACACATGGGCACTGGATGTATGCATGGGCCGACAGGATGTACACATGGGCACTGGATGTACACATGGGCCGACAGGATGTACATATGGGCACTGGATGTACACATGGGCCGACAGGATGTACACATGGGCTGACAGGATGTACACATGGGCACTGGATGTACACATGGCCCGACAGGATGTACACATGGGCCGACAGGCAACCAGTAGGGAATCCTACAGCGACCTCCTACCTATACAAACCTCATCTGAAGAGTATCCCCTGTATGCCCACCCACACATTGCAGCCTGTCTATGTGCCACCTTGAGATACTCCACAACACGGAGGATCCTCAGTTGCGAAACAAGCTCAGGGCCTTCCAAAGCTGATGATCTGGTTTCTACCCATCCAGCCTAATCAATCCGTTCCTAAAATCTCCGTCCCCGCTGCGGTGAATCTAAGTGTCCAGGAGAAATGAAGGGGTATTTTCCATATCGGATTCTGTTCCACTCCTTAAGTTGCTCCAGCTGCTGTAACCTGAGGACTCTCTTCCTCCTGGGTAATGACATTGGTCACACCCCAGCCTTCATTAGGATGTGGCGCAGTGCGTTTTCCACCTCTGCTAGAAGCCATCACTTCATGGTGGCAAAGCGAGCAAACCCTGGCTGTATCTGGGCCACTTGGGGGGCATTCAAACGGTCACTACCAGAGTGGGAAGCCTCTCTGGGCTCCACCATAGCTATTGCAAGAAACTGAATTTTCTCCTGCTGGAAAGAGAGAAACCGCAAACACTTTCTAGCATTTCCCAGATGTATTTTACTTACGACCACAAGGGGGCCTCGGTACACCAGCCATCGGCGCTTTCCTTCACATTGACATCCCATCTGCAGCCCTGCAGTGGAAACAAATGCACTCTACTCCTGATTTCGCACAGGATGAGATTAAGACCGAAGGGCCTTTACGAATCTAAGTGCAAATCCTTGGAAAATCTCACCTGATGTTTCAGGAGAATCAGGAGAGCAACATGTGAACAGGAAGATGTTCGCCAGCCACTTGATCCTACTCTGACTCATAGTAGTGGCTAAGATTCGCTTCTAATTATCCTGGGGTGGATTGTGTCCCAGCACACGTATGGCAGTGTGCAAGGTAGGGACTCTGTATGTGTCACTACGCATTACAGGGAAAAGCAGATTTGCAGCCACATTGGACACTGTGGTGGGTTGCTATTGCCCCAGTGAAAGGCTGCGGCAGCGGGGAGGCAGCCGGACAATATGTGGCTCCAAAGAGCAGTGTCGGATGGGATGGCACTGCAGAAGGTGCAGATCCCGAGGATTTAGGGGTGCAGGAACCCAAGCGGTGCTTCACCGGCCACATGGCGGTTCATGCCTGTGATAGCTGGAGTCGCAGTGTCTCTGCTCTACATACAGCCCAAGTCACCTGGCAGCGTCACTGTGACCTGATATTACTCCCCCACTCTCTCCTGTGGCTGGCTAGCCTGAAAAAAGCCCCAGTGCCGGGGCTGGGGAAGAAATAATCATGTCGTTCTGGGCTCCTGCAGTTGGCTTGACCCTGTATGTTGCTGGCTGATCTTTGAAGCAGGCCTGCCGATGGTGGCGAGGAGAAGGGAAAGGAGGTATTGTTCAGAGGCACAACATTTCAAAGGGGTCTGGAGCTCCTGGCCACTGCCTCAGTAGCAGTGGGGGTGGGGACCTGGAGCTCTGGGCCCCTTTGAAATGTGATGGGAGCGCCACGTGTGAGGGCTCTGTGGGCCGGGTGATTCTAACAACAGCAATCAATTCCCAACACCTAGTTCCAACAGTAGAGCAAGGTCTCTGCAGGAGGCCCAGGGTGGCCATTGATCCTCTAAATTAACCGTTCAGCTAGGGAGTGAGGGATCTGAACTCAGCCCCTGGGTTGCTAGCTCCATTGCTCTTTTGCCTTTGGAAAGTTTACACTTCTCTTCTTGAAATAGTGATGGACAGGGAGGTAAAATCCCTTTTAACCAGTTAACCGGTGAAAAATTATGTTTAACGTGTTAACTGGTTAACGGGAATTCTGTGGGTGGGAGGTCACTCCAGCTCCAGGCCGTGGATGATGCGGCAGGCCCGGCCAGGCTGGAGTGGCCCTCTGCCCATGGCACAGCATGGTAGGCCCGGATCAGCCTCCGACCCATGTCAGTAAGGCCGATCCTTACTGGTTTACCGGTTAATCGGTTACATCCCTACTGGCCAGACTGCTCTACCAAAGAGGAGGCTGCCGACAAGTTGTGTTCTAGACTGCACTGAGGGCTGGCTCCCTGGGCTACCTGCCAAGGTAAAGTTTGATTCATCAGCACTGCCTGAACTTTCCTTCAGAACTGTAGCACAGTGAAAATTCAGCCGGTCCTAGGACTGGTTGCTATGACACTTTGTGGATCTGCTTAACAGACGCAAATGATGAGCGAATAACATAAAATTTGCCTTGTGACGAGTTCAAGCTTCACAACAAGAATGCTTTATGTGGGGGCATGAATATGTATGATCATCACCAGGTAGAAGCTCTATTCATCCAATGGCAAGGCAGGCTCAGATGACTCCTTTGGGAAGGCCCTGAGATTATGGCATCCTTTAAAACCAGAGTTTAGAAATACAAAAGCTATTTGATCACCCGCTGTGCACATGCTACCTATAGCAATGCTAATATCTTGCATTGGCATGAAGCTGAGAGATGGGAAACAGCTGAGTGACAGCTGAAGTAGTCTGTTTGGAAATGGAGAAAAATCCTTCCTACTAGGACCCCAACGATTTCTCCGACAGTAAAGGGAATCTGGGTTAACTTTCCCCTCCCATGTAAAGAAACCAAGCTGGGTGAATCAGACAGGTTCAGCGCATGGTCCGATCCTGCTTGTGAAGTTTTGCCGAGGGTAGCTGGAAAGCTGCCATTATCAAATGTTCTTCATCAGTGCCCTTCAAGCACTCCTACAGGCATTTTGTTGCCCCATGGGCCAGCCAGACACCATGCCTGTATGCCACCTCTCCACCCTCTAGGATGTGAGTGGCAGACCTGGGAACAGGGCCCTCCTTACCCATGTGCAGAATATGCAGCTGTGTAGGGCACCTGAAAATTTGGGGCCCCATTGGGTCTTAATGTACACCCCCTCCTCTTCCTATCCCCGTTCTGTGGCTCTGCCTCCTCCGGAAAGGATCTAATTAATTCAAAACCGACCTGCCAGAGCTATTAGCAGAAGATTGAACCTGTGAAAGAGCCAGCCAAGTGGTAATGAAGCCACTGAACTGGCCTTTGCCAACCCCAGGTCTAGACGGTCAGATTCTGCATTTGCTGTGTTAGTTTTCAGAACCTTAATTTAAAATTTGCTTTAAAAATATTTCATCAGCGTGTGGCTGAGGGTTATTAAATTGCATCTCTCAAAACCTGTCATCTTCCTTTCCCCCGACAACGAGCAGAGGGGTACCCCTTCAATAGCACTGCATAGGGCTCCATAAATGCTAGGGACGGCCTTGACTTGGAACCTGGAGGACACATTTTTGGCTGGTATGAATTGTCATCTCTCCAGCCCTACAGCTAAAGGGGACACCCTTGGCTGCTTATTGTAATGATCTGCATGCCAGGGGTGGCAAGCGTGACTTTCCCCTGGGCTGGGGAGCCAACCCACCTTCCGAAGGGCAGCAAGTGGCTGCAGTAAGGGCGGGGACTGGCCTGAAAGACAGATGGACAGACGGACAAAACTGCCAGTAATACGGATTTGGAGCCAAAGCCAGAAACCTGAGACTCCAGCCAAGCAGGGCCTGGGAGTCACCTACCAAAGCAGGAAAAGTCTCAGGCAAGAAGGCCTGGGAGTGGGGCTGTCCTTACAAATGATAAACTTAAAAAACAACAAAGAGTCTGGGAGCAGCTTAAAGACTAACAAAATATGTCCATGGTATCATGAGCTTTCGTGGGCACAACCCACTTCTTCAGATGGCTGGAGTATAATAAGTCCAGATCTAAGAATAAGTAAGGGAAGGAAGGGGGCAGGGATGAAGGAAAAAGGGGAGCGGAAGAAGAAAAAGAGAGACTGTGAGTAGATAGTTCAAATAGTTACAAGAGGCTGATAAGAACCATTAGCACCTCCATTGGTTGGTTGGTTGGTTAAGTCATTAAAAGGTGGAAGATAGTGTGCGAGCCGTCTGATATCCCGGTTCAGACCATTAGCCTAAGAATTAAACTTGTGAATGAAGTTAAGTTCCAATCCTTCTCTGTGTATTGGACTTATTATACTCAGGACATCTGAAGAAGTGGGTTGTGCCCATGAAAGCGCATGATACCATAGACATGTTCTGTTAGTCTTTAAGGTGCTGCTAGACTATTTGTTGTTTCTTAAGTTTTTCCTGTTACAGACTAACTCAAATGATGGGACCCTACTCAACTGAGAGCCCCCCCCGCAGTTTCTGTTGTGGTCAGGTGCTTCCCTTCCCCCTCACATGGCTCCTGCTGGGGGTCTGGCCACCTGGTGCTTCCCCCCCCCAACCGTTCCTGTGTGGTTCCTGCTGGGGTCCTGGTGCTTCCCCCCACACCCTTGCATGGCTCCAGCCTGGGGCTTTCCCCCACATGGCTCCTGCTGAGGGCCTGGGGCTCTCTCCCCCAACCCTGCACTGCTTCCCATGCCCTTCCCCCCTGCAGCTTACCAGGACCCAGGGGCTTCCCTGAGGCTGGAGTGGAGCTGCAGAGACTGGGGGCGGGCGGGTCTGTGCTCTGTCCCACTCTGGCAGCAGGGAGCCCTCATTCGCTGGCTCCTGCTGGCTGCGAGCATGTGGGGGAGGCGGCAGGGAGAAGCCCTGCAGAGCCGTGGGCATATGAGCACACACGACTGCGTAGGGGCACCTGACACTTTGGTGCCCCAAATTTTTGGGTGCCCTAGGCAGCCACGTATTTCGCGTGTGCCTAGGGATGGCCCTGCTTGGGAGTAGGGTGAACTGGAGCCCAATGGAAAGACCTGGGATGAGGGATTTCCCTACAGACAGCACAAGGAGGAAAAGTCTGGGAGTGACGCTCTGTGCTTTCAGCTTCTGCATTTTGTTTTGGAACCTTATTTCAATGACTGAACTTGGGCCCCTGAGAAGGGGTGGTGAATGGACGAGAAAAGCCTCTATGTTTGTGTATGAAGCCCTCCGAGACCATTAGTGGGGCCCTGCAGTATGATGGTCTTGCCACTAGGGGGTGCTCAGGAGGCAGCCGCCCCAGCTACAATGGCCCTTGCTCCCAAAAGCTTACAGGCTAAGTGCAGGGGGGAGATGTGGCTAGTGCAAACAGATGGAAGAGTCTGAGGGGGATATTTGTGATCAGTGTAAGAAGCAGAGCTCGTACCAGCTGCTTAGCCATTGGCCAGTGTTTTGTAGGCATCACGGCAGAAGCGAGCTGTAAGGAGTGGCTTTGTGGGTTTTGAACTGAGTCCAGCTTTGGGGCAGGGAAACTTGGGAGGAAAGAGGGAGGTCGCTGTTGGCAACGTGACTAGCGCCCAATAAAGGCAGGCTTTGCTGCTGGACTGGGCATGGGCATTGTCCACTCTGGACCACTCTAGCAGATCCAAGGAGATTTAAAGCAGGTCACCCACGTCCCCCCACTGTAAGGCCCCTTTGCGTTGGCAGAGCGCTGTAAAGAGGGTCGCAGGTCAATGAGAATCCAAGCCCCTCTCTGCTCTGGAAGTGAAGATGAGTGGTTTGTGCTTGGTTCAGTGGGGAAGGGGAGCCCCAGGAGGGCTGATGTACTCATGAGCCAGGAAGGTGCTTTGCAGCGGCACAGTTGGATGGATTTAGGGGGATCGAGGAAGGAGGGTGTTTCTTTTAGACGCGGTAAGGAACTCATAAACATTCTACAGATACCCTGCTTGGATCCACTGCTTTGCCAATGGAAAGGGGCCTTAAAGTAGGGCTAATTTGTGAGACCCTTTTAAAAACTTCTTACCATTGCTAGAGTGGTGGAAAAGGTACTCAGGCGCTACATGTTTGTTGTCATAGAAACTCACAGGTAATAGGTACAAATCGAATTACTTAATGTGGACTTTGCACTTGGTTCGAACTATTGGCTCATCTAGTCTGGCTGCACTTCTCCTACAACAGTTTAATAGTAACTTACAATACAATATCCAGAGTAACAGCATCGGGTTATGGTCTTTTCCATGATGCTCCCTGGATGGCCCTAAGTGCTAAGACTTCATTTTGCAGGATCTTTGGTTAAAAATTAGCTCAGTGGGGCCATTGACATGACATGACTCAATTACTTTCCACAGCTATTGCTACCTTGTTTTGACTTCAGCGCTTGAACTGTATTGGCTGCTAGCAACATGAGTCAGTGGACAGAACTGACACAGCCTCTGTCACACAGGTCTCAGGACCTCGAGAAATTATGAAGTCCAGGCAGGACAAAGTGAACCTTAAACCATCCCTGAGAAGTTTTTGTTCAGTGATGCGGATTCCGCAACCTCCTTTGGGAGCCTATTCCAGAACATAAAACTTATAGTTAGCAAGTTTTTCCTAATAGCTAGCCTAAATCTCTCTTGCTGCAGATTAATCCCATTACTTCTTATTCTACTTGGAATAGACATGGAGAACAGTTTATCACCCTCCTCTTTGTAACAGCTTGTAACACATTTGAAGACTGTTCTCAGGTGCCCCCTCTGTCTTCTTTTCCCAGGATTAAACATGTCTAGCTTTCTTCATAGGTCAGGTTCTCTAAATCTTTTATTTGTTCATCTCCTCTGGACTCTCTCTAATTTATCCACATCTTTCCTAAAGTGGGTACCCAAAACTGGACACAGTACTCCAGCTGAGGCCTCAGCAGTGCCAAGTAGAGCAGGAAAATCACCTCCCAGGTCTTATACACAACACTTCTTCTAAAGGACTCCAAAATATTAGCTCTTTTTGCCACTGCATCACACTGTTGTTTAATATTCAGTTTGTGATCTACTATCACCGCCAAATCCTTTTCAGCAGCTAGTTAGTTATTCCCCATTTTGTACTTTTGCATTTATTTTCCCTTCCTAAGTGTAACACTTTGCACTCGTCTTTATTGAATTTCACCTTGTAGATTACAGACCAATTCTCTAATTAATCAAAGTTGTGTTGAATTCTAAACCTGCCTTCCAAAGTGTTAGCAATCTCTCCTCATTTGGTCCCCAGCCAGGGGGAAGGGGGAATGGCAGCGTGAGGAGCTGCTTGCTTCCCCCATGAGCTGGATCTGGCCCATGAGGCTTGGGGATTCCCCCTGAAGTGGGAAGCCAGCACTGGCACGCCAACCTCTTGGGGAGGGGGAGTTGCGGGGCTGGAGTGCCAGTGCAGGGGGGTGCTGAGCCTCAAGCTAGTGGTCCACGGACTGCACTTTGAGAACCACTGCTTTAAGGCATGATCAGAGGAAGCTGTGGTCCTAGCTCTTACCGTTTAGGAGGAATTTTCAAACCGTAAGCTTTGATTTAGCTGTGCCAAAACAGAGCACTACTCCAAATTTCGCCATTTTATCTCTTTCCAGTAAGGTTCATTGAGAAGCAGCCCTGTTTCAGGTTTATCCCATGTGTTTGGCTCATCTTGGTTTAATGGTTCAGTCTCTTTCAACATTCGCTCAGTTGTCAATTTTGAGGAATGTACTTGATTTGGCAATTCTGTCTCTTCTCTGCTTGGTTTTCTGAGAAGCAAACCCATTCTAGGCACATCCCATTTTCTTGGCACAACCAGACCCTTATGTTGTTTTAAATTATGATAAAAGGAAGCTTCACACCAAATGTGGTGGTCCTAGCTCTTATCATTTGGTATGAGTTCTTGATCAAACAGACAAACAGACACATTCTCTAAAATATACAGTAGACTAGAAGATTTACCTGGCATTGATCAGGTCCTTAACTCAATTAATTTCTGTTTTTTGGAAAATAAAGCGTATACGTACATATTTCATTTAAATCATTGCTCTAGGGTGGGGCTAGGGATGAGGGGTTCAGTAGGCAGGTTGCCCTGGGAACAGAGGACTATCTCAGCCCCCTCCCAGTGCAGGATCTTGGGGTCAGGGGAAAAAGTGCTTTTCCATGGTCATTGCAGCTCCAGCAGGCACAGCTGGGAGAGGGGTGCATGTTTCCCAGCTGCAGTAGATCAAGGTTTGTCTGTACCACAGGGGGGGGATAGCTCAGTGGTTTGTGTATTGGTTTGCTAAACTCAGGGTTATGAGTTCAAACCTTGAGGGGACCATCTAAGGCAAATCTGTCAAGGATGGTATTTGGTCCCAGTGTGAGGGCAGGGGACTGGACTGGACTCAATGACCTCTCAAGGTACCTTCCAGCTCTATGAAAGAGGAATTATACTCTAATATTCTCTTAAAACATTTTCTTTTTCTTTCTTTGCACTTGCCAGCCACAGTGAGGAATGCAGCAAACAGTGCACTTTCCCCTCGCTCCCTGACGAAGGGAACAGCCCTCAGTGTCCCCTTACAAATCTGGGGGGGCTTCAGCCCCTCTGCCCTCCCTAAAAGGTGCCTGGAGAGTGGGAGGCTAGGGCAGTCCTGGGTGGGTGGGGCATGCCCCCAGCCAACCCCTTTCGCCTGCCTGGTGATTCTGTCTCTTTTCTGTATGGTTTTTGGAGAAGCAATCCCATTCCAGGCACATCCCATTGTCCTGGCACACTCAAACCCTGACCTTGCTTTAACTTATGATAAGAAGAAGCTGCCTACCAAATTTGGTCATCCTCCCTCTTACCATTTAGGAGGAGTTCTTGAACAGACAGACAGACTCACTCTCTGAAATATAGTTGATCCTTCAGGTGCTTACAAACAGATTAATTAATCATTAGTTCCAGTAACTGTACTGGTCTCTAATTCCCTGATTCGTCTTTGAATCAGATTGCCTATCTGCTATTACACTAGTGGCTTCCAACTCTTCCTTTTAAAAGGAGAACAAAGAGGCTGAGTAGGTTTGAGCATGAGCTATTTATAACGCTCAAAGTGTATTAGTTGAATAAACCATAGCCACATACTTCCACACACCTGGGTCACCAGCAAAAATAGAACCTGGGACAGACAGAATCACAAGCAGAAGCCCAATAACTTCACTCAAGAAGCAACTCAGTTAATTAGCAGCAATCAGGAGGTACATGTTCCCTGGGGCCAGCCATGAGAAGGAGACATGATTACATACGATAAGCCCTATCGAAGACATTCCCTGCCCCCAAAAGCATGCAGTCTAATGGAGATATGATGCAGCAACCTATTAAAAATAATACAAGTGGTGGGTGAAGGAAGGAACGAAAGGAATTAACACACGAAAGTCATGTGGCTACTTAGAGCAGCATTTCTCAAGCCGGGGCTCCCCAAACCAAAAGGGGGTCAAAAGGCAGTTGCAGGGGGCGTTGTGTGAGTGGTGGCTGCTGGCCAGGCATCACGACCTGAAGGCAACAGTGCCACCAGCAGAAGCGCAGAAACAGGGGGAGTATGGAATGGCATCGCCACCTTACTTCTGCACTGCTGCTGGTGGCGGCGCTGCGTTCAGAGCCCAGCGATCAAAGAGCGATGGAGATGGCTCAAGGGTCTGCCTCAGTTCCCTGGAGCCGCACTTGAAAGAAGCGTGTCTGTCTATAGTTGTGGATAAAGCCACAATCCTTGGACAACGATTCATGGTTATTACCACACATTGGACAATGCCACACTCAATGGAAAATTCCAGCTCCTCACCCTGTGCCCAGTTGTCTATTCCCCCCACCCTGGAAAACATGTTTCTTAAATGTCCATGTATTTATTCCCAATAACCGTTGCTTTACACTTTTTGAAAGGCTTCTTTGACTGCAGAGATTATGATAACACGCTTCAGTTAGCGCTCTTATGAGTACATACAATAATTTGCTCTCACTTCTTTTTTGGGGGTGGGGGTTGTCATAGCCTGAAATATTTTCAAAGGGGAGCCAAACCAAAAAGTTTGCAAACTCCTGGCTTAGACAGCCATGCGTGCATCGGAATGGGCTTTTATATTGGGGATGCAAAGGAAGTGAGGGACCTTTAGGGTTTTCTCTAATGCCTGCTTCTTGCCTCAATTCCCATTGCAGTTTCTTCTTCTTTTCCTACAGAAATATTATTAATATTGTTATAGATTAGGGACTGAAGGAATCACTGTGATCATCATGCCACCTGCCCTCCATTATGAGGCAGGCCACAGAACTTCCTCGGAATAATTCCTATTTGAACTAGAGCAGCTCTGTTAGAAAGTACATCCCGTTTTGATTTCCAAGTGGCATGAGATGGAGAATCCATCATACTCCTCAGTACATCACTCCAAGGGCTAATTACCCTCCTTGTGAAAAATCGTACACCTTATTTCCAGTCTGAATTTGTCTAGCTTCAGCTTCCAGCTGTTGGCCCCACTCGGTCAGGACACCAGGTGACGAGGCCCGCTGTCAGTGTAGTATGGGAATAAGAGTCATAGTTGCATAGGCCAGATCTACTCTAGACCTTAAGGTACACAGCTCCAACTATGTAAAATATGTAGCTGGAGTCGGATTACTTTACACCGAGCTTGTTGCCGTCTTCACAGAGAGGCCGATGGGAGCAGATACTTCCCTTACTCTTTATGACTGCAGGGAGTACAGGTACTTACTGGAGCCGCCCTCAGCATTCGATTTAGCGGGTCTTAACTAGGTCCACTAAATCAAATGCCAGAAGATCAATCTCCAGCATGGCAAGCAGAGACGTGGTCAAAGTAATGGACAGCTACTGCCCTGGAGAGCTGCCAGTCTAAACAGGCAAGCCAGGCGAAGGGAAAGAGGCAGAGAGAGATGAGGTGATGTGCTCAAAACCACAGGCAGAGCTGGGACTAGAGTCTGGGTCACCTGATTCCCAGTCCTCAACCACTAGGACATGCTGTTTCTTAATAGAAAGGCAGGGTGAACAGTGCAGGTTCCTCAGGGCAGGCATTGCTTATGGCTAATTTGTACTGAGTCCGACACAGTGGACTTCTTACCTTGCTACTGTAAACTACCGCTGAGATGTCAGTCCTGCCCACCCAGCTGTGGATGCCACCAGCCTGAAGCTGAACAACCTCCTATGCACTCTTCCTCCCAGTCAGGTCTTGAGTATCGGCCACATCTTCATTTGCCACACCGGAGATCGATCTTCTGGTGTTCGATTAAGAACCGTGATTCTAGTTAAGAACCGTGATATCAAATACTGAGGGTGGCTCTGGTCAACACTGGTATTCCTCACAATCGCAAGGAGTAAGGGAAGCTGCTCCCATCGGCCTCTCTCTGTGAAGACGGCACCAAGCTCAGCGTAACGTAAGCCGATTCCAGCTATGTATTTTACATAGATTAAATGACCTTCTAGGTCTAGTGTAGACACGGCCTATGTGTCTATGATCCTTATTCCCGTACTATGCTGATACCGGGCCTAGTCACCTGGTGTCCTGACCGAGTGGGGCCAACAGCTGGAAGCTGAAGCCAGACAAATTCAGACAGCGAGGCTATAGATAGCTTCCCTTTTTCCTACCTGTGTTGGGACTGTCCTTTGCATGAACAGAGGCCTTCAATCTCTAGGGCTGTTAAGGTAACATCTCCTCCCACAGCCAATGCAATACACATCAACACGAACGTTCCCTCTCTGAAGTTTCCACTGATGCAACCACCTCCGTAAGCTGAGACCACGTTTCACACTGATCAGTAGCAGGCATCAAATGGCAACAGGCCTATCACTGTTCCTGGGTCCAGCTGTGTAGCATTAGTTAGTTTCGGGCTTGCTTTCCTTTTGATGTCTCTCCAGTGCTTGTGATTATTACGTCTGAGCAAACACACAGTCATCCACCGTTGGCATTTGCTCCTCCTTCATCTCCCCTGACTGCGGCTGCCGTGATGGCACCGTTTGGAGCTGATTTCTAATAGCTTCGTTACAGCCTTTTGCTGATTGAAGGCAGTGACATGCAGGCACGGATAAGCAGGGGGGAAATGTGGTTTGTTAGAGATAACTAGAACTGTCTGTCAGAAAAAAGACTATTGAATCTAATAGATAGCAAGATCGATGCAGCAGTTCGCTGTAGCAACTTCTAATCGGGTTCTGATTTTTTTTTTTAAAACACCCAACTTTAAAGGGCTAATTCTTGGATTTCTACCAAAAAAGTAACATGCAGTACTCTTCCGACTTTTAAGAGAAATGATGGTCATGTGGTCTTCATAGGCTCTGAATGAAGACGTATCAAAGTTCTGGAACATTTCTGATAGAAAAGGCCTGCAGAACTGAATGTTAAATTGAACATTGTTGTAGGAATTACTCAACAAACATCCCTCCTCTATAGGATGTGAAAGAAATGTCGTCTTTCCACAACCCTTTAAATTAGACTATAGAGTTTTAACAGGGAATTATATGCTTGATACACAATTGTTTAGGTTGGCTGAAAAATCCTGTTGAATAGTGACTTGCTATTAAAATCTGCAGGGCTATTCCCTACTGGGGAGGACTTACCAGAGTGTAGCAGGTTAGCCAAGCCATTGCATTAAAAAACTGGAAAAGGGAAGTGATTTAAGAGTGGGAAAAAAATTGATGAATCTTACATGTGTGCTGAGGAGACCATGGGGTTGCTGGCCCGTCTCCCCAGCCTAGGACGGATTCCACACCAAACCTAGAGTCTATTCTGGCCTATCTATTACAAGGTAATATCAAAACACAAGGATGTCCTTTCTGGACCCAGGCAGGCTACCGGGGCGTTGACTTTTGCTGTGGACTTTCCCATCCCTCCTTAGCCTGTCATGAGAGGCGCACGGCTTCCTGCAACCACTCCTCTGACTGAGCTCTCTCAGCTCTTTATAGGCATCACCCGACCCATTCCCCAATGCCCTTCTGGGGGCAGACCACTCTGTTACAGAGCCATCAAAAGACTAGCAACAACTTAGGGGGACTGTGTCCCTCTCATTATTCCCCCCGGTTGTGTTTATAGCTGGTAAAACTCATTTTGAGGTAAAATTATGTTTGGCTATGTCTAGACTGCAGGCTTCTTTTGGAAGAAGCTTTTTTCAGAAGAGATCTTCCAAAAAAACTTCTTCCAAAGAGAGCGTCCACACTGCAAAAGTGCATCGAAAAAGTGATCTGCTTTTTCGAAAGAGAGCATCCAGACTGAATGGATGCTTTCTCATATTTCAGCTGTGATTGCTATGGATGGAATGGCCACCAGGGCACCTGTGCTTTTTCCTCTTTCCTCTTCTTCTGAAAGAACTGCCTCTTCCCCGTCCACACACGCCTTTTTGCGAAAGAGCTCTTTCGGAAAAAGGCTTCCTCCTCGTAGAAAGAGAATTACCAATGCCGGAAAACCCCCTCTGTTCTTTCAGTTTTCTTGTGGAAGAACGCAATTGCAGTGTGGACGTTCCTCAAGTTTTGTTGGAAAAACGGCCGTTTTCCTGACAAAACTCTGTAGTTCAGACATACCCTTACAGGGCTCCACACACTTCCCCCTGCATCCCATTTAGTTTAATTTGTAAGAGTTTGAACAGCTTTCTGATTGGTTGATACCCATGGACAAAATGTTTGCAAACTGTTTTCTAACTTTCTCCCTGATTTTTTTCTCCTACTTTTGGAATTTTGTTGAGATTTCAAAATGCAGCTGTATTTCAGGGCTTTTAGCCTGTCAAATCTCTGGCACCCACCAATACCTGATGCTTCATAGGAAAGGGACTGCCCTCATTGCACACAAAATCTAATCTTGCTCCTGTGAACATCGATGGAAAAATTTCTGTTGACTTCCACGGGGCAAGATCATGCCCAAAATGCACTAGCTGATGAGGCAGTGGTGCTTGAGTTTTGAAAGAGGAGTCCTTGACCCTCTTAGGTTTAGTACTTAAAGTATCAGAATGATTGCTGATAGATACTGGCCTTAGAAACAACTTTGACATCTCAAACTTGTGTTTGGGATGACACAGTCAAACAGCAACAGACAATCTTTCATAGAATCCTAGGGCTAGAAGAGACCACAGGAGGTCTGTGATGGATAGAAGGAGTACTGGCCAGCACCTGGTGACTAAGGGGTTAAACTCAGATAGCTAGCAAGGTTGTTGGCAGGGAGCCAGAAGAACCAATGGGGATAGAGTGCTGAAATTTGAATTGTATAAGATACCTTGCCTGGTTTTTTTTGTGGGGGAGAGTTAAACCAGGAGTTGAGAGACACAGAATGATTTAAACCCAGGCAGGACTACCATGCCTCCAAGGAATTGAGGGCATGGAAGTGGACTGAACCTGGAAGGGATTGTGAGTAAATAAAATGAAACGTGTATGTAGTCATGACCAGGATATTTTTCTTCATTTTTGTGGTTTGGTTTGAACAACTCTGTGTGAATCTATGCCTCTCCTCCCTCATTCACCATCTAAGAGTTGTTCCCAGAGATTTTCTATGTGTTTTAATTTGTTTTACTTAATCCCTCTGTTATACCTAGCAATTAAGTATGCTTTATCAAGTATGTCTTTTGTTTTGTTAATAAAAATCACTTTTTAAGGTGATGATTTGATTCTTATGTCTGGAAAGTACAAGAGGTCTGTCTGTGTGTGTCTGCCTGCCTAGACTGGGCAGTCAGCTACCAGAGACTGCAGCTTGTTTTTCTCTTTTCAAGCTTTTTTGGGGCAAAAGAGCTTGGGGTACCCCTGGGGGGGTGGGGATTCAAGTGTTCCCCCTGTTTTTTAGGGTAAATCACTTGAGGGTGGCAGCTACTCCCAAGGTCAGTAAATCTGTGACTCGGGGGAGTTTTTGTAAGTAGAGCCTGTAGAGGCAAGGTATTTTAAAGGTCTCTTGCAGCCCCTCCCCACCTTCTGCATTCGGAGTGCCAGAGTGGAGAACAGCCCTGACAAGGTCATTGAATCCAACCCCCTGCTAACAGCAGGACCAATCCCAACCAAATCATCCCAGCCAGGACTTTGCCAAGCTGGGACTTCAAAACCTTTAGGGATGGAGATTCCACCACCTCCCCAGGTAACCCATTCCAGTGCTTCACTGCGCTCCTAGGGAAATAGATTTTCCTAATATCTGACCTAGACCTCCCCCACTGCAACTTGAGACCATTGCTCCTTGTTCTGCCATCCGTCACTACTGAGAACAGCCTCTTTGGAACCTCCCTTCAGGTAGTTGAAGGCTGCTACCAAATCCCCCCACCACTGTTCTGTTCTGTAGACTAAACAAGCCCAAATCGCTCAGCCTCTCCGTGTAAGTCATGTGCTCCAGCCCCCGAATCATTTTTGTTGCCCTCCACTGGACTTTCTCTGATGCGTCCACATCCTTTTTGTAATGGGGGGGGCAGAATTGGACGCAATACTCCAGATGTGGCCTCACCAGTGCTGAATAAAGGGGAATAATCACGTCCCTAGATCTGTATGCAATGCTCCTCCTAATACAACCTAATATGCCATCAGGCTTCTTGGCTATAAGGGCACAATGTTCCCAAAGTCCTTCTCTGGCAAACTGCTGCTTAGCCATTTGGTCCCAATCCTATAGCAGTGCTTGGGATTCTTCCGTCCCAAGTGCAGGACTCTGCACTTGTCCTTGCTGAACCTCATCAGATTTCCTGCAATTTGTCCAGGTCACTCTGGACCCTATCCCTGCCCTCCAATGTATCTACCTCTCCCCCTAGATTAGCGTCAGCTGCAAACTTGCTGAGGGTGCAATTCATCCCCTCATCATTAATAAAGATGTTGAACAAACCGGACCCAGAACTGACTCTTTCCTTCCTGCCCCTTCTCCAAAAGCCTAACGCATTTTTTAATCATCCTACCGTAGTAGGGTTAATTTACATAGTAGGGTGTTTTATTTAATGCAACCCCCCCCCCTCGCCTTTCTCCTACCCCACAGGAAGAAGACAGTGGGGCTATGTCTACACTTGCGGCTTCTTGCGCAAGTATGGCCATTCTTGCGCAATTATCCACAGAGCGTCCACACTGCCTGCTCGCTCTTGCGCAAGGAAATGTACAGTTCGGCGTGGTAAGAGAGGGCTTCATGCGCAAGATCTACACTCTTTTTTTAACAGGAGTAAGTCCTCTTGCACAGGAGCTCTTGCGCAAGAGGGCAGTGTGGACGCTCGGCAGGGATTTCTTGCGCAAGAGAGCCCTATGGCTAAAATGGCCATCGGAGCTTTCTTGCGCAAGAGAGCGTCCACATTGCCATGGGCGCGCTTCGCTTGCACAAAAGCACAGCTCGCACATGGCAGTGTGGACGTTTTCTTGCTCAAGAAGCCGCCAGTGTAGACATAGCCTGGGAGTCCTATTCAGTCAGTGCCTGCCAGAATCAGGTGTAAAGGCCTCATAACAATCCATTCCTAAGTTTTAGCCATTAGTCTGCAAACGCAGCTGTGGAGATAACATGGTCAGCTTCAGAGTATTTGCATGCTGCCAGACACCCTGTCTGAAGGGGCTTAGCTGTAGCGCAGCTCTGAGTTCTCTTTCATGTTATGCGCCGTTTTGCACATTACACCCTAGACTCAGAATCTTCGACTGGAAGTGAAACTTTACTTTGGCTCATGGAGCTCTACGGGATCATCCCAAGTCATTACTCCAGAGTATTAATAAACACAATGTGCTTCTTAAATGATTCGGGTACGGAGGCAGCGTACCAACTGCACCTGTGACATCTGTAACCAGGTACCAGAGCCCTTCCTTTCATCTCTAACCTGGAGTTTAAAGGAAAAAAAACATGCTCCCCTGGCACAAATCCAGCTCTCTCTGAAAATCTTTTCACTGTCTCTCGAGGGGTCAATTAAGGCCTCTCTCTCTTTCCTGCCACCCTGGCAAAAAAAAAAAAAGCTCTTCCGCTCCTCTTGTTTTGATTAACTATGTTGTTATAAACAGACGATGCAGCACAAGCAAGGGAATCTAATCTGCTTGCTCCCCCCTTGCTGAGACCCTTGTAAATGAGTCAATTAATTTGAACCAGTCCATGCTTGTGCTGGAAAAGGTGCAAAGCTGGCACATCTCTTGAATCCTGCTGAGGCCTCGAGATGGGGAATGCAATCAGATGCAGGGGAGACGCACACACGTACGTACACCTATAGCCGCACACACTCGCACACACTCTCAGGCAAAGGACTCGCAAAGGCTGTTAAAATCCTTGAACTAGCCCCAGCTTAAGAGCTTTCCCTGGCTTCTTATTTCCATGTAAAGGAGGCTCCATAGCGGGCATTTAAATTTTTATGAACTGCCTGCATTATTATCTTAATAAATCCTCATTTGGTTTGCTGAATGCATCCCCATTGATGTTAAGAGTTTATGTGAAAATTAAACTGGCAGTCTATCTTCTTAATCAGACAAATGTATATAGATAAAAAGAAACAAATGTCAGCTGGAAATGGAGATTTCCTAGGAAGAGATCTTCTTCCAGAGTTGTCAATTTGGGTGCTACTGGTATTCAGAGGATGAGTCGCGTCCTACCTTATCATTAGCTAAAACGAGGGATCGCGCGCACTGCGGTGTTTTGCAACTCAAGCCTGTTGAATTATTTACATCTGCAAATGAGTCGCATAATTAGCACCACATAAAAGTTAAGCTGATTTCATATTTCATAGGTGAACAGCCGAGGCTGGGTCCGTCATCTCTTGGATCTGGCCCGTCCTTTAAGGTACTCTCATTTACAAGCTTAATTGGCGGTGGATTTAGCAGGTGACGGGGGAATGTGGATTTGTGAATTTTTTATTCAGAACAGCTTTTGGCTTTCAAAAGCGAGATGTTTCCTGGGCAGATTTCACCTCCCCCCCTCAGCCAGATCATGGCTTCAAAGCAAGGGGGCTCATTTGGTATGCTGTGTAAGGAGTGCTAAATTGTTCGAAGGGCCGGGAAGGAAAATGTAGCTTGACCTGTAGGAATGCTTTAGTGAGAGGCACTTGCATGACTCCAGGGCTCAGCTTTGATCTCTGATCCACTACACCACGCAGTGAGTCCACGCCCAGTTGGTTGCTCTGTAGGACCCCTCATCACTTTGCCGAGTCAACATATTCCAAAATATCCTTCCCCACCCCCATCTGGGTCTAAAATGTATGGCCTTGCATTTCACTGTATTCAAGCACAGATTACCACACAATCTTATTATACCATGGACTTGTCCTTGTCTTACTTACAGGCTCCACCAATGTTACCGTCACTTCCAAAATTTACCAGCAATGATTTTATATTTTCTCCCAAACCACTGATATTCATGCCAGGTCCCGGGTGCGCAGAGAGAAGTTGTCAGAGCCATTCTACCACTGGCTTGATAGGGTGTGTGGGGATGTAGTCACAGCCCTCATGTCGGGGAGGAATTGCATCGAGACCCACCAGTTCTGACATGAGCGGTGGAAGGAGAGGAGAGCCCTGATAAAGGGGTGGGAGGATGGCTCATTGATTTGCAAGGGTTCTGACCTGCTGCAGAACACAGGCTGTGGAATTTCAACCAGAAGTCCCTATTGTGGAACGGGTTGCTTCTGCTACATATGAAGGTGTCAGTGTAACCCCCACACCTAGGCTATGTCTACACTGGCGGCTTCTTGCGCCAGAAATATGCAAATGAGGCTAAGCATGGAATATCGCCCGCGCCTCATTTGCATACCTAACGAGCCGCCATTTTTGCAGAAGAGGCTCTTGCGCCAGAAGGAGCATCTAGATTGCCCTTCTTGCGCGCAAGAAAAACCCTCTTGTGCAATGCCGTTATTCCTGAAAATAATCAGCGTAGTGGCATTGCGCAAGAGGGTTTTTCTTGCTCAAGAAGGGGCAGTGTAGACAGCTCCTTCTGGCACAAGAGCCTCTTCTGCAAAAATGGTGGCTCATTAGGTATGCAAATGAGGCTCAGCAATATTTCACGCTTAGCCTCATTTGCATATTTCTGCTACAAGAAGCTGCCAGTATAGACATAGCCCTAGTGTGGTTACCATGCAATGGCACCTAGACCAGAGCAACAGTTAAGACCAAGAGCTCTCTATAGGATGGGCTGGGAAGCAGCTGGCTTTTAGCTCAGAGGGTAGAGGCTCCTATACTCTGCTTCAGAGGTCCCAGGTTCAAATCTGCCTGGTGGCAGTTACATCCGCAGGCAGGTCCTTGAAACTAGAATTACTTTTCTGGGCCTGGGGAGCTTCCAGAGAGCAAAGCTTGAGATTCCACAGAGGAAATCATGTCTGCGACCGAGGTCTCTCTCTGATCTGATCTTTACACCAAACCCCGCCCTTCCTTTTCAGATCTGAGGTGCAGGGTGGGGTCATTAGAAAGCACGGAGCTGGCTCTCTCCCGACAAAGAACAAACCTTGAGAGGGGCTGTTTTGTATTGCTATTGTAGCACAGAGCCTGAGAACAGCTCCCTCCCCTTTTTGTAACAGGCCAGTGCACAGGAGAAAGTGCCTGCTTGGAATTTGCAAGGAAAACGCCAGTTACGAAAGCATTCCCGGAAAGAAGACAAAGCGAGGCCTTGCAGAGCTGTCCTTGCAGAGGCAGGAATAGGGGGAGGTAGAAACAGGGGAAAGAAAAATCGGAGCTCTAAAACGTCTAAATGTTTGTGTCTTCTCAAGGCTGACCTGTGTGCACAGGCTTCTCTCCATTTACCGGATAGCTTAAGGCACTATTCCAATGAACACTGCCTAATGGCTTTTCACCGGAGGCCCTATACATCATGGCGCACCATGTATTCATCAGGACACCAGTGTTGTTCTCAACAGGAACGTGGCAAACTCGAGCTGACTCCCACACGGAATGAGTGGAAACAAGGGGCGGGAAGACAACATCCTCGCCCCAGGGCTGTGGCATCCAGGTGGGGCTGTATGTCTGAAGAATGTAGTTGGTTCAACACAGAGCCCCTTCCCCCCCCATAGGAAGATCTGTGTTAGCCTCCAATAGCCTTCCCCCCTCTAACGTGAGGTTGCTGTATGAAGAGATGTTCTGGGAGCTTGTCAGCAGCCTGTAAGCCAGGGGTGGGGAAACCTAAGGCCTGAGAGCTGGATGCAGCCCTTAGCTTGCTTGGATCCAGCCCCCAAAGCTCAGGGTTCTCCACCCCCAGCACTGGGGAACCCATGATGGTGCACCAGCCCCCCCCTTCTACCCCTGTTGTTCCTAGTGGGGCTGGAGCACACAAAATCTAGCCTGGGCCCTCCAAGTTTCTGGTGTATGAGGGAAATATGGGGAGACTCTTTCTCCTTCTCACTCTGGGGACACCTCAGTGAGGGGCATTTTTTTTTTTTTGCTTCTCACTTGTGTGTGGCCCTCGACTGATTTTCCTGTAGGACAGCAGCCCCTGACTCAAAAAAGGTTCCCCACCCCCTAAGCCTTGAATTAACTTCTAAACACAGTTGCATTAGAGATTAGCCAGCAATCCAAATGAGGTATCCTGTATTTCATTGCCACCTGTGCCAGTAAAGATTTCAACCTATGTTAGAGCACCCAGTTAATCATAGTAGTCCTTTGGGCTGCTGTGTACTGGCCTCTATCCCCATGGACACCAGCCAAGAAAGAAGCCTGTAGTTATATTCTTGCATATGCAGGCAAATTCTGCTTGCTCCTGCCCAGAAAACCTGACAGCAGCCCTAGTCCACATCCTGACCTCATGCTTGCTTAAGCTTCCCTTTGGAACTTGTATTAAAAGAAGAACAATCCTGCCACTTAAGGCCCCTATATTATTACAGATGACCCTTCCCATTGCCCCTCATGGGAGTGCATGTGTGGGATGCTGCAGCATGGGGGAAGCAGGCTGGAGATTCTTGTGTACACTCAGCTACTATGGCTCTTCTCAGGGGAAGATTTGGGGTTTAACGGATCCTAATGCTTTTTGGCGCTGTCAACTCACAGGGACATGGCCAAACAGGATTACGGATTCGCTTCACACAGAGTCTATTAGGAATAGTTGCTTTTATTAATCTCACTATGTCACTACTATTACAGGGTTAATGCTACCCTATGGGTACACAGCTACTGCAAAGTGACACATCAATAAGCACAGGCAGATCAATGCATAAGAGCACAATAGGCACTTAGAAATGCTTATGCCCCTTCAGTCTGTGGGAAGTTCCGTTCCTGTCACCTTGCACCAGGCTGCAGTGGACGTGGCTCCAGCTGGGGGAATCTAGGGCACCCTCCAAGGTCTAGGTCCCTGGTGAGACTCACTGGGCATGGGACTCCCTACACTACGTATACTACAATTGTTTACTGGGTGTGCGTGTACTGGCTCAGCACAATTCTTAATGTTCCCACGAGCTGAGCCCCAGGTCAAACTTGCAGGGTCCCAGGCCATGTATTCTAAGGATGGAAACTTCCATTCCAGCCTGCTGAGCTGCAGGCCCCACATATGGCTTTTTATGTGACAGCCACCAGTTCCCAAGTTTTGTCCCCTTGGTGGGTTTGCTGGAGTATAAAGCTACAGAGGGTGTTTGAATGACCCCACTCACCACATTTAGACTATCCCAGGGACTCGATCGCTCTAATTATTTTGTCCAATCCTGTTTCTCCGCAGTACTACAAAAAGCACTGGGGGGTGGGGTGGGGAGACAGGATTGGGAAAAAAAAAACATTTAAGGCACAGCAGAAAGCCGCTGAGATCAACCCATTTAAGTCCTTGCTTTCCTCATTTTCTGATGCTCAGTGTTTGAAAGCTATTCTTTGCCTGTGAGCTACAGAAACTTTGTATTTGATCCCTTTTCTATCAAGGAATCTCAGCTCCTGCTGCCTTGGTCCACTCAGCCTGCAAGCAAATGTGATCTGAGGGCTTTGGAAGGAAAGGGTGTATCCATATGCTCAAGAAAGCAGTTGAAAGGGAGGGCAAAGAGATCCTAGAGCTTGCAGGAGAACAGCTCCAGTCCAACGTTAAAGGGGGAAAAGTGATGTTGCTCACAGGGACTGATCCTTTGAGGTGCTGAGCAGTTACAGTGTCCTTGGCAACAATGAGTGTTAGGACTAGTACACCATCAGACAGCTCTTGGGTAGTTGTACTGGAGAATTCACATTCAGTGCACCCAGGGTCAGAGAACAGGATTCAATAGCCATTGCCAGGAATACAGCTTTTGCCAAGAGAATTTCCCTTCCTGTGTGCACAGATGGCAACTAGCATCAATCCTGTTCCTAGCATCTCCTGCAAATGCAGGAATCAAGTCTGAGTATTTTATGGCTTTACATACGTTGCCTTCTGGGTGCAGCTGGGGAGGCAAATATTAGGCTCACAGATATTTGTTTCCTAGAGTCATAGAAATGTAGGACTGGAAGGGGTCACGATAGGTTATCGCGTGCAGTCCTCTGCACTGAGCCAGGACTAAGTATTATCTAGAGCAGTGTTTCTCAATTTTATTTGGCCACAGAACCCTTTTAAACTTGAAAGAATTTTGTGGAACAGTCTTATAAATGGAGCTGAAAAAGTAGATGACAAATAAGTAAGGATAATAATAAACAAATGCTAAACAAGATCATGAGATCAACATTTAGTTTAATTGCACATATTTAAAAACAAAAATCACATTTAATGTGTAAAAATTTGTTTAAATCATAAAACGTTATTGTAATGGAATTTTCTCGCAGAACCTTTATTTTTACTTCGCGGAACCCCGGGGTTCCACGGAACACCATTTGGGAAACACTGATCTAGACCATCCCTGACAGGTGTTTGTTCACCTGTTCTTAAAAACCTCCAATGACAGAAATTCTACAACCTCTGGAGATAATTTGTTCCAGTGCTTACCTACCCTGATAGTTAGGAAGTCTAACCTGTCACCAGATTTTCCTGTTACTTTGGGGTAAGCTCATTTATTAGGGTTACTCTTCTGAGAGGGAAAATCAGTAATTCTATCAGTGTACTCTTGTGTTATCCTATGGACCTCTACTTCTCCCTTTGGCCAGTTCCCTCCCGATGGAACTCTCCTGCAGGACCTAGACTCCCAGGGCTGGCTTCTTCCCACCCTAAAATCAGAGGAACACACACACACACACACACACACACACACGAGAGTAACTGAGCACATCTGAGAGGGGCTATTTAATCAACACTCACAGGCGGACCCCTTTCTATCTCTCTCGGCTCAATAGGCTGGGTTGTACAGCAGTGCCAAGCTGTGATATATAGGTTCAGCACATCCCTATCCCCACATTCGCGCCACAACCATTCTGCTAGTAACCCACTTGATGAGCAAACTGCACAAGATTTTTGGGCACTACAGGGATCTTTAGCTTACGTACAAGAAGTGTTGTTGCAGAATGAATGGGGAAGCCAAAAAACAACACCTCAAGGGGGGGTGGGCAAGAGAGAAAGAGCTTAACCATGGAAGTTATTTATTTCTAGGTAGTAACCATACAAGGGGAGCCAAACAAACAAAAACAGGTACAATATTAAATCTAACTTAAATCTGGACTAGCAAACCATAACTGATCATATAAGGCATGGTCAGGAGGCTCTACCTAGAGAGAGCGAGAGAGAGAGAGATGGATCTTAGCACTCTGTGAAGCTTGAACTGATTGGGGTTCTTAGATGATGATGGTAGCTGGGGGTCCAGAGCGTCAGAGACAGGCAGAGCAGAGTCCCCGGCATGATCAGCCAGGAGAAGATAAAATCCCAATGGAGCTGATGCAGAATTTAGATCCAGGCATCAGAACACTTCACTAGAGAGTGGGTAGGGTTTTTTTTTTTTAATGAAAACAAAAATAATTCAAGGGGGGACACTAGATTTGTTTATGGGTAAACTGATGATTCAAGGGAGTATTCCAAATTGTTTTGTTCACGCTACACAATAGAATCAGAGTAGCAGAACTGGAAGGGACCTCGAGAGGTCATCGAGTTCAGTCCCCTGCCCTCATGGCAGGACCAAGCACCATCTAGGTGCCTATCTAACCTGCTCTTAAATATCTCCAGTGATGGACAGTCTACCACATCCTCAAGCAACCGATCACTCCTGGCTATGGGCAATGTTGCTTTGAGGGCGCTCATAATGCAATTAGGCAGCTTCAATATTTCGGATACCAAGAGAGGATTTATTGCTAGAATGGGTCTGATAATTACTGATGTGGGTATGTGCAGGAGTGGGTCCGGTGCAGAGATTTCCCATTAGGCAATGCTCTCCTGCTTTCTGTGTTCCAACGTTCAATGCAGTTCTTACCTTGGAATTGTTCTTTCTCCCTCCTGTATGACAATGGGGATGCGTCCCTATCCCATCTTCAGTGGAAATGAGGCGGGGAGAGGGTGGGTTCCGGATAGGTTTACGTGTGTCTTTCCCTGACTTTTCATTGTTTTTTGTAAGTCTTTCTTCTGATTGGCTTTGGTTCAAGCAGAGGCCGGGGTGCAGGTGGGTCCTTTCATGAATCAGGCAGGTTGGATTCTGTGCCCTGGTTCCCCAAGACCAAAGAGCTGGTAGGTAACCAATCTTAAATCTCCCTGTCTTTTCCTTCTAGGAAGGCTCTCCCCACCTTCTCTTTCCCTGCTTTGCATGGGAGAATTTTTCATAGCAGAGGTCATTTATCACAGCACTTCAGGGAATTAGAGGTTTCTCTCAGCATGGGGTCTCCCAGTCCTGTCCAACACAGACTCAATAGCTGCATGGCCTTTCTTACGGACTCCATTAGCTGCAGCACGTAGATTGTACCAGGCAGCCAGGAAGAGGATATTCTTACTGGGAGAGGAGAAGAGCGTGGCCATCTGCTACGTCAGCTTCTGCTACATCTAAATGACTGCATTTGCAGGCTGATCTTACTCGAGCCCATTGAAATTAAGGCCCTCACTACCTAGCTACAATCGTGCAGTGTAAGGCTGACAGGCAGAATTGAACCTGAGTCCTTTGAAGCTTTGATCGTGAGCCTCTACCACCTGAACTAAAAGCCAGCTGGCTGGTACCTGAGGCAGTAGAGCAGAGTAATTATGCTCGTTGTAAGTGGTCTTGGCACCACTAGATAGGACAGCACACCACACCGCGAAGGTGTGAGGGTTACAGATGGGTATTGTAGGAGTAGGTACTCCTGGTGTTGTATCCCTTTTCCAGTGTATCCTAGGGGACAAGCACTTACACACAGTGATTGCTATCAAACCGACTCCTTTTTAGCTCACATGGTAAAGGCTTATTGTCCATCGCAGCAGAATGTCTCAGGTTCAGATTGTGCTGATGAAGCAGCGTGGGAATTATTACAGCCACCAGAGACAGATAGTGTTTAATTAAATGGTGGCAGAGATTAGAATTGCTGTCGAAATCTATTAATGTAATTTGGGTTGACCTACATTTCCTACACAGGTAAAATATCTGTGTCTAATGAAACCAGCAAGGACAACAACCACAGAACTCAGAGCCTGGAGGCAGAGGAAGCTTGTAGCTTCTAAACGGTCCTTTTCCCCCCCAGCTCTGTATCTGTTACCAGTATCGATCCTTTGAAGCCATCTATTTAGACAGTTCTGTGGAATGACATGATACAGCAGGCGCGTCTGTTCCAGGGATCAATATCTTCAGAAGTTTTGCTTCTTATATGTGGCTGAGAGACCTTGGGCTGTGATCCCATCAGATTTCACAAACCAAACAGGATTGAACCACCTCATCCTGGGAGACTTCCAAAAAGCACTAGGGGACAGCAGGCAGTGGGGCTGGTGATTGAACGAGCGGTCTGCTTCCCGCCAGATCAATATTCGATGTCCCAGCTGGGTAGCGTGTGATAGGGAAATGCCACCTTTTGTTTGCATTTCTTCTAACGCTGGAGTCCCAAGTCTCTTTTTGCAAGACCAGGAGTGTTAATATCTTGGCTAGCTTCCAGCTGGGTAAGATGCTTTAGATGATGGCATAGAGAGTACACTTATAAAGTTTGCAGATGATACCAAGCTGGGAGGGGTTGCAAGTGCTTTGGAGTATAGGGTCATAATTCAAAATGAGCTGGACAAATTGGAGAAATGGTCAGAGGTAAACAGGATGAAGTTTAATAAGGACAAATGCAAAGTGCTCCACTTAGGGAGGAACAATCAGTTTCACACATACAGAATTGGAAGTGACTGTCTAGCAAGGAGTACTGCAGAAAGGGATCTAGGGGTCATAGTGGACCCCAAACTAAATATGAGTCAACAGTGTGACATTGTTGCAAAAAAAACAAAACAAAACAAAAAAAACAAAAAACCCCCACCCCACACCCAAACAACATACTGGGATGCATTAACAGCAGTGTTGTGAACAAGACATGAGAAGTAATTCCTCTGCTCTACTCTGCGCTGGTTAGGCCTCACTTGGGCTACGTCTAGATTGGCATGATTTTCCGAAAATGCTTTTAACGGAAAAGTTTTCCGTTAAAAGCATTTGAGGAAAAGAGCGTCTAGATTGGCACGGACGCTTTTCCGCAAAAGCACTTTTGCGGAAAGCGTCGTGGCCAATCTAGACGCTTCACAAAAAGCCCGATCGCCATTTTCGCGATTGGGGCTTTTTTATGAAAACAAATCTCAGCTGTCTACACTGGCCCTTTTGCGCAAAACTTTTGCGCAAAAGGGACTTTTGCCCGAACGGGAGCAGCATAGTATTTCCGCAAAAAGCACTGATTTCTTACAGCAGGAAGTCAGTGCTTTTGCGGAAATTCAAGCGGCCAGTGTAGACAGCTGGCCAGTTTTTCCGCAAAAGCGGCTGATTTTGCGGAAAAACTGGCCAGTCTAGACACAAGAGTATCTTGTCCAGTTCTAGGCACCGCATTTCAAGAAAAATGTGGAGAAATTGGAAAGTCCAGACAAAGCAACAAGAATGATTAAAGGGCTAGAAAACATGACCCATGAGGGAAAGCTGAAAGAATTGGGCTTGTTTAGTTTAGAAAAGAGAAGACTGAGAAGGGACATAATGGCAGTTTTCAAGTACCTAAAAGGGTGCCACAAGGAGGAGGGAGAAAAATTATTCTCTTTGGCCTCTGAGGATTGGACAAGGGGCAATGGGCTTAAACTGCAGCAAGGGAGGTTTAGGTTGGACATTAGGAAAAATTTCCTAACTGTCAGGGTGGTTAAACACTGGAATAAATTGCCTAGGGAGGTTGTGGAATCTCCATCACTGGAGATATTGAAGAGCAGGTTAGATGGGCATCTATCGGGGATGGTTGAGACGGTACTTGGTCCTGCCATGAGGGTAGGGGACTGGACTCGATGACCTCTTGAGGTCCCTTCCAGTTCTAGTGTTCTATGATTCTATGATTTTCTGTCTCTTTGTAGTCCAGCATTTGGTGATACTTTCTGCCTTGAACAGTTTGGCACCATTGCAACTAGGCTGCCAGCACCTTGCCCCAAAGAGGTGGCTGCGTTGCAGGGATGAGTGACATGAAACATCTATAAAGGGGCTTGTTGCATTCAATGAGAGCTGAGGTTGCTCTGAATCTGGCCAGACCTGCCATATCATTCATAAATGGGATGGTGCTGCATAAATGGCTTTCCTAGGAGCCAGTCCCAAACCCAGTGAAATAAGTAGGCATCTCTCCATTGACTTCAATGTGCTTTGGATCAGGTGCTTAGTCACCCTCTAGTTTTGTAAATGCTTATTGCTTTCTCTATGTAGTGAAATCCTGTTACCCGAATAATCCTATTACACCAACATTTTACTCTTCTAAATGGTCTATATCACTTTTAAGGGTTTCCATTTCCCAGGGCCCTGCTGTCTCATGAAAGGCATTTTGATAGAGTGCAAAGAAAATGTCTTCATTGAATAGATCTATTCTTTTCCAAATGTGATTCTCAATTGCATTTTACACTTCCCTCAGTGCATTAGGAGGCTTAACACCTCCTCCCACATCCTTTTATCAGGTTTTATAGTGTGGTGAAAGGAGAACGCACCTTTTAAACAACTCCGACTCTATGACGGGGATTCATTCTGAGGCCAGGTCTACACTGGCGGAGAAAATTGATGCAACATACAGAACTCCAGCTATATGAATTGCTTAGCTGGAGTCGACTTACCGTGTACCAATTTTCTGGGGTGGCCCCACAGTGGGAGGTCGATGGGAGAAATGCTCTGATTGACTTTCCTTACACTTCACAACAGTGAGGAATACTGGTGCCGACGGGGGTGCTCTCGGCATTTGATTTAGCAGGTCTTTACTAGACCAGCTAAATCAAACCCCGGAAGATCGATTGCCAGAGCATTGCTCCTCCGGCAGGTGGAAACGTGGCCTAAGTGCTGAGTTTCCCTATGTTTCCACTGAGTTCCCCCACATAGTTTAATCCTCCACAAACCTTCTCACCTGCTCAGTGGAAATCAACCACTTTTCAGTTGACTCTTAAATGTGCAGCTTCTTACAGACAATCTTTTCATTGGAGCTTGACACACTGTGCCTATTCCCCCATTCTGAAGATGTGCACAAAAAAGCTTAGCAAATGAATCTCAAACAAAACCAATATGAGACCCCCCCATTGCTGTAAAGCAATGTGGGTGACAGCCAGCAAAATGCCAGGCATGATGCCAAAGGCTGCTAAAATGTCCCCCCCCCAAGCTTAAGACATCTGAAATTTAGGAGTAGTGTCTATGACATCAGTAGGAGATCCTTATTTTATAGATGTCTGTGGAAACTGAGGCAGGGAGTTAACAGACAGCTACTCAGGGCTATGCATTCCTCCTTCCATGTATTACTCTACCACCATGGCAGAGCAGTGGGAGACCACCACTTTACCCTGGGTGCATCTGGCTCCTCATTTCACACCCAACATGCTCTTAGGCTGTGGCCCCCGGCTTGCCTGGATCTGGCCCCCAAGGCTCAGGGCCCCTCTTGCATTGGGGAGCCTGTGCTTGCATTTCAGCCCCCCCCATCCCCGCTGCCCTACCATGGGGCTGGAACACACAAAATATACTAGGCTGGACCTCCCTAGACTCTGGTGTGTGAGGGGAATGTGGGGAGCGTCTTTCTCCTCAGTCAGGGCCATGTCAGTGAGGGTTTTTTGTCTGCAGCCCTCGACTGATTTTTCTGTGGGTCAGTGGCCCCCAACCCAAAAAAGGTTCCCTACCCCCCTGTCTTAGATGCTTGGCTTGAAGATTTTTCTTGCCCCAGCCTTGAAGGTGCATCTTTTTTCACCACCGCCACACGCCCTGATGATACATTTTCATTAAGGCTTCACAATGCTTATCTTGCAAACAACACTGCAAGCTATGTGTAATAATAAATGTTCTCTCATATCGGCCCGGTGGGTCTGAAAGGAACAAAGAAGGAAAGATAAGTAGCTGATGTTGCCATGACATCAGAATTAAGGTTGTTTAGAGCCTTCGCTGTGCATTGTTATCCCTTTATATATTCAAGATCCTTTTAAATGGAACTTTAACTCTGAAATTCCTGGGTTTTAATGGGCATTCGTATGGTTTGTTCTTTTAATGGCTTCACTCTTAAGTTACTTATATATATACTCTTTATCTTAATACTTATGGTCTACGAATTGTATTTAGAATATTACTGATCAGGCTATCCTAGCAATTTTTGAATCAAACAAATATTTAAAGCATTCCTACTTTTTAAAGATGAGCCCTTCAAAAACAGGTATATTATTTTTAGTCTTCCTATAAACATAGTCAGATAAAATAGTAGTTTGGAGATTATAACCTAGATACATCTGACAACTATGCCTCATATTAAACATAACTGTTAGGCCACCTAGTATGACTGGCTCAGATATTTGCACAGCTATGTGTTCATGAGTTTCCTAAATATGATTTTTAAGATTAAAAAGAACACTTCACAGCTAGATAATGCTCTAAAGTGGTCACAGCCCATCTGGATTAGTGTAAGAGATTCAAAAGGATATTAAATATGAGTTGTCATGATTTATGCTTTTTATATATATGCCTCGTTTCAAGAGGCCTGCTTCTCAGTTTGCATGGAAACCACATTTAGCTGCTGGGGAAATGAGAAATTGTGGAAGTTAATAGCAATAAATCTCTATCATGCTGGGTTTTTAAATCAAGACTGGGTGTCTTTCTTAAAGGTAAACTCCAGTTTACCCAGGCAGGACTCACTAAATCAAGTTCTCTGGTCTGTGTTATGCAGGAGGTCAGACCAGATGGGCATAATACTCTCTTCTGGCCTTCAAGTTTTATGAATATATGAGAAAAAGGTGCTGTGGTTTAGGCTCAGTCTTGCCTGATCTTGGAGCTCTTGGCTCCCACAAAGGGTGCTAACCATCTCCCTAGGAATGCTTAGCTTGGAGAATTGGTCCCAGTACAGACTGGTATCTGAGGCCATGTCTTCACTCCGCGGAAGATTGATGCTGCTGTGATCAATCTTCAAGAGTTTGATTTAGCGAGTCTAGTTAAGACTTGCTAAGTCAAACTCAGAGGGAACCCCTGCTGGTGGCCAATTCTCCTGCTCTTGCCAGGAGTAAGGGAAGCCAATGGGAATGTTTGCTTCCGTCAGCCTCCCACTCTGGGGATGGCACCAAGCTCGGCTTAAGGTAAGCCAACTCCAGCTACATGTTCTACTCCCAACTTTCAGATGCTTTGCTGTCAATTCTCTAGTTAGTCACTAAAAAACACCTTTTGTCCATTATTAAAGTATTTTCTATGGATCAAGCTGCCTGTGTACTCTCCTATATTTCTCACCACCCCATACGCGGTGTTATGTTTTCCCGCACTCTACCAGTATTCCTTAGTGGACATGGACCATGCAGTTAATATCACAGTTCTTCACAAGGCTCCAATAGAGGTCAAACGTCCCTCTCCCCTCTCCCCCTTAAAAAAACCCATGCCCCTAAATCAGTTCCATTCTTTCCTGGCATTACAGAATCACTCTGAATCTTTTGTTCCTCCTCTGGCTATAACACTGAATCCATTTCATAATCTAAGTCAAGGAAAAACCTGGATTTAGACAGATCGATATGACAAAGCTTTTCAAAAAGCTAAGGACGTGTTACTTAATGTAGCCTCATAGGGATTAACCCACTTTGATCTTGATTTGCCCGCATGATGCCTTTCTGTTTGGAGTAGGATGAGTTATCTCTCACAGTATGTCCAGAAGAGAAGCCAATTGACTCTGCTTCAAATGAAGCAGAAAGCAACTATGTGCAAACCGAAAAGGAAGCATTGGGAATTATTTTTTGAGCATTCGTCTGTTGATCTAGCCGCATCTGCACCGGGGCATCGGCTGGCTTGGCTTGGGTGCTGTAGATGTGAATATTTCACACCCCTAAGCAATAAGTGTAGACAAAACTATAACGTCAGTAGTGTTCCTATCAGCAGTCCCACAATCTATTGCTCACTTAAAATCTTCCAGGTCTCTTTTTGTACAGGAGGAAATACTCAGGTTGCTAGCTTCTCAGACAATCTATCAGCCCTGCTTCATGAAATTCAGTAACGCTGCTGCCAAGAACATTACATGAAAGACAAAGAAATGACAGAAGAAGTTGTAAATGCAAATTGTCTTGAATTATTTTTTGTTCAAGTATGATGGTGAAGCGTACGTATAGATTAAACCACACAGACGAACTGTCTGTTAGCTCATATCTGGCTGATGTCTTCATGTCACTTCAGTTTTAAGGAGTGGGTTTAAGAATGGGACTTCCCTTTATCGGCTACTGTCTAACCTGCTGCTACAATGTGGAGGGTTAAAATAAAAGCTAACATGCCAAAGGGAGGTAGGGGATGTATCTGAATCACTCAGAATTAGTTATTAAAATGATGTCATTTGAATGCAAGTGATCTGAAAAAGTCGAAGGACGCTGTGGTTCATTAAACAGAGACATCACTGACCACAGGCTTAATTATCGAGCTGACTTTGACATCTCGGTTCTCTGATCACCCTCAGATTTATCAATACAATCCTCTTTCTTTGCTGTGATGAGATAATCCTTCATAAAGGGGTGTTTTATCTCTCTCACAGACACAGAGTCTCTCCCTGTCTATGTCAAAATGCTTTGTGCAGTGCTTGTTTTCTCCTTTACTCTTTGTAAGTTGTGTCCAGTGTACATTTTGAGTACCATCCCACCAAGGGAGTATTGTAATTAACCTTCTAAGCCATTCATAGTTACTCTGGGTCAATTCCATAGCTTTTATATAGCCCAGCAAGGAGTCTCACGTCCATACCTTATCCTTAGAATATGACAATAAAGGCAAAGAATTTGAAACCTGCCTTCTAAACTCAGAGCCTTTGGCTCCAAACCCTGTTCATTTGCTTGTTTTAATGCTACCTGATTTTAAAAAAATCAGTTTGTAAACTCTTGGGGGTAAATGCTAACTTTCTTCTTTGTGTTTGTCCAGTGCCTGCTACAATGGGGCTCCATTCATTGTGATGCTATAAAGGGGCCCTTCACCATGCTGCGGGCAGAGTCTGTCCCCTAGTTACCAATGTAGGCAGGCTTTTTCCTTTTCATCATAAGTGCATTTAATCTTCAGTTTCAAAGCGTAACAGGTGAAACCCTAAGTATACATCAGGACTTCCACACTGCTTTCTTTCCTCTCCTTGGCTCCCTTATTTCCCAGGTCCTGCTCAATGTATCCTCCCAATTAGTGAACCAATTGCCTAATTAGCCACACAGTCACCAACCCACTGTCAGGATGCCCCACAGAACCTATTTAATTGACTTCAATAAAGTCTGCTGTCTTCCCAGTGACAAAGGTGTTACAGATCATGCGCTGTCCCAGACCCAAAGAGCCCAAGGTGTTATCATGGACTGTCCAATGGGAGTTTGGGATAGGAGACCTCAACCTGCTTATTACCTTTGCAAACATACCATTAAAATCTGTTGAACCTTTGTATTAGAGAGGCAGGAAAACCAATTAAAGCATTTGAAATGTAAAGCATTAAATAAGGGTTTTATTTTAACAACATCCCTTGTTCCAAACAACACACACATACACACACACGAAGGGAGAGAAAAGAACACCAGAGAAAATGCAGCTTCTGCTGTTGGCACTGACTCTCATCTGCAGCCTCTCTGTGGGAAAACACAGGGACAGATGTCAGGGACCTTGGAAGTTTTCTGCCATTGTGTGTAGCACACACAGTATTATATGTCTGGTGGGATCATGTGGGCATATTGTCCAAATAACCTGCAAGGGCAAGGGACCTTGGGCATCAGTGGCACCTTGGTCTCTCCTGTTCTCTGTTGGTGGTACAGAGTTGGGACTCTTGAGGGCTGAAATGTGTTGGTCTAAAGTTTTTGGAATTAATATGGAACATCTGGGTGCAATTTAATGGCCTGTGATATAGAGAAGATCAGACTCGATGATCTAATTGTCCTTACTGGTGTTAAACTCTGTGAAACTATGAAAAATTAACCAATTGCCCATATATACATTGAAGATTATCCATTTTGCCCAACCTTACTTTAAAGGGTCAGTTTTTATAGACAGTCACTACTTTGGGTATAGGATACAGTCGTGTTTGTTGAGATAAGTTACATATTTTTTGTTCTACCACTCTTCCCCTGGATTTCCACAAGTTTTAGCATTCACTTCTCTAATGGCCATGGCTCTAGACATTCTAGGATGGGATTTTACCACTGATTTCAATGGATGCAGAGTTAGATCTGTGCTGAAACTTTCGAAAATGTTACACATAATGCACCAGCCCTGGTTGATTTACTCCCCTGCCCTCTGCTGGATGCAACCAGAACTGCTCAGCCGTGCACCGGAATTCGCTATGAAGACAGTCTTTTAAGTTAAGTAGGAAAAGGCCTGTGTTTTATAAAGCAGGAAGATCAAAATCTTGATTGGTCCGAAGGTGACCCTGGAGTCTTAAGGGGGCATAAATCTGCTACAAAATATGCAAATAAATTTTAGGGTTGGGGGAAGGATTATTTAGATGAGAAAATGAACCCCATGGAACAGCAGAAAGATAACTCTATTGAAACTGGCACAGATGTACTGTTCAAGCAGTAGCTAACTTTCAAAAGAGGGCAAAGGAGTTTTCTACGCTTGGATAAAACAGTCATTTCATAATGTACAAATATGCCCAGTACTTGCTGACAGCAGAAGAAATATCACCAGGCCCTCCAGGCAGGTGTGAAATGAAACCTTTCTTCTGGCAGATGATACATTCTCCTTATTAGTTACAGCCCAGTGGCCATTGTTCACCATGTATTAATTATTCCCATTTTTTTTCTTTTTAGCACCTGCAAGAGGCTTTTGCTTTCAGTAAACAGCTCTTTATTGACCAACAGTATACTATAGATTTCTGAGTTCAATAAAAAGTGCAGTAAATGGGGACATTAAATTACTCTAAAGCTTTACTTTAAAAAAAAAAAGAAAGAAAAATAGGGCATCAAGATGTGTTTTGTTAAGATGCAGCATGCAATGTCCTCCATGTTTCAAAGGGAAAAAATCTGAGAATAAAAATGTTGAAAGAGAAGAGAGAGACGTTAACGACATAAAAGCAAATGGTAATTGGGATAAAATACAACATGGTTTTACAAAAGGTGAACGGGCCAGTCCAGCCCCGTCTCCTTTGAGAAAATGACTGAGTTTTTAGACAAAGGAAATTCAGGAGGTCTAGTCATGGAGCATGGCACTAATAAACACGAGTAAGGGTTTCACAATCAGGCCCTGAATGAATTTAACTTGGGTGTAGACAGGAGAGATTTGCACCCGGGACTGGACAGGTTGCTCTTTGCATAGCAGGTCCCTTCTATATAGTCCCTCCAATCCTGCCCTAAAAATCAGCTCATTGTGCTTGTGCATACGGTGGGGGTGTGGGTGAGCACACAGAGCAAATGTTCCAATACTCATTATAGGGAGCGATTTCCAGATGCATTAAGTCTTGGCCTAACTTTGCTGCTCCCACTAAAGTCAGCCTCATGGACTGCAGGACCGACAGCCTCTGAGGGCCCGCAGCAGGGTGAGACGGTCCTGGCTCTGCGCTTCCAGAAGGGGCAGGGTTGAGGGTGGAAGGGGTGCGGCTGAGGACAGCCAGCCCTTCGCGCTGCCCGGAGCGCACAGCATCGCATTCCAGCAGTGATTTAAAGGGTCCGGGGCTCCAGGCCCCTTTGAAACAATGGGTCCCGGAGCAACCAACCCCTTTTCTCCCCCTGTCGGTGGGCCTGGGCACTGAAAAACTCTCCCACAACTCTTGACAGTGTCTTTCAGCCAATATTTCAGTGGGCCTTACCAACAAACATCACTGACCTTGCCAAGAACCCCTTCCTTATTCCCACAGCCTGAGAGGTAGGCAAGTATTATCTATCCCCCATTTTACAACAGGGGAACAGTTCCGTCCTTGGGGCTGCCTCTTAATGGGGTTACAGAGAGTTCAGAAAAGATTTATTCTGTAGAAAGCACTCCTGAGTTTAGTTAGCCTTTGTTGGCTTGGGGTTTCCAAAGGATTTTGTATCCCTTGCAGGAAGGGAACTGAAAAGTAGGCCAGCTAGTATAAATGGAACCAGACAAGCTTGATCCATGGGAGAAGTCAGCTGCGGAAGGCAGGAAGGTACTTTGGGTCTCTGGAAGCTTCTATATATGTATGTCACCAGTGCTTTCTGGCTGGGGAAGAGAAAGTCCCGTGTTGTTGTTGTCTGTCTCGTTTGTTCCCTTTTATGAGATTATAATAACTATACGTGCAACTTCTCCCTCTGTGTGGGAGAGGAGAGTAGGAGGAGTAACTCTGGGGTTACCTCAGGTTTACACTGGTGTAAATGAGAATCAAGCCCTAACTTCTGATGCTTTCTTTTTTTGTCGTCTTTAGTTTCGTGAGAAGTTCCAACATCCATTGCTAATAATTATGCACGTTTCTAGGCTTCCTGGAAGAGAGGGATTGTGTCTACAGAAGCTCTCATGAGCAGCTAGCTTTTGGGGTGGACTATGGAACAAAGAACATCTCGGGCTCTTAGGTCTGCTGCTGTTGTTTGGCTGTTGACTGGGAGAACCAGCACTGCAGCCCTCACAACTTAGAATCATAGAATCCTAGGGCTGGAAGAGATCTCAGGAGGTCATCGAGTCCAGCCCCCTGCCCAAAGTAGGACCAACCCCAACTAAATCATCCCAGCCAGGGCTCTGTCAAGCCGAGACTTAAAAACCTCAAGGGATGGAGATTCCATCACCTCCCTAGGGAACCCATCCAGTGCTTCACCACCCTTCCAGTGAAAGTTTTTCCTAATATCCAATCTAGACCTCCCCCACTGCAACTTGAGACCATTGCTCCTTCTTCTGCCATTAGCAGGCGGGCTGCCCTCCAACGGCATGTGTTTCCGATAGGAAGCAAATGTTTCATAATGTATTTGTGTTTTTAAATTGGCGTAACTGCCAAAACCTTGCAGCTGTGAGTAAACCGCAGCAGCCATCCCTCCTTGAATGCATGGCTGTGACCCCCAATTGAATGAGGACGGTAAAAATCTGTGTCCTTTGTAAGAGCCAGACTCAGGAAGCCATTCACACGCATGAACGGTAAAAACTCCAAAACGCTAATTCACTTACAACGCTGCTACACATTCTTACGCACCAATAGATGTATCCTATAGTTAACAAGGTACATGTACACCGATCAACGGATACATCTCTTCTGCACAGCTTTCCTGTCATATCTCGTCTGGGCAGTGGGTGAAGGTAGGGCTGCGGGAGGAAAGCCCCCAGCCCCACCTCCAGCCCTGCCCCTTTTGCCCAGGCCCCGCCCCCATTGAGAGCCAAGCCCCCAGCACCACAGGGAGGGACAAGGGCGTTCGACCCCAGCCTCCTTGCCTCCGAACACAGGGAGGGCAGAAACCCGGGGGCAGCAACACTCCACCCCCAATACACCTACAGTAGGTGTTCTGGGGGCAGAGAATGAGTGGGGCCAGGCTGGCGGTTTGAAAAGGCAATGCCTTCCCCCGGCTATTATGCCCACCGCCCCGTCTGTCTGTCTTTCCTCCAAGTCTGTGATTCTTAAACAGTGGTCTGTGGCGCACATGCTGCTGATCTGTAGAGAGATGGCAGATGCCATGAGGCTGGCTTCCCCTCCCCCACATTTCCAGCTGCTGTATTATGTCCAAAGAGAGCATAGGCTTGAAACTTTTTATTTTTTGTTCTGAGAGTCCCATTAAGCAACTGTGGCTGTTGCTAGGGGGCTGGGATGCAGTAGCAGATGGGAGGGGAGCTGATCTCTGATCAAGGAGGAGACGGGTCCTTTGGCCAAACTCCCTAACAGAGTATGGTCCATACAATGAAGGGGTATGTCTACACTGGCACCCTAGTTCGAACTAGGGATGCAAATGCAGGCATTCGAAATAGCCAATGAAGCGGGGATTTAAATATCCTGCGTTTCATTAGCATGATCTTGCCGGCGTGTTACTCCGAATGCCAGCTGTTTTGAAAGTGAAAGTGCACGCCGGGACGCGTTAGTTCGAACCAAACCCCTTTTGGTCCCTCATTTTTTGAGGATATACCCAAGCAGAACACGGCTCCCTTCACTAAGTATGCGAGTTGTCCTCCTGAAGTAGTAAAGACCAAACCCAACAGATACTTCTAAGGGAGAAAATCGATGGGACACCCCATTAGGACAAATAAGAATATGGGTGTGTGTGGGGGGGTACCATAGGTATTTAGCTTCACTGGTAGCAGCTCCTGAAAGCTATGCTGGCCCTGGCTGTCAACTGCATTTTGGGCATGAGATAACTGGGAAGACACAGAGGTAGCTTGCCAATGCTCCTTGCCCACCTCCACCAATAAAGAAGCCACCCAGGATCCTGAAGCGGCCACATGCAAAGGAAGCACTGGCCCTAACCTTGAAGTGATGCCATGGCCTGGCCAGGACTGGAAGCCTTAAATAAATGGAGAAGTGGCGGCATGACTGATCCTGGCCAGGGCAGAAGAAAGGGAGACAGTTATGTGCAGTCTGCTTCCCCGGTCGTTGCTATTTTCATTGTGTGTGGTGTAGGATTTTGGGTCCCTTACTTTGGGGAGAATGAGAACATGTGTTGGTGCCACTTCATCCGTCCACTACCACATAGAAAGGGCACAGAGACATTCAGGATCAAATCTTCACGTTTACTGCAAGTGGACTCAGAGCAAGACTTGGGTGGGAGGAAGGGGGGATTTTAGCCCCTACAAAGCTGGTGCTAATCAGCCCCCGCACTTAGAACAACCTCAAGAAGCCTGCACAGTGTGGCTTCTTCTTTGGTGAATCTGTGGGGGCTTGACTCTTTGTGGCCGTTAATAGGGCACTTTTTATGAGCACTACAATTCATTTAAAATCCCGCATCCTCCAACCATCTCACTCGGACCACTGAGTTGATGGCTGCACTCTCCCGGTTGTGTGCTGATGTACAATTAGTAGCTCTAACAGACTAGTTGGAAAAAAATGGAAAGAGTGTTCGACGCAGGTGGCTGGAAAGCCAGGAAATTCTAAAGCTCAGGATGGTAGTTTGGCCCCGGTCTCTGACCCCGCGATTTAAATAAAGAGATTGACAGTGGAGATTGCTGGTGTGTGTCTCTGCATTAAAATTAGCTAAACGTGTTTTCTTTTCTTGCAGGTCATTATATCTCGAAGATTGTGCCTAGTTATGGGCAGAGCAGCTCTATGTGTAATGCATGCACTCAGATAATTAGCTAGGCTGTTTAAAGAGATCTTACGTAGTCATCAATTTTCCTTTTTTTTCCCCCCCTTGAGTGGGTGCAAGGAGAGCCGAGTGAAGAATAAATGGATTTTACGGAGGCTCTAATGTATATGCACATCCTTCTTGGGTGTGGATCATTTGCCCACAATCCAGCCATGTGTTTAGCTCTATCATCCATGCCTTTACCTTCAATTGTGGTAAGTAACAGCAAAATCTTTCCATGGCCTTTGTTCAGTGCCTTCCTTCTGAGTCCATTGGGGTCCTTTTGGCCCCCACATGGGTTGCTCTGTTTTAGAGCCTTCAGATGCCTTGGGTACAAAAAGCTCTCATGGGATTTTCACTCCAGCAGCAAAACAATTTCCTTCTCTCTCTTTTCCTCTTGCCTCAGGAGGTTTTACCAGTTGGGAATGGCTCAATAGCATAGTGCAGGCGACATGAAACACTGCAAGGTGAAAGATTTTGATTTTTGCCCACGGTAGGTGGTGGGGCTAAGTAAAGTTGGTAGAAAATGCACAAAATATCATCTTTTAGCTTGTCTAAGAAGGGATTCAGTGTCCATGGTCTCCTTAATCCTGGTTTTATGAGGGAAGAATGTCTATAAGGATCCCAAAGGAGAGCCACATTTTGGGAAGTGGACAACCCACCCAGACAGGTCCAACTGCAAAGTCTGGAACCAATCAGAACTTCCTCCAAGATCAGGAGTCTCCTCATTCCTAGGGACTGGTCTTGATAATCAACCAACTCACTCCCTCCCTACCATATTGCTAGAGACCGTTCAGAGCCATAACATGTTCTTGATGTACAGCAGTCGTCTACTTGGCAAGGATAGAAAAATCTTTGTGTTATGCAAAGGAAACCGCCCCCCAGCTTTTTGTATTTACGCTGGGAAAAGAAGAAGATTGTGTTATGATAGTGATTTCCTCTAGTGAGCATCCTAGGAATCAAACAGCTGTAAAATTCAAGCTTTCAGAATTCCTACCAAACAAAGCCAAGACCAGTTTGCTCCTGCTTGGGCATTAACATCACATCTAATGGGGAAAGATTTTCACAGAGAGATCCCAGTGCCGAGTTTGCATGGCGGATCCTTTGTCCTAATTAAAGATGGGGGAACTTACTGCGGTGGAGACCTGCAAGTTTCAAAGCAACAGATGGGCGAGCTGAGGCATGTTCCGTGCAGCCAGCAGGGATGAAGGAAAGAACTACTCGCCTTGCAGCAGGAGAGGGAAGTCATCTGCATCTGGTTTTTACGTATCGTGGGAGCGTTTGTTCACTTAACTCACAGCTTCATCCAACAAAGTGCTAAAACCTCTTCAGCGGGAGACCTGAAACATGCAGTCTCAAATGCTCCTCAGGCCTCAGTGTAGCTTCTGCTTTCCTTGTAAGGGATCCTGGATGGTGGGCAGAGAAAAGTAACATGGAAGAAAACTCTCTTTAGTACGGTTCCTTTATATACACTGACGGTCAAATCGTTGGCTGGTATAAATCAGTATATCCCAATGACTTCAAGCCACATGGATTTACACTGGTGGAGGATCTGGCCCTGCTTCTTTAACTTCAGAGCTTAGAATACAAGAAGTCAATGTCTGGTTTTCTCGTTGCTATCGGAAGTTCAGCTGTCGATGCTGCTTGAAAGGACTTGTGTAGGACCACCGTGAACAGAATGCAATGTGGTATGTCTGGAGTGTTGGAATGGCAGGCTTCCTCTTTAACAGTGTGTGTTGGTGGGTGGGGGAGTTCCTGGTCCCACTTGTAGAGTCATTTCAGAAAGAGCCAGCCTAGAAAGTGCCTTGGGGAGCAGCCTGCGTTCTCTTTTGGGTTCTTGTATGTTATCTTCCAAATGATACACAGTATCATTTGTTTAAATAGGGTCTTAACGAATGCTTCCCTGACAGCTAGCTGGGGGGAGGAGGGGAAGAGAGACTTTGGGATGTTTATGTAACTACAGTCTGCTCCTGCTCTGCTTAGATATTTGGCAGATAGAGCAGTGCCAAAATAATCAGCTTTGGCTGGGGTTGGGTAAGAAACCACACCAGTATTGAATGCAGGGACAGTGAAATATGGTTACCAATGTTGTAATTATTGTAGGACTACAGGAAGGCAGGACTGCACTTCTCCTTTGGGACAGGTTGTCACTCTCATTTGAAAGGAGCTTGTTTAGCCAGAGGCTTGGATGCTAGGACCCTGAGAAGATAAGAGGGATGAGGACAGGTGCTCCAGCCAGGAGGCTATTAACCCTTTTGTAGAGGCCTCCCTAGAACAGCCTAGTGTGTTCCTCCTGGTTCTTTAAAGAAAGAGCTAGATTAGGAGCCTCTTTGTGATTTTAAAAGCTGAATCAGAGTTAAGTCAGTTGTGGTGGGAGTGTGTTTCTGCCCAGATTGCATAGAGCTAAAATCATTAAGGCTACGTCTACACTATGGCATTTTTGTGGAAGAAGAAATGCAAATGAAGCGCTCATTTGCAAATCTCATGCTCTCATTTGCATATTCTCTTCTGCTTCTTTTTGCGAAAAAACCTGCAGTGTAGATGGGTTCATTTTTCGGAAAAAAACCCTTTTGCGCAAGTTCCTGTACACCTCATTTTTTGAGGAATAAGGGATCTTGTGCAAAAGGGGTTTTTTCCCCCCAAAAGCGGCTCCATCTACACTGCATTTTTTTCTGCAAAAACCTCTTCCGCCAAAAGGAGCGGAAGAGAATATGCAAATAAGAGTGCGAGAAATGCTTCATTTGCATTTCCTCTTCTGCAAAAATGATGCAGTGTAGATGGAACCTAAGGGACTGATAGGCAGAAGTCACAGGGGAGGTGCGGGCATGGCCAGCAAGTGCAGGTAGCAGGTGTCGGTGGGAACGGTGCGCAGATGGCCAGCAGGGGCAGCCAGTAGGCGCCTGGACAGCATAATGAGTGTGGAGGCTTTTACCATCCCTTGTTCATGGTGGGAGGAGAATTCACGCAGCTGCACCTCTGAACTCTGGGTCTGCACTATTCAGAGACAACAATTGTGTGAGGGGCGTTAAGTGTGTGTGTGTGTGGGGGGGGAGGGAGGAAAGGGAGAGCCCATTGCCAGAAATGTTGGACTCAGGACATGGAAGCAAAGGACGTGGTGCAGTGTACTCTGAAGAGGGCACTTTATTCATGCTTTTATGTTGATGAATGCCGCTCTCTCAGATTAATGCTGCGTTACTTTTATTAAACAACCTCTTTCTACCTCAGACTCTGTGCTTGCCAGAGGGGAAGAATTGCCTCTTAGAGGTGCCCAGAGGGGAGAGTGACACTTTTCCAGGTTATTGGGTAGGGGCTTGGGCCAGTTTGGTTTCTATTGTTGAAAAGGGACCTCCAGGAGATTGAACCAGACCTTAGTTGCCGACCCCTCCAGCTGGCAGAAGGGTTACATTTCTCTTCCCGGGCTCTGCTGTGAATGTATCTAGTGTACCGGATTGCTTTAATCCGGTCCGGAGAGAGGTGGTTTAGGACCAGGCTCTCAAGTGTTAAAGGCCCTGTGAGGTCTCTCACATTAGGGAAATTAACAATTCCTCAGAGTCAGGAACTGCTTTGGCAGCTTTATTCGGTTCTGCCACGGAAGCTAACTTGTTGCTCTCCAATGGACTGATTGCCTCACAAGCAAGGCAGAAGAGAGACTGAGCCACTGGACCATTAGCCAGAGTCAATTAGTCAGACAAGACCCACAGCCCAGGGGGAAATCGGCAGTGCTAAATACAACAGAGAGAGAAACTACTTGGACAAATTGCTGAATCTGCACTCATTAACACGGAGCAAAAATGCTTAAGAGGAAGTTTAGCCAGGCTATGTTAGAGTGCTTTAGCTAACTTAATAGCTGGCAAGGCAGAGGTTTCAGAGAGAACGATTACTATATCAAATAAGCAATAGTTTTTAAGTTCGTTTGTTGCTATTTTGGCTTGTGGGCAGGGCCGGCCCGCAACATTTTGGCGCCTGAGGCGGGGAGCTCAAGTGACGCCCCCATGCCCTTTTCTCCTGCCTGCCTGCCATGTCTCTTGTGTCCTTCCTCCAGCACAGCACTCCACCATCTCTGTGCATCTAGAGCAGAGAGAATACATTTGCACCAGCAGCAGACACAATTTTCGACACTCTGGGTCCTAGTGGCGCCCCCCCCCACAGTCTGGCACCTGAGGCGGCTGCCTCAGTTCACCTCGTGGTCAGGCCAGCCCTACTTGTGGGATCATTTCTGGGCATGAGAGAGAGATTTCAGGAGGATTTGTTTGCTGGCTTTTGGAGGGTAGACACTGGTTGCCCAAGATGAGGTTTGCCTTTAGGAGCAAAAGGAGAGAGACCCATATATCAAAGATTCATGGCTATGGCCACCTGGCCATCATTTCTGACATTTTCTGACAGAGGTTTCCTCAGAAGGCGTGTCCACACGGACCCCTACCCTGCGTGATAACCCACTGCTGCTGGATAAACCATGAGACACAGACTAGGGGGCAGGTAGCAGAGAGGATCATGTTAAAACCATTGACCCCATGCTCCCAGCCAGATGAAGCATGTGGATAGATCCTGTCAGAGGCAGTGTCACTCAGGGAGGATTATATGACCAGTGAGGACCTGGCTCCTCAGGCTTTGAGACTAGGAAGCCTCCGAAGTAAGGCCCAGAATTCTAGCGGAGACTGGGTGAGGAGAGAAGAATAGGGCCCACTGATCTGACCAACTCAGAGGGAAATATCCCAGCCACAGGAAAGAACCTAAGTACCAACAAAATAGGAAGGGGAGACCAAGAACACTGGGGAAAGGAATCCATGCCACTGGAAGTCCCATTGTCCCAGGAAAGAGTCTGCTGGCAAGACTGTTGGGCCAATGCTTCGAGTATGGACAGGAAGGGCATTTCAACTGGGAATGCCCCTTATGGGGGACCAATTCAGATCCACCTGTGCTCACTCCCCCTGCCAGAATTGCACCAAGTGCATCTTCATTGAACTTGGGAATCTGGGGCCAAAACAGAGTGCAAATTGGTTATCAAGTGGGAGGACTATACAATAGGAGCTCCATTGTGTTCTGTTGTGTTCTACAAAGCAAGAAGGTTATGGGGCCAAGAACCATGCCATGCAGAAGAACCCAGAAGTGCTAGAAGATTATTTCCTCATTTCCACCTTGCTAATGCTATTCATGCCATCCTATTTTCAGGACAGCAGGGACAACTCACAGTGCTTTCATTGGGCAGGGGGAGACACTTAATTCTCACTTCCTGCTGTGAGGCAGAGGGGGAATGTCTAACCATTTAGTAGGGCCTTTGAAGGCTCCAAACAATGAGCTTCTCAGCAGTTGTTTCCTTGTTTATAATTTTCAATTTTTCTTTGTGATGGGCTGCTGGCAGCATAAAATGGTATATATTTTTCTAAGATAAAAGAGGAGAAAAAAGAACTCCGTCTTCAGACAGACAAACAAACCACAATGGTTCACAGGAAAAACACATTTGTCCAGTTTTTTCCAGGGCTATCTGATGTCCTCTTGAATGTTTATTTAGCTTGTACTATTCCCTGTTTCACCTTTGCTGTTTAAGTGATAAAAAGGCATCTGTTTATTCAAAAATGAGCATTGAGCAACTATGGGTATTAACATCAGAATCATTGATGATAGATTAATGCTTGGAAGGGCTTTGTACAAACAGTAAAATGCAGAGAAGTGGGTAGCATTTTTCTATTTGAGATAAATAAAACTTTTATGAAGTAGAAAGGTTTATAAGCCTTTGCTTTGTGTTACATCTCACCATCCTCCTTTCTATCACATTTTTATATGAGTAGTAAGAAAACCCCCCACTGTGTAACTAAGAAAAATGGTTACATACTTGCGTATTTTATAGCAGGGGGCAACACTTCACTAGTTGGTTTACGCTTAAATAAAATGGTGATATAATAAATACGCGGGATGCCCTAATAGGCTTCTATAAAAATAGATGCTCGTGCATTTATTTTTAGTCGTGTGAATAATTAGTAACCAGTAATTTATTCAACGCACTTCTCTTGAAATAAATCTGCAATTAAATCCAATGTAAAAGGGATCTTCTGAGGGTTGCTCATTCTGGAAGATGCATGAATAAGGTTGGTGGAATATTGCCCATCAATTTTTGTGTGTGAAAATTAGCCCTTTTAATGAAAAATTTCCAGGAAAAAAGTTATTTTCCATTTTCAGCTACGTGTTGTAGAAAAAGTAATTTCTGGGTGGGGAGGAACCCCCCCCCCCCACTTACCCTGCCTCAAACCTTAGAATAAAGCTGGCCAAGAAAAGGATCTCCTGCAATAAATGTAATTCCCAAACTGCATGTGGTACTAAAGCAAAACCCCAGCACCAACCATCCCCTAAGCACTGGATCCTGTTTCATAGCTGCTACTATAATACAGGTTGAACCTCTCTAATCCAGCATCCTCGGGGCCCGACTGGTGGTGAACCAGAGAATTTGCTGAGGCAGGGGACGTCAATATTGTCTAGCAGCATTACCAGCTCTTCCACTGCTCCCTCGGCTCTAAAGAAGGGGTAAATTAGAGCTAACAGCACAGAACACTGAGGCTACGTCTACACTACAAGGTTTTTGCACAAAACCAGCTATTTTTGCGCAAAAACCTGGGGAGCATCCACACCTCAAATGAACTCTTGCACAGTTAAATGGGCAGTTAAACAGCAGAACAGAGGGCTTTTTCTGCTATAGGTAAACCTCCTTTTCTGAGGCGTAACGGCTTTTAGCACTACCGCTATTGCGCAAGAAGGCAAGTGTGGACGCTCCATTCTGTGAATGGCCATCAGAGCTTTCTTGCTCAAGAGCATCCAGCGGTGTGGACATGCTCTTGCGCAAGAAGCTTTTGCACAAAAACTCTAGTACGAAAGGCTTCTTGAGCAAGAAGCCTGTAGTGTAGACGTAGCCTGAGTGCCAGGACTGGTGGCTGTAACCAAACTTTACGGGGCTGCGGGAAACTTGGCCACACCCATGATAAGTGAACATCTGGCTAACTAAAATCATGCCAGACCATGGATGTTGCCGGACCAGAGAGGTTCAACCAGTCATCTGATCCCCTACCAGAGATCAGCTCGCAAACAGTGGGGAAGTTGCACACTGGCTCACACAATAGTACAACTCTGGCCCACCTCTAGCAACACAATGTTCCCATTATAAAGATAAAAATCCCATTTTGTGAGGATTCCTCCCCAAGCACGGGTGTGTCTAGACTACAGGGATTTTTCGAAAAAAGTGGCCTTTTCAAAAAAAATCTTTACCTGTGTCTAGACTGACGCCGCGTTCTGTCGACAGTAAATCGAAAGAACGCGGAGGTTGTGTCAACCACGGAAAACCTCGTTTTACGAGGAATAACGCCTTTTTTCAAAAGTGCTCTTTCAAAAAAAGCTGCTATGTAATGCAAGCTGTGCTTTTTCGAAAGAGCATCCAGACTACTTGGGTGCTCTCTTGAAAAAGCAAGCCGCTTTTTCGGAAAAGTACTGATTGTAGTCTAGATGCTCTTTTTCAAAAGAGGCTTTTTCGAAAGATACTTTGAAAAAGCCTCTTTCGAAAAAGGCGTGTAGTCTAGACGTAGCCTTAGGCTTTGATTCACACCTCCCTGATGACATGTTTCGGTCAGTGCTGTATGGCCCCCGCTATGTTTGCAGGAGATGTTCACCCCCACTGAGTAGCGGAAGCTATCTCGGCAGGCGGTTTAATGAGGCCGACAGGAGAGCTTTTTGCCACTGGCATGGAGTGATTACACAGGAGACCTCACTGTAGTACAGCTGTAAGCTCAGTAGGGTAGACATAGCTTAACTAAAGTACAGGCCTTGGTGTTGAGGAATCGGCTTCAACACAACGTTACAAGAGTGTTTCCAAATGACTTAAGGAAACTTTGCCGGAGAAGGAAACTTTGCGACTCTTTTCAGCTCCTCTGAATCATTTTGCTCTGGGAATTAAAACTGCCTGTTTGATACACCAAGAAACCTCTGCTGTTCATTGATAGCCGGCCAATCTCCTCTTTCATCTGCTGAAACCCGCTGTGGGAGCTGCTAGCTGTACGTGTTTATTGTGGAATGATGTGCTTGGTGCACCGAGCAAATATCATCGCTAAGTCCAAACGCTGCTTGTGCTAGGTCTAGCTCCGTGCCTCCTTCACCTGGTCATGGTCTTTGTCGATGAAAGTATATCAGCCCATTGCAATAGGGGTAATACATATTAATGTGGTTAGCTTTCAGACTGTGTTTTCCGCATCTCACGGAAAGCTCATCGGCATGAACAGCATTGTCTGAAAAATTTATTTGGAGGGATGATTATGATAATTTCTTTCAGGCTGCAGCTACTGTTTGTGCTTCTGACGTGAGCCTTCTGACAAACAATGGCTGGCATATTTGTTTCCCTGTTCAATTAGAAGCTTTTGAAACATTGATCTGCCTAGTCAAGTTGCAGAAGAGTTTCAAGGGACTAGCCCAGAACTCCAGCGATGAAGCAACAAGAGGTCTCTGTTAGCGCAGTACGATAGCAGCAAATATGCTGCATTCCTGCAGTGCCTGGCTCTCAAGTCATTTCACAAACATTAGCTAATGCATTCTCCCATGCTTCTGCTGGGAGATTTAGTGCTGTTATTCACCAGTGGATAGGTGAGGAAACGGAGGTCTAGATTAGGGATGTAAGCAACTAGTTGCTTCCTCCCACCCTTGTGTGTGGGAGCAGGAGCCGGTGCTGGGGGGAGCCGGCTTAGAAGCTGGTTCCCCCCAGCACCATCTCCGTGGGGAGCAGGGGAGGCAGGTAAGTAGCACCATCCCCACGAGGGGCAGGAGAACCAGGGGAGTAGCAGGGACCAGGCATAAACTGGCAATCAGCTGATTCCTGGCTTGTGCCCAGTCCCAGAAGCTGGCATGATTAGCGGAGTTGCTGAGCACTTACAAATTCGATGTATATTACTGTACAAACACCTACAGAGGGGCAGCTTACACCCTGAAGAGCATACAGTCTAAATTGGGGTGGGTAACAAGCAGCCCCCTGGTGGGCTGCCAGACACTTTATTTACCTGCAAAACCTCAGGTGCGGCCGCTCACAGCTCCTGTTAGCCATGGATCGCCATTCCCAGCCAATGGGAACTGTGGGAGGTGGTGTGGATCAGCGGAAGGCTTCCTGCAGCTCCCATGGGCTGTGGATCGCCATTCTCGGCCAATGGGAGCTGTGGGAGGTGGTGCAGACCAGCATACCCCTTTTCACAGCTCAGGGAATGGCTATTCACAGCCCATGGGAGCTGCAAGTGGCTGTACGTGCAGACACGCAGGTAAATAAAGTGTCTGGCGGCCTGCCAGGAACTAACAGTGATGAACTGCGTCAGGCCTGCAGGCTGCTTGTTGCCCACCCCAGTCTAAACAGACCTGGCACACAAATTGTAGGAAGGGAAACAGGGAGGTGCAGGGATTTGCCCAAACTTGCACAACTGATTAGCGTCAGTGCTGGAATTAGACCCCAGATCCCCTCCTGGTCCGATAATGTGCCCACCAGCACTCACCGTCATCCCTGAAGAAACACAGAAAAATTGGGCTACTAATTTTGGTGGCTAAATGAAGAGTATCCAAGTTTAGAGGGCCAGCCTCTCCAGGCATTTTAATGCAGGATTTTCCAGCAGTTTGGTGGTAAAACTGAGGTAGTTGAGGGAGCTCGGGTACAAGGTAACTTTCGGATCCGACCAAGGTGAAGCAGTGTATCACACTTGAGTGAAGTGTCCTGGCCTTGATGTAGAGAATTCCAAGGATTCATTAAGTCAACAATAGTCTCTTTTGTGAACCTCCTTACATCTCCCTTTATGAGGATTTCAAGGGAGCTTGTCAGGTATGGCTGAAAGAATATTGAGCTTCTATTAGTAGGGTCACTAAACCAGGTCTGATAAGAGGGAGAACCATAACTGACTGATACTATGCTTTATGACGGGGTGGGCAAAAGGGCCTCTGCAGGCTGGATCAGCCTTGCCAAGTGGGCTGATCCGGCCTGTGGAGGCCCTGCTGCTCCCCCGCACCCAGGCCAATCAGGGCCTAGGTATGGGGGAGCGCGCGCAACGCTTAAGAGTCAACCGGCAGGGTTGACTCTTAAGTGCCATGTGCTGGAGGGCAAGAAGGGAAAGACTTCACACTCCCCTTTGCCCACAGGCCAATCAGAGCCTGGGGGCGGGAGGGACGCTCGCGAAGTCTCCTCCCACCCTGCCCCTGCCCTGATTGGCCTGGGCGTGGGGGAGTGCGCGAAGTCTCCCCCTGCCCTGCAAGGGGCTTGGCACTTAAAGTCAACCGCCAGCTGCTGATCAGGTGGAAGGTGACTCTAAGCGTGGCATTCCCTTACTGGGCAGGGGCAGGGAGCGAGAGATTTCGCATGCTTCCCCTTCCTCAGTCCCTGATTGACCTGGGGGCAAGAAGGAGCATGGGAAGTCTCCTCCTACCGCCAGGGGCATGGGTGCCAAGAGGGAATTGCTAACTGTTCAGATCAGCTGGCTGTTCTCTCTGGAGGGGGAGCAACAACTTCATGTGCTCCCCCACCCCCAGATCAATCAGGGTCTGCGGGTGGGGAAGCACGGAAGTGTCCTGGCCCAGCCCCTTCCGCCTGAGGCCCCTGGTCAAAAATTATTGCCCACCCCTGCTTCTGATCTATGTTAAAAGGAGAGGATTATCAAACAACAGTGGGGAGTCCTGGCTTTGACATCTGTCTGACTAATACCAATAACCAAGTACAAAGCAGGGTAACAAAATGGTTCATATGGAACGGCTTTCATAGGAGACATTCAAAAGACCTGGAATTTTCAGCTTAAGAAGAGACAACTAAAGGGGTATGAAAGAGCTACAAAATCATGAATGGTGTGCAGACAGTGAATAAAGAAGTGTTATTTACCTCCTCACACAATACAAGAACCCAGGGGTATCCCATGAAGTTAAATAGGCAGCAGGGTTTTTTAAAAGGACATATTTCTTTATACAAAACCTAGTTAACCTGTGGAACTTAGTGCTAGGGGATCTTGTGAGGGCAAAAAGGTATAACTAGGATCAAGAATGAATGAGGTAAGTTCATGGAGGATTGATCATCAAGGGCTATTAGCCAAGACGGTGAGAGGTGCAATCCAGTGCTCCAGTCAAAGACTGCCAAAAGGCAGGACTGGACAGCAGCAGGGAGATCACTAGATGGTTATCCTGTTCTGCGCATTCCCTTCGAAGCAGCTGGCACAGACACTGTCAGACAGCCCATCGATCTGACCCAGCATGGCCATTCTTATGTAAGAATTTAGGTCTTTGTAGATGTGTGGATGGGCCTAGGATATTTAGCTAGAGTATTGATATCAATAGTCCATGACCCTAAATGTCCACATTGCGGAAAGACCTCCATGGTTTGAATAAATCCATGGTACCCGAGAGTGCCGCAATGGACAGATGAATGCCTTTCATCACCGCCTTGCGCCACTGGAAGAGAAAATCCAGTGTGGGGATACTATTTAGGGCCAGACTGTGGTGCACTTATTACACCAAAGATTGAGGCACCCAAATGCATTCTCACACAGCTGCTACAAAATGAAATGGGAGCAATTCTCAAGTCACACCCCACACCAAACACAGAAACCAACCAGGAATCTCATCATCAGACTAACCCCCCTTGAATAGTAAATATAGGCAGAAATGACTATCACCCGCTTCAAGCACCATCAGCCTCTAACCCAACACTTATTCGACAACATGGGGGGAATATATTGGCTTGTGTCATGCCCTGTGGGCTAGGTGTTATGGGCTCCGTGGCAGAATTCCAGAATCAACGGGCCTTCAAGAAAATGTGCTGCCAACAGCACCCTTCTATTTATACAAAGGGGGCTTTAGTTAAAGGACCTTTGCCAATTGCCTCTTCCCCAGTACATAGAGTGTCTTAAATAGCAAGTCCCAGAGCATTGAGCACGCAGAGGAACTGTGTACAGTGGTCAGGGAGACACCGCTAGCAAGTCTCACTGTCTATCTATCATACTTCTAAGGTATCCAAGTGTCTGTGGTGTGGTGAAATTCTGGCTGTGCCCCAAGGGCGCTGCACTTCCTGGTGGTTAGTGTTCACCTCAGAGTGAACCCTCCCCACAGCCACTGACCCTTTACTAGAGGCCAGGATCACAGCCTGCTGAGCCATCCTTGTTATAGGCAAGTCCAAGGATTGGGGTGCAGTCCAGGGCTTTCTTTCCAGGGGCAGACTCTGCACTGATGTGGGGAAGGTTGCGGGGAACACAGGTCCGCCCACTACTGCAAGCTCTGGCCCAAAGACCCTAACTTAGTGGCAACTGAAAGGGTTTTTCCCTCTGGCCCCAGTTCAGTAGCCTCTTCCCTGGGCCACTTCTGCAAATGCTCCTCCCAGTACCTTCTTTCTGGTACCTGAACAAGTCTCTCCTGCACAGCACACTTCCCTCCTTGCACGCTTCAGCTCTCTAGCAGTCTTACTCTCAGCCCTTTGCTTTTCTCCTCTCCCTGCTTTTCCTGAGGGGAATCCTTTTAAAATAGTGTAGGCAGGCCTTAATGGGCTGCAGGTGCCCTCATTAGCTTGCTGCTTCTGCCAAGCTCTTAATTGGCCCCAGGTGCCTGCCTGCCTTGATTACATGGCCAGTTCACTCAGGGAACAGAAAACTATTTACTCAGTTCCCTGTATATTCGCCTTCCACCAAACTATGGTAGCCAGCTGCCCTGGGTCTGTCTCAGTGGATGGAAAGGAAATACATAATGCTCGCAATCTTTATCTGTATGATACCTCTAAGGTGCCTATCTGGCACGGCCACTGTTGTTCATGGCATTTAGTAGGGAGGAGTGAATTTCCCACAGGAAATTCTGAATTGTTTTTGCTCTGAAACAGGAATTTTAACATTTTCCATGTAATGGAGATTTTGAAAAGCTTTCAGTCAGACGTATCAGAACGTTTCGCTTAGACATTTTCATCCCAAACATTTCAACGTCCACACAACTGGGATGTTTTGTTTCAGTTTGTCGGAATGACCCACGATGGTTTGTTCTGAGTCACTTCAACTTTAAATTGAATTGCCTTATGGCAGCACATAGCCTCATGGAATTTGTAGTTTGGGAGCCAGAAGACCCTGTTCTGCCCTTGTGGCTGAACTCCCAGGCTGGAATACATCTCCCATAATGCACCCAGGGTCATTTGATTCCCATGATGCACCATGAAACTCAATCAGAACGAAATCAGTGAATTGCCTTATCAGCTATGTAGTCCTCCAGGAAGCCGGAGTACTAGGAGAGAACATGGGTTAGAACTCCTACTCCAGTAAGACAAGGTGCCATGGTAGGAACGTGAAATTAAAGTTTTTCTGTACTGGTTTGAAAGTAATATTCAGACGGGGTCAAACCAATGCAAAGTGAAATATCATTTTGATAGAAAAATCATATATTTTCAGCAAAATCAAGATTTTCCCAGGAAAAAAGTTGATGTTGCAGAAATTGCATTTTCCATTGGAAAAATCATTCCAGCAGAAGATCCCCAAGCAGCTCTAGTGTTTAAAGTGTAAAGTTTGAAGAGTAGGAAGAGTCTCTTACTATATTATGGTACAGCACCTACCACAGTGGTGTCCTGACCTTTTTTGGGGCCTGCAGCTGTTACCTCCAGAGTAGGTATGCCAATGTAAGGTGATCAGGAAGATAATGTTGTTGTTCTAACCAAGCATTCTTTTCCCAATGTGCTTGTTTTCATGTTATCCAAGTTCATAGTGTTGCAGAGTATTTTGGGAAGCTGGGTGAAGCAACATTTGCTCCCGCTCTATTTTGCCTGCTGGGTTACATGTGATGAAAGTGTCACCACTTTCCATCTCAGGTAGAACTTCTACTTCAGTGCCTATAAGTGTTCCAACAAAGGCTCATAATGCTTCTTCATCACATCTCTGCTAATGAGCATTCATGATTTTTCTGGATGTAAATCTCCTTGCGTTCCTCCTTAATGATTCTGGGTTTGTTATCATCTTCGTTCTTCTGACATCCCATCCATTATGGCACCAGTTATTCCGGGATGGATTTTCTTTTAAAACAATAATTATTTCACTCTCTTCTTGCTCCAGATGGCTCCCATAATTAGTTTATTGCTTTTGCAGATGTTGTATGGAAACTTCAGGAAATAAGCCAACAATGGACAGATGACGCTAATGGAAGTGAGCTTTTCAGTTGATTATTCACTGTGTGAAAATAAATATATTCTGTATGTCAATTAAATGCAATCTGGAATGCAAAAATTATATGTGGAGCATTAGATTCCAAATGGTGTGTATAGGGCAGAGAGATAGTCTTGCTATATTTTCAAAGACCTTGGGGTCAGATTTTGGAAGCAAATTAAGTGTTCTCACCCTAGCCCTTCCATTTGCATAGGTTGGAAAACCATGAAATCAATGTAGCACAACTCACCTTGGTTTTTAGACAAAACAGAAAAATGGATAGTGCAAATAAGGATTGAAGTGCGCTAGTAAGTTATGCAGAATACACTTGTATAGAGCCTACCCATGCTGCCTCTGGTTGTAGCTGGTGCTATTAGTCCTCCACTTTCCTGGACACTAAAGGTCCTCCAGATATCAGAGAAATAAATATGGTCTTGCCTGCTGCACCTTGATGCAACTGCTCGGTGCCCTAAATATGAACAGAGAGAGCAATCTATATACCTGTGATAATGATGATTGATATCATTGCAAACCAAAATAGGTTCTATGTTCACATGGAAGCTGTTTTCACTGGTCATCCAGCAGCAAAGGTGGACACAGAATCCAGATTTCCTCAGCACTTGGCCAGTGCTTTATCTGTTAGACCAGTGGTCTCCAACCTTTTTAAGCACGAGATCACTTTTTGAATTTAAGTGCAATTCAAGATCTACCTCAAACCCAAATACCCTTGTCCCGCCTCCTTCATGGTCCCATCCCTGCTCACTCCATAATCCCTCCCTCCCCCATCCTCCCTCACTTTCACCAGGCTGGGGTAGAGGGTTGGGGTGCAGGCTCTGATCCTGGATTAAGGGATTTGGAGTGTGAGAGTGACTCTGAGCTGATCTTGGGACAGGTTGTTGGGGAGCCGAAGGGGGTTCTAGGTGCAGGCTCTGGGAGGGTGTTTGGATGCAGGGGTGCTCAGGGTTAGGGCAGGGGCATGAGGTGCAGGAGGGGGTTCATGACTGGGGTAGGATTTCGGGACAGGGCTCCAGCTGGGCACTGCATACCTCAGGTGGCTCCAGGGTGGTGGTTCAGTGTGGCTAAGCAAGGCTCATCCCTGCCCAGGCCCTGCACCACTCCCAAAAGCAGCCAGCAAACTCCATCCCAAGTCCTGCTGTGCCCCCTCTCTGCTCTGTGGAGACAGGATACAGAGTGGGAGAGGGGCACCTTGACATCAGCGCCCCCTCCTATACCTGCCCTGCCCTGCACAGAAAGCAGGAGGCTCCTGAGGGGACAGCTTCAAAGCAAAGGGCAGAAGATGAGCAGCAGTAGTGGGAGGGGCAGATGAAGTACAGGCACTTGGTAATGTCTTGGCCAAACCAGTCAGGATCACCTGTCAAAGGCTCCAAGATCGACCAGTAGATCCCGATCTACTGCTTGGTGACCACTGTGTTAGACCATAAAGCCCTTTTCTTTTAAAACACAGTGGAAGGGAGTAACACTCTTGAGTATAGTTGGGCAAAACATTGTAACCATGTCAATTTAGCCCTTTTCCCCCCTGGTCTCAGGTTGGTTGTGAACCAACCATGAATTGTATCCATGTGTTCCTTCTTCTAAGGATCTCAAAGCACTTTACAGATATGAATTAAGCCTCACAGCAACCTTGTGATAGTATTATTATACCTATTTTACAGAGTGGGAAAACGGGCACATTCTTAAAAGGTGCCTGACTCCCAATGGAATCAACATCACCCAGGGAATTAGAAACACAGCAAGGAACAGAACCATGGAATTTTGGTTTTCCGTCCCAGCCTCTAATCGTTAGACAAAACCTTCCTATTGCATCAGAACATATTTATTTCCTGTGATGATTTCATCCCTGGTGCCTCGAACCTTCCCCGCTTTTCCCTCTTTGACCCACTGACAGACCTTTTGCCCTCTGTTCATCTGCTAATTAGATGATCACATATTTTCTAATAATCTGAAATTGTGGTGATTTCAGTGAAGGCAATTATTGCCTTTTTGGATTCAGATGCCATTTAAAACAAAAAACAAAAAACAGGAAGTCTTCAAAAATCCTCCCTTGAATTGCAAAGCTGCATCTATGTTTGAAGAACATCATTACCCATTTATGTGTCCTTCCGGATGCGTTTTTATGCTAATATCCTTGGTTGAAAATGCTGGGTGATTAATGGCATTGATTGCTTATTTAAATGTATGATCAACCTGGGAGTAATCATGCTTTCGAAGTAACAGTAATTGACACAATGTTCAGCAAATAAAACTAGCTTAATACCAGGCTAATATATAATTAAAATATCTGCAGCTCTGCACCATGGTAGGAATGCATCTCTATTATATTTATTGTTGCAGTAGTTTACAAATGTTGTTAACCTTAGAAGGTCTGATTTTTAAAACTCAGCCTCTCTGTTTGCACCTATAAGTAACTGCTGAGATGAGTTTCCAGGCAGCTATACTCAGAGATGGAAAGGGACACATGTAAATAATATCAAGCTAAAACTGTACCCGCACATCAGCTGTTGCACAATGGATTGTGGGTATGTGTTGCTCAACAGCTATTTGTCTGTGCTCGGATTTTTGCCTGCAAATAATTGGCCCTAAAAAATTGTGGCATCCATTTTTTGCAGCCAGTTGAAAAGGGATATCAAGCCTCAAAGGGTTAACTGGCAGTAAGAAAATTCAGCATCAAGCCTGCCCTTCCACTCTATACCTATGTGCATAGCAAGGCAGCAGTAGGGATAAGTGGTGGAGTCATAAAACTCCACAGGTGAGGGGGTACTAGAATGGAACAGTGACCTTTATGGCCCTTGCTGAAGCCTCATACTGCTCCAGTTACAGACTTTCTTGCCCATCCTGTTTGCCTCCAACCACATCTGCTCACTCCTGCAAGATGGATGCCTTTGGGTTCAAGTGTGCTATAGAAATTGGGTCCATATCCTGAGCTGCTGTTCAAGTCACTTTTCAGGAATAAACTCTGTATTTTCATTACATAGTTAGAACTGCCTTTAAAACAAAGCAGGAATCTCCCTTTTGCTGAGGGGTACAAAAGAACACCACAAGTATGTAGGATCATAATCAGAAAAGCTAGGGCACAAAATGAATTGTACCTCGCGACAAAAAAGGCAACAAGAAGAGCTTCTTTAAATATATTAGGCGCAAAAGAAAGATGACGGGATATGTAGGTCCTCTACTTAGTAGAGAAGGAGAGCTAAAAACTGATGACATCAAGAGAGCGGAGGTGTTTGATGCTTATTGTACGTCAGTTTCACTAAAATGATGACTAGCTATTCAACACAGTCAGTATGAACAATAAGGGAGAAGGAACACAAACCAAAATGGGGAAAGAACAGGTTAAAGCATATTTAGCTAATTTGGATGTGTTCAGTTCGTCAGAGCCTGATGAAAGTCATCCTCGGATACTTAAGTAAGTAGTGGAAACAATCTCAGAACCATTAGTGATAATTTCGGGAAGACAGATGAGGCCCCAGAACAATTAAGAAGGCCAAATATAGTACCTGTCTTTGAAATGGGGACAAAGAGAACCCAAAGAATGATAGAGCAGTCAGACTAACTTTGATACCTGGAAATACTGGAACAAGTTATTAAGCTGTCTGTTTGTAACCACCTGGAGGATAACAGGGTTATAAGGAATAGCCAGCATGGATTTGTTAAGAATAAATTATGCCAAACTATTCTAACTTCCTTCTTGACAGAGTGGATAGGTGGAAAGCAGTAGATGTGACATATCTTGATTTTATTAAGGCTTTATTAAGACCCATGACATTCTCATAGCAAACTAGGGAAATGTAGTTTAGATGAAATTATTCTAAGGGGGAGCACAACTCACAGAAAGACTGTAACCAAAGAGTATTTATGAATAGTTCACTGTCAAATTGGGAGGGTGTATTTGAGGGGAAGGGGGAGGGTCCAACATCAGGTCAGTTCTTGGTCTTGCATTGTTCAATACTTTCATTAATTAACGGAGACGATGCTTATAAAACCCGCAGATGACACATGCTGGGAGGACTTCAAGCACTTTGGAGGACAGGCTTAGAATTCAAAATGACCATGACAAATTGGAGAATTGGTCTGAATTCAACAGCATGTAATTCAGTAAAAAAGTGCAAAGTATTTCAAGTAGGGATGGGAAAAAGTCAAAGGCACAGTTACAAAATGGGGAATAACTGGCTGGACAGTAGCACTGCTGAAAGGTATCTGGGGATCTAGGGGATCACAAATGGAATATGAGACGACAGCGTGATGCAGCTGAAAAAAGGTGAATATTCTAGGGTGTATTAACATATAAGACATGGACAGTGATTGTTAAGGTTAGGGTTCCATTCTATTTGGCATGGGTGAGGCCTCAGCTGGAGGGCTGAGCCTACACATCAGTATCTCACATCAGTAATTCACCTAATAAAATTTCCTGCCTGCTACCTGAGTGCCTCAGCTACTAAGGGCTGCCTTAGGTGGTCTCCCCCACTACCCATTTGGTTTTCTGGGGCAGTTCCTCTCAGCAGTAAGTCCAGTGGAAGTCCATTGGGAGTAGCACTCACAAACACTTCCACTGCCTGGAGGAGTTTGTAGTCCCCCTATTCCTCCTACCCTCTTTTATAATAAAGTCAGCTAATAAAGTTCCACCTATTTCCTCAGGTACAGGGGCAGACAGTATAATCAGATAGCCAGGCCAGCTCCTGGCCTCTGACCTCAAAGGCACTGAGTAAATTGACTGAAAGGAGTCAATATTTTGAAGACAATTTCATGTACCCTGTTAGAACGAGAGAAGAGGAAACAGTGGTGGGATTATAATCCTGGACCATTATTTCATAGTACCGAAACCTGAATGCCACTCTGCCAGGTGTTGTACGCACACAATGTAAGGCACAGTTCCTGCATTAATGAGTTTCACTCCCAAAAGACACAGGGTGGAATTCCCACCATCAATCTAATCTATGTGACTTCAGCTACGCAACTAGCGTCGTTGAAGTTGATGTACTTGTGTCTTGTTCGGTACAATCAGTGGGGGTTGTTCTCCTGCTGACACCAGCCACTCTTCTCATCCTGGTGGAGCACTGGCATCAACGGGAGAGCACGCGGAGATTGATTTATCGTGTCTAAGCAGATACGATTTATCAACAGCTGGTGGATCGATTGCTGCAGCATCGATCCCCAGCATCTTAGAGATAAGCCCCAAGGCAACACAGAGCATCCTTATTGCATCCAGGACTTGAATCCAGATTGCCTGGTTTGCAAACCTGGGCCACCAGACCACCCCATGCTCTCTGGGAAAAATAGGGTTATAAAGAAACAGTAAGTGCCTCTTTAGCTGCAGCAGCATCAGGGGGGATAGTGACAATGACAAAATATTGCTGGAATGCTGGAAAGTGAGTAATTTGATTCACTTTATAACGTGATATGCACCGCGAGACCCCAGGATGCAGGGAAATAATAATAATACCAACAAAAATGCATCCTTTGCTGTAAAATATTCTCCATTTTAGGGCAATTCCTCTCTGAGCAATTGCCATTTTTTCTCGCTTTTTATCATCATCATTCTCTGGCTGCCACTTTGCAGCCCCATTACCAAGCTGACATCTGTTGTGATGTCTCTCCCCCCTATACTTTATAAATAGACTTCTCTGTTGTACCGGGCTGTGCTTTTAGACACACAATTGTGAGGGCTACTGCCCATATCCCCTCCCCGCCACACACTCATTTTACTTTCTGACTCGGCAAAGGCAAAAAGAAACCAACAAACTTTGTTGTGGATTTGCAAAGAGTTTCATTATTGTTATGGCTTGACCCATCTCAGCCTAGAGAAAGGAGTGCAAGTTCTGCCAGATATGCATTTATTCGCCGGTAAATTGTTATGATCCAAAGCAAACCATGGAAGAAAGGAGACCAGGAACAATACAATAAGGAGACACTGTCCCAGCAATACCTCCAATAAAGCCAGAAGTGTGGTTAGTCCAGCTAGACGTTTGCGCTGTGCTGATAATGCTTTCCAGATCTCATCAGAACCCAGGGCCATTGTGTTCATAGCTCTTCTGAATTGTTCCATCGACAGTCTTCCAGGCTGATGAATCTTTCATGCACTCGAACGGGGCTGACATTTTGATCTGCTCTTCTGTATCCAACTTCTGGTTTAGATCTTATTGAAAATTGATTATTTAGCATTTTCCCAGCGTGGCAGCAAAGACCTTTTTGCCCATTACTGTCTCCGGATGAGGAATCTTCCTAACACAATCTGTCAGCAGCGCTCGCAGTATAGCTGAAATATTGACAGCCAATTAAATGCATGTTGTGGGGATGAATGTAACAGAGGTCATCATAGAGGCGCACCTTTGACTCTGGAAAGCTGGGGAAGTTTAATTTGACGAACTTTTCTCTCAGCTTAATATGACCCAGCATGAAGAAATCTGCTCTCAGATAGTCAATGGCTGGACAAGTGTGCGAGTGCAATTTTGTGATGGGATTACAATTGTATGATGGGGCTCGCTTCTGGTTTATGTCTTATATTCTTAAAGCACATGCTTCAGGGTTGGCCACCTGTAGAGGTCAGGAAGGGATTTCTCTCCCCCTCACTCGGTGTAACTTAGGATGTATTTTTTAATCTTCCTCTGAAGCATGAGGGATGACCATGGCTGGATATGGATACTGGATAGCAAGGGCCAGTGCTCTGAAGCTGCCAAATTTCTGACCGAACAAAACCAAACAGCCTTGTTCCACCTCTTCTCTGAGGCCCCATCACACTCACTCCATCCCCCATCCCTCACTTTCCCCCCACCCTTACTCACTCATTTTCACTGGGCAGGGCAGGGTCCCTTTTCAACCGGGCATTCATTTGAAACCCTCACACCAGACACCCCTACATAGGGTAAACCTCACCCTTATAATGACGCCCACTCTGCGCTAGCCCTTTTCATCCAGAGATTCCCTCCCTCACAGGAGCTGTGGTCAGGAGCCAGGACTGGGAGTGGGCCCACATCTGGGGCCAGAGCTGCAGCTGTGGTGGGAGCCAGGGGTCAAGGCCATGGTCCCGGCTGTGGGTGGGATTGGGAACAGATCTGGGGGGCAGGTCTGGGTCTGCGGCTGGGGTAGAGCCACAGTTTAGGCCAACGTTGGAGGCAGGGTCAGGGCCAGTAACAGAGTTGTGACTGTGGGGTGAGTGTAGCTGGGAGCAGGTCTGGGTCTAGGAGGGGGGCCAGAGCCAGGAGCAGAGCTGGGGGGCTGATCAGGGCAGTGTGGTTATCCCCACCTGCCCTCCAGGGGGGCTGACCTAGGCCCTGTCACTCCCCATAGGTTCCTTTGGGCCCCCCCCTAAGATAGGTATGTCCCAGAGTGTGATGCTCATTTTCTTACAGCTTCTGTAAGAACTATTTAGAACATTACACTTAGACAGTAAAATCCACAAGGCAGGGACATGGTGTCCTTATTAGCACGTAGGAAGCTTTGAGTGCCATTTAAATAATAAATTGTATGATCTAACTCCCACAATAACACCAGATTTTAAACTCTGGTGTGGGATGCATTTAATTCTAGAGTTAGGGCTAGACCAAAGTTCTGGGTCCAAGAAATCCCTAAACTTGGAGGAAGGCAGCATTCAAGTGTGAATACTGCCTCTGTAGCGCCAAACCGTAAATCCAAGTGTGAACTTTGAGAAAGTTTGGCTCTGGATTGGGGCTCACTTTGATTCAAGGGAACACAAGGAGCAGAATTCAGCAGCCTTTTTTTCTTCGTCCCTGGAGAAGATCTATTCCTGGGAGCAAAGGAAGGGTAACTTCCGGAAGGAGCAAGGAAATGGTCCTTATTGTCTCAGAATCAAGGCCGTGAGGGGTCTCTTTCACATCCCAACAGGTAGGCCAGGGCTGCTTATATCAGGAACCCTTCAGGGGCATGTAAGATATTAACAGGCTTTGGAAAGACTTGCGTCTGATCAGCTGCTACAGAGATGGGTTACTCTGACATGGGGAATTAATGAAAAAGAGAAAATGTGGACTCTGAGCTCAGAGGCTGCCTTGGTCTACAAAGACAATCGTAGTATAATCATTAATTTTCAAGAGAGCGAATAATGGGCATGTATTTTCCACTTTAAATAATTTATGAAAGTTATGAAGATTCTGCACATGACAGCGTATGCAAATGAGTGTGTAAGTAAAACCCAGTGATCAGTGTGTGTTATGTGTCCTACAGCAACTTTTAGCTCCCAGCCTAAGAGTGTGGATCTTTTAGCTCACACCTTTAATTGTCTCAGTGGGGTAGCCATGTTAATATGTAACTTTAAAAACAAGTACAGTAGTCCTGTGGCACCTTAGAGACTAACAAAAATATATAGGATCATGAGTTTTTATATATAGGACCCGTGTTAATGAAGCTAATTAAGTGGGCTGGATGTGTCCCATACATAGCTTTTGATGTGAAAATGTGGATGTCAAAGGCAGGGAAAATTGGCTGCGTAGTGCGTTAACCAGTTAATATCTTTATTCAAGCCCAGGGTATCAGTGTCAAAATTGTAGATGAATCCCAGTTCTTCAGTATCTCTGTAATTGGCTAGTGAAATTCCTTTGTAGAAGAATGGCTACTTTTAAATCCATGATTGAGTGACCAGGCAGGTTAAAATGTTCCCCTACAGATTTATGAGTGTTACCATTCCTGATATCTGATTTGTATCCATTTATCCTTTGTCACAGAGACTGTCCGATTTGGCCGATATACAGAGTACTTCATTTGCTGTTATATATCTCTTGGTCTCTGTTATTCCATTCCAATTCATCTGATGAAGTGGGTCTTATCCACGAAAGCTCATGATACTATATATTTTTGTTAGTGTCTAAGGGTATGTCTAGACTACATGCCTCTGGCGACAGAGGCATGTAGATTAGGCTACCCAGCATAGGAAAATGAAGCGGCGATTTAAATAATCGCCGCTTCATTTAAATTAAAATGTCTGCCGCGCTGAGCCAATCAGCTGTTTGTTGGCTCAGCGCGCTAGTCTGGACGCTCCGCGGTCGACATCAAAGGCATTTGTCGACTGCCCGGTAAACCTCATCCCACGAGGCATAACGGGCGGTCGTCAAATGCTGATGTCGACTGCGAGCGCCCAGACTAGCGCTGAGCCGACAAACAGCTGATCGCTCAGCACGGCAGCCATTTTAATTTAAATGAAGTGGCGATTATTTAAATCGCCGCCATTTTCCTATGCGAGCCTAATCTACATGCCTCTGTCGCCAGAGGCATGTAGTCTAGACATACCCTAAGAGTGTGTCTAGACTACATCCCTTTTGACAGATGGATGTAAATTAGGCACTTCGAAATTGCAAATTAAGCTGGGATTTGAATTTCCCACGCTTCATTTACATAATTGCATCATGGTGCTCTTTCGAAAAAGCGCTATTTCGAAAGTAAAACTGCAGTCTAGACGCAGTTCTTTCAAAAAGTGAAGGCTTTTTCTAAAGATCCCGTAAACCTCAAAAAATGAGGTTTACAGGATCTTTCGAAAAAAGTTTCTATTTTCGAAAGAACCGCATCTAGACTGTGGTTTTACTTTCAAAATAGCGCTTTTTCGAAAGGGCACCATGACGCGATTATGCAAGGTGGCAGCTGTCACTTTAATATACTGGAGACGTACATATTGCACTGCATACACATTGTACAACCATATTGGCATGCTCACATTGTTGCCTTCACTGCCAGGAAGATAACACACATATAGGCTGTTCATTGTCCAGAGTTCTGTCACAGAAATGTAGGCTAAAGTTCTCGGTCCCCTATTCCGGGATCCTCTTTTATGGAAGGGACTTAACCTGGCGGAGCTTGGGCCTGATTTTCATACATTCATTGATGTCAATGCAATGTATTTGGTAAAAGCTTTAAAAATGAAGACCAACTGCTCACTATTCTTTCCAGGAGTCAAGAGTGTGGTTCCTTAATGCTCCAATCATTGGCCTATTGATTTTCAGCAGACACTTTTTAATATGTAGATTTTGTATTTCTTTTTCTCTGTACTGATGTATTTAGGAATAAGCATATTCTTCAGTAAGCCACCATGCCTGTGGGAGATGAGGACAGTGAGGAAGCTGCTGTTATTAAGCTGATAACTGAGGCCTCCTCTTCCAGTGTTAAGTGGGACCTTGTTAATTGTTTTTCAAATACAATGTCTTCATTGTGGAAATGGTCCTTGACCTAGTTCCCAACACCTGCCCATTCCAGAAATGTATCTGAACCCAAATATTGCAAAATAGCCCTTAGAGCTAATAGCTGAGATCAGGCCACCTCTGAACAGAAATGATTGCCCTATGTCCATATTTGCCCAACCTGTGTGCTCCATGGCATCTTCTATCTCCCAGCACCAAACAATGGCTGGTCATTAAGGGTATGTCTACACTGTGGGCTAAAGTCAAATTAAGATACGAAACTTCAGCTACGTTAATTGTGTAGCTGAAGTCAAAGTAGCTTAACTCTGCTTTTGGCGCTGTCTACACAACAAGAAGTCGAAGGAAGAACACTCTTCCTTCGACTTCCCTTACTCCTTGTGAAATGAGGGTTACAAAAGTTGATGTAAGAAACCCATAATTTCGAAATTATTTTGAAATAACGGGCTTGTGTGTAGATGTGCTCTATGGTATTTTGAAATAACATAAGTTATTTCAAAATAAGTGTGCAGTGTAGATATGGCCTTGAAAATAATAGATTGGAAGTGTTGGAATTTCCCAACGCTATGAAACTCAGACATTCCTATTAGGTCTTTAGCTCAAGAGCTACGTGCAGGAGGATAAAAAAAAATCCCACAAGTTAGAGAGAAACCCTAAACATTAGTAGGAGACCAAATTAACACTGGTCTAAATAAATCCAAATGTGATTCCACTGGTTTGTGATGAGGTTTCTTTGCCTCAACTCTGAATTTGGCCAGTGAGTTAAATTAACAGACAGGGTCTTTGGCAAGATGTTTTGAGTCCCACACTTGGGAATTTATTCACCTTTGTGATAGATATAGAATGGATGAGAGAAACCGATCACATACTAGTTTAAATGCCAAGCTTTGAAAATTGTAAAATTCCATACATTGTTGTTTCTCTTACTATATTAGGAGATAATTGAAATGCAAATTAAATAATGCTTCCTTCCCTGATGCAGGAAGTTATATATATAGCACTGAACAACATATTGTGGTTTTGTCTACACTGACAATTGAGCGACAAAGCTTTTGCTGTTTACAGGTACTTAACCCCCTCCCACCTGAACAACAAAAGCTTTGGCACAGCAAAAACTAGTGTAAACAGTGCTTTGTGAGAAAGCAAACACAGCTGCTCCTAGGGGATGGGGGGTTTTTGTCCATAAAAGTGCCAACAAACATTTACACTGCCTGACATTTAGCGATACAGCCACTTTGCTAAAAGCTGTGTGGTATAGACATACCCTGAATCTGTGGAACAACACTTCCTTTGTCCCAGGAAAAACGATGGTTGTGGAATCAGTGGTACCAATAACAGCGTACCAGTAAGATGGATTTAACGTATTCATTCTCAAACACTCGAGAGACTGCCACTCTATATTTTTGTTACATAAACTCTTCTTGAATGAATAACAGTGACCAGCTAAATAGGTCCGAGAGGAGTCTTTTAAGAAGAAAGATTTTCCCTTGGCTTTATTATAAATCAGGATATACAATTCTTTACCCTGGGTGGCTGTGCTGGTAGGGGAGGATCAGAGAGGTTATAAAGCTTAAACCCAAGCTCATTTGGTTCCTGGAGTTATTAGTTTTGTATTAGAGAAGGCAGGCCATATTTGTCTAATACTACTGCGATGCTGTGGCACTGCTGCTCATCATTTTAATTAGGAAAGCCAGAGAAACCAGAGAGGCTGTACTGTTCCTCATCTGAACTGCTTTCTCAAAACCACAGGAGGTCCTTCTAGGACCTTGAAACTGAACAATATACAAAAGACCTTCCTAAAAAAAATATTAAATTAACCCAAATTAATGATGGGAAAGTGCAGCGGAATATTACAGCGTTGGAAGGAAATCTGCTTTGATTCCCCAGGGAGAGCTGCTGTCTATTGATTCTCTTTCTTTCCGCCAATCAGACCCTCCCCCAGAAGTTGGCAGAGGTCAGGATTACGTCAAGCGGCACCGATGAGCAAAGTTATTCATAGAACAAACATCTACTAGTTAGGTTGACCCAGTAACCGGTGGACACAACCACTACTTTACTGCCAACAATGCCTAGCAGCACCCTAAAGGTTATGGGCGGGGGTGTTTCATTGCAAATTTGTGTGAAACTAACTAGTGATTAGAGTAGGAGTTTGGGATGGAGGAATCCTGGCTCGTATTGCTGGTCTATTTTACTGTTGCCTTACAGTGGACCTGACTTGGCAACCCTCACGGATAGCAAGTGGTACTCATTCATGCAAGCAGTCCCATTGAACTCAACAGAATTAGTCACATGAGTAAGCACCACACAGCATGAGCATGGTTGTAGAATTAAGCCCTGCAGGGACTTTAAGGAATCACGTGTGGCCAGGTTCTCCGAAGATCCTCAGGGCCAGCTTTTCAAGTACTCCGTATCTACTGTCAGGGACAGCTTTTCAAGACAGCTCAGCTCCCAATGGGACACAGAGGGCCAGATTTTTACTTACTTTCGTGCCTCGATGCTCTGTCTTTGAAAAATCTGGCTCCAGTTGTGGGTGCAGGGGGGTGACATTCAAAGGCAGTCCCTCTGCTTAGCTCCTCGTAGAGCCGTCTTAAAATGTTCACCCTAATGTGTGCTCTTCTTTTTGAAAATCTGCCCATAATCTCTTCATGCCTCAGTAAAAATGGAGATAGGATAATCCTATATGGCTGAACCGTACTTTGCAAACCCACCATAATGCCCTGTTCTATGTATAATGCAGAACTTTGTTACCTCCATGTCATGAGACAGCCTCTCCTCCCCCTCCGGAGGGCAGGGGTAGGACCCCGAGTCTCTATATAAAGTCACTGGGTTGGCCCTTTAAAGCAGGGCTTATTGGCCCACCGGCCAGAGTCTTTATGCAAAGTCCGTGACTGCCTCTTTAACCCAGGGCCCACTGGCCCGAGACTCTATGCACAACCACTGGCTGGCCCTTTAAGGCAGGGCTGGATGGCCCACCGGACGGAGTCTTTATGCAAAGTCCGTGACTGTCTCCTTAACACAGGGCCCACTGGCCTGAGACTCTATGCATAGCCACTGTCTAGTCACTTTTGCTTGCTGTGTACATGACAACGCGTGGGGTGTACTCTTAAGGCAGCTCGAGGCTACATTTTGCAGATTTGGGTTTTCTATGGCAAAAGTCAGCGACATTATTTGGTGCCTGGGAAAAATCATGAATTTGCTTCTGGTGGACGTTGACCATTTGAGTAGGCGATTTTTGCCATTTTGGCCCCCAAATGACAAATTTCACATTACAAGAAAGGCAATTTATTTGGAGCCGGATCCTCCCCTGGTGTGAACAGGTCTAGCTCCACTGACTCCAGTGGTTTTACACCAGCTGAAGACCTGAAACTTGAAGTGGATGTTCAGCCAGTGGAGATTTCTGAGGATGGGTGAGATACAGGTGTGCTTATTGGTATATGTGAGACGGCAGGAAGCCACAGTCAGCACACAGGGGAGGACAGGGACCTGTGGAGGGCAGAGGGAAGGTATTTACAAGTACCAGGTGGCATATTCCAGAGCCCTGTGCCGTGTGCTCCGGCCTGCTCTGAGGGCTGGCAGGTGGGATGGCGCCATGATGGCTCTGAGGGCTAGCTGCCCCCGGCTCCACCCCTTCTGCCCAGGGCCCCTCTCCTTCTGGGAGTGCGGCGCCACCTCCCCTCCACATAGCCCAGGAGCCCGACAATCTTGTCAGCTGCCCTGGCAATACCACATAAGACAAGCTTGCCGAACTGAGGTGAGAGGTGCCATAGGAGAGGTGAGAGAAGACTAGTTAGAGTTAAAGAGAATGCCAATGTGCTGGACACAAATAGGAAGTGTGAGTCAAGAATGGAGTCAGAGGAGGAGTTGTGTTTGAGAATGCTCCTCTGGTTGTAGCCTATAGGTACAGGTATTGCTAGGTAAGGCATAAGCATAAGTCATAGCAGCAAAAGCAATGAGATTCCAGGCCTGTAACCTGTAAGACATTGGCTTAAGCAGTTAGCATAAGGCATTGAGGCCTGTGGCCTTTGGCAGAGAGAAATAGTTTGACAGTCTCTTTGAGTTTTGGGGAACTGGGAAAAGGATATTTAAGGCAGAAGTGTATACTGCTAGCCACAAGAGCATTGAACTGATAACAGCTTTTGTTTTTTTTTAGGGTAGGAACATCTGCAGATGTCTTACCACAAGGGCATCATGGGAACAAATTAATGTACATGTGTAACGGTGTGGCACTCACCTCCCCTGAGTGCCCCCATGTGGCCAAGTGTGTGTGCCTGCACTTGCTCCATTCTTCAGCCTTTTCGGCTACTAAGTCACATGACCTGGTGTGAATCACAACACTTAACGGGTCCATCTTGATGCCCTTTACTAGTGTCTCTCTTCTGTCTCTCAGTTTTGTTTCCCCACTCAGGAGAGAGTGGTGCCTCCAGAGCTTCTCCTCCTGGAGACAGTTTCTTGCCCCCTAGCTCAGGGCTTTACCTCAGTTCATCATAGTCTCACACTAGCTCCCCACACAGAACTCTCCATGGGGCTGCTGCTCCTTTACCCAGCCAGCCACCACTCAGTCTTCATCTCTTCAGGGCTCCAGAGACACTACCCTAGTTTGGTGTATAGCTCCTTTTATAGGGCCTTTCTGCCCCCCTGATTGGCTGGTTCCTCCTTAGCCACTCTAGCCTCCTGGAGGACTTGTCTATGGCCTTTTTTTCTGGTTGTGGCTGGGTCACAGGGCCTCCATCAGGGGCCCTCAGGGCCTGGTTCAACTCATCACAATATGATAATGAGGTGAGGTCATTAATATACTAACCTATGGGAGGAGGGCACCTCAACATTAGTAAGGAGAGGAAATACAAATAAGGAAAGGGGATGACATTTCTATTAAACTAGCCAATTAGCCCGTCGTAAGATGGGATTTTCGGGTCTCTCCTCCACATCCTATTCCCTTTCTGTCTCGGTCTTTTCTCCTGAGCCTCTGGTCTCTCACTCCGTCTCTCTCTCTCTCCTTCTCCTACTGCCTCTTCCTCTCTCAGCTCTCCTCTGCCTCCTGCCTCTCTCTCCATCTCTCTTTTTCTTTTCTCCCCCTCCCACTCTCTGTTTCTCTTCTCCTCCTCCTCCTGCATCTCTCTCTGTCTCTCTCTCTGCTCTCCTCCGCCTCCTCTCTGTCTCCTCCGCTTTCCTCCTTTTCAATCTGGCACCCTTTCCTGACGTCAGAGGAAAGGCCCCGTCCAGGCCCCGCCCCCCTTCACCTCCTGCCGTGGTGCTCGGCTGACTTCTGCGCCACTCAGCCGGGCTGCCAAGCGAGAGCAAGCGACACAAACGGCCATTTGGGCTCCGTGGTCCCTGTGCAGCATCGTGCTGCATGGGGAGCGTGGGGCCCAAACGGCCGCTTGCTGCTCCCCCGTGGTGGCCCGGCTGAGCGGTGCAGAAGTCAGCCGAGCACCACAGTGGGAGGTGAAGGACGTGACACAGGCAACAGTTCCACCCAGAGGGAACAGCCAGGGAGGCAACAGCGCCGCCCAGAGGGAACAGCCAGCATTTCAGCGTTACAGACTCTCAGACATTGGGCTACTATATATATGATATGCATTAGACATCGTGGTGTCAGTATGCTGCATTATAAAAAGTTGCACTTCAGCCCATATGTTTGGGGGAGAGAGAGATATAGCCCTGGGGAAGTGCCAGGATGATGGGCACTGGTGATGAGGAAAGTAATAATTAACATTTCAGGTTGTTCTGCAAGGGATGGTGAGAGTATCTGGATGGTGAAATGTACGTTCTGCATTATCTCTGTCAACCTTGCTCGGTTAAAGTGCTGAGGAGTTGGCCAACTGTACTAATAAAATATTACAAATTCAGAGGGAGTTTCCTAAATGTGAGTGCTGAATCCATGCACATTGGGGTGCCGAACTGAACAGTAATTTTAATAATATTAGGCCTGGTTTTGGAATAATAATCTATCACACTTCAGAGGGGAACTGGGAATCCTTAAGTAATCAATACAATTAATACATGACCCCATAAATCAGGCAACCTTGCCCAAGACACATAGGTCTGTCTTGGAAGCTTTCCGCTGCAGGAAGCCATGAAGACAGGCAGGCAGTGGGCATGAAGAGTTATTAGATCATGTTATGATATGCAGTAACTGCGCAATCAGTGCTGACTCCACTGTTCGTACATCACTGCCAAGATACTTTGGTACATCACAATGCAGCTTCATGCAAGATGCTTTGTATAGTGCTCAAGAAAGTCGGTGCCGCAGCTGCTGAAAGAGGCGTGCGGGTGGCAATGAACACCTGCCCAGGCTACTATGCTTTATACTCAGAAAGGGAAGAGAGGCCCCCTCGTGGCTATAGGCAGGTGAGATATCTTATACCAAAAGCGTACGTATATACCTGCTATATCAATGTATCTTACGTCAGTGTAATGGGGCTTCGGGACCATGCTTCATCCCATCAAACCCTGTTATTGCTTCCTCAGCCAATGTGCATCTGGGTCTTGTTGGCAAGGGAAGCACAGGCCGAGCGTGGGAAATGGGCCCAGTGTGGCTAGTTTAGGCTGCCTGCTTTTGGAGCTTTTTATTGCTTCTCTGGGCCTCTTACAGCATAATTACATCAGAAGCATCTTTACAAGGGGGCTGGAGTCCATTGTGGCAGAAGCAAGGCAGTCGGCGCCGCTAAGAAAAGAAAGGCCAGGTGTACGCGGCAGGCAATTTGAAATTCAAAGGACACGCAGGAGGCATAAGACCAACGCATTTTCTACAGGAGTTTAAATGACTATGTTTCGTGTATAGCAGCATGATGTAGAAATGCCTGGTTCGCCATCGCACTAAGGCGGGTCTCCGCTGCCATCGGGCCTCCCCAGCTCGCTCAGCATTGTTGTAAATCTCTACGCTGGCTCTGCTCCCAAACCCCGGGGGAGGTTGAGTCAAGGGCGTGTCACTGGCTTAGTTGGAGGGCACTATCCTCTGGCTATTTTCTGCTTTCTTGAGCCCCTATAAGGCTGTGGGAAGCTGAGTGTAGGACAGAGCAGAATCGCAGCTACCCTGACTCATACCCAGGGCCATCCTTCGGAGGGGCGCAGACCTGTGGCAACCTCCCTACCACAGGCCCCGCTCCTGCCCTGCGTCTGCTCCACCCCCACCCAGCTCTCACTCTACCCCTTCCCCCAAGCCCACCCCTGTATTGCCCCCACTCCGTCTCTTTCCCCCTCGCCTGAAACCCCCTCTCCTGAGCAACATGAGCTCGGGGATTACCGGGGGGCCTTCCTCACTCACCATAGTGAGGGAACTGGAGACACCCGGCAACCACCCTGCCCCGCTGCCCTCTCTCAGCCTGCTGCACTGTGCTTCACCAGCACGCTTGGGGGGCCAGCACGCTCTGCTTCCTGCTGCCGTGGTGAAGCAAAGCACAGTGGTTGGGGAGAGGACTGCGGGAGAGGGGTGCGGTGGGGTGGGGTGGAGTGGAGCAGACTGCCAGGTGGCTTCGGCTCCTGTCCCCTCAGTGAGTGTGGGGGAGGGCGATCCCTACTACCGCCCTACGCCAGGCCCCCAGATAAGCCCCAGAGCCCTGCCCAGATGATGGTTGAGGCAGCTGCTGCAGGGCCCCCCCCAAAGCATGGGGCTGGCGGTGGCTGCCTCAAACTATACTGTGGCCCTGCTTATATTGGAGGCTGGGAAGGCCCCTGTGTGGTTCTCGAATACAAGGTGTGCCATTATATTTTAGAGCCACATAAAAGGGCATTTGAGAAATGCTGAGCTATAAAGAACCCAGAGCGCTCAACATCTCTTAGCAAAAGTCCATTTGTACTTGGAAAATTCAGCCCTGAAATCAGATTCCAACTTTACCCTACACAGGACAGTGGAAGTTTGGTGGCCGACCAGTCCTTCTTGTCATCTTGCAAGTGTGTCTCAAATAAAAGTCTGTTTTCACAAGATTTGTGTTGCCCCGAGATGGACGTGGGAGAATAGGTCTTGGTTGTGATGCTGAACCCAGAACCACAGAGATTGGGCCTGTGTTTGTTACCTGAACAACCTGCATTTATATGGGTTTTGGACCATCTCTATACAAAAGATATATGTAAAGAGTGAAAATGCTGTCATGGGAGTGTGGGAGGGGTTGACAGTTGGTCTTTTGCTGCCTTAGTAGCTAAGTTCTTAGGGTATGTTTACACTTGCACCCTAGTTCCAACTAGGGATGCAAATGCAGGCATTCGAAATAGTCAATGAAGCGGGGATTTAAATATCCCGCGCTTCATTAGCATGATCTCGCCGGTGCGTTACTCTGAATGCCAGCTGATTCGAACCAGGAAGTATGCGCTGGGATGCGTTAGTTCCAACCAAACCCCTTGGTTCGAATTAACGTTACTCCTCAAAAAATGAGGAGTTTTGGACAAAGGTTCCCAGCTTTCTTCATTTTGTCCAAACCAGCTCACCCATCTCAAACAAGAGCCTTTCAGTTTCCTAAGAAAACAAATGGAAAATAGTAATCCAAGGACTTCTTAAAAACTGACTGTCAAGAGGAAGCAGAGAGATTACAGAAATCTCATGTGTACAGTCTGTTTCACCAAAGATGTCGTGTGGGGTCTCAAGAGAAAGTTGATGTCACTCTGGGCACTGACATAATTGTGACAGGTATGTACGATTCTATAGAACCCTAACTCTAACCTGACCTAACCCTAACCCAAACTCTAACCCTGACCCTGCGTCTGTTTGTCTGTAGGCCTGTCTGTCTGCCTGTTAGTTTGTTTGTTCAAGCACTCCCCCTAAACCAGGCATGTCAAACTCGAAGCCTACTGAGGGCCGCACAAGTGAAAACTGATAGCTTTTAGGGCCACCTAGGCTTCCCAGATGGTTTAACTAAAAAAATAAAAAATTTGTTGTCGAGAAAAAAAAAAAAGAATCATTTTAGGTGCCGGGCACTAATACCGGACACCTGGCAACCCTAGGGCCACCAAAGAAAATGTACTTTGTTGGAAAGTCTTAGTTATTTATTATTATAGATTATGTTTTAGGTATATTTTATAATATTACAATAATTTGATGTGTAAAATTGTTATTTTCTCATATTAAATATTTTTTAAATTAATTGTACATAATTTTTAATTTAAATATACATTTAAGGAACTTTTAAATTTTGTAAATGGTACATAACTTGTTTTGTTGAAATAAAAACAAGTATAGACCATGGTTAATAAAATAAAACAGGCTTCTGTGAACATTTCAGATACTTTGTAAGTTTGAGATTTTGCATAAAGATATAATTATTCATGCAATTGCAAAAAAATTGACATATTTATTGATATAACATTAATATAAATTTTGTGATTTGGGAATAAATTAAAACCAAAATATTAACAAAATATCCCCCTTCTTTCCCCCAGAACCAGGTACTCCCATACCCCATTCTTACCCAATCCCCCTCCACTCCCCCAGAGCCAGGTTCTCCCAGACCTCCCCCCAACCTAATACCTGGGTCCCAGAGTCGATGTTGCCGCCTGAGGCGCTGGGGCGGCGTGAGCACAGCAGCCAGCTGTGAGCGCCTGCTGGAGAGCCTAGCGCAGAGTGCCCAGCCGGCCGTGAGCACGTGTGCAGAGCGGCCCGGCCAGCCATGAGCAGTTGCTGCGGCGCAGAGCGGCCCGGCCGGCTGTAAGCCGGCATTCGGCCACGCGCTCCGAGTGGCCAGTGGGCCGCACTTTATTCTTTTATAAAAATGCTGTGGCAGGCTGCAAAAAATTTTGATCGGGCCGCATGTGGCCTCCTAAACGCCAGTTTGACATGCCTGCCCTAAACGGTAAGAGCTAGAACCACCAAATTCGGTATGCATCTTCCTCTTACCCCAACTTAAAGCAAGGTCAGGCATTGGTTGTGCCGGGGAAATGGGTTGTGCCTGGAATTTGATTATTTTCCATAACATGGAAAGGGAGGGGACTGAGCAGAGGGAGGCTATACTCACAGCTACCACTGGGGGCAGTGAGCGCAGGGGACAGCTCTACTGCATCAGTGACCACTGGGGGCAATTGCACCACCAAGGCAGTGGCCAGATGGGGATGGAGCTCGCCATCTTGCCTGCCTCTGGCCCAGGTAAGTGACCCCTCTTACCCAAGCCTCTAGCACCTGGCCCTCAGCCCCAGCACTGGAGTGGAGGGCAAGTCCTGCCGGCCCCACCGCTGTGACCCCCATCGGGGCACCGCCTGGGCTAGGCAGCGCTGTCTGTAGCCCCCCCCTTACCTTCCCTGGTCAGGGGAGCACCAACAGAATGCCTGCGTGTGGCGTCCCCAACCCTGGGCCTGGAAAGTGCCAGCCGGAGGCCTGCACGCCTCTCCCTCTCCTGGGCTTCCCTCCTAGGCTGGGCCCCCCACCATCACTAGGCCCCAATTCTGGCTCAGGGCCAGGTCCCACCCTGCTCCCCCTTTCAGCCCTAGGCCGGGCCTAGGGAGCACCAGTGGGAGGCCTGTGTGGCCCCTTCCCATGTCTGGGCCAGACCTGGGCAACGCTGGGTAAGTTTTCTAGTGAATATAAAATGAAAATGTGTGTAAAGTCTGTCTCAAGGTTTTAGTCACTAGCAAAAGTGGAAAACAGGTTTTCCTTCATGCAGGAGATAAGAAATGTGTCTCTCTCTGCCGGATGTAATTTGGGCATTGTAACTTAACGCAATGGATGCTCATTTACATAGCAAGTTAAATATTAACAAGGAGACGTGAAGTCAACAGGGAAGGTGCATGCAGGGGGGAAAGCAAGCCACCGGGAGTTATCCTGTCTTTGCATTTAAAAAATGAACATGGGGGGTATTTCTAGAAGGCAAAGAAGACAGCTCTGCATCCTGCACCTAGAACTTAAGAGGACCCCATGTTTGCATTTGTGAAAATGGTGACTCGGCGAACCTTGGCTGGAAATGCTGCAGAGAACTTTGAGTCTACGTCTAGACTACAAGCCTCTTTCAAAAGAGAGTGTCTAGTCTACAAGCAGATTTTTCGAAAAAGCAGCTCGCTTTTTCGAAAGAGAGTCTAGACGCTCTCTTCCAAAAAAAGCACAGTTTGCATTCAATAGCGCCTTTTTTCGAAAGAGTACTTTCGAAAAAAGGCATTATTCCTCGTAAAATGAGGTTTACTGCGATCGAAAAAACTGCCGCGTTCTTTCGATTTACTTTCAAAAGAATGCAGCTGCAGTCTAGATGCAGGGGAAGTTTTTTCGAAAAAGGGCCACTTTTTTCGAAAAAAACCCTGTGGTCTAGACACACCCCGAGTGAGATAAACTTCTTTAGACTGGTTCACCTGTTAGTTAAACTCAGTCTTTAGAAATTTTAATTGTACGTAACTGTTTCCAACACCTTTATCACTGTCCTCTGAATCTCCAGTCTTTGATAATACACTCATTCTTGCTTTCACTAGAATAGTATCTCAGTGCTGTGGTGTTAAGCAAAGTGCGGGTCTGCGCTCAATCTTACACTCTCGTGTCTATGCCGTTCTTTTGGGAACAGCAGCCTGGGAAGGCTCAGTGGCTAAAGGCTGGACACTAGAGGGAATGCTTGGAGGGGACTCAGGGGTGACAAGTGCCATTCACTGACCCAGGCAGAGAGAGCGAGGCCCAGAGAGGCCTGCAAGTGCTTTTACTGCCAGAGGCTGTTGGATACAAGGAGATGCACCACAGCAAACAGAGACCCAACTTCATCACACCGAGGGCAGGTTGGAATGAAGGGCCCCCCCACCTCGGCTATACCCAGGGAGTAACACAAACACTCAGAAAGTTCTCAGATCAGTCCCTGAGAAGTAATTTACCTTCAAGCAAGAGGTAATGTAAGAAGACTATTCAGCTCAATGTATACTCACTATGCTGTCTCTGCTCCTTTCATGTCTGTCTCCGTGTTGCTTTGATTCTATATTGATGATGGAGAATCTGATTTTAAGGAGATGTGGGTATGATAAAGTGGAAGCTGCCAGCCCATGAAGGGATCCTACTATAAGGAATTGATTTCATGCCTGTCCTGCTCCCACTAAGTCCTAGGGTACGTCTAGACTACGGGCTTTTGTTGACAGAGGCTTTGTTGACAGATACTGTCGACAAAGCTTCTGTCGACAAAGAGCGTCTAGACTACAGCCAGTTCTGTTGACAAAGCAAGCTGCTTTGTCGACGACATGAGAGTGTAGACGCAAAGGACAGCGTAGATGCAATAATGCCTTCTGTCAACAGAACTCTGTCGACAAAAGGCGTTATTCTTCGTAGAATGAGGTTTACAGCTGTTGACAAAACTGCCGAGTTCTGTCGACATTATGTCGACAGAACTCGGTGGTAGTGTAGATGCAGGTATGGTTTTGTTGACAAAAGTCCACCTTTGTCGACAAAACCCTGTAGTCTAGACAGACCCCTAGTTAGCTGCAATCAGGGGGGGGTGGACAGCCTCCATGGGCCCGCAAGCAAGGTGTGTGTGGGCCCTGCCTCTGTGCCCTCAGAAGGGGCAGGGCCTCAGGCAGAAGTGGTCAGCCCTTCTGTGCCACATGGACTGTGGCGTGACCCCCTGCCCCAGCTTTCAGAGCCGCCCGGAGTGTGCAGCATGATTTAAAGGGCCCAGGGCTGCAGCTACTGCCACCGCTGCAGTAGCAAAGTGACAACGGCCAAGAGCTCCGGGCCCCTTTGAATCAATCACCCTCTTCCCCTCCACATCGGTGGGCCTGCCTGCCAGAAATGAATAGAAATATAATGCACAAAATCTGCAAGCGATGCACACAGCATTTTGCACTGAACTAGACAGAGTAAATGGGACCCATTTGCTTTTAGCTCATTGTTTGTGCATTGTACCCAGCAGTGATCTAGCACCCATTATAAAAGACCTGCGGCTGGAGACTTACTCCTAAATTACCATTGCTATTGCTTAATCAGTAAAGATACTGCTTAATGGCCTTCATATCTGAAAGCAAAAATCAAAGAGCAATTAAATGGCTCCTCTTAAAGCTTAATTAAAATATTAAACCTTTGATTTCAAGCAATTAAACAAGACATTTTCCTTCATGAAATGGCATGTTCTTATATCCTCTAAATAGAATAAAATTCTAATCTTATGGCTGAGGTTATCTCTGTGACTTTGTAATAAGTAATTCTTTCAACTTTGTTCCTCAAATGCAACATTTAATCTAGATTGGAGGGAATTAGTATATATTAAAAAACTTGCCAACTGATTATTACTAGCAGAAGTGGACAGATGGGTTAGAAGAACGACTTTTTATTTACCGTGCCAGATATCCTGAGTTGACATCCCTCAGTAATGCTGGCAGAGAGAGAGAGAGTTATAAAAAGGATATAATATTGTGACTGGGATCCCAGAGGGGGTCACAGTGAGGATCCTCAGTTCCAGGCAAACTGCAAAGAATGGGGCAGACAACTCCCAAAGCCGGTGGTCTTTCTAATACATAGATCCACTATGCTAGCAACACAAGAGATTATATCATACCTTTACTGAAGCCAAAACACAGTTCCCTTAAAGCAATCCAGCTGTTGGCTCCCCAACCCCAGACAACCCAGTCAAATGTGATGAGGATTGCTGAAAATCTTGTTCATCCTATAAAAAAGTTCTAAGGATTGGACACATTACCTCCCAGGTTAATGAATACGTTAGATTTTACCCCAATATACTCTTACAGCCAAATCTTATTAACATAAAATGTATTAGAAAAAGAAAAGAGTGAGAGTGTATGGAATAAAAGATTATTATATATACAGAATGAATTCAGTTTTGAGGTCAGTTAGGGTATGTCTACACTAGCTCGTTAGTTTGAGCTAGGTAGGCAAATGAGGCAACCGGAGTTGCAAATGAAGCCCGGGATTTAAATATCCCAGGCTTCATTTGCATGTTCCAGCGCCGCCATTTTAAATTCCTTAGTCGAACTCCGTGCCACGCTGCAGCACGGAGTAGGTAGTTCGAATTAGAGATCCTTGGTTAGATACTCTAATTCGAACTACCTACTCCGTGCCGTGTGTAGCCGACGGAGTTCGACTAAGGATTTAAAATGGCGGCGCTGAATAAAAATGAAGCCCAGGATATTTAAATCCCGGGCTTCATTTGCAACTCCGGTTGCCCTCATTTGCCTACCTAGCTCGAACTAACGAGCTAGTGTAGACATACCCTTATGTAGTTGAGATGGTGATATCAGTGTTGTAAGAGATTCTGCTAACTGGTTAGGTCTCTGGTTGGTCCCAAATTATTGGATGGTCCTAAGTCCCTTGGTTAGAATTCTTCCATTTCTGTACGTGCATAGTGCAGAGACCAGTGAACATAAGAACATAAGACCGGCCATACTGGGTCAGACCAAAGGTCCATCCAGCCCAATATCCTGTCTTCCGACAGTGGCCAATGCCAGATACCCCAGAGGGAGTGAACACAAGTAATCATCACATGATCCCTCCCCTGTCATCCATTTCCAGACAAAGAGAGGCTAAGGACACCATTCCTACCCATCCTGGCTAGAGCAGAATGCAGATGTTTTCAAGGGCCTTTTATAGCTTCTGCCACGTGGAGGGAAACTCATCGTTCTAGTTTGTGGAATATTATGGGTAACAAATTGGAGTTTGGAGTCTCGCGGGCACGTCACATGTCTATGCAAGCTTCAATGAGTCATAGCAAGGGCCCTACTAAATTCATGGTCCATTTTGGTCAATTTCATGGTCATGGGATTTTAAAAACCTTAAATTTCATGATTTCAGCTATTTAAATCTGAAATGTCATGGTGCTATAATTGTAGGGGGCCTCACCCAAAAAGAAGTTGTGTATGTGTGAGAGGAGGTTGCAAGGAAATTGTACTTCTGTGATACTGCTACTCTTCTGCACTGCTACTTGAGGCAGTGCTGCCTTCAGAGCTGGGCAAGCCAGACAGTGGTGGCTGTCTCCTGGGATTCCAGCTCTGAAGGCAGAGCCACTGCCAGCAGCAGCACAGAAGTAAGGATGGCACGGTACGGTATTGCCACCCTTACTTCTGCACTGCTGCTGGCAGGGCGTTGCCTTCAAAGCTGGGTGCCTGGTCAACACCTGCTGCTTTCCAGCTGCCCCACTCTGAAGGCAGCACAGAAGTAAGAGTGGCAATACTGTAACTCCCCTAAAATACCCTAGTCACCTCCCCCCCACAACTCCTGTTTGGTTCAGGACACCCCAATTTGAGAAATGCTGGTCTCCCCCACGAAATCTATGTAATATAAGGTAAAAGCTCACAAAAGATCAGATTTCATGGGAGAAGGCCAGATTTCATGGCCCATGATGTGGTTGTCATGGCCATGAATTTGGTAGGGGCCTAATCAGAACAGAGGACATTACCTCTTAGAATGTTCACATGAAATTCCATCAGGTGTGGATAAGGCTTCTTCCAGGGTCCATTGTGAGTGGTGTGGTATGATAGGCCACTCAACTTGAATAGTCCCTTCACAATTATGCTGTTTGAACACCGTGTGGGTGTTACCCAGAAGAAAACACACCTGAAATGCAGGTACAGGGCCAGTATTTGTAACTTGAGATATAAAAATAGACCACTCATAGAAATAGCATAATCGTGTTCAGCCAATCATAACTTTTCCATAGACATCTTACATGGCATACTTTATTCAAGATTTGTTGCAGTTATACAATGCTCAGCAGGGTCATATTTTTAATCATATAATGTCACAAATACAGTCGGATGGCTAGAACCTAGTTTTTTCTTATGGCCTCAGGGGTTCAAATTTGAATTCTCGTGACAAACCTCTCTGGGGAGTAAACATAATCTATGGAGGTAGTGTAGCTTAATGGGTGGAGTATTGTACTGAGAATGAGGAGAGGTGGGTGTTTTTCCTGGCTTTGCTGTTTACCTGCTGTGGGACTTTGGCCAAATTGCTTTGACATGTCTATGTAAAAAGGATGTTGAAAAATCAGAGGAGGTGCACAAAAGAGCCACAGGAAGGCTGTGAGGGATGGAGGGAATGCACCACAGAGAAACACTTAAAGAGCTTAAGCTGTTTAGTTTTAGAGAGAGAAGACTGAGAAAGGAGTTGATTACAGTATGTAAATACTTTCTGAGGGAGGAAATACTGGCTCCTAAAGGGATCTTTTATCTAGCAGCAAAAGGTACAACAAGGACCAATGCAGGAACGTGAAGCCAGGCAAATTCAATTAGAAACGAAGCAACATATTTTAACAGTGAGAGTGAAAAACATTTGGAACAAACTACCAAGGGAAGTTGGGGAAAATCAAGATTGGATAACTTTATAGAAGTTATGGGTTTAGTGACTAAACCTAAGTTATTTGGCTCAAAACAGGGGTAAACTGGGTGAAATGTAATGACTTGTGTTATACATCACTTCAGATAAGATACAGTATCCGGCTCACCAAGCCTTTCAATGTGGCCTCTGGCTTGCCCTGCTGGGACCCTCAGGCATGGGGCAGGCTCATGCTGCTCAAAGAGGCTGGCTGCTCCATGTGTCTCTCTGTAGCACTCACCAGGGGGCAGGCTTTGCATGCTGCCCTGCCCCCAGCACAATCTTTCAGCTCCTATTGGCCAGAAACCTCCCTGACCCTGTTCCCCCTCCTTTACCCCAATCCCCTGCCCCAGGTCATCACTCAAACTCTCTGCACTCCCCTCTTCCCCCTTTCCTAGGTCACAACTCCCTGCCAGACCATGCATCCACTCCTCCACCCCTCCCCCAGGCCAGAATCCTCTCCTGCACCCATACTCCCTCCTGGATCCTGTACCCTAATTCCCTGCCCCAGTTCATAACCTTTTCCTTCACCCATACTCCTTCAGACCTCACACAGTCCCCTAGCCCAAGCTCCCTTCTGCATCCAACCTCCATCCCACACCCTGCATCTTTCCCATAGAAAAGTGTGGCCCTTGACTACTTACCAAAATATTGGAGTCCCCCCCCCATCAAAAATAATTGCCCGCCCCTGGACTAGAAGGTCTAATTGCCCCATCTGGCCTTAAAAGTGCTGTGAATCTATGACTGTGATTAAACAGCCCCATACAGATTGTTGTCTAATATTGTAACCTGGTCCTAACTGAAATCGGAGATTTTTGCCATTGATTTCAATGAGACTGGGATGTGGACCCAATCTATAGCATAAGGTCAGGGTGCAATGCATTTTGGAAGGGCTGCCTTTTGTCAGATAAGCCATCTGACTCCTGATCCCTTGCAATCATTAAAGAGCCTATGATGTTTTTGATAAGAAGAGAGATTCATCCTAGTGTTTTTGGTCAAATTCCAACATGGGTAGTTACATTCTGCCTGAATTCCTCCCATAGTTTCGAACAGAAACAGCATTTGCCTTCACTCTCTGCTCTGTGTTACCAAGCACTGTCATGCTCTCCTGTTTCACCCCAGATTTAGCGGCACACCCGGGAAATACACGGTATAAAATTTGTACAATCAAGTCGTAAAAACTTTGTAAAGCATACTGGGGTTCATCTAGATCAAAGGTGATATCATCAATGCAAGATCATGGTCATTCACATTCTTTGGAGGGACCTGCTTTAAAAACCAGGTGACTGTTAGATACTATTTTATTAACTTTTCAAATAACTAACTGATTAGAGAGAATGCTTTTTGCTACTGGAAGCTGTGCTGGTGGCTTTAGGCAGCTAATGGCATTTATTGATAGTATTATGGTAGCGCCTACAGGACCCAAACAAGATGAAGGTCCCATTGTGTTAAGTGCTGTACAAACACACAAGAAGAGACAGTTCATGCCTTTGAAAGTTTACAGTCTAAATACGCACGATACACAATGTGTGGGAAAGGAAAAAAGAAGCAGTGAGAGGAGGCAGGGCTTGCTCTAGGGCAGGGCTACTCAACTTTGAAAGCTCTGGAGGCCGCAATGATACTCATAGCACATGCCGAGGGCCACAACTTAAGTGTGGTTGCAAATACATGCAAATATATGTGCAAGGCTAAGCAGCCGGCACTTCCCACAATGTCCTGGTGCTCCCGGCATCTCCTCCCTGGGGGCTAGAAACCCTGTACCCGTCTGTTCCAGCCAGCCCCTCCGCTTGCGTCTTTCAATGCTCACCCCACCTGGGAGACACCTCGCCATTGTGCAGCATGCTCCCAGTGCAGGCCATGTTCAAAGGATCCCACCCATGGGCCGTGTGTTGAGCCCCACGTAAACCCAAACTGCACCATGGGCCACAAACAAATGGGCCGAGGTCCATATGTGGCCTATGGGCTGCATGTTGAGTAGCCCTTCTCTGGAGTCACCAGGTAGGTCAGGGGCTCAGCCAAGAAGGAGCAGCCCAGGTCACCTGACTCGCAGTCCAGCGCTTTATCCACTAGACTGCATTGCCTCTCCCTGCTACCTGGTTATACTGCATTTCATTAACAAAGTGTCACTCTGTCCTTAATTTGATTCTCGGAGTTTCACGTGAATCAAAGGGGGGACACAAACAGTCTTCAATGGCACCACATTCATGACTTTCTGAGCACCAGCACCAGCTGCTACTATGAGGGTAACAAGAAAGATTTCTACAGGCATGTTAGCAAGAAGAAGGTGATCAGAGGGGGTGTAGGGCCCCTACTGGATGAAGGCGGTAACCTGGTGACAGATGATGTGGGGAAAGCTGAAGTACTTAATGCTTTCTTTGCCTCTGTCTTCACGGACAAGGTCAGCTCCCAGACTAATGTGCTAAGTGACGCAATATGGGATGAAGGTAGAAAGCCCTTGATGGGGAAAGAACAGGTTAGGAACTATTTAGAAAAGCTAAAAGTACATAAATCCATGGGTCCGGACTTAATACATCCGAGGGTACTGAGGGAGTTGTCAAATGTCATTGAGGAGCCTTTGGCCATTATCTTTCAAAGGTATCATTCAGGTACCATTATCATTCAGGAAGTCACTGAGAGGCTTACCAAGCTGATCAAACCTTCGGATCGCTACCCCTTCCTGCTTCTCCACGTGGGAACTAATGATACGGCCAAGAATGACCTTGAGCGGGTAACTGCGGATTATGTAGCGCTGGGAAGAAGGATCCAAGAATTTGGAGCACAAGTGGTATTCTCCTCCATCCTCCCTGTTGAAGGGAAAGGACTGGGCAGGGATCGTCGAATTGAGGACGTAAATGCGTGGTTGCGCAGATGGTGTTGCAGAGAGGGCTTTGGTTTCTTCAACCATGGGACTCTGTTCCGGGCGCAAGGATTGTTAGGAAGAGATGGGATCCACCTAACGAAGAGAGGAAGGAGCATCTTTGCGGGCAGGCTTGCAAACCTAGTGAGGAGGGCTTTAAACTAGGTTCGTAGGGGGACGGTGACCAAAACCCTGAGGGGAGTGGGAAAGTCGGATACCAGGAAGAAATGCAGAGAGGAAGGGGCAAGAAAGGAGGACCCATATTTCGAATGGAGAAGATAGGACAATCAACTGGTTACCTGAAGTGTTTGTACACTAATGCGAGAAGCCTGGGCAACAAACAGGAAGAACTGGAGGCCCTGGCCCAGACCAAGAAATATGATTTAATTGGGATAACAGAGACTTGGTGGGATGACTCGCATGACTGGAGCGCTGTCATGGAAGGGTATAGACTGTTCAGGAACAACAGGCAGGGGAGAAAAGGAGGAGGAGTTGCACTATATGTAAGAGAGCACTACGATTGCTCTGAACTCCAGTATAAAGAGGGAGAAAAACCTGTTGAGAGTCTATGGGTTAAGTTTAAAGGAGCAAACAACAGCAGTGATGTTGTGGTTGGTGTCTGCTACAGGCCACCGAATCAGGTGGATGAGGTAGATGAGGCTTTCTTCGGACAGCTGAGCGAAGCTTCCAGATCTCAGGCCCTGGTTCTCATGGGGGACTTTAATCACCCTGACATCTGTTGGGAAACCTATACGGCAGTACACAGGCAATCCAGGAAGTTTTTGGAGAATGTTGGGGATAACTTCTTGACACAGGTGCTGAAGGATCCGACCAGGGGCCGTGCGCAGCTTGACCTTCTGCTCACAAACAGGGAGGAACTAATAGGGGAAGTGGAGGTGGGTGACAACCTGGGAAGCAGTGATCATGAGATGGTAGATTTCAGGATCCTGACCAAAGGAAGAAAAGAGAGTAGTAAAATACACACCTTGGACTTCAAAAAAGCAGATTTTGACTCCCTCAGAGATCTGATGGGCAGAATCCCCTGGGATGTTAACATGAAGGGGAAAGGAGTCCAGGACAGCTGGCAGTATTTTAAAGAAGCCTTATTGAAGGCACAGAAAGAAACCATCCCGGCCAGCGTAGCAAGAGGCAAACATGGTAGGAGACCGGATTGGCTTACAGGGGAAATCCTTGGTGATTAAGCACAAAAAGGAAGCTTACAAAAAGTGGAAACTTGGACAAATGACCAGGGAGGAGTTTAAAGGTATAGCTCGAGACTGCCGGGGGGTTATCAGGAAGGCGAAAGCGCAAATGGAATTGCGACTGGCTAAGGATGTGAAGGATAACAAGGAAGGTTTCTACAGGCATGTTAACAAGAAGAAGGTGATCAGAGAGGGAGTGCGGCCCCTAATGGATGAAGGAGGTAACCTAGTGACAGATGATGTGGGGAAAGCTGAAGTACTCAATGCTTTCTTTGCCTCTGTATTCACGGACAAGGTCGGCTCCTGGACTTCTGCGCCAAGTGACGCAAGATGGGATGAAGATGGACAGCCCGTGGTGGGTAAAGAACAGGTTAGGAACTATTTAGAAAAGCTAAGCGTACATAAATCCATGGGTCGGACTTAGTGCATCCGAGGGTACTGAGGAGTTGGCAAATGTCATTGTGGAGCCTTTGGCTATTATCTTTGAAAAGTCGTGGAGATCGGGAGAAATCCCAGATGACTGGAAAAGGCAAATGTAGTGCCCATCTTCAAAAAGGGAAGAAGGATGATCCAGGGAACTATAGGAGGATCAGTCTTACCTCGGTTCCTGGAAAAATCATGGAAGGGATCCTTAAGGAATCCATATTGAGGCACTTGGATGAGAGGAAAGTGCTTAGGAATAGTCAGCATGGATTCACAAAGGGCAAGTCGTGCCTGACCAATCTGATTAGCTTCTATGATGAGGTAACTGGCTCGGTGGACATGGGAAGTCAGTGGATGTTATATACCTTGACTTTAGCAAGGCTTTTGTCTGGTCTCCCACAGTATTCTTGCCAGCAAGTTAAGGGATTGTGGATTGGATAAATGGACGGTAAGATGAATAGAAAGATTGCTAGAAGGCCGGGCCCAGCGGGTAGTGATCAATGGCTCGATGTCAGGATGGCGGTCAGTTTCTAGTGGAGTGCCCCAAGGTTCGGTTCTAGGACCGGTTTTGTTCAATATCTTTGTTAATGATCTGGATGAGGGGATGGATTGCACCCTTAGCAAGTTTGCGGATGACACTAAGCTGGGGGGAGGAGAGGTAGATACGCTTAAGGGCAGAGATAGGGTACAGAATGACTTAGACAAATTGGAGGATTGGGCCACAAGAAATCTGATGAGGTTCAACAAGGATAAGTGTAGAGTCCTGCACTTGGGACGGAAGAATCCCAAGCATAGTTACAAGTTGGGGACCAACCAGTTAAGTAGTAGTTCTGCAGAAAAGGACCTGGGGGTTACAGTGGATGAGAAGCTAGATATGAGTCAACAGTGTGCCCTTGTAGCCAAGAAGGCTAATGGCATATTAGGTTGCATTAAGAGGAGCATTGCCAGCAGATCCAGAGATGTCATCATTCCCCTTTATTCGGCTTTGGTGAGGCCGCATCTGGAGTATTGTGTCCAGTTTTGGGCCCCCCACTACAAAAAGGATGTGGACGCATTGGAGAGGGTCCAGCGGAGGGCAACCAAAATGATTAGGGGGCTGGAGCATATGACTTATGAGGAGAGGCTGAGGGACTTGGGTCTGTTTAGTCTGCAGAAGCGAAGAGTGAGGGGGGATTTGATAGCAGCCTTCAACTTCCTGCAGGGGGAGTTCCAAAGAGGATGGAGAGAGGCTGTTCTCAGTAGTGACAGATGGCAGAACAAGGAGCAATGGTCTCAAGTTGTGGTGGGAGAGGTCCAGGTTGGATATTAGGAAAAACGATTTCACTAGGAGGGTGGTGAAGCACTGGAATGGGTTACCTAGGGAAGTAGTGGAGTCTCCATCCCTAGAGGTGTTTAAGTCTCGGCTTGACAAAGCCCTGGCCGGGTTGATTTAGTTGGAATTGGTCCTGCCTAGAGCAGGGGGCTGGACTTGATGACCTTCTAAGGTCTCTTCCAGTTCTATGATTCTATGAAAAGTCGTGGAGATCAGGAAAGATCCCGGGGGATTGGAAAAAGCCAAATGTAGTGCCCATATTTAAGAAAGGGAAGAAGGATGATCCAGGAAACTATAGGCTGTTCAGTCTTACCTCAGTCCCTGGAAAAATCATGGAGGGGATCCTCAAAGAATCCATTTTAAAGCACTTGGAAGAGGGGAAGGTGATCAAGAATAGTCAGCATGGATTCATGAAGGGCAAGTCGTGCCTGACCAATCTGATTAGCTTCTATGATGAGGTAACTGGCTCTGTGGACATGGGGAAGTCAGTGGATGTGATATACCTTGACTTTAGCAAAGCTTTTGATACGGTCTCCCACAATATTCTTGCCAGCAAGTTAAGGGAATGTGGATTGGATAAATGGACTGTAAGATGGATAGAAAGCTGGCTGGACGGTCGGGCCCAGCCGGTAGTGATCAACAGCTCGATGTCAGGATGGCGGTCGGTTTCTAGTGGAGTGCCCCAAGGTTCGGTTCTGGGATCTGTTTTGTTCAACATCTTTATTACCTGGATGAGGGGATGGATTGCACCCTCAGCAAGTTTGCGGATGACACTAAGCTAGGGGGAGAGGTAGATATGCTGGAGGGCAGGGATAGAGTCCAGAGTGACTTAGACAAATTGGAGGATTGGGCCACAAGAAATCTGATGAGGTTCAGCAAGGACAATCTGATGAGGTTCAACAAGGACAATAACAGGAAGGATTTGGATGCACTGGAGAGGGTCCAGCAGAGGGCAACCAAAATGATTAGGGGGCTGGAGCATATGACCTACGAGGAGAGGCTGAGGGAGTTGGGTCTATTTAGTCTGCAGAAGAGAAGAGTGAGGAAGGATTTGATAGCAGCCTTCAACTTCCTGAAGGGAGGTTCCAAAGAGGCTGGAGAAAGGCTGTTCACAGTAGTGATGGATGGTAGAACAAGGAACAGTGGTCTCAAGCTGCGGTGAGAGAGGTCCAGGTTGGCTATTAGGAAAAGCTATTTCACTAGGAGGATGGTGAAGCACTAGAATGGGTTACCTAGGGAAGTAGTGGAGTCTCCATCCCTAGAGGTGTTAAATTCTTGGCTTGACAAAGCCCTGGCTGGGTTGATTTAATTGGGATTGGTCCTGCCTTGGGCAGGGGGCTGGACTTGATGGTCTTCTAAGGTCTCTTCCAGCTCTATGATTCTATGATACAAGGAATACGAGCCAAGCAATGCATTCATCAGTCTTCACGGGACGTTTTACACAGTAAAGTGAGCAGGACTGCATTGATCTCATAGAACCTGACATATATAGTTTCAGTCTTCATTTTTTCTAGACCCCAGGGATGTAACCAGCTACTCCTGGTGATTCATTGCACTGGAGTTCTTCTAGCTGCTACATAGCTTCCCAAGGCTAAATCTTGCACCTACAGGTGGTTACGGCAAAGCGCCTTGAAATAAATCCCTGTCACAGTCACACTCTGATTTCCCATAAGCTGTGAGAATAGGTTCTCTCTCCACCTACTTCCACAATAAAGACTCATGCGAAAATAACTTTGGTGCTATATCACCATCCTTTTAAATTGTTCTCTTCCAGCCATGGCAGTCCAGCCTGATACATGAGTGCCATGCATATATTTGTGTGTATGTAGATAAGTTCATCAATGTGGAAAAGTGACATTTTCTGGAACCTATAAATGCACAACGTTGCATAGGAGAGGTTGTAGGTTTGATAAAGTTGTTGCTTTGCTGTCATGCATTGCCAAAGCCCTATGCCCAATCAATATGGAAGCTTTTGGCTTCTACAGCATATGAAATATTTTGCTGTTATTTATTTTGACAACTTTGGCTTTCTATTCCTCCTTTTGTTCTCCTCATTTCCAGGTGGCACCTTACTTGTTGTAATCTGGATTGTGCTGTTTGGCCAGGGTCCTTCTTCTTTGTTGTTGTCATTGTCGTTTTCATCTTCTTCTTCTTTAAGGATGCTTATTTAAACAAGCCAGTGAAAATTCTCCACTTTGCCATACAGATTTTATCCTTCCCTTTCTTACCTTCTGTTTACAGGTATAACTACCATCTGTGCCTCAAATACGGTGTTCTTAAATAGCCTCCGGACTGATTACATTAGCCAAATTCATCCCTGGTGTAACTCTCGACGCACAATGTGGTTACTCTAGGGACGGCTTTGGCCACATGTTCTTAAAGCGTCTCTACTTCGCCCTGCAGCCTGCTGCTAATCATTTCCCACTTAGTTTTAAAATCTGCCCTTTTAAAGTTCTCCCTCACTGCGCTACCCGTAGGGGAGTAACCTTCTATTATGATATCAAACCAATGTGTACAACGATCATGGTTACCTAGCGGATTTCCTTCTCTAACCTGCCTTCACTTATTTAACACACACAAAATAACTTCCTCTGCAAAGCATTCTTTAAATAATGCCAATTAATTGGTTCCCCAAAGCCATGCCCTAAACAGGCCTTTCAACCTGTAAGTGTTAGAGTAGTTAAAATCCTTCCATTTTTAGTGATGATTTTTATTCTAACCAGTCACTTAAGGGATAAAAGATCAACAGCTCATTGACGCTCCCATGAGACATCCGGCTCCCACTTCTGATATATTGTGACAACCTTTGCGATATTAATGGCTGAGCCAGCTGGTTGCTCTACTACAACCTGGTTTTCTTTGGCATCCACACAACGCCCCCTGTGCTGTCCCCACGTAGGAGTTTATTTTTGGCATCTCCGTGTCAACAGCTGCGAAGGAGGGCAAACAGGGATATAGCACCACTGTGCCCATGCCGTCAACATGATAGCCCTCTGTGCAATTGTATTTACAGCCTTCTCTGGTCTGCTCAGCTGAACCACCCACTTCTTGGCACCCACGCTTTAATGCAAACGGCGGGCCACCGTGGTGGCAGGCAGAGCGCCATCCTCACAGATGGGCATTTGAACATGGTCGTCACAAAAGCATGTCCGAGAATCAAATGTGCTCATTGAATACCATCACGGACAGCTGTTGGGTGGGCCGTAGGAAATGAGTTAAATGGTCTCAGGCCAGTTCCCACAAGGTGTGATAGGCAATGGCCTTAAAGCGACAGAACTCAGTTTTTAAGGTTTTGTAACTGCACTGATGTAAGAGGGAAGAAATGGGTGGGTGGTGTGAGTAAAGGTGCAGGGAAATTTTGAGGTGCCGCTGTGGTGTGATGCTATTTTGGTTTTGTTATTTTGGGAGTTATTATTTCGATTGTACTTATTGCGAAAATAATTTCCAAGTGTAGACAGGTCGTACAGTGCTACACTGCCTTACACCAGCTCAGGGTTTGGCTCATAAAATAGCTAGCCCTTCGTAAGGAATAGAATTCACGCTGCCACTTTTTGGAAAAAGTAGGCTCGTCATGAAGAAATGAAGGAAAAGAGAACTAGCCCATCCAGACTAATTCATCACTGCAGAAATTTCCTCTGCGCGAGTTCAGCCCGGCTGGATCCTAACTGCCTGCAACAAACACAAATGAGCATTTTCGGTGTGCCCTGATGGCTGTTAATACAGGTATTTATCTTAATGCATTTGGAAAAAAAAAGTAACATAAAAATAAAGCTCAACGGCTTGTTCTAAATGGATTCCCAGTGTTGGCAGAGAAAGACATACACGGATCGGAACAGGCCGTTGCCAAGTGTTGGTGTAGGAGCGTGGACAGCAGTGGTGCTGAAAGCAACACAATGGGTGAGTGCCTTTCAGCCTGGCAGTTGTGGTGTTGGGGAACCTCCTGTTTGATGACTGGGACGTGCTGAGCAGAGGCTCATGCTGGCGCTGAACGAGGCAATAGCTCTGCTTGGATTTCACCCGCGCTGGTTTTCTCCCTCTCCTGCTCACCTCTCCGCTGTTGTGCTGCCCACCAAGGGCTCATCATTTATCTCCATGCTGTGTAATGGCAAGACAAGGGGAAAGCACTTACAGAAACCTTTGGAAGCTGCCTGCTTTTAGAGCAACCGTTCCACTTCAGTGTTCCTGCCCTGTCTCAGCCTGACAGTTCTGTGTGGCCCCGGTCACTTTATTTTGCTGCTGTTTGCAGCCTTTGGTGCTTATGAACTGTCTGTTCAAACAGTTTTGTTTGTGGCCTGAAAGGACAACCAGATCATCAGGCCTCCTGTGCACCACTAGCCCCAAAACATCAAGCCAACAATCAGAAACAGACCAATTAGGGTGACCCGAGGTTCCATTGTTAACAGGATAGTCCCGTAGTTACACCCTCCTGCAGGTGTCCTGATTGTTTTTTAAAAAATGGGCAGATTGTCCCATATTTTCTGCTTCTTCCATCGATACCGGTGGGTTCTCCTGCTGGACCAGGGGCTGCAGCCTGGGGGAAGGGGTTGAGTCAGGGTGGAGCAGGAGCAGGCAGGGACCTGGGGGAGGGGTGGAGTAGGGATGGGGCAGGTGCAGGGGCCTGGAGGAAGGGTGGAGTGGGGTGGGGCAGGGGCAGTGGCTGGGGAGGGTGGAGTGGGGTGGGCCAGCGGTGGGGAGGGGGGTGGGCCAGGGATGGAGTAGGGGCAGTGGCTGAGGGAAGGGTGGAGTGGCAACAGGGCCCGGGGCGGAGGTCAGAGTTGAGCAGCCTCCCTGGTGAGAGGGGCAGGCTCCCTCCTTCCCCCACAGCCTCTGGCTGGGCTGGTGGTCTGGGGCACCGGCCAGGAGGGGCTGAGTCCTGTGTGTGCGAAAGTCTGTGTGAAGCCTCTCTGCCCCTCAGCTAAGCTCTGGAGTGGGGAGGAGGAATTTCCCGCCTGCTCACACCCTGCACCTGCAGGCTCCATAGTACCCCCCCGTCTGCACCCGGCCCCCCACCACCCTGGGTCCTGCTCCTCAGGAGTTCAGGGCTGCTGCTCTCCCCGCTGAGCTACCTCTAGCCCGATGCTCCTGCAGTCAGGTTCCCTGCCCCCTGCTGCCCAATGTGTCCTTAGAGCTTAACCCCCTCCTGCCTGCCCTGTAGCACATAAAGGGCCAGTGGGTGGGCAGCAGAGGCGACAGGTAACGGGGCTGTCGTCTGGCACCTGCCTGCACTCACCTACCACAGCAGCTTGTGACCAGCTAGAACCAGGATTGTGGGGGGGAGGTGGCAAGGCCATGCTGGCTGAGAGTTGGCATTGTGCACCTACTCCTATCATTGGCCACTGGTGGGCGGGCAGATGGTGAGCAGGGATCAGGCCATGTCGGGGGGGGCGCCCCCCCACTGTGCCTCAGTGCCCCCTGACTGTCCTCATCTAGCCCCTCTCAGGGCAAGTTACAGTCTGTACGGGTTGCTCATCATTGGCATTGGGGTTATCTCTACTGCCCCGCTTACCTAGGCTGCATTGTAATCCGCCTCCGAACCCTGGGCCTTGCCTCCAGCCCCTAGCCAGGGGGAGTCTTGGCTGGCTCTCGCCCAGCCCTAGCCGGCTATCCCTCGCTGTTCTCCCTCCTGGGGCCCCTACTTCCTCTGCAGTCAGCCCTTCACTGGGCCCTCTAAGCAAGCTGTGCTTCTCTGTATAGCTGCCGGCTGGGCCCTCGCTCCCCTAACGGCTTCAGCTGGCCTCTTCAAGCAAACTGGGCTTCACTAGATAGCTGCCAGCTGGGCTCTCACTAGCCCTAACGGCCTCAGCTGACCTCTCTGTTCTCAGCCCCGGCCCCGGGCCTGAGTCTTGGCCTTAAAGGGCCAGTATAGGGCAGGCGCCCTGTCACAGGCCATCAGCAGGATCCACCAGTACTGATTGGGTTAGGGTTAGAAAATATGGGGCAATTTGTCCATTTTTAAGAAAAAGTTAGGACACCGGCAGGAAGGCTTTCAAACAGGACATATACTTAACCCCACCCCACAAGACAAAAATTTTGCCTCCGCACTAGTGGCAGCGTACATGCTCTCCTGTCGACCATGCAAACCGAGCTCGCAGGTGGTGGGAGTGTTTTGTCCACAAAAGTACCAACAAACAGTGTTTACACTGCCCCACGTTTACCAACATGGCTGTGTCGCCCCCAGCTGCAGAGGGTGGACAAAGCCTTAATCTGGGAGGAACCGGATGTGGCTTTGAAGTCTGGCAAGAGGAGGGAGTTAAGAAGCTGCTTCTTGTGGCTCACAAGAAAACAACTCTCTGTAAAGGAGACCCCGCACGGCAGTGTGCTCGGAGCTGGGGAGGCGCCCTATCCTGGGACGCCCCCCATTTTCCTCTGCCTTAGACTCAGCCAGGTCAGTGAACATTTGGCAAGTGCTCAAAAAGTACAGTACTAGCTGGGCACATGGTTAAATGAAAAATACCCGGCAATAACTCTGCCATGCGAGATCAGAGAGAGCTTATCTGGCCCTACCCAGAGAGTAGGAGAGAGGCAAGTTACAAAGCAAAATTGATTTGTCCCTCTCCTACACATTTCTCTGCTATTTAGTCCACCATGTCGAAGAGCACGAGAGCTTGCAGGCGGTGTCATCTGGAAAAAAGGAGACCATGTGTGGATGTGACTCACTCCTCTGCTTAGACACAAGCTGAAGAACTTCTGACAACCAGCCGATTTCTTTGTTCTGGAAAGCTGCCCTCCTACAGAGGGACTCCTGACAAATCACACATTCAGTGACCTCGCAGGCAAACTAGCAACCCACAAAAGCGGAGCCAGGCCTGTCCTGCTGGGAGCATGCACGCATTCGAGGAAATACCTGCTCTTGTCCTTGAGAGCAGGCTGTATAGGCGGGATGCGCCCTGCCCCAAGAAAAGGGACAAGTAAACTGGCTGCAAACTGTCCCCTGGCTGCAGCTGAATGACATTCACTTGGATGTAATTTGTAACTGATTAAACCCACAGAAACTGTCACACTTTGGGGCTGTGCTGCAGAGTCAGGGGTCCAGTAAAAGAGAACGAAGACTGGGATAGGAAAGTTGGCCCAGAGGCGAGGGCACTAAGGTTATGTCTAGACCAGTGGTTCTCAACCGTGGGCCATATGGCTCCCCAGGGGCCACACCCTACCTCTAGGGGGCCACATGGAAAAAACGGAACATTAGGTAAATTATGCACCGTTTTTTCCAACTAACAGCAGCTATGAGGGGGGCCACAGAGGTAAACGAGGCTCAGAAGGGGGCCATGAGCAAAAAAAGGTTGAGAAACACTGGTCTAGACTACATTCCTCTTTCGACTGAGGAATGTAAATGAAGGACTTCAAAATCGCAAATGAAGCACTGATTTACAAATTTCGCTCTTCATTTGCATAACGCATTCTGATCGCCTTTTCGAAAAAGGATTTTTTGGAAAAACCCCGCGGTCTAGACACTGTTCTTTCGAATCCCCCCCTTTTTTGAAAGAACCCTAATGTCTGAAAAAATGAGGTTTACAGGTTCTCTCAAAAAAGGTTTTTTTTTAAAAAGAAACTACATCTAGACTGCGTTTTTTTTTGGAAAAATCCTTTTTCGAAAAAGCGATCAGAATCTGTCATGCAAATGAAGCGCAAAATTTGTAAATCAGCACTTTTTTTGCAGTTTCAAAGTCCTTCCTTTATATTCCTCTGTCAAAAGAGGAATGTAGTCTAGATGTAGAGATATGGGTTCATGTCTTTACTCTGCCACATAGTCCCTATGTGATGATCCTCCAGTCACGTCATCTCCCTGCCTCGAAACTGAGCTGTAAAAGGGGCGTGAGGGTGTGAGGACTAGGATAGGTCCGTCAGTGAGGCAAGGTTTTGTTAAAGCTCATGTTTCAGGGCCGGCTCGAGCCACTCCTGTGCCCCAGGCAGCGGGCGCGCAATGCATGCAGCCCCTCCCCCCCCGGCATGCTGCGAACCTTACAGCTGCCATCAGGCGCCCCCCATAGGTTGGCGTCCCGGGCAGCTGCCCGGCTAGCCCCGTCCTTTATCTGGCCCTGTTCAAATGCAGCTTACAAGATACAAGTTAAAAAGGAAAGCACTGTAGATCTGGACTCACGTATGGGGTATGAGGAAATACAAGTATCGGTGTACATGGTTAACAAGGTACACAGAGTACATAACCAGCATTGTCCTGGATTAACGTGGGTGGATTTTTTTAAGTGTCAGTGAATAAATCTCCTCGGGGATCCCACCCATAAAGGGTATAAAGTCATAGTCTATGGTGGTTAAGCGTGTTGGTACATGGCTGGATCGTGTTCCTCAGTGGAGTGTGTCCCTTGGTCTCGGTGTCTTGTTGGTCTTTTGTGAAAAGACACGTTAGGGTACATCTAGACTACGTTCTTCTTTTGAAAGGAGATATGCAAATTCGGCACTAATTTGCATATCTTCTTCTGATCACTTTTTTGAAATTGGTTTTTACAAAAGTGAAAGCAGTTTAGATTTTTTTTTAAAGAACCCCCCTTTTCTGAAAGAACCCTTCTTCCTTGAAAAATGAGGTGTACAGGCTTCTTTCGAAAAAGGGGAGTTCTTTTGAAAAAACCCCGTCTAAACTGCTTTCACTTTAGAAAAAATCGCTTTCGAAAAAGTGATTGGACGAAGATATGCAAATTAGCGCTGAATTTGCATATCCCCTTTCAAAAAAAGAGCGTAGTCTAGATATACCCATAGTCTGCCAGGGGAGGAAGTGGGTGATTTCCCTGATGGTGCCCCTTGTCAGCAGTCTTGTGTGTCTCCTGATATAGATACATGGTCCGTTAGGGAAGGAATGTTTTTCCTGGCTGTGTCCTTCATCAGTGGTCTCAGTCACTCATCCTGGTACTGACTGTGGCCCATGATGTGCTCTGTGTAAATGTCTCTGGACCACTGGATGGAGTCGGACACCATCAGCTGTCTCATGAGCCAGGCGTAGCACTGACCAACGCTGCCCGCTCATAACACGGGCTCATTGTGGGGGTCCCACATGCCCAGGACCCTGATGAGCAAGGCTCTGTTTTGCCCCTCCCACTTTTCCCACTCCCTCCTCTATATCCCCGCCCACAGCAGAGCACATCCTGCTCCCAGTGCTGTGTGGAGAACCAGCCCTCTCATCGGAGTGCTGAGCTCACCAGCAGCCTGGCTGGCAGGTTCCTTCCTTCCCCCACAGTTTCTGGCTGGGCTGGCACCCCAGGAAAGCTCCAGGCCCTCCAGGCCCTCTAGCAAGAGCCAAGCCCTGCATGTGCCAAAGCCCCACAGAGCGCTGGCGCGGGGAAAATCTCTCTGACCCTCTGTTAAGGCCTGAAGCAGTGAGGAGACAATTTCTAGCCTGTTCACACTCTGAATCAGCTAGTCCCCCTGGGCAGGGGCTTAGCACCTATCCACACACAATCCCCTCACCCCTGGGTCCTGCCCCCAGGGAGCACAGGGCTGTTCTGTCCTCTGGGCACCTCCCCTGCTGAGACACCTCTCTGGCCCAGTTCACTGAAGCCCTTGGAGTCAGTTTCCCTGGGCCCTGGTGCACAATGCATTCTTAGGGCTTAACCATTTCCTGCCCACGCTGTAGCAGGACAGGAGGCGGCTCGTTTTAGTCAATGGCCAGCACCAGCCTGGAGGTGTAAGCTGCCTTTGGAGACTGTGTGGGAAGGTAGGACAGGCTGCTTCCAGCCACCAGGGTGCAGGGGAAGAGATAAGTTCTACAAAGACACAGGCCAAGTCATCCCTTTCACCTCCCCGCTCCGGCTGGAAGCAGCTCCCTCCTGCACAGTGCCAAAAGGCTGCTGCTGGCCATGCTCTGGTGTGAACCCTGGCGGGGGGCATGTGGCCCCTGCATGTTGTCCCCGCTTCCAGGTGTTGCCTTGGGAAGACGCAGCGCTGGGTGCCAGGTGAGGCGAGTCTGGGTACGTCTACACACAGTAACGCGTACCTGGAAATAAGCTATGCCATTTGAGCTACACAAATGGCGTAGCTCATTTCGAAATAGGTGATTTCCAAATTTGGCGCTGTCTACACAGCGATTTATTTTGAAATTAGCGCTATTCCGGCATCTTCCTTATTCCTCGTGCAACGAGGTTTACAGGAAGCTGGAATAAGATTCCTGTTATTTCGAATGTATTTCGAAATAATGGGCGTGATGTTAACTCTATGTTGGGATAACGTTATCCTGAAATAGCGCGGCTGTGTAGATGTCCCGTCGGTCCCAGAGGCCTGGCCAGGCATGGAGGACAGAGAGTGCTGGGCAGGGAGGGTTGGGTTGGTGGGTCAGAGAACACTCTGTGAAGGTATGTCTACACGAGAGTGTTATTTCAAAATATCTTATTTTGAAATAGTTAATTCGAAATAGCTTATTTCGAAATAACACATCTATACACAAAATGCATTTCGAAATAGAGTTTTGCTATTTCGAAATAGCGCGTCCACACTGAGTGGACACTGAATTGCATTGAAGGCCAGCCGGAACCAGGTCCAGCAGGGCAGGAGTTTATTTGTGTGGCTGCTGCCTGAGGCTATCTGAGGCTTGTGCTTAAAGGGACCCCCACCCCGGGCAGCAGGTTCTCAGCTTTCCCTGCTTGCTTGCCTACCTTGATGAGGGACAGCAAAGCATTTGTGTCTCTGCATGCTCTGGTTGCCCTCACTCGGGACATCACAGCACTCTGCAACATGGAGCCGGAGCTGCCCCTGGGCACTCTGGTGCTTCTCGTGAACGCGTTGATGTGAGCCTGGCTGCACTTTCTGCAGGCTGCCATCCAGGAGGTCCATCGGGGGGCTGTCAGTATCCAGGAGGCCCTGCGGGAGAGCTTCCACCCTGAGGAGCACTAAGAGCCTCCCTGGTCTGCCCTACTGGGGACTTGTGCTTCATTCCTCCCCCACATCGTTCCACTTACCCTCCCAGCCCCCCTTCCTGATGTCAAATAAAATACACGTATTTTCATGAACACAAACTCTCTTCATTTAACAAAACTGGGGGGGGGGAGGGGATGAAACTGGTGAGATTGGAGAAAAGAGTGGGAAAGGGGAGAAAAGAGGGTGGGAGAGGGGAAGGGGAAATCTGGGAGGAGGGAGGTGGAAGGGAGGTGGAAGGGGGAAGCAAGGGGAAGGGGAAGCTCAGGGCTGGGGATCTTGCTGGAGCAACTTGATTTCATGCGAACCTGCTCCTGGGTTCACATGTGGCCTTTGGTGGCCAGGCTGGCAGCTGTCCCGCCATAGATGGCCCTGTTCCTCTGTCAAGTGCAGAGATCATGGACGTTGGGGGCATCCCCCCCAAACCTAAGTAAAGTCCACCCTGATCTCCACCATGGACCAGGAAGGAGCCCGCCTTCTCCAGGCCCTGGCAGGCTCCTGGGAGCTGGCAGACTGCTCCTGGGGAGCAGCAGAGGGCTGGCTGGCTCATGTTTTGGGACCATTGGGGTCAGGGGCAGTGACTGCTGGCTCTGGGCCAGCAGGCTTGGAGCTGGCACAGGCAGTGAGGCCAAAGTCAACCCCTTTAAGGGCTCTGGGAAGGGAGGGGAGGGAGAGGAGTGTTCTTGTTTGAGGCTGGAGTGGCCACCAGGGCACCCTGGGAAGGCTGGAGGCCCCCTATTTTGAAATAAGTGTCTACACAGCATTTATTTCGAATTAGCTATTTTGAATTTGGTGTTATTCCTCATAGAATGAGGTTTACCAAATTCGAAATAAGTGCTCCACTATTTTGAATTTATTTTGAAATAGCAATTTGGCTGTGTAGACACTAGTAAAGTTAATTCAAAATAATGGCTGTTATTGATGTGTAGACACACCCTGAGAGAGGCATATGAGAGCATGTGCATGTGTAACCACCACCACGCGGATTTGAACGTGGGACCTCTGAAGCAGAGTATAGGAGCCTCTGAGCTAAACGCCAGCTGGCTCCCAGCCTGGGCTGTAGAGGTCTCTTGATCTTAGCTGTTGCTGTGGTCTAGGTACCACTTGCATTGCTCAGTAACCACACTAGATGTGTGGGTTACACATGTATCACCCCTCTCTGTGTGAACATTAAGCCTTAAAGATAAGAAAGTAAATAAAAAAGAACCCAACTACCCAGTATTTCTTTTTAACAGTCGCTCTGTCAACTTAATGTCAATTTGAACAGTTGTGCGATTGACTGCTGTTGAACTTGCTTGAATATGAGTAATTTTAACCACGCTCCTGTTTTCAGCATAGGGAAATATGGTCACTGTAGCCGTAAGTACCTGTGAATGACAGACCTTTGGTTGCTCAGTTGGCAGTGTAGACACATTCCTAGTTAAGTTCCCCGCCCTTCCTAAAGCAGCAGCCCCAGGGCTGTTTCCCTGAGCATCTGGCTGCTTGCTGTTTGGGGACCCACAGCCAGAGTTAGCGCTGCTTCCCTGAGGCTTGGCTTCTCTTCCCCAGCCACAGCCTGCCCCAACCAGCCCGTCCCCTACCTCTCATTTCCTGTCCTTTGTTGGCCCTGGTGCAGCCCAGCCAACCCCCTTTAATTGGCTGGATTGAGCTGCCCTGTTCTGAAACAGGGGCACGGGGGCTATACACACAGGGAGAGGTCACCCTGTGACATGGGGGCTGGCAATTTAAATATCCAGGTCAGATGTCTCCTAAAAGGTCTAACGTTATTGGGGCTTGATTGCGCCAGCCTTGCTCACACTGAGCAGCACCTTACTGCAGGAGTAAGTCCTGCTGATTCTGAAGAGCTAATGTCTAGCACATGGCTGTGACTGCACAGGACTGGTTCCCTTGCACAGGACCCCCCACTGTGGATCATGTGTATGTGTGTGTGTGTGTTAGTGTGTGTGCAGTCTTTGCAAGGCTACTGTTGTGCAAGCCGGGGGGCGGGGGGGGGGGCAGTGGAGAATGTGCAGCTGCTGTTATTCATCCTTGCACACGTACTGGACAGCTGATCTGATCCAGTGCAGGAGGCAAAATAATTGGCTACTGTTGTGGACTGGAGGCAGATCTCCTCTTCCTTCCTGGAGCCCATGGAACAAAACGTGATTCTCAGGGGAACCTGTGATTCTGAGGGTGTTATGATGCCAAGACTCCTGTTTCATTCCCTGGTCTGTGCTGGGGGAGAGAGGCGGAAGGGAAGCTCAGTTAGGCTCTGCCCCATGCTCATTCCTGATTGGGAGGTTCTGAGTGCCATGTTAAGGTACCTGATGTAATGAAGGCCTGTTCTACACACAGTTTTTCTACAGGTATAACTAGGGTGGTTAAAAGTTGTTTTTTTCCCAACTGACTCAACCCCTAGTGTGGATACAGTTATTACAGTGTAATAGAATAATCCACTTATTCCTTCTCCTATTGGGAAATAAACTATACTGCTATCAGGCACCATCCTATTGGTATAATTGTGTCTCCCCTAGGGGATTGTACTGTATTAACTATAGCAGGATATCAAGGCCTATGAATGCTAGAAATTGACCCTAAAAAAAAATCTTCCTTTACAATAAGAAGATTCAGCATAGCTTTCTCTCCCATGGGCATTGTTTTCGGCCAATAAACCCCTCCCTCTCTCCCAAATCAATACTGAACAAAATGAAAGATGTCTCAATAATCTTGGAAACCGCAGGAAAATAACATTATTGGCCTGCAATATTGGAAGAAAAGGACAAATGCACGGGATGAAGTTTAATATTAACCTTTCCCATAAAGGTTAAATGCTTAATTTTTGTTCACTGACAATCTTTCTTTTTATCACAGCCATCATTTTGAGGAAACAAAAGCTCAAACGATTGGCCATAAATTGTAATAAAGTTCAGCGCTAGCAAGGTTAGAGTTAATAGATTATTGATTAGTGTAACAGTTAGTGGCAAACTAATTTTTTTCCATCAATGCTCGGATTGGCTAGTTGTCTTCTGGAAGGCCGACAAAGTAATAGAACATTACACTGCATTACCCTGCAGTGTTATATAGTACATACGTTTGTTAGATTCAGTCCTGATGTTGCCAGAAACACTCCAGGATCTCTGTATCATTGCTACTGTCTTTGTTTCAGAGCTATTTTTAATTTCCCTGTGAGACTAGTAACTGTTTTACGGAGAGCTGTGATAGGTTTGCAAACACCAAGATAAGAGAGTTTTATCAGTTGTATCATTCCCCCAGTAACACCTGTTTACACTTGGCTAATTTTGCAATTATATGAATCTATTCCGCATTGCGAGTGGGAACGTCCCAAAATGACATGTTGCTGGGTATTCTCTCTGTGTTCTCAAGAAGTTGTCTGAATACATGATGAAGAGCAGTTTTCTGTGGCATTTAGATGCAGAACTAGCTGTGTTTACTGGGGAGATGCTAATGGAGTTTAGAAATTACACAGACTGTGAACTTCTAACTAAAGGTTGAACCATAAAAAAAATATTGGCAGGCGTGATGTTAGTTTGAGTTTTTTTTAATAGACTGCAACTTTTGGGGGAACATGCAGTTTACCGCTGAACATAAAATGAAAAAAATGTGGAAGCTGCTTCAGTATGTGGAGGGATATTGTTGATATGGGTATCAAATGTGGGCACAGCATCCCCCATCGGAATATGGCACCTGCCATTTTTGGTGCACAGTGATATCATTATTTATTATTTCTAATACATATCAGCAGGAGATGTTGATTAAAAAACACATCCCATTGTTCTGGTACTATACATACAGGCAGACAGAAACAAGAGTGTTCCTACCTCAAAAAGCTTACAAGTTATATGGAACAACAGATAGACAAAATGGCTGCGTCTAGACTGGCAAGATTTTGTGCAAAAGCAGGCGCTTTTGCGCAAAAACTTGCCAGCTGGCTACACTGGCTGCTTGAATTTGTGCAAGAGCACTGACTTTGTAATTTACAAAATCAGTGCTTCTTGCGCAAATACAATGACGCTCCTGTTCGGGCAAAAGCCCTCTTGCGCAAATGTATTTGCGCAAGAGGGCCAGTGTAGACAGCTAAAAAGTGTTTTGCGCAAAAAAGCCCCGAAGGCGAAACGGCGAACGGGGCTTTCTTAAAACGCGTCTAGATTAGCACGGACGCTTTTCCGCAAAAAGTGCTTTGCAAAGCGTCCATGCCAATCTAGACGCTCTTTTCCGCAAGTGCTTTTAACGGAAAAACTTTTCCGTTAAAAGCATTTGCGGAAAATCATGCCAGTCTAGACTCAGCCAATAAGTAAATGCATGGAAGGATGACAAGGTGAATGGTAGAACGAACCTGTCTGGGTTGGTAAGCAGAAGAAATGTTGCCCACCCATGAGAGTTTTGGAGAGTTTGAAAATTTTTGCAGCTTCGTTTTGGATCATCAGTCATAATCTTCAGATAATATCAAAACATTTCATTTCAGTTTTACCTTTTTATCTTTTTTAACCTTTTTTTAGAACAACGAGCTAAAATTTGGAACTGAAAAGTCGTCTTGAATCAAAAAATGAATGTTTCCATTTAGTCAACGTTGAAATGAGATGTTTTGACAATGTTAAAACTTTCTTTTTTCCAAACATTTTATCACCCAAAAGATTTATGTTGTAAGAAATCCTTTCTTGCAAATGACTTTGGTTTCCATGAGCTGGCATTTTCCAACTAAAAAAGTTTTGGGGGAAAATTCCCAACCAGTTTTGCGAGTATGCTGACATTATAGAATCATAGAACTGGAAAGGACCTCGAGAGGTCATCAAGTCCAGTCCCCTGCACTCATGGCAGGACCCAGCACTGTCTAGACCATCCCTGACAGGTGTTTGCCTAATCTGCTCTTAAAAATCTCCCCATGATGGAGTTTCCATAGTGAGTTGTCTGTGTGTGGGGGCAATCCCTGCTGCTACCTCAGACCAGGCCCCCTAGATAATCCACTGGGCCGCCCTGGGCCCCATCTATAGGACAGTTGAAGTGGCTGTCGTGGGGCCTGGGCTGGCCACCCCAAACAGTCCTGTGGACGGGATGGCCCTGAGGCTCTGGGATGGAGTCCGGGTGCTAGGTGCAAGCTCAGGCCTGGGGCAGGAGATGGGGATGCAGGAGGGGGGTGAGGAGTGCAGGCTCTGGGAGGGGGTTTGGTAGCTGGAGGGGAAGTGGGAATTTGGGGATAAAAGGGAGGGAAAGGGAGAGGTGTAGGCTCTGGGAGGGAGAGGTGTGTGTGAGATGGTGCAGGGGAGAGGGTCATGGGGGTGCTGCACTTACCTGGGGAAACCACCTCTGGCAGTGGCTCCTGGGGGGACATGGGGTTTCTGTGCACTGCTGCCTGCCTGCTGCCCCCCTACATGCATTCCCTGGCCCCGTCTGCCACTCCCAGGCAATTTAGACTGGCCGGGGACCCCTGTGGCCATCATCGGCAGTGCAGGGGGGCCAGAGTGGCTTCCTACTGCTCCCTCCACTTGGCTGCCAGCAAGTCCAAGAGGAGGGAGCAGTGCGGGGTGTGGGGGCGGGGTGTCTCCATGTATTGTTCCTGAGTCCTGGAAACAGCACACGGGGACAGCCCTGGGGGCAAAGGGACACATGCTGGCAGTAACGTGGAGGGTGTGGAAGGAAGCCGCCCTACTCTCATTGCACTGGAGAGATGGACAGAAGATGGTATGTGATTGCAGTGGGGTCCCTGGGCTGTTTAACTCACCTAGGGTGCAGGAGTGGCCAGAGGACGCATAGTGGGGGCCGCACAGGGATGTCAGGTGGGGCTGGGTGGAGAGGCCCCAAATTTTGGTTGAGCCAGCCCCAGGCCAGGAATATTCCCGGTGCCCGAGCACAGATATCAGCAAAGATCTCAGCTACCTCTAGTGACAGCTAGCACTAGTAGACTGTCATCCTATCATGACTAAAACTAGCAGGGAACCTGACCCATACCCTTAGGGTATGTAACTGACATGAGTTATGTAACAAATAAACAACACATGAAGTCTCTGTCTGCCTATGCAAGTCAAGGCTAAACAAACACCAGTACCTAACTGCACAAATCCACAAACGGTGCATGTTTAACTTAGGAGTGAGTGCAAAAGTCTTTGAATTTCTAAGGCCAGGTCTATATTAGACCCAGAAGATCGGCTTACGATACACAACTCCAGTTACGTAAATAACGTTGCTGGGGTTGTCATACCTTAAGTCGAGCTTGGAGCCATTTTCACAGCGGGAAGTCGATGGGAGCAAATTGGTTTCCCTTACTCCTCACATCTGCGAGGAGTACCAGTGCCAACCGGGAGCACTCAGAGTTCAATTTAGCGGTTCCTTACTAGACCCACTTGTGACGTAGTGGGGGTATCTGGCTAGTTCCTATGCTGGCTCTGTGGTAATCCCCAATGGCTGCCATCGGTACCACAGCCCAGAAGGATGAGTCATTATGCAAAGAGGGTCTCTCAACCTGTCTGACCAGCTACCCCCAGGAGAGAGACAAAGGAAGGGGAATGCTGCCTGGCTGGGGCAGGGCTGGAAGAGAGGGGTTAGTTTCTGTCTGGGATCATGGAGGAACCAGCCTAAGCCAGGGGCTGGGATTTAGGGGCCCAATCTCCCCATCGCAAGGGGGCTGAGGCATCCTAGACCTGCCCTGTAACCAGATTACATCGGTGCTGTGCTGTGCTGTGCTGTATCCTGGAGAAGGAATAAACTCCCTCCATTCTACGGGCTGGTGGAGTCTGTTCGTGCCATTACGGGGTGCAGGAGTCAGGGGACCCCAACGCGTCGTCACACTGGTGTCAGAAGTGGGATGCACTGCACCCGTGGATGGAGCATCCAGCGCGGCGACAAGGCGCAGTAGAAGCAAGAGCCATGGAACCAGGCGTGCTGGAAACAGAGCGGCGGTTCCTGAGAATCGTGGGCGCAGCAGCACTAGACTGGTGAGTCTGCACCGAGGGGACCAGCGGGAGATGGCCTACACCCAACTGTTGAAGGCAGAGCTGGTGAAGCTGTGCAGAGAGAGGGCTTGCCTGTGCGGAGCGCAGCAAGGCCCAGCTGATTGCCCGGCTGGAAGAGAATGACCAGCCACAGGGCTGGGATCCTGTCCCCGTGGGAACAGCCAGACCCACACTGGGGCGTGTCAGGCTCGGAGAGGGGCGGAGCGCTGGAGGCCGCCGAAGAGACCGGACTGCCTCCCAGGGAGCACTGCAAGCCGTAGTCCGCCCAGGGGTCCAACCCCTCGGAGCTGCGGCGGCTAGAAATCCAGCTGCAGATGAAGGAATTGGAAGTCCAGGACCGTGAGAGCAGCGACAGCATGAGCTGGCCATGGCCGAGCGGAGAAGCGGCAGGGCCCCAGCTGCGCCGAGTGCAGATGAGCCCCAAAGGCCCGGGGCAGCCAGATGCTTGGAGAAGCTCGTGGTGGCCCAATTGAAGGACATGGGCGACATAGACGGGTTCCTCAGCTCCTTTGAGAGGGCCTGTGGACTGCAACGGGTCCCCCCAGCTGACTGGCTGCAGGAGCTCATCCCCGCACTGAACCAGGAGGCCACCGGGGTGCTCAATCAGCTGGAGGACCTACAGCCAGGGGATTACAACCGAGTCAAGGAGGCCCTGCTGCACAAGTTCGGGCTGACCCCCGAGATGTACAGGAAGAAGTTCCGGGAGGTGCAGAAGGAGCCACGGAGACCTATGTGGACCTGGCCTCCCGCCTGGCGCAATACTGCCGCAAGTGGGTGTCTGGAGTCGGAGCCCAGACTGCAGAGGGCTGCTCAAGCTGTTCATGATGGAGCAGTTCTATGAAGCATGCCCACCCAGATTGAGGCTGTGGCTCAAGGACCGAAGACCAGAGACCCCAGGAGGCCGGGAGACTGGCAGATGAGTTCACGGAGAGCTGGTCCGGGTGTGAGCAGAGTCCCGGAGAGAAAGGGGATCGCACAGAGACCGGATGTCGGCTGAGCGACGGAGGAGTCAACTACGAGGCGAGCCCAAGGAACAGGTCGTCTGTGCCCCAGAGAACCAGCCAGGGCCTGGACAGAGACAGCCCAAAGCCTAACTTGCCATCGCTGTGGGCAAAAAGGCCACAAGAGGGCTCAGTGCACCAGGTCCCATGACCTGGGACTTTCCAGGGTTAACTGGCTGGGGCTGGAGGAAGGGCAGGCTGCCCCAGAGGCAGGGGCTGGCAGGCAAACCTCAGCTCAGAGTGGGGAAGGATGCTCAGTGCACCCCTGGGAGGTCTGACCCTCGGGAGGCGGATTTCTCCGTGTACCGGGTGGGGCAGACGGCCCCTGCGGAGCGAGTGCCTCATACCCTGGAGGTGGATGGTAGGAAGGTGACGGGTTTCTGGGACACGGGGCGGAGGTGACGCTGGCCCGATCTGACATAGTGGCCCCAGACCGGATACTACCCACACGCAGCTGACCCTGAAGGGCATAGGCGGGTCCCGTTTAAGGTGCCTGTAGCCAGGGTGCATCTGAAATGGGGGGCCAAGGAAGGTCTCGAGGAAGTGGGGGTGCACCCGCACTTGCCCACCGAGGTGCTGATGGGGAATGACCTGGAGGAGTGGCCCCATGAATCCCAGCAGGCTCTAGTCACCGCCCGGAGCCAGAGCCAGCGAGGGGCTGGCAACCTGGATCCAGGGAAGGACTCCTGGCAGGGTCCCCAGGGTCCCATCACCGTGGACACGGGGTCCAGCCAAGCGGGGACCCCGGACCTAGGCAAAGGTGGGGAACAGGTCCCGATCCCTGCCCCAGCGGCTGAATTCCAGGCTGAGGTGCAGGCAGACCCTCCTTGCAGAGGCTGAGGGACGAGGCTGGCCTCCGTACAGCTCAGCCCCTGGGGAGAGGAGGCCAGGAGAGATTCCTGTGGGAGCGGGATTCCTGTTCCGGGAATGGCTTCCCCAGGAAGGTGAGGGCATGGGGTCCAGCGGCAGCTGGTCGTCCCCCAAAAGTATCACCTCAAGCTGCTGTATTTGGCCCATAACGTCCCCTTTGCGGGCCACCGGGGGATCCGGAGCACCCGGCTGAGGCTGCTCCAACACTTCTACTGGCCGGGAATATTCACAGCCGTGCAGCGGTACTGCCGGTCCTGTGACTCCTGCCAGAGGGGCGGGAAGGCCCAAGACGGGAGGAAAGCTGCTCAGGGGCCCCTACCCTGTATAGAGGAGCCTCTGGGCTTGCTGAGAGAGTTATGGGAGGAAGACCTCCCGGGATGGAGCGTCGGGGTGGAGGCCGCCCTGGCTGTCCAGAGAAGGCTCGCTGGGCTCATGGCCCCGGCCCGAGAGACCCTGGCCAGAGATCAAGGCCAGAGGAAGGATGGGTGCGACCACAGAGGACAGGCCTGTGTCAGTCGCCCTGGAGCGATGCAGCGAGTGGACAGAGGGAAGCCAGTTCATATGGGGCCTCGCCGCGGCCGGCCCGAGTCAAGGGGAGCACCCATGTCCCCAGGGCGGGTTCCCACGCAGAGGACCCGAACTTCCCTAGGTCACGAGCGGAGTGACCCTGCTCAGTTCGCTCTCGGAGGGGGGAGAACTGTGACGTAGTGGGGGTATCTGGCTAGTTCCTATGCTGGCTCTGTGGTAATCCCCAATGGCTGCCATCGGTACCACAGCCCAGAAGGATGAGTCATTATGCAAGAGGGTCTCTCAACCTGTCTGACCAGCTACCCCCAGGGAGAGACAAAGGAAGGGGAATGCTGCCCTGGCTGGGGCAGGGCTGGAAGAGAGGGTTAGTTTCTGTCTGGGATCATGGAGGAACCAGCCTAAGCCAGGGGCTGGGATTTAGGGGCCCAATCTCCCCATCGCAAGGGGGCTGAGGCATCCTAGACCTGCCCTGTAACCAGATTACATCGGTGCTGTGCTGTGCTGTGCTGTATCCTGGAGAAGGAATAAACTCCCTCCATTCTACGGGCTGGTGGAGTCTGTTCGTGCCATTACGGGGGTGCAGGAGTCAGGGGACCCCAACGCGTCGTCACACCACTAAATCAAATGCCAGAAGATTGATCTTCGGCGGGGCAAGTGGAGACGTGGCCTCTGTCACCAGGATACGCAGTATTGTGACATGACCATCACATTCCTTGAGGGTTATGCATTTGTTTCAATAACTAAGTCACAAGAATTTTGCAGAGATGTTTTGGGCTAGTGCTGCAGTGAAATAAATTTCGTAACTAATAAAAAGTCCGATGCCGAAATCCTTCACTTGGCCTCATTCATTTCATAGTTTGTTTTGCTTGAGTTGGGGTTCTGGGATTCAGCCTCCGAAGAGGTCAATAAGAGTGTTTTTTGGGTAATATCTCCAAATTAATACCCTGGCCTGACACAACATCAGTAACAGAATCAAAAGTAATGCTTAGCTTTGGAATTTTCTTTTCAAAGAGATAATCAAAAGAGAAATAAGGGAGAGATTCAATTACCAAAAGCCCTGGTGATCTGAGTAGCAGCACAGTACAATATGTATCCTGCAATGGCTGAAGCACATGAAATTGGAAAGCACTAATCAGGAGGAAGGAAAATTCCTAGGAGTGCAAACCTAGTGCATGCTGACTTTGGAGAACTTGACACAGAAATAGCCTTGCTCACAGCCATCCATGGAACAAGGAAGAAATTCTTATGGAACATATGGGGAGGGGAGAGTCTAAGACTCAGGCTGGATCATGCTGTTGGGGGAGACGAGGGGGGAAATTCTGCCACATGGATGACTTGCTTAAACCTGAAAGGTGCTGTAGCCAGACAGACCCCCCCTTCCCCGACATCCTGGGGAGAGAGAATCCTTGAGAGCGAAACTCTGTCTTTAAAGGCTCCAGGGCCTCCAGAGGTGCTGGAATAACAATGACCCTGGATGCTAGACAGGAACCAGATAACAGCGGCAATTGGGCCAGCAGGCAGTCGGGGGGCCTTGGGCTACCCATGGCTGGTACCACTATTATTACGCCTACACACACCGTCCCAGAAGAGGAATCTGTCGCCCCATCAGAAAAAGGATGTCTGGCCCTAATGATTTAGTTACCTCCACCTCACAGGTGCAAATTAAGATTTGGATCCCCTGTGGGAATGGGCGTCACAAAGATGTTCCAACTTAATTGGCATTTTAATGACAAGAGAAGCGTCTACGTGACCACAGGGGTATAAAGTAGGGCCCTGTGCCCCACTCAAATTGGAGATCCACCCACATACCTGCTGGTCAGGCGGTCTTGGACTCCCCCGAGACTTTAGGGATGCCTTAGTCTCGTACTGACTGCTTCCCATTGGGATTGAGAGAAACCTGGCTGCGCTAGAGTAAGGATCGCAGGGGTGAGAATATACCTGCTAGGTGTCTATTTTGTATGCATTTAATAAGAGCTCAGAGAACCAAAAGGGTTTCATGGTACTTATAAGTGACTTTAGTGTAATTTCTGTCCTGTCCTTTTGTAGTGGCTGTGTTATCTGTAACACAGCAGTAGCATTTAACAGCTAAGTTTGCCTTGTAACAATAAAATAGTAACTGTTTAAGCTTTAACCTGACTCCTCCTGTTGCTGTAACAGAACCAGACACAATTAAAAGAACTCCAGCCGGTCATAAGGGACAGATATAGGGAGAGCTGGCGTTTGGATTGTGTCGCCTCCAGGGAACAGATCCGTGGGGCACCTCTCAGCCTTCCCTAGGCTGCCCGCTGCGACGGGACCTTGTGTCCTAGCAGTTAAAGTCTGAGGTGTAATAAGCTCTCCCTGTAAACTTTGGGGTGTCTGTCAGCCTGTTGGCTGCCACTTGTGAAGGACCCAGTCCTAGCGGTCAAAGACACGGACGTAAAACTTCTTGGGGCGCCCGTCAACCTTCTCCAGGTTGCCCGCTGCGAAGGGAACCCGGTCCTAGCAGTTGAAGTCTCGGGTGTATAACACACACACACACCACTCACTGCCCTGACCACCGGCTGACAGGTGCCCACGCATGGACTGGCACTTCTGTTCACGCTGCCAGGTTCTGGTTCTGTCAGAGAAACTTACCCAAATTATTGGTGTGTCGCTGAACCTTTGAAAGGGGTAGGAAGTGACAAAGGTGTTTCAAATGGTGCCACACAGGAGTATCGAATGAACCTACCCGGTGATGTAATTAGATCCCCACACTGCCGAGGTGCTGCAATGTGGCTGACACAGATGTCTCACCTGGAAATCTCTTATCAGTGACACAAACTGCTTTATCACCTTGCTACCCAGCAGCTGTATTCATCTGATGATAAATAGGACAAGGAGCAGATGGTTTTTTCATCCATTGATGTTTACGAGGCTAATGTTATGAGGCTGCAGGAGCTGCTGTTTGTCCCTCCCTCAGAGTGGAACGGACCGGGTGATGTGCTGCCAATGTTTTAACAAAGAGGTCCACCCCCAAATGGCCTCCCTTAGCCTTCAATGGGCTCCAATGGTGTGTGTGTCACTGAGGAGGTGAGGCAAGTGGTAGTGGAGCAGGGCAAGACTGGCAGCCCAACCAGGCTTCCCACCCCCCCCAGTTCAGATGGGCACACCTGATTCCCTGTCTCCTCTGGGCAGCCCAGTTGGATTACACACGTTGGGCCTCCCACCCGCCCCAGCCCAGCTACCCCCCTGCATTGGGCCAGACTCCCAGCTCCAACCGCATCTTGCTGGGCTCCCTGGACCCCCCCAGGGGACTCTCTGATCCTGGACCATCCATGGTCTGGCAGCCAGATCAGAGAGCCCTGGTTTATAGAGGTGCAACTTGTATTTTCATTGTCTTTTCTGTTAGAACAATACACATTTTTTGGTAATGCTAGGGGGGGGGGCCTCTTAAACTTGACATAGCTTAGGGCCTCAGCATGTCTTAATCTGGCTCTGCCAGCCACAAAATATGTATTGGCTTGCTGGAGACTGAGGACCATGAATAATTGTTTGATATACTGCTCTGATATAAGACACAGGACAGAAAAGCTACTGTCTTTTCTGGGTACTAGTCAGATCATGTGATGTCTTGGGTGGAGTTATAAAGCCAAAGGCTAAATGACACTTGACCCTGCATAAATAATTCTCAATCCTTGCATCTTATTGCAATACTGGATCTTGTGGCTTATTTCATTTTGAAACCTACAGTGGGACCTGTTGACTCTGCCTCCTCCTTCCATTGACACCCCGGGTTGCAAGCCTATCAGCTAGGCTTTAAATCTACCATTAAGGGCAGTGGACTGGCTCCATAACATAATTTGCTGAGAGTTCATTTCTAAAGAGGCTAGCCAAAGCCCTGGAGAGCATGCAGGATGGTCTGGAGCAAGGAGTCTCTTGGATTCCAGGATCATGAGTAACACACTTTCATAGGCTTCTAAGATCCAGTGGGTTACTGGTGCATATAAGGGACCACCGAGAGCCACCCCTAATGCTCCATTTGGCTCTCCTTCTGTAAAGCCATAGCCACTGCAAAACGACGCAGGAGCTTTTTGAGTGGTAATGCCTTATGAACCTAAGTCAACTCAAACTGGGCAACACATATAATAGCTATTAAAAATAGTAACACTACTCCTGTTTTAGGGAGAAACCAGCTCCTGTGCAGAGAGGCCAGCTCCAGACCCAATCAGTAGCAGATATACTTTTGTTACTACCACACCTAAGGAGCCATGGTACCCTCTGTAGCAAGATGAAGGCCTAAAACATAAGCCAATGCAGCACAGCCCTGGTCTGAAGCCTGAGGCCTAGCTAACAATGGACAAAACATGGCTAAGCTGTGAGGAAGAGGCAGGTCCCAGCTCACAGAACGTGGCACAAACAGGGCTGAGAGTGCAAAACACTAATTGGTAATAGGCCCAGGTGCAGAACAGTAATTGGTACTGATCATAAGTGGCAAGCACATGATACCACTAGCTCATTAAAAAAGATCTTGATACCCACTCCTCACAAGTACAGACTCAGGTTCAGGAAAGGGTCTAAAATGACAGCATGGTGGATAGAGATGATCTAATCAAACCACAAGGTACAGGGTGATGGGTGGTATGTAAGTAGCGTCAGAGGGTGGTAACCTGACAATGTCAGAGGGTGGCAACCTGATACATCAGCAGTGAGGTGTGACTTGTTGTACCTGTATATAAGGTGGTGTCTTGGGGGGACAGTCTTTGGATGACGTAGGGGGCAGTGGAAATTTCCCACTGACTGAGTCATTCCATTGTGACAAGTACATATGTGTAGTGGTTCAGCAGAGTCTACTGACAACTATGACTATACTTCACTTAACAATAAACCTGGCCTGGCACCTTCGATCCTTATCCGGTCTGTGGTCTTTGGGGGCTTTCTCGGGGTCTGCTGTGGAGACTAAGGCTATATCTAGACTACACCTCTCTGTCGACAGAGAGATGTAGATTAGGCACGTCGAAATTGCTAATGAAGCAGGGATTTAAATATCCCGTGCTTCATTAGCATAAACATGGCCACTGCTTTTTTTCGACCTGGAGCTTTTTCGAAAAAAAGAAAAAATGGCAGTCTAGATTCAGATCTGTCAAAAATAAACCCTTTTTTCGACAGATCCTGTAAACCTCATTTTTTGAGGAATACAGGATCTGTCAAAAAAGGGTTTATTTTCGACAGATCCGTGTCTAGACTGCCATTTTTTTCAGAAAAAGCTCTGTGTCGAAAAAAGCGGCGGCGATGTTTATGCGAATGAAGTGGGGGATATTTAAATCCCTGCTTCATTAGCAATTTCGACGTGCCTAATCTACATCTCTCTGTCGACAGAGAGGTGTAGTCTAGACGTAGCCTCAGTGCACAAGTCGACACAGCAAACATCACTCAGCACACATGCAAGTAGCCTTCTGGTTATCATCATCAATGGAGCCAGAGACCTGTGAGGACACCTTGGCAGTAAATCCCAACTGCCCTCCTGAAGAACTACACCCTCGCCATGCGGTCAGCTTCTGAGGTGCATCCCTCCGCATCACCTAAGATGGTAGCCCTCAGTCATATACCAGCTCTCTCCCTCAGGGTGTAAATCTGCACACTGGAGTCAGTTTCACCCTTATTGCACAGAGTCATTATATATTTAGCCTCACTTAAGAAATCTCCCCAGCAAGGACTTATTGATGGCTCACATTCAAATGTGCAAATAATATGCCTATAGAGCACTAAAATGGCTCAGATCTGATGGTAATACATTTCTTTTGCAATATGGATGATTAGAAACTTCAGGAGTTAGAAGCTATTAATACGCTGGCCATAAAGAATGAAAGTCCAACCCTAATGAAACTCTAAATGACAACGCTGCCTATAAATCTTATAGGAGGTGAAAAGAGGCACTGCTGGTAGGGCTGGTATTTGGGGTAGCACTTTTCTCAGAGATATTAGTGGCGGGTTTTTACCTCCTGTTGTGAGGCACTATTTTTGGTCACAGCTAGTAGCCAGAGCTCACTGTCAGAAACATTGTTCTCTAGAAGCGATTTCTGTACACACAGGAGGAAAGAGGTTTTCTATGAAGAGGAAAATTGGCAAACAGTCAAGTGTGGATGGCTTAGGAGTGGTAATGAAATACAGAACATTTCACATCTGGTTCAATCCTGTCCAGCCAGCCTAGACGGGCAGTGAGTGATTGAAAAAGCCATTATCTACTGGCAGGGAAATACATTTGCGGTTACAGTCCAGCTACCAGGGTGGACACAATAGAAAACCACAAATGCAAGTGGCACCTGCAGGGGAAGGCTTAGCAGACAGTCCAAGGGCTGGGTGAGGACAGAGCTGCTCAAAGGTGTTTTGCTACCTAAGTCACTAAAAGAATATGAAAATCGTTCAGGCTGTCTGATGATATGCGCTGTGCATGTGCTCCTTATATTTCCTCCCATTGGACAGTGAAAGTAGACTTGACCGGTCTTTCATTTCCTGTTTATAGTCAATGTCACTTCCTGTCTGCCATGCAGTGACAGTGCTGGTGTATCTGGGGGATTCCAAGAATGCAGCAGAATATTTGCACCTCACTTTCTAGCCTCCACCCAGAAATAAACTCACTCACGTTCATTTAAAAGTGAGATTTCACAAAACCTATTTCGATTCATATGAAGTTGAATAACCCTAACTTTTTTTAAAGCAAAATTTTAAAATTGACCTTCAACTTGGAAGATAAAGTTTTCGAGGATTGGGACATCTTTCTGCTACGTGCTAATACAGAAGGGCCCAATTCCCTCACTGGTGCCTCTAAGCACCATTAGAGAACAAATAGCATTGGTAATTAACTGGTTGAAAGTGTCTCATAATTCACCAGCAAAGATCCCCTATGGTAGAATATTCAATCACATACTGGGAGAATTCAATAGCAACAGCAAATAATCTGTTGGACATAATCTGTTTCGGTTGGACATTAGGAAAAACTTCCTGACTGTCAGAGTGGTTAAACACTGGAAAAAATTGCCTAGGGACGTTGTGGAATCTCCACCACAGGAGATATTTAGGAGCAGGTTGGATAGACATTTATCAGGGATGATCTAGATGGTGCTTGGTCCTGCCGTGAGGGCTGGGGACTGGACTCGATGACCTGTCAAGGTCCTTTCCAGTTCTAGGATTCTAGGATTCTATAATCACCATCAAGAATATGAAAAGCTCACTAATGCATAAAATAATTAATTTTTACATACACAAAACTGGTTTAAGGTGAGAGCCTTTCATAAGATAAAATGGAAAGGAAGGTTGTCAGACAATATTTAAAGAGAGGAAAGACACAATAGCTTGGATGGAGTAGTCTTCTGACCTAACGTTTCTTGGGTTGTTCAGATTTTAAATAGCTAATTGCCCAAGTGGCAAGAAGTTCAGAGAAGCTGTTCTTGGATCTCAAAATGATTTTCAGGAACAATGAAACAGCACACTATGACATTTGGAACTGTCAGAGACAGCAAGCTTAGGACTTTTTCAAAAGATGTCATCATGCCATGATGCCAACATTTGAACTGAGTGGTAGAACGCTTACGCTGAGAGGAATAAGGATTCCTCATATGTGGGACAACACAAGTGAAATACACAAGTGTGACTCCACTGCTCGGAATCTTGCAGGAAAGGAGCAGAGAAGAAGCTGTTTTGTGTGACTCTGGGGTGCCTTTTTCCTGTGTACCACACCATTCCATTGCCTAGAATTCAGCCCACTTGGTGCAGAGTTCAGCACAGACTTGACTTTTGTTATTTCACGTGTTCCTTTATTTAAGAGTGTGATGAGGCAGACCAGGCCAGAAAAGGGCCATGGAGAAGTCCTCCAAGAAGGCTAGAATGGCTGTAATGAAACCAGCTAATCAGGGGCCCAGGAAGGCCTATAAAAAGAAGCTGCAGGACCAGAGTTAGCTCAGTGTCTCTGGAGCCTTGAAGAGGTGTTGACCGTGGCTGGCTGGCTGAGGGAACAGCAGCACCATGGAGAGCTCCATGGGGAGCGCTATTGTGGGCTATGGGACTTGAGATACAAGCCCTGAGGTAAGGAAGAGAAGCCCTGGAGACACCACTCTCTCCTAGTGGGGAAACAAACCGAGACACAGAAACAGAGGGACACTAGCAGAGGGCACCGGGATGGATTCTTATTAGACGTGTACCCTAGAAGGGACTGTGATTCACTCAAGTGTGACACAGACAGAGGGCTGATAAACTGAAACAGTGAAGACATACACACTAAGCCAGATGGGAGTGCTCACGGGAGGTGAGTGTCACCCCGTTACAAAAGAGAAAACTCACCGGAGGCTGAGAGTACGTGTTTTATGCTTTGGGCGTGGAAAAGATTGTAGTAATCAAGACTAACAGGTGGGGACAGCAGGCAGGTGAGCAGACCCATGTGAGCTTGGAGACAGAACATGGAGCAAGTGTATAAATCATGCAAAAACCAAGTGGGAATGCTTTTAAATTGAATTTAAAGATGGATAGGAAGCTCGTCATGGTGGAGGGGACTAGTTGAGGCCCCAGATGCAATAGTTTGCCAAGGTAAGCATGGTGCAAGATCGGGGAAGGGGGAATCAGGATCCCATTTATATTTATTTGAGTTTCGGTGCCAGCCCTGGCACAAAATTAGAGAAACTCAGGGGATGCTCTACACCAACTGGCCCTGGTCCTTATGTGCCCTTATGCCAGCTGTGAATTAGTGCAAAGCATACAGGCTCCACTTCACTCTTTTCTCCCCCCGCATGCCTCCCTCTTATACCCTACACCCAAGTTGGGAGGAGCAATTGATGTAGGAACTAGCTGCAACGCTCTTTGCTAGCTAAGACCGCCCTGCCCTGGAAGATTTTCCACCTGGCAAGTGAGGGCCAGATTCTGTCACTCAGTGATACCCGAATGACACAAAGAGGCCAGAACAGGAGGAGTAAATCTGAGCCACTAAGGCCCTTCAGCAAATGGTCTGGACACAGCTTTTTTGGCTAAACAAAAAGAGACAAGCAGAACGAATTTTGGCGCCACTATTCTGTGTCTCTCTGTCTCATTGATTCCCCACCTGCTTTCAAGTCTCATCTGGAAACACCTTTCTCCTTGCCTGGGCCGCTTCATTTCCCAGTCCCTCTGTTTTTATTTTCATTGTGTTGCTGTGTTCCCCCAGGAAGTGTTTGTGGACACCGTTCGTATAAAGGACCTTGCAGAAAACAAAGTCATAGTTCTGCCATATGTCAAAGATGGCGAGAGTCACAGTGAGTGCCACCAAATGCCATTTCTTCACCGTGGCTCAATCGCTAGCTGCTGTCTGTGACCCGAAGTGGGGCAATCTCCATTATTGCTGAGCACCTGTGTCTCTGCGCATTGGAGCATGCAATATAAAGCAACGTGTCATGCAGCAGGCAATGCGGGCCCCATTTAATAACGTGACAGGGAAGCCCCCCACTCTTCTCAGCAAAGTGCCTGCTCGGGATTTGATGCATGGGGCCACATCTTGTGCCTCACCTCCTTTTGCAAAGACTTTTCTTCCTTGTTGGCCTGTCTTCAATACCCTAGAAAATCTACCACCACTGCCTCACGGGAGACGTTGCAAGCCGTAATTAGTTAACGATCTCAAAGCCTTAAGGGACCCGCTGGATGAAAGGCATTATATAAATTCTTTTGTTTTGCAAGAGACCATGAAATATGCTTTCCTCACTAGGATGGGAATGTGTTAGAGCTTTAGAGGATATTTTAGACTGACTCAGAACTTCCCCCAGCCTTATAAATAAAATGTTTCTGCTGTTGCAATGCAAGAAGAAGCAGCTGGTGTGATTATGAAAAGGTTTTTCCCAGCATTAGTGGCAAGATTTATTGTATTCACTAAAATACAGATCAGGAACAATGTAGAACATTTCCCCTAACAAACAAGAGAGCTAGGTCCTACAGTTTAGTCCTTATGCAGATGGCTTTTCCATAGGGAGCTTCACTTCCAGAACTGAGTCTCTCTGCCACTGTCATTTTCATTCTAAAAATGGACTCAAACAAAAATCCAGCATTTTGTCTGTAAGGTCTAATTCTCTACTCACTTGCCCAGGTGTAAATCAGCAGTAACTTCATTGAAGTCAATAGAAATAAAACAGGTATAAACAAGAGGAAGAATAGGCCCATTATGAATATATATATATACAGAGGTACATATATGGTAGAGGTTTAAACTCTCTAGTCTGGTTCTCGCTGGTCCAGCAACATATGTGGTCCGGCACATAGGCACCAACTCTGTGGGAGTGGGAGAGAAAAACGAATGGATGCAGAGTGCGGAGCACCCACTGGCACCAAGCTCCTCCTCTTTTCCCTTCTCCCGCATCTAGTTCTCATGCTCCCTACCAGCACTTCCGGAACACCACTAATCAGCTGTTCACAACATTCAAGCTCCAGGAGGGAGGGGAAGAGGGAGGAGGTGGGGAAGAGAGGGAAGAGGGGGCTCTGTTCACGTACCTCACTGCCCCAGGCTGGGACCCTGTGTGGCAGCAGAAGGGCCATCAGCTGGGATGCTGGGGCTGGCATTGGATCTCCAGGGCAGGGGGCTGGCAGCCGGGACCCCAGATGGCAGCAGGGCAGCTAGTCATGTGGCTAAGCTGGGTGCAAAGCCTGCAGCAGCACCCCCACACTCCTACTTCCCGCCCGTACTGGCGCTCTGTATTGACCTGCGGTTCGGCAAATTCTCTGGTTCAGCACAGGTCAGGTCCCAAGGGTGGCAGATTAGAATGTTTCCACCTGTATTAAGGTTTTATAGGCACGTGTTTGGAATGGCTGCATCACATATGAGTGGCAAAGCTTTTGGTTGGGTAGGCAGGTGTTACCAAATAATCCTCGATGAAACCTTTCTATTACCTAACTCTTGCATTCATTCTATTTATGCCATACATCGTTACCCCAAAACCTATCTGAGCATGGTTTTAAAAAGCAATTGACCTGTTTGCTTCTCTTACCCAGCACTGGTCAGTCGCTGTGGGACTAGTCATTTTCCCTGTCATCGTACTGAATCCAACCTTATTTTCCCATCAAGGCCACTGAGGTTCTGCCTTTAAAAGAAAACGTAAAATGAAGCAAAGCGATACAGTGGAATTCTCTGATCTTCTCAGTGCATTAACATGAGTTGGTTGAGTGTTACAACATGCCAGCCAGTAAAACCACCATTTAAATTATGTCACGTTATCCTTTATGACTGATACTGATGAATATGGATGCAATGCAAGTCTCTGCATTACAAGCGCTTTGGTCTAGAACGGCAACAAACCGAGAAAAATGAGACACAGCATTTGCTCCTTATTTACCAAGCAAGAGCTGTCCTACGCAGCAGAAAGAAGTATGGGTTAGTGTCAAGCAGCGCTCTGACCAAAAACCTGGGCTCTAGTCCTAGTCCTGATGGGTGACCTTGGACAAGTCACAGCACCTCTCTGTGCTGCTGTTCCCCTTCACATCCTCTAGTTGTCTGTTATAAGCCAGCAGTGGGCAACCCGTGATTGCGGGCGACATACAGTCCATTGGGGTTCTATGTATGGCCCACGAGATGTTGTGTTTACTGTTGCCCTCACACAAACTTGCCAGATTCTGCTGGTTTTCATCTGCATAGGGTTTTTTCCTCCTACTGGTATTGTAAAAGTGACACACACTTAAAGCAAGGTGTGATGGTGCTGGCCAGCCCTGCACTGAACAAGGGGGCGGAGAGCCTGCCTATTGTGTAGAATATGCCCCTCCCCCGCAGCCCCGCTGGGCATGCTCGCAGTGCAGCCCAGGTATAAAAGGCTGCAGGGCTGCTCAGTTGGGGCTGGCCGCCGGAGGGGAAAGAGCTCCTGTCCAGACCTAGGAGCCACAGCCGTTGCAGCTGGATCAAGAGGCACCGGACCAGTTACCCCTGCCCCTGTTGTCCCTGGGACAAGCCAGACTGCAACAGCGGTGTGACGACGCGTTGGGTTCCCCTGACTCCTGCACCCCCGTAATGGCACGAACAGACTCCACCAGCCCGTAGAATGGAGGGAGTTTATTGCTTCTCCAGGGTACAGCACAGCACAGCACAGATGTCATCTGGTTACAGGGCAGGCCTAGGATGCCTCAGCCCCCCCCCCTGAGATGGGGGAGACTGGGCCCTAAATCCCAGCCCCTGGCTTCGGCTGGTTCCTCCATGATCCCAGACAGAAACTAACTCACTCTCTTCCAGCCCTGCCCCCCAGCCCGGGCAGCATTCCACCTTCCTTTGCTTCTCTCCCTGGGGGGTAGCTGGTCAGACAGGTTGAGAGACCCTCTTTGCATAATGGGCCGCTGGGCCGTGGTTAGGGTCAGCCAGTGGGGGTTACCACAGAGCCAGCATAGGAACTAGCCAGATACCCCCACTACGTCACAAGCGGCTGCACGGTGCAGCCCCCCTAGAAGCTGTCACTGCCCCAGCCACTGCTGTCTCCAAGGCCACACCTGCCAATGTTGCTGCTGTAGCCAGAACCGCATCCACAGGTGGGACCGCTGTCGGCCAGGGCGAGGGGGTAGGAAGCAACCCAGGACGGGGACCAGGAAAGGACCCAGCGGGCTCGGCGAGTTTCAGGGAGAACTCCCCCGCTGAGCCAATGGTGGGAACCACCCACCACTGATAGGGCCCTGGGTTGGGGCCCGGTGGAGAGGGAGGGCCCAGGCTCCCCTACCCCTTCCTCCCAGATCCTGGACGAAGAGGGGATCCCATAAAGGACTAGGCCACTGGGCCTGCATGCAAAGGACTGAGCCTCTGGGCCTCTGTTTAAAGGACCAGGCCTTGGGGATTGGAGGGGGCGGGGCTGGTGACCCCACCACACAAGGGCATATGAAGTGAGTGGTGTGCTGATTGCACACAACATTGTGAGAGCTGTGCACCCCCTCTCCCTCCAGCCGAAGTGCTGCTACAGTGAATACCCTGCAAATTCTAGGTTCGCAAAACTACCCTATCCCGGGAGACTGTCTTGGTTACCACAATCTTGCAGCCCTCTGAGATGAAGAAAGACCAGCATACGGCCCACTCACCAGCTTATGTTACCCCTCAGTGTTACAAGCTCTGAGGGGCAGGAACTTTCTCTTGTTCTCTTTGGCCCAGTGCCTACAGCAGGGGGTTTCAAATCTGGGTTGTGGTTTGTTAGGGCAAGCTGCTAGCTGGCTGCGAGATGTGTTGTTTACCTGAGCGGCCTCAGGCATGGCCCCTTGCAGCTCCCAGTGGCTGTGGTGTACTGGGAGGTGCAAGCAACCATGCCTGCAGATGCTCAGGTAAACAAAGTGTCTCATGGCCAGCTAGCGGCTTGCCCTTGCGAGCCACGACCCAAAGTTTGAAATCCCCTAGTCTAGAGCAGTGGGACCCTGGGCTTGGTTGGGGCTCTAGGCTCTATGGGAATACAAATAACAATAAAGATCACACTGGGGGCCACTGACCCTTGCAACAACAGGAACTGATGATACTCAGGACCTTCAAGGATCAAGCCTTTGAGGGTTTGGACGCACCACACTTGCAGCCCACTGAAGGGTTAAAGTTGCACTTCATGGAGCTATTATGTTGGAATAGAACTGAGGTGCACATCAGGCTAAATTACATCGTTGGTTATAGTCCAATGTTCAAAATGGCTGGCCGTTCCCTCTAGGCACCATGCGCCCATGGCAGGGTGAAGGCGGGGGAGGGGAGGGGAGCGACTTTGCGCACTCTCCTGCCCCCAGGTCTTGATTGGCTTGGGGGGCGGGCGAATGCACAAAATCTCCTCCACCAGGCCATGCCAGGGGGAACCCCCTTCTGTATGAAGCTCTGCCTTTTCCAGAGGCATGTGAATGTGAAAAACCTTCTCCAAGTGAGATGGTCCTCTGATTCAGGGTTTGGATCAGGAACGGATAAGAATTGAAGAGTTTAGATGCATCTCTTGACTTTTGTTTTCCCCGCCTTTTAGATCAATTTTTAACTATAATTGGTTTCAACCTATGGTGAGGGTTTGCGTTAAAGGAGATTTGGTTAGCAGCAATAGGTCTGAGAACCAAGATATCGCCCATGATTCTAGTGAGGTCTCCAGACCTACAGGAGTAAGTACTGGGAACCAAATTCTGCTCTCATTTATATTAATGCAACTTCCATTGATCTAAGAAAGCAGAATTTGATTTTGTGTTAGAACTGAGTTAAAAAATTGAATCTCCATCCTATGAGAAATGCACAATGGATTGGGATGAAAATTCAAGCTCTTGTAACGTTTTGTGGAACAGACAGTTTTGAAAAACATCAATTTGGAAATGATGAAATGCTTCACTGCATCATTTGCTACTGTAACAAAATGTTTTCATAGTCTCAAAACAGTTTCACTTGGTTGACCTGATGCAGTTCCAATGATGGATATTCCACAACCTCCCTGGGCAATTTATTCCAGTGCTTAATCAGTTTAGATTAAACTTAGTTTTGTTATGTGCAAGTGTTTTGTTTGAAATTTTCCAACAAATTGTAGTCAGTATTAAAAACAACAAGTGGCATCTAAGGGTACTGACGTTATTCCTAAATAACATAGTCCGTGTCTACACTACAAGCAGTTATTTTGACATAATGTCAAAATAATGTCGAGCTGGAGGACATCTTACTCCATCTCCTGTAACCCTTATTTTACAAGGAGTAAGGGAAGTCAGAGGAAGAGTGCTCTCTCAGACTTCCTGCTGTGTAGACAGCACCAAAAGCCAAAATAAGCTATTTCGACTTAAGCTATGCAATAGATGTAGCTCAAGTTGCATAGCTTATTTTGGCTTTAGCCCTGCTGTGTAGACGTGTCCTTGGAGACTAACAAAAATATATAGGATCATGAGCTTTCATGGGTAGAACCCACTTCATCAGACAAATCGGAAATAACTTGCCTGGTCACTCAATCATGGACCTAAAAGTAGCCATTATTCTACAAAGGAATGTCACTAATCAATTGCAGAGAAAGACTATACAACTGGGATTCATCTACAAATTTGACACCGTTACCCTGGGCTTGAATAAAGACATGAACTGGTTGGTACAAAGACAATATTCCCTGTCTTTAACATCTGCATTTTCACATCAAAAGCTATGTATGGGACTCATCCAGCCCACAAGATTCTATATATTTTTGTTAGTCTCTATGGGTATGTCTACACTATGGGATAAGGTCGAATTAAGATATGCAACTTCAACTATGTTAATTGGGTAGCTGAAGTTAAAGTACATTAACTTGAGTTTTGTCCACACTGTGGGAAGTTGATGGGAGCACACTCATCCTTCGGCTTCCTTTACTCCTCATGGAAGCATGGTTGCGACTAATCTGGAGGATAGGGTAATAATTCAAAATGACCTGGACAAATTGGAGAAATGGTCTGAGGTAAATAAGATGAAGTTTAATAAAGACAAATGCAAAGTGAGCCACTTAGAAAGGAACAATCAGTTTCATACATACAGAATGGGAAGCGACTGTCTGGGAAGGAGTATGGCAGAAAGGGATCTAGGGGTTATAGTGGACCACAAGTTGAATATGAGTCAGCAGTGTGATGCTGTTGCAAAGAAAGCAAACATGATTCTGGGATGCATTAATAGGTGTGTTGTGAGCAAGACAAGAGAAGTCATTCTTCCGTTCTACTCTGCACTGGTTAGGCCTCAGTTGGAGTATTGTGTCCAGTTCTGGGCACCGCATTTCAAGAAAGATGTGGAGAAATTGGAGAGGGTCCAGAGAAGAGCAACGAGAATGATTAAAGGTCTAGAGAACATGACCTATGAGGGAAGACTGAAGGAATTGGGTTTGTTTAGTTTAGAAAAGAGAAGACCGAGGGGGGACATGATAGCAGTTTTAGATATCTAAAAGGGTGTCATAAGGAGGAGGAGAAAACTTGTTCATCTTGGCCTCTGAGGATAGAACAAGAAGCAATGGGCTTAAACTGCAGCAAGGGAGGTTTAGGTTGGACATTAGGAAAAAGTTCCTAACTGTCAGGGTAGTCAGACACTGGAATAAATTGCCCAGGGAGGTTGTGGAATCTCCATCTGTGGGGATATTTCAGAGTAGGTTAGATAAATGTCTATCAGGGATGGTCTAGACAGTATTTGGTCCTGCCGTGAGGGCAGGGGGCTGGACTCGATGACCTCTCGAGGTCCCTTCCAGTCCTAGTATTCTATGATTCTATGACTGGAGTGCCCCTCTTAGTCTGAATTAGCTGTCTTCACTAGATCAGCTAATTCAAACCCTGGAAGATCAACAGCAGCAGCTTCGATCTCTCTAGAGTAAATGTACCCTAAGGTGCCACTGGACTACTTGTTGTTTTTAAAGTGACAGACTAACACTGCTATCCCTCATATTCAGCATTATTACTAGTGATGGATTCTCCCTTTCGCCCCCTAATAATTCCATTTGCAGTGTCACTATCACAAATATCATTTGTCCTTTCATGTGGGCTAGAATTTAAGTGGTGTAATCCCTATGCGAGCAAGGAATTCTTAACTACGGGGATTCAAGCAAAGAGAAAATGTTGGCAGAACTTCAGGGGAATTTTTTTTTTAGGTAGCCTATAAAACTTTGATTTTGAGCAGCTGTCACTTGCCCTCGTCTACCTTCCTCAAGTGAGCAGCCACGCTGAAATCAACATGTTAGCTTTATGGTTGAAGGAATGAAATTAGGCTATTTTAATGAGTGAGACAAATGGCATTTCCCCCATAGTCTATGCCAGGGCTACTCAACACGCAACCTGTGAGCCACATGCGGCCTGTGGCCTGTTTGTTTGCGGCCCACGGTTTGGTTTGGATTTACACGGGGCTCAACATGTGGCCCACGGGGTGGAGCCAAAACAAAAAAGGAATCAATATAATGGTCTTTTGTTGATATGCATTTTAGTAGTTACATTCCTGGACTGTCATTTTCATTAAAAGTGCTGGCATGTGGGTGGAAATTGGGTAAATATTGCATTTTATTAATATCAGCAGAACTGACTTAAATGGAGCCTGCGTGTTGTATAGTCTTAATCTTTGTATTCATGCCTGTAAAGCAACCAGTCAGGGGTGCCCGTTGTTCCAACCTATTTATTGTGTTTACCCGTCACCCTTACCCGTTTTATAAGTACACGGTAAAGTTACTCCACAAATTCACCAGGTTATTACCCTCACTCGGGTGAGGATTCGACGCCCCCGTTATAGCCAGTGAGGTAGGGGGACACAGGCCCACCCACTCTCCTGCACCCTGGCCCAGGGCCCTGAGGCAGGGAAGCTTGCTCCCTGCCTTAGCGGACGGGGGTTGTTACCCTTAAACGTGCCCATTCACGGGCTTCACGACCCTGCCCTGGGCCACTTCCTACCTCCAGCGTCTGGTATGGTCGCAGGCTCTCCGCTTCCCGGAGTGCGGCTTTGCCCCTTGCCTTGTCGAGAGAGGCGGGTGGCCTTCTCCCCCTAGCCTAGCGTCTGCCTTCCACCGTATCCGCTCCCCACTTTCTCCCGGAGCCGGGCCGCCTTTTCAATGTTCCCGCGGTCCCCGTCCAATGACGTCACCCCTACCCTTGGCTGTTGTGGGTCAGTGACATCCCATCGCGTCAGCAGGTGACATCATCAGAGGCGTCCAATGCATTGGCGCAGGGCGCGCCGTCTGCTCCGGTGACGCCCTTCCGCGCGGGTTTATCTTCTGCCTCAGCGGAGGCTTGTGCTCCCGTCGGGGTGTTAGTGCGGGGTTGCCTCACCCTGTCACAATGCCCATCAGTGTGAAAGAAGCTATTTGCATACATTTGCAGAGATATTTGCTTGTATATGCAACCACACTTAAGTTGAGGCCCTCAGCATGTGTTATGAGTGTCACTGTGGCCTCTGGGGCTTCCAAAGTTGAGTAGCCCTGGTCTATGCTGTGAAGTGGTGGAAGGCTCATTGCTTGAGTCATTTCAAGGTATGTACTAAAAAACTGCGGTAGGGAACAACTCTACACTGGCCATGGACAATGAGCTAAGGCCTGCCCTGCACTCTCTCTACAGGAGCAGTTTCTGAGGCTCTGGGCCTCCAGAGATGCGCTGGGTTTGGCTTCCCCTCCTGAGCATTGTGACCTCCAGGGTTGCTGTGCCACTCAGATTTGACCCCAGACTTCTGACAGGAGGGCTGACTTGGTTGGCCCAAATTTGTGTGAGTGGATTTTGTGACTGGGCACATGGGGTCGCAGAATGACTCATTTAAATTTGGCCTGGCAGACCCCTCCATCATCATGGCTGAGGCTAAATCTGAACGGCATTGTGATTTGGGGGTCACAGTGCGTGGTGTGGGGAGCCAAACCCAGTTGGCCACATGGGATGGGAGCTGCACGAGCTGCCTCAAAATCCTTTGAAATGTTCTGGTCACCACTTCTGGGTTGCAACATATGAGTTGAGAAACCCTGTTAACGACTGTGGTCAATTCAACCTTTAACCTTCTTTTGGATAATCAAATGCTCCTTGAGCCTGTCACTGTATGCCATGTATTTCAATCCTTTAATTGTTCTCATGGCTCTTCTGTGAAAGTGTCTCCAACTTTTTGAACATCCTTCTAGAACTGTGGACACCAGACCTGGACACAGCATTCCAGCAGGGGTCAAACCACTGCCCAATACAGAGGTAAAATAATCTCTGTACTATTACTCTAGACTCCTCTGTTTATATATCCAAGGATCTCATTAGCCTTTTTTCTATGGTGTCACATTGCGAACTCATGTTCAAATGATTATTCACCTGAGTCTTTCAGGACAGAGTACCTAGTTTAGAGGCCCCATCCTGTAAATATAGCCTGCACTGCATTATTTGCTCCTACATGTATGACTTTATAATTGGCCATCCTGGAACATACACTGCTGGCTTGTGCCCAGTTTACCATGGGATCCAAATCGCTCTGCATCAGTGACTCCTATTCTTTATTGTTTACCACTCCCCCATCGATGTAATGGCTGCAATAATGATTTTACTGAGTTGTATTTTCTTATGCACTATCCTGTTTATTCTATTGTTATACATAACAAATGTCATCAACTCATGATCACTTGCACCTAAGCAACCACTAATTATTAGCTCTGTGATCTATTCTTCCTTATCTGTCAAGAGGAGGTGTATTGGATGCAACACTTTTGAATTGGAGGCACAGTAGAGCATTGGTCTATTTTCAACTGAATAATGTTCCAGCTATGGGATACTAACTTTCCCTACCATCTAGACACAGCAGCCATATGTACGATACAAATAATTTCTTCATAACCGTCAGGCTTATTGCAATGATCAAAACCAAAATAATCTTGCCAAAGACAAATTTCATGATCAATAAAAACTCATCACAATTATCCAAGCCTGTTAAAGACATGTTCTACATGGACACTAACATGTAAGCTGACTGTGGTGTTGAGGCTCTCGTGATTCATTGTTGAAAGTTTCATGCTGATCCTGTCTTAACATTATACACAGGCAAGAGCTGTTCTGTGATAATTTTGCGACAGGTCTTCATAAGGAAAGCCTTATAAAGTACAGATTGACATATGCGGTGACTCGAAATTTGTCAGATGCACAACTAAGTAGCCCAGAACCATCTTTTTGGGGGGTAGAGTTGAAGAGATCAAACAAAATGGAGAATTGGGATATGAAGTATGGTTGTGAAAGACACAATCACACTTTTATTTACGCTACAAGTTGGACCTCTCTAGTCCGGCACTTTCTGGTCCGGCAACATCCATGGTCCAGCATGATTTTAGTTAGCCGGATATTCACTTATTATGGGTATGGCCAAGATTCCCGTGGTCACATAAAGTTTGCATACATCCACCAGTCCTGGTTCTCAGTGTTCTGTGTGATTATTTAGTTCTAATTTACCCCTAAAGGTCTTCTAGGAGCCCGGTAAGCAGTGAAGTGTTGGTATTGCCGCTAGACAACACTGACCTCTGTAGTTTGGCAAATTCTCTGGTTCAGCATGGGTCAGGTCCTGAGAGTGCTGGACTAGAGAGGTTCAACCTGTACTGGATTGTGAAATTTACAAACTGGCCTTTCACAACTGTTTTGGCGATGCATTCTTTGCAAACTAAAAACTATTGTAAAACTATTGGAGTTCAGTTCAACCTGTGGGCACCTTGAGTTGTGTTATTCTGACAGATCTCAATAGCAAGTTCAGGGCTTGGGCAGTGTATGGATGGAAATATGCCCAAGGACACTTTACCATTACAGGAATTGTCATTCCTTGTAATATTTCTCCATTCACAAGGAGTAAACCTATTATTTCAGGCTGAATGGCTATTATTTCCACAAGGTGAACAGAACAAGAGAGGATAAGAGGTCATGACAGGATGCTGTGTCTTATGTCTTAGTCTGCTTTGATTAAGAGAGCTACTACACGATCTGACACCTGTTGACTAAATTCAGAGAATGATACATAAGATGACGACTCTAACTTAGATACTCAATGAAAACTCGCTTTCAATCAGTTCTCTTTGACCTGCTTACACCTACTCTATTGAGGCATAAAGGAGATTAAGTTGCTGTAACTTACATCCCAAAGGACTGAAAGAACGTTTCAAGATAAAGCGTTTGGGACATGACTCTCCGTTCATCAGTGCAACTCAGTGGTGTTACACCAGTGTAACAGAAAGGAGAATCAGGGTCATTGTTACAAGCAAAGACTCGATGGGTGCATTGGAGGCCCATCTATGGTTTGGGCTGTGACGTCTGCATGAGTAGCAGTCTATGGAGGCTTGCAGACGAGTCACAATGTAGGGTAGGAGGCATAAGTATTTAAGGTACTTGTGACTGGGCTGAGCTATATCAGGAGGAATCAAGTTTGGTTTGTAATGAACCCTGTGATATTTGACATACATTTATTGAAGAGACAGTAGGTGAAACTCATTCTGTGCAGAAGGCCCAACAAGTTCTACACCCCAATTATATCCCTTTTAAATCCTTGCGCTCGGGAGGGGGGTGAATGTTGCCCGGTCTCAACAGCAAGGATATCTGCATATTCATCTTCTTTTCCTTAGCACATCCCTTCCGTACTTTGAAATGCCGAGATTGCTATTTTTACACTGTAACTGTCCTTGAACTGCATCTGTTTCTGACTTACTGTTTATGAATAACTAGAACCAAAAGGTAAAGGGTTTTCTTTGTATGAAGGAAAACTAAATCATTTACAGGTCTTCTGTATCTAAGTTTTTGATTGCCAAGTGCTTTGAAGATTAAACGCACCTCAGTATGTAAAAATTACGTGTTATTTTATATCTTCATCGTGTGTGCTTTTAAAATTAATATGAAGCCTTCCCCCCCAACCAAACCCCAAACACCCAGGGAAAAGCATATCCTTCCTCTAATCTCTACTGCTTTTCTTTCGTCTCTGAATCCTCTTCATCTCTGAAATTAATTACTGTGAGGGAAAAAAAATGGGAAGATGCATTTTCCCAGAACAATCAAATTATTCTGTGGCAAATTCTCATATTCATTTCACATAATTAGCTGCCTTTCTTTCTATATAAGAAGCCCCTGAATTCTGCGCCTTCCAAGTTGCATCTAAGAAGCAGCCTTATTTTAAAGCCTCTATCCCACCCCAAATAAATTTGCTGATATTCAGAAAAAATGTCAGTGGACAGCATCTTACTCAACTCATGTGTCTCCTTGAGTCAACTGCATCACACAACCCAGGCTCATTGGCTTCTCCTGAGGACAGTGGGGTTTTGTTAAGGTGAACAGGTCCATCTGAATTTTCTTGTTTTTCTTAACATAAGAAAAGAGTGGCCATACTGGGTCAAAACAAAGGTCCATCTAGCCCAGTATCCTGTCTTCTGACAGTGGCCAATGCCAGATGCTGCAGAGGGAATGACAGAACAGGGCCATTCCCTGTTGCCTAATTCCAGTTTCTGGCAAACTGAAGCTATAGACACCATACCTGCCCATCCTGGCCAATAGCCATTGGCTGTGTCTACATTGGCAAGATTTTGCGCAAAAGCACCCACTTTTGTGCAAAATCTTGCCACCTGTCTACACTGGCCGTGAGTATTTGCACAAGAACACTGACATTCTAATGTAGGAAATCAGTGCTTCTTGCGCAAATACTCTGACGCTCCCGATCAGGGATAAGCCCTCTTGTGCAAGTATTCTTGCTCAAGAGGCCAGTGTAGACAGGCAACATTAATTTCTTGTGCAAGAAAGCCCGATGGCTAAAATGGCCATCAGAGCTTTCTGGCGCAAGAGAGCATCTACACTGGCACGGATGCTTTTGCGCAAAAGCACATCTCTGGCACAAAAGCACATGCCACTGTAGACGCTCTCTTGTGCAAATACTTTAACGCAAAAACTTTTGCGTTAAAAGTATTTGCGCAAAATCATGCCAGTGTAGACGTAGCCATTGAGAGAACTATCCTCTTTTCTGAACTCTTATGAACTGCATTCTCTTATGATCCAATGTTTTACTTTGGTGTTGGGGGAAGTACTTACCAAAATGAACAGATACTCCTGTGGATGACTTATAATGCAGCCCCTCCTCCCCAAAATATTTCCTGCTCCAATTGCAAAGTCAGACAACCACTACAGTTAACTCTTGATCTAAACGTCCCCATATATTGGTTATATTTGGATCCAGCATTTTGATTTGGCACCGTTGCTTAGCCTCCGTAAAGTTGCACATTCCTAAACCCTACACCCTATTAATCTCTTCTTTTGAAATGCAGGTAGCCCTGGCAAAGAGAAGGTATTAAAGACACCAATGTGAGTGAATGGAACAGGGAACTCTTTGAAAGAGCAGAGCTCCAGTATATTTAGATGAATCTATTCACAATGGCAGGTTTTAAAGAAGCCAAATGAATTGCTCCCTGGGAAGACGTGGCTTTGATATAATGCAGAAAGTTCCTTTTGTTGCAAAAGGGGTGCGAGAAATGGGGACGAAGTGTGTCAGCTGAAAAGGCAGAGAGACTGAAATAGAGCCACATCACAGTAGCTGAAAAGGGATCTTTGGTTGTAGGTCACCACAATAAAGAATGTCTAATGCAGAGAGGATTCAAGAATAGAAATGAAGACACACAATGTTAGATAAGAGTGAGGATATATATCCTTTATTGCCCTTTGATTTTTTTCCCCCCATCTAACTATAACAAAGAGAAAGGTCAGGCATGAGATGTGGAGATTATTTTGGTAAGGGAGGCACCTTTGTTGAGATGCATAACTGACAGGAATTGGAAAATCACCTATATCAAAATGACACCGAATTAATCATGAGTCCAGTAATGTGCAATAGGGAATGAAAAGAAGAGGGCGGAAGAAACTGAAAGAACTTGGGAAAAAAGAATGAAAATGGCAATATAATGAGATAACAATGCTTGAGAGTATAAGGAGAAGGTTAGGGAGGGTAAGAAAAAAATGGTATAGCATAGAGAACTATGTGGCTTGAAGGGAGGTGGTATTTTTCTATGTATTAAGCGTTTAAATATACAGGAAATTACTGGCCTGCTCCAAAGAAATAAATGGGACAGCTTCAGTTTTGTGGTTCAATTCAGATGCTGGAGCTGTTTCGGAAATTATTTATTTTTCTTTGCAAAAAAATGCAACAACACAAAAATAATTTCATTTTGGCAAAAAATCCCATGAAAAGCATCACGTTTTTGGCAAATGGCATCCATCAGATTTCATCTAATTTCACCCTCCTTTCATCTAATAAGTTTTGAGAAGCCGAGTCTAATGCAGAATGGAAACTTTGGGTCAGAGCCTCTGTGTATGTGTAAACACAGCTTTAACCCACCCTGTAAATTCCTTGATCCTGAGGCTTCTCTGGGCTAGGTCAGTCCTAAATTAAAATGGAGCCATGGAGGGGTTTGAAGCAGGTGGGGCATTGATTTATGAGAGGACACGAAGGGTGCAGCTTCCAGCCACATAGCTGCACATAGCAGTGCTAGCACTGGGCGGGGAAGAAAACAGGGCTTCAATAAAGAGTGTATGTAGGAGCAAGAAATGGGGATTATAGTCAGAGATGTACTGCTCAAGACAGATAAATCCAAAGCTTCAAAATAATCTCACAAAATTAGGTGACTGGGCAACAAAATGGCAGATGACGTTCAATGTTGATAAATGCAAAGTAATGGATATTGGAAAACATAATCCCAACTATACGTATAAAATAATGGGGACTAAATTAGGTATTACCATGTAAGAGAGAGATCTTGGAGTAATTGTGGATAGTTCTCCGAAACCAATCACTCAGTGTGCAGCGGCAGCCCAAAAAGCAAACAGAATGTTGGGAATCATTAGAGAATATCTTATTGCCTCTATATAAAACCATGGTATGACCACATCTTGAATACTGAGTTGAGTTGTGGTCTCCTCATCTCAAAAGATATATTGGAATTGGAAAAGGTTCAGAAAAGGGCAACAAATATGATTAGGAATATGGAATTACTGCCATATGAGGAAAGATTAAGATGGTACTTTTCAGCTTGGATGACTAAGGAGGGTTATGATAGATATTTATAAATTCATGACTCGTGTGAAGAAAGTGAATAAAGAAGAGTTATTTACTCCTTCCCATATTACAAGAACTAAAGGTCATCAAGTGAAATTAATAGGCAGCAGGTTTAAATCAAACAAAAGGAAGTATTTCTTCACACATACATAGTCAACCTGTGGAACTCCTTGCCAGAGGACATTGTGAAGGCCAAGACTTTAAGAGCATTCAAAAAAGACCTACATACATTCATGGAAGATAGGTCCATCCATAGCCACAATGTCAGCTTGTTTGTCAGAAGCCGGGAATGGGTGACAGGAGAGGGATCACTTGTGGTGCATCTACACAGCACTCTTACCTCGAAATAAGTTATGCAATTTGCACAAATTGCATAGCTTATTTTGAGGTAATTTTGAAATAAAGCGCTATTCCGACAAATCCCTTAACCCTCATGGAACGAAGGTTACAGAGACACTGGAATAGCATGCCCATTATTTTGAAATATATTTCAAAATAACGGGCATGTTTAAAGACACAGAATTGCTATTTTGGGATACTTCCGGTATTTCACAATAGCTCTGCTGTCTAGACGTAGCGTTGATGATTATCCATTGTGCTCACTCCCTCTGGGCACCTGGTATTGGCCACTGTCGGCAGACCGAATAATGAGCTAGATGAACCTTTGGTCTGACCCAGTATGGCCGTTCTTATGTTCTTAAGATGGAGTGTAGGGGCAGGAGACTACAGTCCTAGCCAGCCATTCTCAGAGCAGGGAAGTGGGGGGAGGAGGGGTTGCTGTAAAGCTAGGAGAAGCAGCTTTAGTAGGGATGGGAAGTAAGTTGGGTATCAAGACTAGTGGGGAACAAGCAAATGTGGGATTCTGACTCAGTGAGTATGGCTGAAAAGGGAATTGTGGAGGTTTCAGCTGGGGCAAAGAAACCAGTTGAGGCACCATTGACTGAGGGCCACAGTTTGAACAAGATATCAGTGCCCACCATTTACTCCTTTATTGGACAATCTTCATGCTGGTTTCAGCCCAATCTTGGCTTCGCTGGTGCAGCGCTCTTCATAGCAGGTGCTCTGTTTATGCTCTGGGAGTTAAAGGGATGATACACGGTCACAAAAAGCCCTTCAGAGAAGGATTCCGTATCCCTTTTATCCCTGCAATGTTCCCCTCCCTCTCCAAATCCCCTCTCCAGCTTTCCCCCCAGCAGTTCATGACCACAATGCCCCAGGAAAGTCTAAAGGGAATTTTCAAATAGTTGGTTTGCCAGAAAAAAATGCAGCTTCACATCAGCCAAAACTGTTGATGAATGTGGGTTAAATGGGACCAATTGCTTTGGCTGAAAAAGAATGGATTAGTTCTTCATGCAAAAAAAGTTAAAATGTTTCATTTTTAACGTTTTTTGAAACAAGCCGTTTTGACTTTTCGGTTTGCGACATTTCCTTTGGGAATGTAAATGAGATTCAAAAAAACAAAAGAACCTGAAAATGAAATAAATAAATAAATACACAATCATCATCGCCATCATCGTCATAATAGTGCTGTTGCAGCTGTGAAATGGTTAATAGGGACACTGACGGCCTTCTCAGGTGTGGCTCATCAGTGGCCTCACAAAATGCACCAGTTGAAGGGCAGGGTGACTACCAGACAGCCTGAGGAGTGACGGAGAGCAGGATCCTTCAGCCATAGACTAGGGAGAAGCTGCCCGGGAAGCCAGACCTCCAAATAGAGAGGGCCACCATATGTGACTGACTGTGCGGGCCGGCCTGCAAGAGAGGCATGGTAGGAAGCAGGACAGGGAAATAGTCGGGGTTGGAAGAGATTGGGGCCAACCAGGGCTGCCGATAGGGGTGGGACCAAGGAGGGCAATTGCCCCGGGACCTGGTGAGTTAAAAGCGCCCAGGGCTCCAGGCTGTTACCGTGACAATAGCGGTGGACAGAGCCCAGTGTAGTGCGGTTTGGGTGACACTGATGGCTGGCTGCCTCTTGCCCCACCCCTTCCAGGGGCCTCCCACCACATTGCCCAGGGCCTGGCAAAATCTACCACCAGCCCTGGTGCTAGCCACTTCTTGTGGGGTCCCTGGCCTGGAGCCCAGAGAAGTGGGTGGGCCTCTACCCTGCCAAACCAAGGGGTTATTAAGGCCTTGAACAAAACGAGTGACACTCAAAGGCTATGGCTACACAGTAACATTATTTTGAATAACTAGCATTATTTCGCAATAACATAGTCCGCATCTACACAGCCGGCAGTTATTTCGACATAATGTCGAAATACTGTCAAGCTGGAGGATTCTTACTCCTGTAGCCCTCATTGTATGAGGAGTAAGGGAAGTCAGAAGAAGTGTGCTCTATTTTGAAATAAGTGCTGTGTAGACGGCACCAAAACTCAAAATAAGCTATTTTGATGTAGCTCAATTTGCGTAGCTTATTTCGAGCTAAACCCTGCCGTGTAGACACACCCAAAGTTGCCAAGGATTGAACACCCCTCATCTAGGGCATCTGGAATCCTGATACATTGGCTTCCTTACCAGCCTGAGAGGACACGGAGTGTCAGTAACCCAGGTGGAGGAGCAAGGCCAAACAAACAACTCACAAGCAGGTTAGATGGGGATTGGTCCATCAAACAAAGAGGGAAATGAGGTAGGCTTGCTGGGTCACCCAGTTTTACCACAAGAGGGCACCAAAGATTAAAAATGACCTCTAACAATACACATTACAAAAAGTGGGTCCCTGCCCCAAAGTGCTTCCAGTCTAAGCATGTGACAAGAGACAAGAGGTGGCTGCAGACAAAGAAGGGGAACAAAGTAAGCAGAGACAAAATTCAGATTGGGCAGCCTTGCCACTGATAGCTGTTAATCTGGCAATGTTGAGGCTTTGGGAAGGAAGTAAGCCCTGGTCTATAGGGAGTTATTACAAAATAACCCCCCTTATTTCAAAATAACAAGCAGGACCGTCCACACGACCAAGCCTGTTATTGAGAAATAAGGGGCTGGTTATTTCAAAATAATAGCCAGACCTGCTTTCCACGAGGAATAACACTGATTTCGAAACAGTTATTTCGAAATAGCGGTAGTGTGGACTCTCTGCTGATTCTATTTCGAAATAACTACTCCCCAGAGTCATTCTACGTAATTACTCTGTGCTTAGTGCTTCCTGGGGCTCTAGTACATCCATATTAAGGGTGTGTCCACACTGCACCAGAGGTCAAAATAAGATATGCAGTTTGAGCTATGCAAACTGCATATCTTATTTCAATGTTATTTCAAAATAGCTTATTTTCGAAATTTGGTGCTATCTACACAGCACTTATTTTGAAATAAATCACTATTCTGAAACATCCCTTACTCCTCGTGGAATGAGGTTTACAGTGACGTAGGTATAGCGAGCCCATTATATTTTGAAATAACAGGAGCGTTCAAAACATGCAGAATAGCTATTTTGGGATACCAGAGATATCCCAAAATAGCACTGCAGTGTAGATGTAGCCTGAGGGAACCTGCCTTGGACTAATTTCAAGGCTTCCCGGTAGTGTGGACATGCTATTTTGAAATAGTTATTTCGGGAGTTATTTCAAAATAATTTCCTAGTGTAGACATGCCCTAGGAAAGGAAATCCAAACTACCCTAGCAATAAATGTAGGATTCCACACTTTTCACAGCACTCAAAGTAAAAGTTCCAGGAGAACAAGTACACAGACTAAAAAGTCTCCCAGATTACATCCCCAAACTCCCAATAGAGGCAAGGACTAGCCATCTGATCCACTACCTCAGGCAATGCTCAGCTCACTCTGACTATATTTGCTGTCTGCGCTTCCTAGGGTGGGTCTGGAAGGCACAGCAAAGATTTTCTGTAATGAAATTTGGCCTAGGAAGAGGATTTACATTGATGAGATTCCCCAGAAGACAATACCAGCCCTAATTCCTGCAGTTTAACTTTCCACTTCCGGAGGATTTGCGAAGGAAGGAATTTAATTTTTTCCCATAGACAAATGTATTAATATTTAATAAAAAACAAAGCCAGGTGACAGCACTAGAGAAAATAAGTAATTTACACCAAGCCATGCAGTATTTGAACAGAACAAGATAAACTGAGGAGCCTTAACTAACAAATTTTTTTTCTGAAAGGAACCCCCCCACCACTAAACTACCCAATGACAGGACTTCAACTGCAGAAAATGTGTTTTCGTGACACTTCATAGCAGTTTGGGTTATGGCTTTAAGCAGCTCTATTACAGCACAGAGCTCTTTGGACTCCATGTCCTCTTGCCCTAGAATCCTAGAACTGGAAGGGACCTTGAGAGGTCATCGAGTCCAGTCCTCACGGCAGGACCAAGCGCCCTCTAGATCATCCCTGATAGATATCTGTCTAACCTGCTCTTAAATATCTCCAAGGATGGAGATTCCACAACCCCTCCCCCCCAGACAATTTATTCCAGTGTTTAACCACCCAGACAGAGAGGAAGTTTTTCCTAATGTCCAACCTAAACCTCCCTTGCTGCAGTTTAAGCCCATTGCTTCTTGTCCTGCATCAGGTCTGCCAACAGGGGACAACGACAAAAGGGGAGATGTCCCAAGGGCTGACAATTCAAAGGGATCTGGAGCTCCTGGCTGCTGCTGCTGCTACTTTACCCTTGGAAGATTTCAGAGTCACCTGTGCGCTCCAGGTGTTTCTGAGGGCTGCAGCGGGAGGTGGGGAGGTGGGGAGTTTGGGGCTGCTCTATGGGTGGTGCTGAGGGCTGGCTGCCCTGACTTCACCCCCTCTGTCTAAAGCCCACCCTTCCAGGAGTGCTGAGCAGGCTGTTGGCTCCCCTGACCTGCCTTGTGACCCCAACTCAGAAGATTGTGGTTAAGGCACAAAATGAAGAGGGGAATTGATCCCTAACTCTGCTACAGCTTTGCCGTGTGACCCTTGGCAAGTCCCTTAACAAGGTTGTGCTTCAGTTTCATCACCGGTAAATGGGGCTAGTTATACATCCCTGCTTCACAGTGGGTGTGGAGAGGTTTAGTTTATTAATATTTGTAAAGTGCTTTTAGATCCTTGGTTAGGTGGGACTATATGACCTTAAACATCTCTTGGTCATTGTTTACTAAAGTCCAGTGGGCACTGGTTGACTCAGGGGAATAAAAATAAACTGTGGAGCCTTCCACTGACAGATCAAGTCCAACCTGCCTGGTGTCGAGGATATTTTGGTATTCTGGCATGTCCATTCTGTCTTCTAGCAAAAATGAGTTAATGGTGCAATCTAATTCATAGTGGACACAAAGCTCATCCTCGCAATTGGCACAGAGAATATTTATTAGGCTATCAGAAATATCCAGAATGAAAGTGTATGGGGTAATATCTTTTTTTTGGACCAACATCCAGATATGAGAGAGACAATCTTCTGAGTTTTCACTGAGCTATTCTTCAGGTTAAGGGTAATGGTGCCTGATTATGTTAGGTTTTTTTTGACTGCCACTGCACTTTGAGCACATATTTTTAGACAACTAGCCAGGATGACTCCAAGATCTTTTTTTTTTTGCATGGTAGAAGCTAATTTAGGCCCTATCATTTTGTATACATATTTGGGTTTATGTTTTCCAGTGTGCATTAGTTTGCATTTATAACCAACACACCTACTAGGTATGATTCACTGTCCCATGTAGTGGCACTTAGACCATTTATAGGGTGTGTCTAGACTACACCTCTCTGTCAACAGAGAGATGTAGATTAGGCACGTCAAAATTGCTAATGAAGCAGGGATTTAAATATCCTGTGCTTCATTAGCATAAACATGACCGCCACTTTTTTTCGAACCAGAGCTTTTAAAAAAAAAACCCCAAAACCGGCAGTCTAGACGCGGATCTGTCGAAAATAAACCCTTTTTTGACAGATCCTGTAAACCTCGAAAAAGGGTTCATTTTCAACAGATCTGTGTCTACACTGCCGTTTTTTTCCCAAAAAAGCTCCGTGTCGAAAAAAAGCGGTGGCCATGTTTATGCTAATGAAGCACAGGATATTTAAATCCCTGCTTCATTAGCAATTTTGGCGTGCTTGATTTGCATCCCTCTGTCAACAGAGGGATGCAGTCTAGATGTAGCCATAGAGAGAAAGAATGAGTTTGCTCTACAACCTTACCTGAGAAGCAGCTGGCTTTCAGCTCACATAGTAGCGGCTCATGCACTAAGCTCAAGAAGTCCCCAGTTTGGTTCCAACTGTCGGCATTACGCATTCATCAACATTTAATTTCAGCTGCCATTTTGTTGCCTAGTCACCCAGTTTTGTCAGATCTCTTTGTAACTCTTTACAGTCTGCTTTTGACTTAACAACCCTAAGTAATTGTGTATTGCCTGCAAACTTTGCCAGTTTACTGTTTAATCCCTTTTCCAGATAATTTATGAATGTGTTGAACGGCACTGGTTCCAGTACAGATCCTTGTGGTTACTGCTATTTACCTCTGTCTTCTGGGAAAACCGATCATTTATTCCTCCCTTTGTTTTCTGTCTTTTGATCAATTACAGATCCAGGAAAGGATCCCTCTTATTCCATGACTGCCTACTTTGCTTCAGAGCCCTTAAAAAGTCCAAGTACACTGCATCCTCTGGGCTATCTTGTCCACATAATTTGTGAGGCATGTTTTCCCTTTACAGAAGCCATGTTGACTCTTCTTTGGCATACTGTGTTCAGCTATGGGTATGATAATTTTGTTCTTTACTATAGTTTCAACAATTTGCCTAGTACTGAATATAGCTTATTGCCCTGTAATTGGCAGGATCACTTCTATAACCTCTCTTAAATATCAACTTTATGTTAGTTCTCCACCAGTCATTTGTATAGAGGTTGAGTTAAGAGATCAGGGCCGGCTTTAGGCCGATTCGGCCGATTCCCTGGAATCGGGCCCCGTGCTCAAGAGGGGGGCCCCGCGCCTAAGTGGGCCACGCTCCCGGGCGCACAGCACATGCACAGTGCCGTCCCGGGCGTGCGGCGCATGCGCGGCCCTGCCCCCACGATTCGGGCCCCACGCTTGCTAAAGCCGGCCCTGTAAGCGATAGGTTACATACCACAGATAGTAGTTCTGCAAATTTATATCTAAGTACCTTCAGAACCCTTGAGTGAATAGCATCTGGTCCCAGTGACTTATTACTGTTAAATTTATCAATTTGTTCCCAAACCTCTTCACCTGACACCTCAATTTGTGGTGTCAGTAGAGGTTCCTCAGATTTGTCACCTAAAAAGAAAGTTTCAGGTGTGGAAATCCGTGTTCCTATGCAGGGTTACCAAAGACTGGATGGGCCATGAATACTAATGGCCTCTCCACGTCAAAGGTGAGCATTTGGTGGGCCATTATGGGAAGATTGCCTTACGGGTAGCTTCACCAGTATACAAGGAACTTCCCATTGCAATGTTGCCAATCTGGCACATTTCACCAGCTCCATAGAGTTCTTTAAATATTCCATTCAAGCAAGAGTATTGGTAAAAGCATATTTTCCGCCCGTACCCTTCCAGCACCCTGTCGTGTATGCACACCTGTAAACAAAAGAGGCTTGGATGAAGGCATTTGCTGAGTCGCTGTTAAGGAAAGATATGTCAAATGACTTACCAGTGCCCTGTGCTATCTATTTCAACATCATCTCACTTTTCATCTCCAAGCTTTTAAACAAAAAACCCCCAAGATAAGGTCTATAAATCTTCTCCCCCGCCAGTGCAGTGCCAACAGAACTGCATGGTAAGTTATGTCTTTAACTATGAACCTGTCCAGTGCTTTGTCATTTATCTTGTTGTGTCCCATTCTCGTTTGGCTCAAGGCTGCACATTAGCAGATGATGAATGCAGTGCTGTCCGTCCCTATTTGTATCAGTATTATTAACCCATATTCTTCTGAATATTTCATTCCTTGATACATTATTCATGCTCGGTTGTAATGGACTCGCTGGTTAGCTGTCCTGTGTACGTGGCTATGACAGGAAGTCTTTTAATATTGAGGAGAAAAGGCCCAATTTGCATTCCAAACGGTTGTCTTTAACTCTTTGTGATTTAGTGATACAGAATGGCCAAGTTTTCAGATAAGTATAAATCAACATAGCTGCATTGAGCTCAGTGCATTGACACCAGCTGAGAATCTGGGCCAATGCTTGATCTTCCAGGTGAATAGCTGTAGTATTATGTTTTACTCTATTATATTTCCATTGATTGTATAGTATTAGGCAGTATGAAGTGTCTAAAGACAGCTAACCTTTCTGCCTATTCAACTTTATTAAACATTGTTCTCCTTTCCTTTCTTTTCCACATCTATTCTTCTCCACATTCTCCCTTTTCTCTTCAAAAATTAACTGAGAAATAAGCTATGACAGTGTGAAAATCTAGACCTGGCATTTTGATCCAAACAAAGTCCATCTTGGGCTTGGACTTTCCAGCTGAAGAATTCCACCCCGAAGCTCAAAAAATGTACTTTGGTAGACTTAGCAACTTCCTAGACAGCAGTTGTCTTGGTGGGACACAGATGGAGAGCCAAATAAAATAGCTGATTTCTACCCCATCAAGTCACTTGTACTATGAGACTCGGACTTTGAATTCAGTCTGGCAATGAACAGGAACTCAGCATCAGCATGGTGTTTTCTGTTCTACTGTCTTTTTCATATGGATTTTCCATAATGCCACAAGTTTGTGTCTAACTAAGAATTTCCTTTGTAAAAAGCTATTTATGACTACTACAAGCACAAAAGATATCACAGACCCCGCAGTTCTAATGAAAATAAAGATGATCTGCTGAGTAATGAGCACAAGCCAGCTGTTTGTGGGATCATGTGTGTGTGGGGTCATCTGCGTGCATGATCAAAGGTGCGTATTCCCACATACGATCATTTCCCAAGACAGCAGCTGTCAGACAGCTATGGGGTTTGGTCTTCTCCATCTTCTCTTTCTTGTTTCTGTGTCTGCTTGAAGAGATGAGTCACTTACATGGAAGATCCATAAGGAAACAGCAGGCCCAGATTTCAAAGCTGGTTATTTCATGGCAAAACCCTATCTCTGGATTCATCCCTTGAAGAATAGGAGACTTAAGACCAAGTAGCATCTGAGAAGGTATTCAGAATCTGGCTCTTAGAGAGCCACGTGAAAAAGACCACCTTGAGGTCCCCTTTTCTATCGGCTTTCCCTAATGTCAAAACACATCATCACAGCCTATCAAATGCACTAGGAGACTTCTAGCAATCCGTCTTGCCCTGACGTGTTATCTAGGGACCACAACCTGTCCGAGAATCACCATCTCCCCTTCCTACAACAAGCTGTTGTGTGATGATGCCATATCGCTGGGCGCTGTCATTTACATGTAAACTACCATTAGCCTCTCTTTATAAGGCACTGCTGCATATACACTATATAGAACCATTATTTTTGGTATGATGCTTGTGCTTAAAACCCCTAACCATGATCACAGAGTGCTATGCTAGGCGCTGTACGTGCAGAGTAAGGAGATAAGGCACACAAAGGGTGGGTGGGAAAAGAGGTAGAGAGGTGAAATGGCTTATCCTAAATACTACAGCAGCGCAGGAATAGGATCAAGGTCTTTTGGGTATCAGTGCTATGCCTTATCTGCTAGACCAGTGTTTCTCAACAAGTACCCTTAGGAGTACTCGAAAGAAGACTGGGGGGGTATGTCAACACAACTAAAATTTGGAGAAAACTGAATTTTTGTTTTAAGTTTTACAGCGCTTTATTATTTTTGTACTTTTTACACCCAAAAATTTCATCACCTTCCCAGCTATGATTAAGTTGATTAAACAAATGTGTTGCAATGGTAGAAAATGTTTGTGTGTGTCTGAAAACTGTAGGTGCTAGGAGTACTTTATAAAAAAAGGTTGAGAAACACTGTGCTAGACCACCTCACTGCATTCTGATGCCTGTCACTTGGCATCTAGCATATCCTGTGGGTCCCAGCTTATCCAGAACTCTCCACACACAGAGGTGGTTGCATTGTGGTGGCTGGCGAAATGGTTGCCCTGGCAGGTTGAAACACTGAGGGACACTTCAGGGGCAACATAAAAACTGACTCCAGAACAAGAGAGATGGCTATCAAACTGTGGGGAAGTTGGAACATGACACAGAGCATTTGAAGAGCCCCTTTCCTCCCCCACACAACAGCGGCTGATAAGCTGCATGTTGGGGAAGCAAGGAAGATAAAAATGATAGAAGCCCAAGGGCACTGCAGGTAGGTGTCTAATGAGGTGCTTGCTGGGTACAAGGCTGGCACTGTGAGCAGGAAGTGCTCTGTGCACAGAAAGAAAGAGGAGGCAGCCTGCAGCCTTCATTTCAACACACCCGCCTGCAGTCCGGGAGAGTCTCGGAATGGGAGCAAAGAGCTAAGTCAAGTCACCACATTCCTAAGGCATCTAGTTGAGACCCAGGTCCCTCTTGACCCGGGGTTCCAGTGCCTTCCAGAGCTTTCATCCGGGCGGGAAGCAAGGATTGTGCAACCAGTTGACTGGAACTCTTGGACACTCTATGTTGCTCAATAATTCTGTACTGCAGACACAATCCACCGGCAGAACCATTCCTCCTTCCCTCCAGGGTTCTTGTGGTGTCTCCTTGTCCTTGGGTTTGAATTTATTCAGGAGCAAGGTATTGTAGTGGGGGGTGTAATGCCAGCTAGATGATCATCTAATGCTTTGAGTAAGGCAGAAGGGAAGGAGATGCTATCTGGGTGGATAGTCTATACAGCCCTGCAAATCCGTGGATATCCACTTTATATCTGCGGGTATCTGCGTCTCCAGATGTGGCTGCGGACAGCCGTGGCTCATTTTTGTGGATACAGATGTGGATGCGGATACAAAATTGTCTCTAGAACCCTGCACGTTTGCAGCTATCTGCTTTATATCCGTAGGTACCCGCATCCACGCATGTGGATGCAAAGGTCCACAGACCATTTTTGCAGCTGTAGATGCTGATGCGGATACCAATTTTGGATCCATGCAGGGCTCTAATAATATAGTCTTCATTTCTGGAGGCCTCTAGCTGGAAGTTAGGACTCTGGGGAAACGAGGAGGAGAAGGCTGATCTTGTGGCTAAAACAAAGGCTTAGGCGGCAGGAGTGTCGAAGCTGTGCCACAGATTTGCAGTGTGACATTGGCCAAGTCATTTAACCTTTCTCAGTTTCCCAGCCCGTAAAAGGGGAGCCAGTGACCGGCTCACCTCACAGGAGTGCTGGGAAGCCAATTACCTAGGAATGCTCTGCGATTCCCGGACAGTGCTGTGTGTACATGCAAAATCCCTTGAGCTCAGACCTTGACTTCCTATCAGCCAAAGCTGGTGTTGAAACAGGTGCCAAGTGTCATGGATCAGAGCAGCGTTCCTGGTGGTAAAGGCTGGTGTACACCCACATCTACTGTGGGAAAGTGTAATTCATGGGCTCTGTTCTCCAATTCTCTTCAGGGCTTAGATAGTGCCGCTCTGTCTCTCACCATACATAATCTGACTGTTGGGGCAAGGGACATCTGTGGAGACTCCTCATGGAGCATCACCCATCTAGGTCTCACGGATTCTTCAGCTTATTTTCTACCTTCAATCTCCTTCTTTCTCTTGCCTTTTTACTATCTGCCTTGTGACCAAAGCTATAATATATTTCACATAAGTGTCATTATCTTTACACGACTACGGTATTCACAGTAGCTGTATACTGGTAACCTCTGTTTATTACACTCTTTCATCCAGCTGGTCCTTGTTTAAGCACAGGGCTAGGAATCAGGGGATCTAGGTTTAATTTGAACCTCTGCCACAAATTTCCACATCAGTTTCCCCATCTGTACAACGGAAATCATTCTTCTTAACTGCCTCGGATAGCAGGCATGGTGAGAGTTAAAGGTAATCAAGAATTGTTCAATAAACAATAATCATTTATCATCAGTGATCAATAATTGCTCCATGGTACTTTTAGATGTGCAAAGTGGTATTTATTACATAAAGTTCTGGGGGCCTTTAATTTCCATCTTCTCTGCTGGTTGAATCCCACTGAGTTCCTGTAGAAAACCCTCTTAGATTTTGCAGAATCAGCAGGATTTTCAGGGTCTAGGACTGCACAGGTAGCTCATTTGAAAGATGCAGTAAACACGCAAAGAGTGAAGAGAGAGAAAATGACCCCAGTGCTGACGAATTCGAGTGGCAAGGCTAAAATTTAAGCAGTGACAATGACAGAGTTGTCAGTCAGGTACCCTGACAGCCAGGAAAGCTGGAATTTTGGTGTCCAGACTCTAATCGTCTTCGCTCATAAAAAAGCATAACATGTTGCACTGGAAGGAATTTACGTATTTGATTCCACTTAGGCCATTTTGATATCTAAGCACCTGATAGTTTCCTCAAATCAGGGACTATGAATTGCACCTGCATTATTTGTGAAGGAAAAACTAGCAGCTTCATAAAAATCAGATCTATATGACACCTCTCTCTTTCCCGTGACACCTCCTGCGAACCCCATGTCCAGCAGCATATTTGGATCTGAAGGTAACACTGCAAAGTCCTTGCTTCTCTCTATGTCCAGCTGAGGCTGATGTGCTCATGCTGAGCTGTACAGAGCATCTCACCATGACCAGCTGTATGTAGTGAAAGCGCTGACGGATTGACATGCTCACTGTATTGTGCACCGCTGTTTCCAGTGACATGCATTCATACTTAGTGCGTGTAGAGAGACTTTAGTTCAAGGATTTCCAAGTGCCTCACATGCATGCATTCATCAAGTGACAATATCTCTTTGAGGTAGGGAAATGTCACTGTTCATGTCACAGGCGGGTAAAACGAGTCAGAGCCAGCGCCAGGGATAGAAATTGGAGTCCTGAAATCTTCATGGTTTAATGCACTAATCACCAGGTGCACTCCCCATTCGAACCAAACCCAAGAACCCTGACTTGTTCCCTTGCAGAATGCAGCTGCAATTCACGCTGTGAAAAGTGGCACAATTGATTTGTATAGAGCCTACATATTCCACCACCTGAATGTGATTTACAACAGTTTTATAAGTAGCAGGTTTGGCCCAAGAATGTCTTATCTGAGGGCATTATCTGACATTCAAGGTCAGAATCATTCAAATTCAAGCTACTTATACAACGATAACTCCTTCAAATGAATTATGCTTACAAGTGTACGCAGAAAGTTATAATTTCTAGCTGGCTTGTAGCTCAAAGGTGAGAGAAATCAGGCATCTTTGGAAACCTCTCATCAAGGGTACTATGAATCCACAGCATGTTTCTAATACCATGAAATGTCAGGATTGTTCATACCTGGGTTTCATTTTTTCCTAGAGTGAGGAATAAGAAAATTATCTGCCAGATATAATTTAATACTAGGACAATTGTAGGTGACTGCACAACTCATTTACAGAGGATCCAAGAATGATGCACTTGCTCGATAAATCTGATACATCTGATGTGTAACTTGTGTTGGCATTGGCTGTTTGACTTTGGTTGAAAAATGGGCAGCTAATAGCCTGCCCTCGGGACAAAGAAAGCTCTTAGGTTTTCATGAATCAAATAGCCAGTAAGAACACAGCACTCATCTGAAGCTCTCTCTGTGGTTTATGAGCCTTCACCATAGACTGGTGCGTGATCTCCCTCTTAGCTCTACTGACCCTTCACTGAACTGAAACCCCAGCTCTGAAAACTCTCACCTTGTGCACGTTCAGATTTGCATCTCGAAATTAACTAGAGCGGGGTGACTAATAATAAAAAAATGTATTTGTGATATTATTAAATAAGAGACTCATCAAAGTGTGTTGAATCTACAATTTGTGAGTGTATTTGTGGAATCACTAGCCCAAGGGGAATCATCTAATCTCCTTTCTCCAAGTTTCAATGGATAAAATGATTCAGTGAATCTTACTCAACCAGCACTATGGGAGCTTGGACCCATATCTACCCTAATGAGGTAGATAAAGGAACCCTCCCCTCTTATAAGATCCTGAACCCAGGCCGGGAAGCCCCCAGACCATTGATTCATCATCCTTTAGGCTTCACTCAAAGGCTACTGAAACCAGGCAAGACCCCACCTATGCAGACTCCGATTGGAGGATCACCCAGCTTCATCGATTGGTCCAACAAGGTCATTTAAGCCAGGAGGACGAGCAGGAAGTTTGTTTGAGTGACAAGATGGTTTTCTGTTCTGGCAATATTAGATCCTGCTTGTGCCTGCCTCTTGCACCAAACCTGATTCCTGCTCTCCTCCTGGTTTACTTCCCCCTTTATTCCTGTTCCCACTGTGCTGCTGCTCTTTGCCTGATCCTTGCCTGTCCTCCTGCCCTTCTGCCTCCACTCCAATGCTTAGTGACCAGTTGTGTCTCTGACCCTGGCCTCTGACTTCTGACCTTGTCTCTGGCTTAACCCTTGGCTCTGGTATTTGGCATCTGACCTCAGCTCTGACCTTCAGCTTCAATCCCTGCTTCCGATGCTGGCTTGACCTTTAGCTCTGGTAACTGGCAGTTGATTCTGGTGTTCACTCTTGTCTTTGTGGCCCAACTTGGATGCCCGCTCTGCCCACTAGATCTGACACCTGCTCAGGACAGACTGCTCACATCCCGGTCCGTAACACCCTTTTGTGGGGTTCCAGAGCCCAGTCAAAGTCTACACGGCAACTGTATAACCCTGCAGACCAAGGCATCTGACCATGGGAGTTTTATTGCAGTGTAGACATGCCCCCCTGTGCCTTGATTCCCGACCTGTAAACAATACATCCCTACTTCCCAGTGGAGTCTATAAGGAATGTGAGGTGCTCAAATACTGCACTAATGGCAGCCATGTGAACACCTTACATAGAAGAGAGAGGTCTTCTTAATGAATCGCTGGCACTGACAAAATGTTCTGCCACCCAGATAGTGACCTGTTCTGGTTGGGAGCATCCTTTTTGCACAGTGCTGCATTTAACTACCTTTCCTACTCCAGCCCCACTTCATCCTGACACGCCCCGTAGGGGAGGAGTGGGGCTGTTGTAGGTTGCCCCTGGCGACAGGAGAATCCACACCTGCTACTCTAAGGTGACTTTGCACTGCTTCAGGGGCACAAATGAGGGATATGGCCCTTACCTCTGCATTTTGCCACCTGTCCCTTTAACTAGGCAACAGTGATTCCGCCTGATCCTTATTGAATTTTTTCCTCATCTCTCTTGCAGGCTTTTTTTTTTAAACGTGATGTGTTTATTGTTCAAAGTTATATAAAGGACAGTAAAAATCTTTCAGCTCTAAAAATAATTACTCCGAAATCAAAGGCATGAAAAAGCCTGCTGTCTCCTATCAATGTATTGCGGGTCATGTAAATCACGTTAAAAGTTGGAATTAGATATGGAATCTTGCACAACCAAGTGCGATACGTAATTTGCAGCGGCAGACCTTTATTTTCACTCCAAAGGCAAGAATCACTTCCCTTCTCTTCTCCCCCACCCAACTCCTCCATGCCCCAATCCCTCCCAAACTTCAATTCTATTCCATAATACATACTAGAGGCATTAGTCAGGTCAGTGTCTCAGCAAAATAAATTGCAGAAGGAGCAGCCTTCCCTCTTGGTGTGAGAAATATTGGACTGAAATAATTTAATAGCAGACATTATGGAGCTAATTCTGCACTTCCTACCTTCGGATTGGTAGAAAATTGGCAGCTGCCAGCCATGGAAAATGATTTTCTAGTATGATTCCTCTCAACTATGCTGTAGCTAGGACTTAAAAAAAAACACACCTTTTTCTGCTGCTTTTAAAGCCATGAAACATGGACAGGCCTCCCCTTGCAGTTTATGTCTCAGTGACTGTTCTTTCCCCACATCTGTTACCAACAGCAATTAACAATGGATGCTGTTTATACTCAGCAGGAACTGAGCTTGTTTAAACAAATGCCAGACATCAGGGGGCCTTGATTCTGCATTGAAATGGCCGATTCCCTCCCTCCCCTTCCAGGACTGGCCCTGGGGGTGTTAATGAACATCACAGATGTGCTCCCTGCCTGCCTGCGCCTAGTTAGAGAGGCAGGTGGCAGTGCAGTTGAATAGTCCCTGCAGGCTGGCTGGTGGGTGGCACAGAGTGTAGGCCCTGTGGCCTCAGCCTGGCACAGAAATGGTTTTCTGAGCATCATGCACAGGCTGGTTAGTGTGGGGGATGGCAGTCGCACCCCCTAGAGGCCCCTCAGGCATGGCTTCTGGGGGAAGGGACTATGAGGCCTGCCCTGGTTGCCTAGTGAAGTGAGGTCTCTGTTGTTAACCTATTTTCCAATTTAGTGCTTTCTTAAAGCACAGAAACAGATACAGAGAGTGCCAGGTAGCAGGCTGTATGGGGAAACAGGTTACTTGTTATCACGCAGTGCACTCGCTAAGCTATGGAGTGAGGGGGCTCTCTGTATCCGTCCACACACTCGCTAAGCTATGGAGTGAGGGGGCTCTCTGTATCCGTCCACACACTCGCTAAGCTATGGAGTGAGGGGGCTCTCTGTATCCGTCCACACACTCGCTAAGCTATGGAGTGAGGGGGCTCTCTGTATCCGTCCACACACTCGCTAAGTTATGGAGTGAGGGGGCTCTCTGTATCCGTCCACACACTCGCTAAGCTATGGAGTGAGGGGGCTCTCTGTATCCGTCCACACACTCGCTAAGCTATGGAGTGAGGGGGCTCTCTGTATCCATCCACACACTCGCTAAGCTATGGAGTGAGTGGGCTCTCTGTATCCCTCCACACACTCGCTAAGCTATGGAGTGAGTGGGCTCTCTGTATCCCTCCACACACTCGCTAGGCTATGGAGTGAGTGGGCTCTCTGTATCCGTCCACACACTCACTAGGCTATGGAGTGAGGGGGCTCTCTGTATCCCTCCACACACTCACTAAGCTATGGAGTGAGGGGGCTCTCTGTATCCCTCCACACACTCGCTAGACTATGGAGCAAGGGGTCTCTCTGTATCCCTCCACACACTTGCTAGGCTATGGAGCATGGGAGCTCTCTGTATCCCTCCACACACTCATCAGTTTCTGGAGGGGAGGATTCTCTCTGTGCCCCTCACACAATTGCCAGGCTGTAGAGGGAGGCAGGCTCTCTGTATTTCCAAATGCCAGGCTTTGGAGGGGAGGGAGCTCTCTGTACTCCCCCCCCATTCATCAACTTATGAGGGAGGGACTCTGTGCCCCCACACTTGCCAGGCTATGGTGGGGGGAGAGGGATTCAGCCTTTGAAGCTGTAACAGAATGTGGTCTGACACATAGGGTGTGTCTAGACTACAGGGTTTTGTCGACAAAAGTGGACTTTTGTCGACAAAACTATACCTGCGTCTACACTGCCGCTGAGTTCTGTCGACATAACGTTGACAAAACTCAGCAGTTTTGTCGACGGCTGTAACCTCATTCTACGAGGAATAACGCCTTTTGTCGACAGAGTTCTGTCAACAGAAGGCGTTATTGCATATACACTGTCCTTTGCGTCTACACTGTCATGTCAACAAAGCGGCTTGCTTTGTCGACAGAACTGGATGTAGTCTAGACGCTCTTTGTTGACAGAAGCCTGTAGTCTAGACGTACCCATACTGACATCATGATACTGACATACTGACATCTTCATCAAAGATTTAGATATTGGCATAGAAAGTACGCTCATTAAGTTTGCAGATGATACCAAGCTGGGAGGGGTTGCGACTGCTCTGGAGGATAGGGTCATAATTCAAAATGATCTGGACAAATTGGAGAAATGGTCTGAGGTAAACAGGATGAAGTTTAATAAAGACAAATGCAAAGTGCTCCACTTAGGAAGGAACAATCAGTTTCACACATACAGAATGGGAAGCAGCTGTCTAGGAAGGAGTACGGCAGAAAGGGATCTAGGGGTTATAGTGGACCACAAGCTGAATATGAGTCAGCAGTGTGATGCTGTTGCAAAAAAAGCAAACATGATTCTGGGATGCATTAAGAGGTGTGTTGTGAGCAAGACACGAGAAGTCATTCTTCTGCTCTACCCTGCGCTGGTTAGGCCTCAGGTGGAGTATTGTGTCCAGTTCTGGGCACCTCATTTCAAGAAAGATGTGGAGAAATTGGAGAAGGTCCAGAGAAGAGCAACAAGAATGATGAAAGGTCTAGAGAACATGACCTATGAAGGAAGGCTGAAAGAATTGGGGTTCTTTAGTTTAGAAAAGAGAAGATTGAGAGGGGACATGATAGCAGTTTTCAGGTATCTAAAAGGGTGTCATGAGGAGGAGGGAGAAAACTTGTTCATCTTGGCCTTTGAGGATAGAACAAGAAGCAATGGGCTTAAACTGCAGCAAAGGAGGTTTAGGTTGGACATTAGGAAAAAGTTCCTAACTGTCAGGGTGGTCAAACACTGGAATAAATTGCCCAGGGAGGTTGTGGAATCTCCATCTGTGGGGATATTTCAGAGTAGGTTAGATAAATGTCTATCAGGGATGGTCTAGACAGTATTTGGTCCTGCCGTGAGGGCAGGGGGCTGGACTCGCTGTCCTCTGGAGGTCCCTTCCAGTCCTAGTATTCTATGATTCTATGATCTCACACACGGTCTGCGCAGACCTGCAGGCTCCTGTCCTTCCAGCTTCAGGAGAGGCTGATTTAGCTGCCAGTGGGAACAGGCTGCTACAGCATATGGGGGCCACAGCACAAGAGGAAGACACACATTAAGCCGATGTATTACACACCCTGCATGGCCCCCCCCAACCTGCTTACCCTTCAGCTCACGAGGACGGGGCTTAGTTTGGGCTTCACAACCTAGTTTGCTTGAGCCTATGTCCCAAGCTGCATCCCCAGTCATTCTCCCACCCCCAGCTCCCCTCTTCTTTGAAGTAGACCACAGGGAGACCTGATCTTTAACTCCCCCTCCCCCCACTGCGGACAGCTTTTCTTCCTGTCTTCCCACATTGGACTCTCTTCCCCGCTTCTCGCAAGAGCTTTGGTGATCACTAGTGGGCGGAAAATGGCTGGAAATACAGAAGGTGAATTGGCACAATCCTGTGGGAACACGGTTTCCAAATGATTACAGGTGCCCACTTTGGTTTGTGTTCTATGCCCAGCATTAGCAGTGCTGGGCAGAAGCCTGGGGGAGGGGGTGTTGCAGTGAGGATGTGTTTATGTTGCACGGGCGTGGGGTGGCAGCTCTTTATAGAGCTAATTGATGACAGGGGAAGGGCGCACAGGCTGGACACGGGGCTCTGATAATGGAACCCTGCAGGTCCGCGTGGACTGAGACTTGCAAGGCTGACACGCGAGCCCTGCATGAGCTGGTGGGAAGGAATCTTCCCCCTCAAACGGTAAAACCACTGCAAGACTGCTGCTCCAGAGTCAAGGCTGGAATAGCCTCTGGGCTGCCTTTGATGGAAAAACAGAACCATTCGGGTGGTTGATCCCCACCTTCAAATCCCTACTAGGGAGCGGCATGTAGCAGAGGGTTGCCAGGTATCTGCCTTTTGACTGGAATGTCTAGTCAAAATGGGACCGGGTCAGCCCTGGACAGTACCACTGACTGGGCTGCTAACAGTCCGGTCAGCAGTGCAGTGGGGCTAAAGGAGGCTCCCTGCCTGCCCAGACTCTGCACAGCTCCCAGAAGCATGTCCCTCCAGCTCCTAGGTGGAGAGGGGCAACCACAGGGCTCAGTGTATTCCTGCCCTGAGCACTGGCTCCCATTGGCTGGGAACTGCAGACAAGGGTAGCTGCAGGGGTGGTGGCTGTGAATGAGGGCAGTGTGCAGAGCTGCCTGGTTGCACCTCTGCCTGGGAGCTAGAGGGACATGTTGCCACTTCCAGGGAGCCATCTGAGGTGGCTCACAGGGCCTGGAGCCCACACCCTGAACCTCCTTGCACACCCCAACCCTTTATCCCAGTCCTGAGTCCCCTCCTATACCCAAATTCTCTTCTAGAACCCCCTAGCCTCCTCCTGCATTCTGAACCCCTCATTTCTGGTCCCACCCCAGGGAAGAGAGAGCAACAGAGGGAGGGGGGATGGAGTGAGCAGGGCCTTGGGGCAGAGGTGGGGTAAGGGTGTTTAGTTTTGTGCAATTAGAAAGCTGGCAACCTTAATGCAGGAAGACTCCTAGATAGTCTCCCATTGACCCTTTGCGCCTGGAGGAACAAGACAAAGTTTGCCCATAACAATGTCAAAGATTCCCAGCATTGGTCAGATGACCGATGGGCACAGACGTCTTGCTAACCATACCCCAACGACCCTTAGATTCCATCCAGGAAGACCATCACAGGCCAAAACATCAGTCCTTCTCTGTACTAAGTGGGACTAGAGTGTACTACCTGGCTCCTTCACAGTTTCACAGTGTGATCTTTGTCTCTGCTTCATTTCTCTTCTATTTGTACAAGACTGCAGTGATTGAGGCTTAACTGATGTACGCACACCAATCTCTGATCTGGGGTGAAAAATGCTATGCACGTACAAAGAATTATGCAGACAAAAAAGATTTAAAAAGACAGCGAGTTCAGAGGTGGTCATGGAAAAGCATTTTTTAAGCAGCTGTAATTAACTCATGGAACTCCCTGCTCCAGGACATTGATGTAATAAAGTTAAGATAGATTAGTTACATTAGAACCTTGCTAATTTTCACGTTGCTAATCTTCACAATCTATTATTGGTATGGAAAGCAAAACAAAACAACCCTCGCTAATAGTCTCTCCCCATTTGTCAACAAGTGTTTAACATTAGCAGCTCGTAGCAAAGTCTTGTATTACTAAGATTTAATTATTTACACTAAATGTACTCAAGAGCATTTATTAGCACACTGTGAAGTATTATGAATAAATTACAAATAAACTAGATGTGTCAAAGAAATGAACAAAGCACATCATATGCTGCACAAATCCCTGGCTTTTTAAAACAAATGCATTTGCTCACTTTGCTGTTAATTCAAAGTCCAGTAATTTGCAATGAAGATTCCAACACAATTTGGAGCAATTTAGTGATGTTTTACCATATGTAAATAAGGAGCATGTTTAGCTTCAACAGCAAGGGAAAAAATTACAAGAGCAATCAATTCTTATACATCAGAATTTTAACTGATCACCAAACAAGTTTAGGAAGGAATCCTCTCAGTGTGGCTTCAGGTTATAGTCTTTCATAACAAGGAGCATTCTGGAAGGTTATATGTCTTCCTTGGAGACATCTCTAAGGTAGACAAGACTCCAGGCTACATGGTCCATTGGCCTTCTCCAGCATGCTACTTCCTGTATTCCCAAAGTAGAACTTTCACAAATGAAATTCAGTCCCAGAAATGCTGATTCTCTCATGATGAAACATCCCTTCTGAGGCCTTGTTTACAATGGCACATTTTGTTGCTAAAAACTGCCTTTTGGCAACAAAGCAGTGAGAGCGTTGACACTGCAATGTGACTTTTGTTGGGTAAAACACCCAGTTTTGGCTACAAAAATCTTTCACCCCTGCTAGAGACTTTTATCTTTTCCCCTCCCTTTATTGTCAACAAAGAGCCAGGGTGGACTCTGTCTGTTTTGTTGAGAGAACTGGCTTCTGCCAGTATCCCACAATGCTTGCCCTGATTGGTGTGCTCAATGTTTTGTGATCTCTGCTGCACTGCAGGCATGCACCCCTCCCCTTTCAAAGCTCTGGGAAGTATCTGACAGCTGAGTGAGCTACTCCGTTTGGGGAACAAACAAAGAGCAAATAATTAGAATGCTTCTTTTCTGCCATGATAGGAACACAGTGGCAGGCAGACTGCTGCTGCAGGGGGAAGGCTGGAGAGACTTCTGTGATGCTTTGACATTACTCAGCATGAAGAGCTCACTGGACTACTTATGGTGCCACTCCCAGCAGCTGAGGATGCTGTGGGAGAACTTGGAGGGAATCCCAAGAAGCGCAGGGATCAGCTCCGCCTTCCCACAACATGGCACTGTGGGACGTTTACCCACATTGCTTTGCTCTCTCTGTCGACAGGGTGCTAGCAATGTGGCCATGAAAAGTTGACAATGGGAGGCAGAAAAACTAGTGCAACTGTTTTTCAGTCATGGCAAATTTTGCAGGTCAACAGCACTTTTGTCGCCAAACTTTCCCAGTATAGACGTAGCCTGAAGACGACACTGCATCTCTGGCACTGGAGGGAGGGCTACAATAGCACCCTCTGTAGGAAAGCAAAGATATGGCTGAGAACCCATCAGGGCACTGAGGTGCTTGAAGGCAGAGGTGTTTGAGCAATCACAAGATTAACAGGACATCTTTGGAACTGCACTTGTATTATCATCTAATACACGAGGAGTCCTGCGGCACCGTAAAGACTAACAGATGTATTTGGGCATAAGTTTTTGTGGGTAAAAACCATTTTGTCAGATGCATCTGTTAGTTGCATGATATGATGTATCTGCAAAAACAATGAGGAGTCCCTGGCACCTTAAAGACTAACACGGCTGCCCTTCTGAGACTTGCATTATCATCATCATTGTTTATTGTTTGTATTGTGGTAACTCCCAGCAACCCCACTCCTGCACTGGGAACCCCTTGTGCTAGGTGCTGTACAAAAGCAGAACAAAAAGATCGTTCCAGCCCCAAACATTGCAATCTGACTATAAGACAAAGGATAATAGAAGCATACGGTCAGATGGAAGAGGACATGGAAACAGTGAGATAATAGTGGTCAGCATGACAGGCTGCAGTCTCAGCAAACCAGTGGTCTATCTGCTAAGTTTTTTGTAGGCATCACACAAAGGAGAGTTATAAGGAGGATAACGAGGTAGCTTTGCAGATGTTTATGGGGGGCTCTTTGCATGCATGACAGATAACAAGGGAAAGCACAAGGGGGCCTAGCTACACTAGAAATGCAAGAGAACTTCATAGAAATATTGGGCTGAAAGGGATCTCAGGAGATCATCTAGTCTAGTGTCTCATGCTAAGGCAGAATTAAATCCATGCCGGACCATTGTTCTCACCTATTGCATAGACAGATGCTAGCAGAGAGGGTACTTCTGGGTAAGCACAATGGAAAATATTTTGGTATCTGCATATCTCTAACTAAAAGCATGGGTTGCTTTCAAGGTAATTGTATAGTTTCCTAACAAACTCTGCATTTGTCCTGTTGATATATTCGTGTCTGTCCCATGATGCTAACATCCCCAGAGGATATCACAGCCAGAGGGAACCATCTCGCAGAGATGTTGGTAGCACATGCAGATAAAAGGCCAGGAAGAACTTTTTTTCCCTTCATTTTAAAAGTAGACTTACTTCTCATTTCAATACTCTGGGGAAATTCAAAGGATGTTGTTTGAAACTTCAGAAATAATTATGAAAGATGGCAATGCACATCCCAGGACAGGTAGTAAATTTTGAGCTTGTTTATAGCCTCTGTGTCAGCCTAACAGAACACACATCTTCAGTATGAATGATATGGAATTGGAGTTTGCTTATAGCATGCTTGTTTTGCAGAGTATGTTTGCATACGAAGGTCACTGCTGAACTATTGGTAAAATTTAAGACCGGCTTATTACAGAAGAAGCAAATCAGCCTTATTAATAAAGATGGTCCTGAATGAAAATCCAAATCCAACACTCTCTAACTCAGTGACGAATCTGTTCTCTTTTAGCGCTGGTTGAGGCATGCAATGAGAAACCCACAGGGCACCGGGATGTTGTTGTTAGCTCTGACGATGCCCCTTTGGCATGAGCTCGGGCAAGATTTCCCCATCTGTAGAACAGGAATAACACCACTGAGACACCTTTCTAATAGGCCCTGCGACTGAATGAAAGAAAATGTTGCAATATACATGCTTTCAATAATACCTAGCTCCATATAAGCAGTCTCAGTATTGCCATCTGTAACGGGGTACTAGACTCACTGCCGCGGTGCCTCCTGCTGGTCACTCTGGGAAAGGCGCTCGGACCCTCTCAGGGCACATTCTTTCGGCTAGTGTCTCGCCCATTCTCACGGTCCACTCTGCGCTTTGTCACCGCCCTTGAGCTCTGGACTTGCATCACACCCAAGACCACGGAGTCCTCTTCAGAATACTGGCCTCTGGCAGGGCCCACTCCTCTGGTCTCTCGCCCCCTTCTGGGGGTATCAGCAGTCCTCATCTCACCTGCCACGGTTGCCAACGGCAGCCTCAAAGTCTAGCCCCTTGCTTGAGGGGCAAGTCACCGTTTGTATAGGCCACTCTCCCTGGCAACATGGTGTGGTGCAAGAGGGAAAGGGGGGAACACAAGCCCACCCACTCCTCTGGGTCTCGGCCCAGGGACCCTCTGGTGGCAGCCTTGTCCTGCCCTCCTTCATTCCCCTCTACTGCCTCTCGCTCCCTAGGCCACTTCCCTGTGATCCCTTGCACCTTCCTGGCCCTTTTTTCAAGGCCCACAGCCTGGCAGGTGTCAGGTGTCCTGCTCCCCGAGCCTGTCCAGCAGTGGTCTCCCTGAGGTGCTTCCTCTTTGAGGGGAGTCGGTTCTGCACCCTCACTGGTCAGGACCAAACCGCTTTCTGCTCTGCTGAGCAGCTGCTTATAACAGGGCTGCTTCAGCAAGCCACTCTCTCATTGGCTCCCTACAAGCCTCTCTGGTTGTCCGGGGGTTTGCGCAGGCTAACCACAAGCCTGCTTTAACCCCTTCCAGCCAGAGTGGGGCAACCACCCCACTACATTACTCCACTGTACAGATGGGGAAACTGAGACTCAGGGAGGTGACATGACTTGCCCAAGGTTCCCCAGCAGACCAGTGGTGGAGATGGGAATAGAATTTGGATCTTCTCCGGAGTCCTCCGGCCAGGCTATATCCACCAAGTAACACTGCATCATGGATCAGAATACAAGCCGACCTCTAATTTATACAGACTAAGAAACTTCCCATATAGGCAGCCTATTCAACTGTCCCCTTTCAATACCCCTTGTCCGTTTCTCCAAAGCAACTGGTTGGCATCAGGATCCCGCACAAGATGGCCCATTATTCTGACCAGGTTGGAAAATTGCTACATTCATCTGTAAGTGCTAACTGTAGAACAACCCAACTGAGAACTTAATCCAGGAGTTCCTGAATGTCAAGTGCTTGCATAAAAGAGGGAGGATGGTCTTGTGATTATGGCACTAGGTTGGTGTTTAGGAGATCAGGGTTCAATTTGTGGCTCTGTCACAGCCCCTCTGTCACAGCCCCTTGTGATTCTGGGCAAGTCACTTCATTTCTCTATGCTTCCAATTCCCACCAGGGAAGGGGGACTAATAGTAATACTTCATTTCTCCAAGTCTTGCCTAGAGTGTAAACTCTGTAGGACAGGGATTGTCTCTAAGGCTATGTCTACACTGCACTCTAAGGACATGTCTATAAAGCAGGGCTAAAACTTAAATAAGCTACGCAACTTGAGCTACGTCAATTGCGTAGCTTAAGTCAAAATAGCTTATTTTGGCTTTTGGCGCTGTCTACACAGCAGGAGGTCTGAGATATAGCATTCTTCCTCCGACTTCCCTTACTGCTCGTAAAACATGAGGATTACAGGAGTCAGAGCAAGAAGTCCTCCAGCTCAACGTTATTTTGACATTGTCGAAATAACTGTTTGTAGTGTAGATGCGCACTATGTTATTTTGTCAGTTATTCTGAAATAACACTGCTGTGTAGACGTACCCTTCTTTCGAAATAACTCATGTTATTTTGAAATAACAGAGTGTGTGTCTAGAGGATGTGGTGAAGGCTAGAACTTTAACAGGGTTCCAAAAAGAGCTAGAGAGTTTCCCAGAGGTTAGGTCCATCCTTGGCTACTAGCCAGGATAGGTAGGAATGGTGTCCCTAGCCTCTGTTTCTCTGGCGGTGGGAGGCAGAGGAGGGATCATGTGAGGATTCCCTGTTGTGTCCCTCCCTCTGAGGCATCTGGTATTGGCCACTGTCGGCAGACAGGATACTGGGCTAGATGGACCTTTGGTCTGACCCAGTGTGGCTGTTCTTATGTTCTTATGTACACAGCAAGCCCATTATTTTGAAATAATTTCGAAATAGCTGGCTTCTTACTCTGACTTCTGTAACCCTCATTTTACAAGGAGTAAGGGAAGTCAGAGGAAGAGTGTTTTAGTTTGGACTTCCTGCTGTATAGACAGTGCCAAAAGCTGAAATAAGCTAGTTCAACTTCAGCTACATAATTGATGAAGCTGAAGTTGAGTATTTTAACTCCGCTTTAGTCCGCAGTGTAGATGTACCCTTATTGTGTGATTGTACAGAACTGGCACAATCCGGCTCTGATCTTAGTTGTGGCCCAGAGGTGTTACAAATGGAAGGTCAGCAACCTTAATGCCATGTTAATACAAGAAGTTATGAGTAAACCTCTGCATGCTCAAAGTGGAACCCTGTCCCCACGTCCTCTAGAGATGGATGAGCTGGTTGCAGCCTGGGTTAAGAGATCCACATCTTTTAGAAAATGCAGCAGCAGCTCATGCATTTAGTGCCAGTGTTCCTGCTGCCAACACCCCAATGTGGGTCGGTGTTACATATGTAAGGAGTATGATCTCATTCCCTACCTGTATATGAATTAATTCCTACATCTTGACTTACACTCGTCACCCCAGTGTAAATGTGGAGAAAGGTTGTTGTAAGACATTTGTTTCCTGAGCCAAGAATAAAGGCTCATTCCCTCACCCCAGTGGGGCTTGCTCTGATAGAGCCAAAAAAACCTTTTTCTCCTTGGACATTTATTTTACTAAATGGTTTGAAAGCCCAGATGGAGCCAGAGAGAATGGAAACTCAGAGAGATTGCTGCACAACTTTTAAATGTTTTCCGGAAAATCAGTGCGTGGTTTTTATTTTATTTTAAATCTGACCTGCTGGCACAGGTAGAGTAACAGGGCCCCAGTGAATCACTGAACAAAAAGAAACCCCCCAACCCTCGTGTAGTGCTTTCTGCCACCAGACATTTATCTGTGAACAATAGAATGTATCTTGCCCTGGGAAGGGGGTATTAAGATGGGGGAAAGATTGATTCTCAGATGAACTGCAAGGACTTGAGGAGAGGCTAAGGGATTTGGGCTTATTTAGTCTGCAGAAGAGTGAGGGGGGATTTGATAGCAGCCTTCAACTTCCTGAAGGGAGGTTCCAAAGAGGATGGAGCGAGGCTGTTCTCAGTGGCAGAACAAGGAACAATGGTCTCAAGTTACAGTGGGGGAGGCTGAGGTCTATGGATTCTATGGTTCTGTGATTTTATGACTCAGAACTTATTTAGCAAAAGGGGGAGTGTTCTGTGCTGTTCCACTATTTCCTTTGCAGCATACCTGTGAGAGGTGGGCATGCAACCAGCTGTGCTGAAGTTGCCATTTCCAGTGTAATAAACTGACCAATGAAAGACCTGGCCTCTGGCAGAGGAATGCAGTGGCATATGGAGAGCTAATGGCAACTTTTCAAGAGATGCTGTAAAAATGTGTGTGTGTGTGTGGGGGGGGAAGCGTTTAAGGTATTCCCACCAACTTCTCCTTTCCATTCTGCCACTTCTGCTTGCTGGCCTAACTCATCCAGCCTAGTTTGGCCCATTTTCCCCAAACTGCTATGCGATCAGAGCTTATATGCTCAGGTTTACTGATCGTGATGGTATCCTTCTGGCATTAAAATCTATGGATCTAAAGCAGGAGAAACAGCACTGCTTTGAAGTGCTGGATACAACCTTTGAGGATTATTACTGTTCTGACAGCAGTGGCTAGTGACTGGTGGTCCGTTATGCTAAGCATTATCCATGGACATAACAAAAGGTAATCCTGAAGTAGACCTGAGGCAAGGCAGACACACGGGGGAAATGGGCAAAGAGAAGCAAAGTGAGTTGCTCAAAGGCACATGGCAACTCAATGGTAGGGAAGGAGATAGAACACAGTTTACTGAGTCCAGAGAGTTTAACATCCTTTTCAACCGAGAGCTGGTATTTGCTTTTAACAGAAAGAGCTATGAAGTTACCATTGGCACATACCCACAAGGAACTGGAATGAGATAATTAATTCATATTACAGGCCCTCTTAGTGAGAAAGTGCCCCATTACACAGAGCGCTAGTTGCATGATCTATGAGTGCACTTGCCCATGCAAATAGGGATTTCTTCTCAAATTGGGCAGTGTGAGGCCATATAAAATATGCGGGTGTTGCCCTGAGTGAACTGCTAACACAGTATCGACTTCGTTCCTCGAGCAACATGAGCATTCCTTCCAGAAAGGGTTTTTGTGGCATGCAGCACTTAAATTGATACTTATATTATTGTCATCTCAATGTAACATACCACAGCAATGGGAGGCTATTGTAAGGTAGAGAAAGCCACAGCTGTTCTGCTCCCTGTAATCCAGAGTCACACCTTCCAAGATGGAAGACACCCTTCGCTTGTTGTAGCCATACCGCACCTCTTTACACAAGGTCACTCTGTAAATCGTTTTCTACCTCTTCCCACTTGGGGTGTGTCTAGACTACAGGGTTTTGTCGACAAAAGTGGACTTTTGTCGACTAAACTATACCTGCGTCTACACTACCGCCGAGTTCTGTCGACATAACGTCGACAGAACTCGCAGTTTTGTCGACGGCGGTAAACCTCATTCTATGAGGAATAACGCCTTTTGTCGACTGAGTTCTGCTGACAGAAGGCGTTATTGCATCTACACTGTCCTTTGCATCTACACACTCATGTCGATAAAGCGGCTTGCTTTGTTGACAGAATTGGATGTAGTCTAGACGCTCTTTGTCAACAGAAGCTTTGTCGACAATATCTGTCAACAAAGCCTCTGTCGACAAAAGCCTGTAGTCTAGATGTACCCTTGGTTGCAGAGGAATAGGCAGGTTACATCAATTGATATAGGGCTGGACTGCGTAGCTTTACAATAGTGAGTGCTTATTCACCAGTAAGGTTATACAATGTAATCCACAGTATTTTATAAACAAGCAGCTAAACTCAGTAGGCTGTGTAAACTGGCATCACTCCACTCACTTCACTGGATTTATCCCCGCTGAAGTTTTGGCTCAAGATCTGAATTTCATCTTGTTTTATGTTAGTGTCCTGTAAGAGTGCATGTGAAACATGGAACTCTTTGAGGGTAGATTTATGAAATGAGAAGTTATTTTGTGCTTTGTAATTTACTAGTCTCGCTTAACTCTAATAATATTCCTGAGTTTGAGTCTTAGGCTAGCTTTCATGATTCAGGATTCAAGCAAAGTTATATGCCTCTTTTATTGGTTTATTTGTATTGATTTATTTACATTTGGTTGTTGAGACATATATTCCCAAATGAATGCAAATCATGTTCCCCCCCTCCCGCAGTCTCTTAGAATGTATCATTCTCTCAGCCTCTGTACCAGCAGCTACGAATGTAAGGCCAGCAATGCAAAAAACCCCATAACCAGTATCATGTTGTTGCGGTACCCAGTCCACATTAAATTGATAAATCATGCAGGCAGAAGCCATTTGTCAAAAAATACATTTACTTGAATCAGATTCACTTTTGTGTGCAGGGGGTGGCTGCTAGATTAGTTCTCACTAAGTCATTTATCAAGTCCCGATTTGTTTGAAATGCAAAACAAAAACAAAAACAACTTGAAAAAGGGCTTTCAGCTACTAGGAACTGAGCACGCAAAGGCACTGTAATTACATCATTCTATGATCAACATATAAGAACATAAGAACGGCCATTCTGTGTCAGACCAAAGGTCCATCTAGCCCAGTGTCCTGTCTTCCAACAGTGGCCAATGCCAGGTGCCCAGAGGGAATGACCAGAACAGGTAATCATCAAGTGATCCATTTTGACCAACAGAGGCTAGGGACACCATTCCTGCCCATCCTGGCTAATAACCACTGATGGACCTAACCTCCATGAATTTATCTAGTTCTTTTTGGAACCCTGTTAAAGACCTGGGCTTCACAAAATCCTCCAGCAAGAAGTTCCACAGGTTGGCTGTGCGCTATATGAAGAAATATTTTCTTTTGTTTGTTTTAAACCTATCTACTAATTTCATTTGGTGACCAGTGTTCCCTCTAAGCTGCATGGCAGCACAGCTTCACAGGTGATTAATCAGCCCCGCCCAGTCAGAGGCTCAGGGCTCTATGCAGGGAGCTGACTGACTAGGTGGGGCTGATTAATCACCTGTGAAGCTGAGGGAACACTGTTGGTGACCCCTCATTCTTATGTTATGGGAAAGGGTAAATAACTTTTCCTTATTCACTTTCTCTGCACCTGTCATGATTGTATAGACCTCTATCATATCCCCCTTTAGTCTTCTCTTTTCTAAGCCCCTAATGGGGCTTTGCATGGATGCAGAACAGCCAGGATGTAAGAATGTCCCAACTTTGTCCCATCCTGCTTCAACCTCCCCCCAACAGAAAGTATCTAGGGTTCCTGCAGACGCGGTGCAAGATCCCCCCTCCTATGAAGAGAATTCCTTGTGCATCCTAGTCTGTCCTATGGCTCCTCTGCTGGTCTTTCTGGCATAAAGGGGGCATCACATAACAATGAATAGGCCTGGTAGTTCTTAATTCTCTCCCATTACCCCACTGTGCCTATGAAAGAAAACAATGAATCAAACTCCTGACTAAGCACATACCCCAGGTATTCTGTGCATAGCGAGGAATGATTTTAGATTCCACCATTCATCTCCAAACTAACTTGAAGTCCCGGAACAGTACTGAGCTGAATAGTGATGATGAATTAAATTGGAGCAGCCATGTACACTCAGCAACAGCCTTGGTCGCCAGACCCTCTTGTAATGGAGACATTGGTCAGGTGAGTCAGCAGGGCTGGAATCTTCCTGGATGTTGGCCGCCACCAGCAAGAGGCAGAATGAAGGGAGCGGTTCATTCTCTCGGAGAAAGGGATCTGTCCCTTTCTTCCCAAGCGGTCAAAGTAGGACTAGCAACTGCAATGACTGAGAAGAAGAAACCATCCTACATGGTTGTGTAGCTTTACGGTGTTAGGCCTAAAAGCACTGGGCTTCCCTGCCATGAGTGTTTGCATTTCAGCAATGGGCGAGGTGATCCCTGCATAGGCATACAGTTTGTGGTCCAATGTGCAAAATCACCTGAGCCTAGATGAAAGGTGCTATACAAGTGACACCTGTCATGCTTAACAGCTCTTAAGACAAGTCATTTGTCAGCCCTACTTGCTTTGACCATGATGCTTTAACATTCGCCTGGCTTCTTTCCAGCTCTTTCTTCAAGCGCGAGCTACCACTCCCTGTGCACTGATAGCGTTGATAGGAAGAGACCCCGCCAACTGTAACATTTAAATTCAATCTGCTTTTCTGCATTGTTATTCTGCAGAGTCCTGGGCGGCTTCCCAGCCAAAGGTTATCTCAGAGACGAGAACTGCTCAGGGGTGGTATAATCGCACCCTGCCACTCCTTGAATTGAATATCTCCTCATGTTGTGCTGAGTTAGGTGGCGTGCCATCGGATTGGAGGTCCTTTCAGGCTCGTTGTTCTAGTATCGAGTGAATTTTTCTTTTCAACCTGGAATGGAGAGTTCCAAGGAGAAGTCGGACAGTTTTTAATTTCTGTCCACCATATTCTCAGGTGCTATGCTTTATTCATGGTTCCGTAAACAGATCTAAAATATGGAATGGTGCTCAAAGTCCTTACATACAGAACTGGTTAGGAAGTCCAATGAGGGTGTTTCTCATGGAAACCTCATAAGATCCACGAAATATCTCTCCAGTTGGAAATAGCCAACTGACGTCCCTTAGGAAGTCTGATCTATACCTAAAAAATAGGGTAAAACTTTAAGAGAAGTTAATAAACCCACCAGACCGCAATATTTCAACAACAAAATTAATAATTTTTACTTATATCACACTTTTTCATCCAAACATTAACTGTGCCCATAGATCATTGCTACTCAGACTTTCTGTCAGGGTGGGAAACCTTTTTTGGGATAGGGGCCACGGACACACAGAAAAATCAGGGCCAAATCCAGCCCCTGGGCCTTAGGTTCTCCACCCTTGTTTTAGGTGAATTCATATATACATTTTACAGAAAGATATGCTTAGGCTTAAAAAGGGTAAATGAACTGCCTAAGGTCTAAGAACATATCAAGGGTAGAGCTTAGGGTAGAATCCCAGAGGCAAACATATAATATTAAGAAATAATCATAAATTAACCTGTCCTCTTGATTAAGGAAATAATTTGTGTCACTGTTTTATAAGAACTCTGTGCCCTGAATGTGTATTACTCTTCATTGCATTGTAAGAGAGAATTGCACTCACTTCCTAAATGGCAATTAACAAGCATAAAACTGAGACCAGTAGAAAGCAGTTGGGAGTATCTGGTTGGATCAGAAAGCCATGAATCCTTTGGTGCAATTAAGAATGTCATGATTTTTCACTTGTGGATTGTTGTTGTTTTTTTAAAAAATAACTTTTCAAAACAACATAGATTTTCTTAATCCCGCTTAGCTGCTCAACAGGCACAGGCTTTTGTTAATTTTCTAGTTACCGCTTTATCAGCCTTAATTACAGCTGAAAATGATCTTTGTCTCCAAAAGATGAAAACCTCTGTGTGAAAATGCATGGATGCAGTTTATTTCTAAACCCAGCTATATTTCCTAATTAGCTCTTCGGCATAACAGGTTGCATAATTAAAAAGTACACAAAACGATTCAAAGTAAAAAAATGTCCTTTGAACAAAGACATTTAAAAAAAACCTAAGGTTGAAACTGCCATTATTTTAATTAGTTGATGTTGGAAAGGAGCTATGATGCTCAAACAGCCTACTAGCCCGTGCAATGTTTTATATTTGACCTATTTGCTGTCTTGTATGCCAGAGCACCCACTGCTATGACCTTGTCAGCTCTATCAAATTAACCAAGGTCAGGCTTAACTAACATTGTACTTGGATGAGAGATACATCTATAGATCCCCATCACCATGCTGTCTGACTACCTCACCACACCTCAAGCACCGGGATGCTAAGGGCAGGTCTACATTAAGCAGCAATATCGATTTAAGGTGCACAATTCCAGCTACTTGAATCATGTAGTGGGAGTCAATGCACCTTATGTTGAGTTGCTAGTGGGTCTCCACAGCGGGGGGGTTGATGGGAGAGTTTTTCCCATCAACTTCCCTCGCGCTTCTCATTCCAGTTAGGAATGTAAAATCCCAGTTAAATGTTATGTTTAACTGGTTAACCAGGATCCCATGGGTGGCAGGCTGCTCCCGATTGGCCAGGCCAGGGGTCTGCTACTACCCTGCTAGTTAACTGGTTACTATCATTTGATAAGAGTGATGCTTTCTAGTTAACCAATCATATTCCTAATTCTAGTGGAGTACCAGAGTCCCCAAGAGAGCAATCAGCATTCAATTTAGCTGGTCTTTTCTAGACCCACTAGATCAACCCCCAAGGGGAATCAGTCGTCACAGCGCTAATCTCCCAGTAAGTGTAGACCTGCCCTAAGTAATTCACAGGAAATCTACAGCAGTGCGGGGACCAGAATGTGCGTTTTCCAAGTCCCACGCTACTGCCCTGATCACTGGACTATCCTTCCTCTGAGTAGGTGGCTTTCGTTTCTCCCACTCAACGCTGAGCACTGATGCCAGCTGGCACTGTGGGATGAAAAGAGTGGCCTTGCTTGCTGCCCCTTGTGGTCCTCACCGCTTGTGGGGCTGAAAGATCACCTGGCATGTTTGCAAAGAGCTTTAGTGTTTATATGGTTGAGGCATTGTTTGTACAAAATGCAGCCCGCCGCAGGCTCTGTAGTCCCCTGTCGTTCGCTCAGAGTGAGTTGTTTCCCCCAAATATTGCCCTAACATCTTTTGCAATGTTGCTTTGTGCTGCCAAACCGTTGCAGGGTACTGCTCCAGAGTTGGCTGGACTGGACCATATATATATATATGTCAAATACAGGACCCCAAAGGGGGGAACATAAAACCTGCTAAAGCACCTCAAGACGAGGGACACCCCCCCCAAACACCAATAAAAGCACGGGTAAAAAGGGTGGCCTTGACCTGGTGCCGAAACAGTGCCCATGTTGGTGCCAGGTGAATGTCCCAGGGGAGAGAATTCCATAGCTTAGGGGCAAACGCTGAAAAGGCCCTGCTCCACATAGATGTCAACCTTATCTCCATAAGTGGAGGAACACGGAGCAGAGCCTCCCCAGCCAACCTCAATCCCCAGGCAGATTTGTATAGGAGGAGACGGTCCTTCAAATACCCCGGTCCCAACCCATTTAGGGCTTTTAAAGTCATAACCAAGACCTTGAATTGTGCCCGGAAACATACCGGAAGCCAGTGCAGCTGCCGGAGCACCGGCACCATGTGCTCCGTAGAACGAGGATTAGTTAAAACTCGAGCAGCTGCATTCTGGACCAGTTGAAGCTTCTGAAGACTCTGCGAAGGCAGCCCCAGGTAGAGCACATTACAATAATCCAATCGGGATGTGACAAGAGCATGAATCACTGTAGCCAAGTATGAGTTGCAAGTTCTATCCTGATGACTTATGCACATAGAGCGCTGATGATTGGTGGTATCTATACACATGCAGCCATACATCTTTACTATTGGCACTATTATCTACTTCCTGCTGGTCTTTCTGCCTCTGTTGGCTGTCCCTGTTCCATCCCTCTACTTTATATCCTGTTATCTCTCCTAGGTAGATTTAATACACTTTAAGATTTACTCCTCTAAGCGCCTGCCTCCCAAGCAGAATATCTTTTTAGGAGACAATTTGGTCAGAACAGGAGACTGGGAGGCAAAGGTCCTGTGTTTCTAGTCTTGGTTCACTCAGGGCAAATCACTTCGTACCTCAGTTTCCCATAATATTTATCTACTTCACAGGCATTTTGTGACACTTAATTAGTATTTGCAAAGTGCCCCGAGACCCTCCAATGAAAAGAACTGTGTACAGCTAGTGTTAAGGATGACGCGTAGTCTTGTCTCACTGAAATACGGCAGCTGGAACCCGGCTCCTGCCCTTACAACATCACCAAACTGTCAGGAAAATGCTTCTTGCCCTATTGTCTCTCAGGCACATCTACTGCTTGACACCAGCCTGCTCTCACATTGGGGGTGACAGACCATGCTACTATCAGGAAGATCTGGGGGCTATTGTTAATTCTGACTCAGTTGCTTTTCTTCTGTGTGCAACAATGGGTTCATCACATCGTGCCAGACACGGAGACTATCTGGGCTCAAGTTGTTACCAAGCTAGCCTGGCTGTGAGTTTCAAACATACAGCATCACTACTAAGAAAGAGTATCTGTCACACCAGCCTTTGATTCTTTGACCTCTAAAGGTCAGAGTTGACATTTAATTTAATGCCCACGGCATTCACATTACTTCCATTACATTTATGTCATTGAAACACCATTCCTGCGAGGAGTGCGACATACATTAGCCAAGCTCTGCATGTGACAGATAAGTCTTGTCTGCCTTTCGGGTAATATAGCACCCTCCTGGTTTTACACAAATGAGAACAGGGAAGGGAATAGCACTGCATATTTTGCCCTGTCCTGGTGCATAAAGCAAAGCCTGGCTTTTGCAATATACAGATGAAGAGCATAAAAAAAAAAAAAAAAAAAAAGAGGGACACTTCCAGGCTCACAGCAAAATAAATAAATTAAGAATGGGGTGGAAGATGATTTAAAGATATTTAATTTAGAAGCTTTCATTCATGTAAGAATTTATGAACATACAAAGAGGAAATGAATGCACAGTACTATTAAGATTCTGAATTCCCTGCTATTAAATTTTCAGGATGTTTTTCTCAACATAAAACACTGGGACTTTTCTGTGGGGAGTATAATGGAAAAAAATTAGCTTGTAATCAGCTAGGGACAGAAACCAATATTTGTGAGAGGTTCTGGATTCAAAGCTGCATGAGTTCTTTTAAGCTACAGCTTGGTGAGCTGCAACAGAGGAAGAAGTAGAAGAGAAGTGTTCAACTTTACAGAGACACATAATTAATCCAAAAAGAATGGGGATCAACCAAAAAAATCAGATGCAGAGTTCAAAGTAGGGGCACATTAGGATCGGGAACTTAGGTTCATTCCATTAGAGATAAGGGGCACCCACAAAAACTTAGCTCCCACTGCTGATTCCAGCCTCCTCACAAGATATTCATAACCCAATGTGTGTAGCCTATTTTACAACAGATTTTAGAGCACTTTATGGAGGAGAAAACGTATCCCTAGTCATACCCTCCCCCAATGGGGATTGTGATGGATAGGAGGAGTGCTGGCCAGCACTCACTGACTAAGGGGTTAAACTCAGGTAGCTAGCAAAGTTGTTGGCAGGAAGCCAGAAGAACCAATGAGGATAGAGTGCTGAAATTTGAATTGTATAAGGTACCTTGCCTGTTTTCTTTGTGTGGGAGAGTTAAACCAGGAGGTGAGAGACACAGAATGATTTAAACCCAGGCAGGACTGCCATGCCTCCAAGGAATTCGGGGCATGGAAGTAGACTGAACCCGGAAGGGATCATGATTAAATAAAGGGAAACATGGATTTAGTCGCGTGTAGGGAATTTGTCTTTATTTTTGTGATTTGGTTTGAACTGCTATGTGTGAATCCATGCCTCCCCTTCCCCATTCTCCATCTAAGAATTGTTCCCAGAGATTTTCTCCGTGTTTTCATTTGTTTTACTTAGTTGCTCTGTAATACCCAGCCATCAAGTATATCTTCTGTTTTATAATAAAAATCATTTTTTTAAGGTGGTGATTTGATTTTTGTATCCTGGAAGGTAACAGGAGGTCTCTCTGTGTGTGTGTCTGCCTGCCTAGACTGAGCGGTCAGCTACCAGAGACTGCAGCTTGTTTTTCTCTTTTCATGCTTTTTTGGGGCAAAAGAGCTTGGGGTACCCCTGGGGAAGGAATTCAAGTGTTCCCGCCTGTTGTTTTTTTTAAGGGTTAAATCACTTGATGGTGGCAGCTTTTGTTTATTTCTCAGAGCCAGTGTATCTGTGACTCGTGTGTGTGCGTGTGTGTTTGTAAGCAGAACCTAGAGGCAAGTATTTAAAGTCTTTGTGGGCCCCCAACTTCTGCACTCAGACAGCCAGAGTGGGGAACAGCCCTGACAGGGATAATACAGTTTTTTCTCTTACACTTTGTCCTGTCTTCAGGGTAGCTCTACATACGCACGTTTCTTTCTTTGTGTGTGTACCACACCTACCACAATGGGGCCTGATCTTGGCAGTATGTTTTCCACAGCTGTGGAAGCTGAAATGTACCCAGGCTAAAGGGCTTGCTGAAGGTCAGTGGCAGAGCTAAGAACAGAACCGGGGGGCTCCTGGAGCCCAAGTGATTTGCCTAACTGTGAGACCAGCCACAACATATGAATCTGGCTCCCAATTCCACCCTATCAAAATCTGGCAGTGTTTGGATCGGGGGTTTTGACTCAAGCCCACGGGTTGGCAATAATTTTTGATGCGGGGGGGGGCACCTTAAGATTTTGGTAAGAGGTCAAAGGCTGTACTTTTCTATGGGGAGGTGGCGGACTGGGGTCTGGGGCAGAGGTTGGGTGCAGAAGGGAGCGTGGGTAGGGTGCAGGAGAGGGTGTGGGGTCTGAGAGGGAATCTGTGTGAAGGAGGGGATTGTGACCTGGGGCAGGGGATTGGGGTGCAGAGCCTGGGAGGGGATTTAGGTGCAGAAGAGGATTCTGGCCTGGAGGGGGGTGCAGGGTCGGAAAGGAAATTGTGACCTGGGGCGAGGAGAGAGGTAACCTGGGGCAGGGAGCTGGGGTGCAGAATGAGGCAGGGTACCAGAGGCAGGCTCTGTCCGGGAGGTGCTTACCTATGAGGCTCCGGGTCAGCAGTCCAGTAGAACCCTCAGGCAGACTCCTTGCCTGCCACAACCCCAGACTGGCCAGTGCTGAGAGATTGTGCATGAAGCCTCCCCCCACACCACCCTGACCTAGGCATGTGGCACAGAGAGGCACATGGTGCAGCTGTCCACTTTGAGCAGTCTGGGGCTGCTCTGTGCCTGACGGTCCCGGAGAGGCGGTCCATGGGCTCGACTGAAAGGCTTGGCAGGCCAGATTCAGCCCACGGGCCATATCTTGCCCAACCGTGTTCAAGCCCTTCAGAGTACTGAACTGACTTGCAGGGAGAGCCACCAAAAAACCAATCATTCAACAACAGAGCACGTGTATTATAAAACAAAGGATAAGAACCAAATGAAGGTTGCCGCACTGTCTGAGCAGCCTTATCTATGGCTCAGGGAGAGAGGTGTTGCTTAAAGCGTATGTAATACCGACAGGTGGAGCCAAACCTGGACCTTTGGAGCTTAGGGCATGAGCCTCTATTGCATGAGCTAAAAGCCAGCTGGCTCTCAGCTAATGCCATAGAGCAAACTCATTCTATTTCTCCCTGTAAGTCAGAGGTCTCCAACCTTTTTAAGCACAAGATCACTTTTGGAATTTAAGTCAGGCCAGGATCTACCTCAAACCCAAATACCCCTGCCCCGCCCCTTCTCCGAGGCCCTGCCCTTGCCCCGCCCCTTTGCTGAGGCCTCACCCTCCTCACTTTGTGAAGATGGGGTACAGGAGAGGGGGACCGAGTGATATCAGCACCCCCTGCCTCTGTCTCCCCCACTCTGCATAATAAGCAGGATGCTCCTGGGAGCAGCTCTGAGGCTCTGGGCAGGAGCAGCAGGGCAGTGTGGGGAGGAGCAGCTGAAGTACTGGCACGTGATAGCCTCCCAGCCAAACTAGTCAGGATCACCTGTCCAAAGCTCCAAGATCTTCTGGTAGAACCCAGTAGGTGTGTGGGTTACACTCACTTCAAGGTTCTGTCTGTCACAGGTGCCTGAGGACCATGTGGTCACATGATGTTTTCACTCATGATAGCTGGCTGCCAATGCAAATACAAAAAATAACCCATACCTGGAGGAGTGCCTGTCTCTGAGACACATTTCTTTTGTGCCAAAGTGCCCTGAACCAAACACAAGAGGAAATAAAAAAACCATCTTTAACCAAATCTTTTAAATCTCAAATTAAATCTGACCCCAAATTGTTGGGGAGAAAAAGGCCTTATTTGTATCTAAACCAGTTTGCCCAATCTCATCAACCTAGCAGTGAGCCTGTTAGTGCCTGAGACTGACTAGCTCTTTAGAGGAATGACTATTAGGATAACCTGGGGCCACTGCTCACCATCCTGACCAGTATCATCTCTGAGTCTTCTTGCATGTCTCTGTGTGTTTGTCAACTAGACTCTCAGCCAGGTCTACACTGGATCTGGAAGGTCGGCTTAAGGTACACAACTCCAGCTATGCAAAATGCGTAGCTGGAGTCGACTTACCTTAAGTCAAGCTGTGGCAGCATCCACACTGAGGGTGGCTGACCGGAGAAAACACTCCTGTCAACTTCCCTTACTCCTTGCAAAAAGAGAAGTACCGGGCGCCGGTGGGAGCTGCCCTCAGTATTTGATTTACAGGTCTATACTAGAAGATCGACCTCCGGGGCATCGATCTTCCAGTAAGTATAGACGTGCCCTTAGACTGTAAATTCTTTGAGGCAGAGACTGCTTCTTTGCTCCATGTTTGTACAGCGCCTAGCACAATAGGGTCTCTGGGTGGGACGGCAATATAAATTAATACAAATGACATGTTTGTTCAGTATGTGGTATGATGGAACCCTGATCCTGACTGCAACCTCTAGAGTCAGAGATTTGTATAGATTTTAAGGCCAGAAGGGACTATCAGATTAGCTAGTCTGACTTCTCATATAATACAGGCCATAGACTCTCAGGCCTGGGCTACTTTACAGGGGGAGATTGATCTACGTTATGTAACTTCAGTGGAGTACCAGAGTCAATGCGAGAGCAATTGGTGGTCGATTAATCAAGTCTATACTAGACTTGATAAATCGACCCCTACTGGATTGATCACTGCTCTGTTGATCTGACCGGTAATGGAGGCATAACCTCACTCTTTAGGTGCTAGCCTAATATGTATAGTCCAAACCTACTTCAAATATCTAAGTTCTAATATAAAATATAATGTGCAGAGAGACATGACACAGACCCTGGTTTTACTAATAAAAAAACCCGCAGCAGCATTTATGAATTTGTTATTGCTTGCCAGATTATTCACCATAAAAACAAAACAAAAAAATGCAAAACCTGAGCTCTGAAGCATTTGCAACATGAAGTGATTGCATCCCTGCCGAATCATACTGCCGTTTAGTTCCCTTCTTTCACCAGCTGTTTTATTCCCACACTTCTCATCCTTTAAATTAAAAAACAAAGCATAAATTTACCCTTTATATGAAGCAAAATTCAGATTAATTTCCTGTAAGTGCTGTCTAGTGACTAGGCTGGTAACTTGGAGCCAGTGAAGTAAATCAAAGATAATTCAGATGTATGAAACAAGGATATCTTGCTTAAAAAAAAAAAAGAAAAAAAACCCAGAGGGGGTATTTGTTTTAGAGGAAAGAGATGGACAAAGGTTTATGGAGAAACTCTATTAAAGTCATCAACCTTCCTTTGCTTAAGGTCAAAAAACTTACAGTACCACTGGAATAATATGATATTAGAAATGAGTATGAACAGCCATCTATTTTCTTGCTCATGTCGTGTTTATGCCTGGGGTCTTTTTATTTGATCATTGTACTATTAATGGCCTTGAACTGTTGAACAAGCTGTGCTATTTGCAAAAGTAAAATAAAAGGTGTGAAGTATATGGTGTGGAGAAGGGGTATTCCAAGTGCAGTATATCATGGCAAGCAATTTGGCATGGTTGACATTGATTTATTGTGGTGTTTTGGGGTAAAAGAGGAGAGGGCAATCTATTGGGAAAGTAAATTCAACAAAATTAAGCCATCAGGGAATGAAGTAAGATGCAGAGTACAGTGGGCTGAGATGCTGGCGGAGGGGGGACGGAACACTCCCTTTCCTTAATTTTTTTAGCCGCCTGCAGATAACAATAAGAGCCTTTTATTTCTCAGGCTATACTTTGGTAACGATTTGCATTACTTTGCTCATCAGAAAGTCAGGGGGCTGCATGTTCAAGATCGGAAGGCATTCACCAGAACCAATGCGGAGTATTTATGATACAAAGAGAGGGAAAGGAATTTCTTTCCCCCAGAGGGGATAATGAATCGGAGAGAGGGAATTCACTTATGGCGACTTGAAATTAGTCATGGCAAGTGTTAATGGGAGTTTGAGAATGCATCCCTTTTGCAAGTCATTTATAGTGACGGCTAGTGACTGATAGAAATTACAGAGACGCAGGATCCTGGAGGAAAGAATTCCAAAGTTCTGATCTCATCCATGACGCTGACTTATCTGGGGCTCTAGGCAACTCATTTCTTTGCCTCAGTTTCTCCATTTATAAAATGGAAATAATGCTTAGTTAAGGCTTGAAAAATCCTGTGTTGATATAAAGTACTACACATATACTAGTTATTATTTATTTCTAGCACACAGCATATTGTGCAGGACAGAACACTTCCTGAGTAACTTATTTATCACAGTCATGGATATTCTTTTTACTTATAAAGCACTCATGATGATGAAGAGTTATTTGTATTGTGGTAAGCCCTAGTGGCTCCAAACAGGATCAGCCCTCTATTTTGCTAGGTGCTGCACAAACACCCAGGAAGGCATGGGTCACTCCTGTGATGGAGTGGACTAAGCTGCGATGCCCACTGCAGGATGCTCGAGGCCTTGCCACATCCCACCCCAGTGAGAAGAGCAGAAGAGAGGTCCTCCAGGCAGGATAGAGTGGCTGCCTCTGTGGTGACCAATCAGGGCCCAGCAGACCAGTATAAAAGAAGGTGCTGGGCTAGGGCCTGCTAGTTTCTCTCAGGGTATGTCTACACTACAAAGTTAATTTGAACTAACAGCCGTTAGTTCGAATTGACTTTAATAGGGGTTACACATACAAACCACTAGTTCGAATTTAAATCGAACTAGTGGAGCGCTTAATTCGAACTAGGTAAATCTCATTCTACGAGGAGTAACGCCTAGTTCGAATTAAGTAGTTCGAATTAAGGGCTGTGTAGCCACTTAATTCGAACTAGTTGGAGGCTAGCCCTTCCCAGCTTGCCCTGGTGGCCACTCTGGGCCAAACCAGGGAAACTCTTCTGCCCCCCTCCCGGCCCCGGAGCCCTTAAAGGGGCACGGTCTGGCTACAGTGCTTGTGCCAGTTGCAAGCCTGCCAGCACCCAGCCAACAGACCCTGCACCTGGCACAGCATGAGCCAGCCACTTGCTGCCACCCAGCCCTCCACCTCGTCCCAGGACCAGGCTGGTGGCTCCCAGGAGCCTGCCCGGGGCCGCAAGAGGCAGGCGCCCGCCTGGTCTAGTGCGGAGATCGTGGACCTCATTGAGGTTTGGGGGGGGAGGCCTCCAACGTCCACGATCTCCGCACTAGGCACAGGAATGCGGCCGTCTAGGGCAGGATAGCTGCCAGCCTGGCCACCAAAGGCCACATGCGAACCCAGGAGCAGGTTTGCATGAAAATCAAGTTGGTCCAGTGAGACCCCCGACCCTGAGCCCTGAGCTTAGAACATAAGAACATAAGAATGGCCGTACTGGGTCAGACCAAAGGTCCATCTAGCGCAGTAGCCTGTCTGCTGACAGAGGCCAGCACCAGGTACCCCAGAGGGGATGGACCGGAAGACAATGACCAAGCAATTTGTCTCGTGCCATCCATCTCCAGCCTTCCACAAACAGAGGCCAGGGACACCATTCCTACCCCCTGGCTAATAGCACTCCATGGACCCAATCTCCATGAATTTATCTAACTTCTCTTTAAACTCTGTATTGGTTCTAGCCTTTACAGCCTCCTGTGGCAAGGAGTTCCACAGGTTGACTATGTGCTGTGTGAAGAAGAACTTTCACTTATTAGTTTTAAACCTGCTGCCCATTAATTTCATTTGGTTTCCTCTAGTCCTTATATTATGGGAACTAATGAAGAACTTTTCTTTATTCACTCTCTCCACACCACTCATGACTTTATATACCTCTATCATATCCCCCCTCAGTCTCCTCTTTTCTAAGCTGAAAAGTCCCAGTCTCTTTAGCCTCTCTTCATCTGAGACCTGTTCCAAACCCCTAATCATTTTAGTTGCCCTTTTCTGAAGCCTTTCCAAGGCCAACATATCTTTTTTGAGGTGAGGAGACCACATCTGTACACAGTACTGAAGATATGGCGTACCATAGTTTTATACTTCCTCCTCCTTCTTCCCCGGCTTCCCCTTCCAGCTCCCTCCTCCCAGGTTTCCCCTCCTCTCCCACCCTCTCTCTTCCCCTCTCCCACCTTTTCCCAGTATCCCCAGAGGTTAATCCCCCACCAGTTTTGTTAAATAAAGAGAGTTTCTATTTTTGAACATATGTGTCCTTTATTTTTTACATCAGGAAGGGGGGCTAGGGAGGGGTAAGTGGAAGGAGGTGAGGGAGGAATGGGGCACGAGCCCCCGATGGGGAGAACTGGGGTGGCTCTGCGGGCTCCTCGGGGTGGAAGCCCTCCTGCAGGGCCTCCTGGATCCTGACAGCCCCCCGATTGACCCCCCCCCAGATGGCAGCCTGCGGCAAGTGCAGCCGGGCTGATGGCCAAGTGCTGTGATGTGCCGAGTGTGGGCACTCAGGGCACTCCAAGACAGGACTGCTTTGCTGTCCCTCATTGAGTTAGACAAGCAAGCGGGGAACCCTGAGAACTGTCTGTCCGGGGTGGGGGTCGGGTCCCTTTAAGCACAGCCCTCAGCTAGCCTGAGGCAGCAGCTCCATACTCTAAGTCCTAACCTGATGCCCTGCCGGCACTGGTTCTGGCCAGCCTTAACTTCGGTTCAGGGTCCACTCAGTGTGGACATGCTATTTTGAATTAGCAAAATGCTAATTCGAATTAGTTTTTAGGTCTAGATGCACTCATTCAAATTAGCATATTTCGAATTAACTAATTCGAATTAAGTTAGTTCGAATTAGTGCTGTAGTGTAGACATACCCACAGGATCTAGACCCAGGCAGATCTATGTACTGACTGGGAGAACAGCAGCACTGTGGACAGCTCCAAGTGCAAGCTGAACTTTAGGCATGGGTGAGGCCCAGGTCCAGTGGCCAAAGACTAGCCACAAGCTGACTAGAAGAGTTGATAGCACCCTGGACAGGGTCTATTGAGAACCCAGTCTCAGAACCCTGAGACGACCAGATGGAGCAGCATCCTGGGGAAGTGGCCCAGGGAACAAAGAAGTAGCAGACAGCGGAGACTTGTAGCAGACACCTGCTACTTATAGGGTCCCTGGGTTGGGACCCAGAGGAGTGGGTGGGCCTGGGTCCTCCCCAGCCCCCCAGCAGCCACAGCATGGGGGCAAGAATTAGCCTGGTCCCAGGCCATATACCAACATTTCCTCTGCTGCAGATGGCCAGGCAGGGAGCGTACCAGATACTCCTCAGCCACAGAGGGGCACTCGCAAGCAGGGAGGCCCCGTTATACTGCCCTAAAGACCTTACTGTCTTGGGCTTTGATTCTATAGCGATGCATGTGACTCACTTTAAACTTCTGAGTAGACCGATGAATTCTATGGGCTTACTCCAGGGTGTAAAGCTAAGCACATGCATGACGTGTGCAGGATCAGAGCCTAATTTATGCCACTTATTTGAAAGATCAAGACCCTTTACAAAAACAGGATTTCAGATAAATGCATAAATTTGACGGAAAATATGACTGTTTTTCAGATGATCAGCCATGGCTTGGATTAACAAGGTATAAGGGAATTATTTTTTATTGTGTTACTTAATAAAAATGAATGTGCTAGCTGCACTCAAAAAACACATGCAATCATTTTAATCAAACAAAATAATTCACAAGGGACTGTTTAATTTTGTAAAAATTGTGCAATTTGTTTCTTGTGAGCAGGATAGGACATTTTGCCCTGGTCATTTTGCCATTATTTCGAAATAACAAGCGGAGCATCCACATTACCAAGTCTGTTGTTTCAAAATAACAGGCTGGTTATTTTGAACTAATAACTCCTGCTTTCTTCCAGGAATAACGCTTATTTCAAAATAGTTATTTTGAAATAGTATTACTGTGGACTCTCTGCTGCTGCTAGTTCGAAATAACTACTCCCCAGAGTAATTCAAAGGGCATGTCTAGACTGCCCTCGGCTTCCGAAAGAAGATATGCAAATTCAGCATGAATTTTCATATCTTCTTCTGATCTCTTTTTCAGAAGAGGTTATTCTACAAAAAAAGCAGTCTAGATGGGGGTTTTCGCACAACCCCCCCTTTTTTGAAAGAACCCTTATTCCTCAAAAAATGAGGTTTACAGGCTTCTTTTGAAAAGGGGGGGGGGCTTGTGTGAAACCCCACATCTAGATTGCTTTTTTTTCCAAAAAAACCTTGTCCGAAAAAGGGATCAGAAAAAGATATGCGAATTTGCGCCTAATTTGCATATCTTCTTTTGGAAGCCAAGGGTAGTCTAGACGTGCCCAAAGTGATTACTCCTCAGTGTTTCGTGGGGCTCTAAGTCGAGGTCACGAGTCCATATTAATGGAGCCTGCCTCGGACTAATTTCGAGGCTTTCTCGTGGTGTAGACACGTTCTTTCGAAATTATTATTGAGGGAGTTATTATTTCAAAATAACTTCCTAGTGCAGAGATGCCCTTCATCTGCTTCCACTTCATTTTTTTTATGAAGCTTTTGTGGAAAGGGACAGATTTTATTTAAATACCGAAGTCACATTATAAACATATTAGATCAGGTTGGTAAGGTGTTTTTCTATCTGTCCAGGTATTTCTTTGGCACCCAATGATACAATAGCTGAGCACCTCACACATATGAATACATTTGCCCTCACAACCCTATCTCAAGCAGGGAGGAGTGATGTCATCACTCCATTTTAAGGATGGGAAACTGAGTCACTCTGAGAGAGTGTGATTTGCTTAAAGTGATAGAGGAAGTCTGTGTGGCTTGGGCTATATTAGACCAGGCAGGCCGGTTTAAGGTACACAACCCCAGCTATATGAAATGCAAGGTGAGAGGGGGCGGCTCTGTGCTCCCAGAAGGGCTGAGGCTTTGGGTGGAAGGGGCAGGATGGGGCAGCCAGCTCTCCACACTGCCCAGAGCACACCGCTGTCCACCCCCACTGCCAGCCCTCAGCACCGCCCAGAGCACGGCGCTTCCCCAGCCCTCAGAGCTGCCTGGCATGTGTGATGCTCCGGCGGCAATTTAAAGGACCTGGAGCTCTCACCACTGCCGGACCTCGGCGAGTCTGTTCTCCTCCATGGCTTGCTATTTTAACCCTTTGACAGGAGTGATTGCTCACCAGCTTTGCCTGTGTTTTGACACCCCTCCTTCCTCAGTACAAAGTCAGAGGAAACAAGCAGAGGAATGGGGCACAATGTGAAGGTGACAGGACTTGAAGGCAGAATGCTGCTGTTCCAGCCTATTTAGTGGAACAGCATTTGCTGCCTTTCTAGGCTCTTTGTGTGGCTAGAGAAGGGTCTTGGCCATCAGATGGGTGCACATGCAGACTCAGGGTACGTCTACACGGCACAGTTTATTTCGAAATAAGCTATTCCAGAATCGTTATTCCAAAATAGCTTATTTCGAAATAGCACGTCTACACTGCAGGGAAGCCTCAAAATGAGTCCGAGGCAGGCTCCCCTAATGTAGACGTGCTATCTCGATTTACAGCCCCAGGAGGCACCGGGGAGGAACAACTTAGAATGGCCCCGGTGAGGGGCTATTTTGAAACAGCAACAGTGGAGCGTCTACACACGCCTTATTTCGAAGTAGGTGTTATTCCTCATAGAATGAGGTTCACAGATTTCTGAATAAGCCGTCCGTTATTTCGAAATTATTTTGAAATATCGGAATGGCTGTGTAGACGCTCGCATAGTTATTTTGAAATAATGGTGCAGTGTAGACATACCCTCAGCGATACCTCTCTCCCTGTTGCTACCTCCCAGCCTATCTTGTATGTGGCAGTCTCTCCTGGGGCACACAGAGAGCCCAGACCACCACTTTCGTGGCACATTAGGCCACTCCATGGAGCATCTTTGGGGCAGAGGATACTGGTGAGGCTCCTTGAGGGGAGCCGCACTCTCTCTGCAGAGCAAGCACAAGACCTGTGAGTTGCCTCCAGTGCTGTCAATGGCCTGTATGCGCAGAAGTTAGAAATCTCTAAGAACTGATGGCTGGCTGTGTTGCCCATTCGTGAATTCAGCAAGCCTTCCCCAGCAGGTTGGGTTGTGAAGCACAGCTCGGCTTTTATCTTTTATAAGCGCCTCGACTGTAAAATAAATACCTGCAGAGTGAGGCAAAAAATTACTAGTTAATATGGAAGATTAAAAGCATCGCTTTTGAATCTGTGGCGTATTAGTGCATTTTAATACATCTTGAAGATTACCATAAATTATTGCGTGAGCCTTGTTGGAGGCGGAGGAATGTATTAATAGACTCATTTGGAGTAGATTTTCAGGGATACATATTGCCTCAGGAATGCAAGACCAAGCCAGCTTTGTTTTCCTCTCGCTCCACGTGCATCTGTGTTGAGTTTAAAATCAAGATCAAGCCCACAGAGACAGATAAAACACCCAGGATCTTGCACACTATGGACTGATGCTTTGCTCTTGTGAGCACCTGACACAGAGGCGCTATGCACCAGACAACATGCTTGATTTCCTTCCCAGTGTGGTGTGGTTATAAGGACAGAACTGTGCTTATCTGAGGAACATCAAGTCAGAATTTTCCAGTATTCGTATATGCTTTTCTTTCTTTTAAAGTACATTGTTTAAAGGAAGATCTTTTTCATGGTATGTTTGCAACCTTCACCTTTACCTTCTAGGGGTTTCTTCTGGAACACATTTCATCTCCGTTGAAGTACTTTTACCTCAGCATCTATAGAACACATTTCTAGACAGAAAAGCAGTGAAACCCAATGATGATGGGCGCAGAAAGAACGTGTAACGCTGACTTTAAATAGATGCTGGCAAACTACAGCAGGGCCATTTGTGCTGCTGTTCAACAAGCTGTGTTAGCCCTTTCTCATTGTCAGCTCCCATTTTTCTGGGGTTTATCAGCCATCAAATATCTGCTGAAAGTAAGCAGATGAGGCCTCAATTCTCAGGAGAGACATTCCCCCGCCCTCCCTCCGGTATTTATTTTTAAATCAGATTTGATTGGAATTGTTTTTCGGCTGGTTACAAATAAAGCATGCCGAGAGGCGGCCTGTTTGAGATGCTTTTTGCGGGTTCAAAGTCATTCCACACAAGAAGAGATTTAAAAATAAAGCCGCATTGCTAACTCAGCGCTTGAAGTATCACCGCTCTTATAGCCATACTGAGAAGCAGTAATGTGGGAGCCAGCTGGGAAAGTCGCAGTTAAATCATGTCAGCTGTGCTTGTGCAACACATTATTATTTCATAGGAGGTTCGACTGGTGAGGATGAGGTAATTAATAGGCCAAACAGACCCTGCAGAGTTGATTCTAGGGTCTGGCATGTGCAGCCCGTCCTAAAATATGCCTCATTCTCTACTCCCCCTAGAGATTGGGCTGTCTCCGAAGGCTACTCTTTTATTCCCATTATACCCTAAATAAGGGATTACAGTATTTTCTGCCCAGCTATAAGAGTGAGTCAGGGATGCTGGAAAAATTTTTATAGCAGGGGTTCTGACAGCTGTTGTACCAAACCGTAAACCCTGTATGTAGTGGAAACCACTTCAGGCCAGGGGGTGCTACAGCACTCCCTTCCCCCGCACCCCTGGTTCCAGCACCTATGAAGGGCGTCTGTTTTTCACCAAACCAAGCAAGGATATTAGGTACCCAAACTCTCTTTAAAGAGCGTTAAGATTGTGACATGTATTGACAAGTGCCAGGAAATAGAGTATCAGAGGGGTAGCCGTGTTAGTCTGAATCTGCATAAACAATGAGAAGTGCTGTGGCACCTTCCAGACTAACAGATTTATTGGAGCATAAGCTTTCGAGGGCAAAGACCCACTTCGACAGATGCATGTAGTGGAAATTCCAGGGGCAGGTATAAATATACAGGCATATGAAAAGAGAGGAGTACCAATCAAGACGAAGGCCAGAGATAACAAAATCAATTCAGTCAGGGAGGATGTCACTTCTAGCAGCTGATGTGGAGGTGTGAACACCAAGGGAAGAGAAACTGCTTTTTGTAGTTGGCCAGCCATTCACAGTCTTTGTTTAATCCTAAATTGATAATGTCAAATTTGCAAATGAATTGTAGTGCTGCCATTTCTCTTTGAAGTCTGTTTTTGAAGGAAATAGAGTGTTATTGACTTGGAAAGTGTTGGGTTACACTCAGAAATGATCTGTAAAGCGATATTGGTGCCATTCCCGTGCACACCATTCAAAATCTTTAGACTTAAATCTGTTTAACGATTGGGCTGAATTGGTGGAGGGCGGGGGGCTCGCCCTACTTTAACTTGCCTGCTCCTCATAGTCACTTTCCTTAATTTACTATCCTCTTCTGATCTTTCAGTGTGAATTACGCCAACCTATATTTAGAAGAGGAGAGGATGACTAGACAACTCCTGTCTCCGATCAACCCAGGGCCACATCCAGAATTCATGGGCCATGTTCTTTGCTGTGTGAATTGACTGAGTTTCTTTGACTTCAGTGGAACACTGCCACTTTACACCAATGGAGAATTTGGCCCCCATATGTCTAGCCCTCCTTGTTTGGACAAGTGAGTCAGCCCAAAGCAAGGCCTTTCTGAGAGGAATTAAAAGATCAAAGCAAGAAAGGGAAAATGCATTGATTGCTGCTTGTTTCTCCACTGCTGCTGACTTTTTCCAGGTGGAGGAATAGACTGGATCCATGGAGTATCCCAGCCACTGTGCAGAATGGTGAACATGACTACCACACATGGCTATCAAGACACTCTCCACATAAACACTCTGCAGCAAATGGAAGTGCTTTGGAGTTTTTTTTTTTAGCTCCAGCTTTAAAAGTTCCTGCTGGTCTCCTGGATTACTACAGGTTGTCATAACGATATGGCCCTTCTAGACATGGAGATTATTATTATGGCCTGTTAGTTTCATAGTCACTTTCCTTAATTTACTATCCTCTTCTGATCTTTCAGTGTGAATTACGCCAACCTATATTTTAGAAAGAGGAGAGGATGACTAGACAACTCCTGTCTCCGATCAACCCAGGGCCACATCCAGAATTCATGGGCCATGTTCTTTGCTGTGTGAATTGACTGAGTTTCTTTGACTTCAGTGGAACACTGCCACTTTACACCAATGGAGAATTTGGCCCCCATATGTCTAGCCCTCCTTGTTTGGACAAGTGAGTCAGCCCAAAGCAAGGCCTTTCTGAGAGGAATTAAAAGATCAAAGCAAGAAAGGGAAATGCATTGATTGCTGCTTGTTTCTCCACTGCTGCTGACTTTTCCAGGTGGAGTGAATAGACTGCGTGATCCATGGGATATCCCAGCTATCAGCAGAAGGAAAGAACATGACCACATGGCTATCAAGAGACACTCCCACATTAATAAACACTTGTAGCAAAATGGAAGTGCTTGGAGTTTTTTTTTAATCCAGCTTTAAAAAGTTCCTGTTCTGGGTCTCCCTGGATTACCACAGGTTTGTCATAACGATATGGCCTCTAGAGACATGGAGATTATTATGGCCCATGCTGGTTGGTTAACATATTGACTGACTACCATGACCCTCAAGCAATGGAACATCACCCCAGAGGCACAGGAGAATAACTATCTCCACTAGTGGAGGGAGGGGGTGTCTGTTAGCTAGTCTCCAGATATAGCAAGTAATTAACTGAGCAAGGAAGTGCAGTTTAAGCAAGAGCCAGCTATGCATGCAGCTACACATTGCAGATCCACAGTTGTATTTTTCGGAATGGTCAAATTAGGCAACTTTTAAAAAAAGGAGCCAAGGGAAACCTGTGCGTTTCTATGTCAAGCAGAGTCCCATGCTGTGTAATATCCAGCTTGGAGAATGAATGCTAAATTGCATACCTCGCGTGTACCGCATTTCAAGGAACACCACTCATTTTAGTCCCAAAGATACTTACATTCCACACAAATTGGGTGTGTGGCCCCACTTTTATTGTTGTTGTTGAGAACGGCATTAGAAATGAAGAGCCAGGAAACAAAGACCAAAGAAAGAGTGAGACAGTGAAGGAACGAACCCCACCGCCTTTCTGTTTGCTTCATGAATTGATCTGAGTCTTTGTTTATATCACATCTCATATTTGGACCTCGGCAGGTCAGGAAAGATGAGATCATTTTACCATTATATCCACTGCTCATGAAACTCAATCACACAAATCACGTTAGGGGGAATATTGACCCAAGGGTCACATAACCAAGAACAGAAACCAGTCCATGTTCCTTTTCTCCTGAACATTTCAAATTTACCACATTTCCTATGAGCATGATGATATTCATCTGACCATTTTTTTCCTAGCAGTTTTTGTTAATGCTTTAATATAAACCCCATCTCTTCCTAAAGAGTTGCTTTGTTTTTGGAGGTGCTTTTTCTGCCATGCTGGGCCTAGATTTATTTACGGTATCAGAGGCGTAGCCAGCATTAATATGGATACTATATTTTCAGTGCCTCCCCTTTACAAGGACATTTATGAAACCTCCACTTAATACTTAGCTGCTTTACTATCCTCCCCCGTAACGTCATTTCTAATTTTCTTCCATCACAATCTTCCTTCCTGCAGCATCTCTAGGATTTACATTGTTGTAAAATATTCCAACTGGAGTGGAAAGTAGCATTTCATTTTTTTAAATAATTCCTTATTTTCTTTATGGGTCTTCTGGGAATTCAGACTGCAAACATAAATTCCAGATTTCCGAGTCTTGAATGTCTGTGTTGCCAGCTGGATCTGGAGTTCTTCATTCGGAAGGGTCATTTACAACCTCTTGTAGCTAATCTGATGTGGAGCAAAGAAGGAACACGAATGGACCATCAAATACTGGTATGAAGGTACATGTACATGATCAAGCTAAATAATATCCTGACACAATCATTGGAAATCAAGACAACCAGCTGCAGAAAAACCTTGTGGAGTTCAGTCACTGAAAACACCGGGAGAAACCAGATAAACTCATGCTTATCTTCTGTGATGCTCCGCAAAGCAGGAGAGTTGGAGACTTCATTACAGGTTCTACAGCTCCCTCAAGCATCAATATCATATGAGTCAAACCCTGCAGGACATATCAGATTGCTCAAAGTACACGCATCCATTATCAGTGATGACAGCCAGGATGGAAGCATTTCAATAATAGGATATGGTGCAGTGTTGAACGCAGTTGCATATTTGAGGTGGAGCTGCTGCAGTGTATGACATCCAGTACATTTTTTCTGCATTATTAGTATGTAATCATCTTTGTGTTCTTGTCCACTGCTTATAGCAGGAGATCTGGTATGTACTCATGGCTGTAGTAATACAGTGTACAAATGTCACTAGAAAAGTATGGCTTGCATTACACTGTATATTTAATTCCTTCACATGCTCCACTACTACTTTATTTCTCTGCTTTATATTGACTATAATTAAAAAAAGTCTTGTCCTGTCATCCCCCCCTTTTTTGTTATTAGATGCCTTGCAGACTTTCATTCAACATTAATATTTTGGAAGTAATGTCCTTTTGCTTTGTAGATTTCCCTTAAGAATGCAGCATTTATTTAATTAACAAAATAAAAGAGCATCACACAAATCAGAGAAGGAAAAGTTTCATTAAATCAAAGACCTGGTCTTGCTTCCAATGATTTCAATCCTTTCTGCCTTGTTCCCTCAGCTAGGGTAGGATCACTGCCTATGATACGTTTCCTGGTGCTTTGTCCAGCCTCATTTTAAATATCCCAAGTGAAGTAGCTATCACCCATTGAAATCCTACGGTACATTCCATTGCAAGATTGAGGCTACGTCTACACTGCAGGAATCTGTCAGCAGAGGCAATGCAAATGAAGTGCTCATTAGCATATCTCACGCTCTTATTTGCATAGTCTCTTTCGATCCGTTTTGCGGAAGAGGTTTTTGCGCAAAAAACCGCAGTGTAGATGGGGCCATTTTGCGCAAAAAACCCCTTTTGTGCAAGAACCATTATTCCTCAAAAAAGCAGGTATACAGGATCTTGCGCAAAAGGGTTTTTTGCCCCGTCTACACTGCATTTTGTTTCCGGAAAATCCTCTTCCGCAAAACGGATTGGAAGAGACTATGCAAATGAGAGTGCGAGAAATGCTAATGAGCGCTTCATTCGCATTGCCTCTGCCGACAAATTCCTGCAGTGTAGACGTAGCCTGAGAGAGATGGTGAAAACCCACTGGCCCTTCTGTGATGCTGGCAAACCAGGTGCCAGCGCATGATAAAGTCCCATTGCCTCACTTGAATACTGAGCAATACATAGCTGGAGTCAGTCTGGTGCTTCTCTGTGTTAGCATTGTTAAAATACGTATTAGAGTTATAAAATGTGCTTAGTATTTAAACCTTATTGAACATGTGTGTGTTGCTGCCTGCCTTAATTGCATTTATAACATCTGTATGCCATACTGCAAGGTCATCTTTGAATAGTTGTATTATACGCCTCTGTAGGGTGTGTAAATCACCAGATAAGAGAGAGAAATTAATTGGTGTGAAATGCTGGCCTCCAGCTGCAGGTGCTGTGCCCTGCCCCACAAGGAAGGCCCATGAATCCCAGATGAACTATTGTGGAACATCAAAGAGGACAAAAGACCTTTTTTGTTGCTCTACTCCCAAATGAAGAGGAGACATGCACCTAAATTCCTTCCATCAGCTGAATTTGCCATTTGAATGGGAAGGGTTACAAATGCCTGGCAAAGAGGAATTATATCTTTATGCTGCTTGGACTCTGAGAGGGTGGGATTACTAAGCATAAGCAAAAGGTCCACAGAGATTGCTTGGATTATCCCGAAAGGACTTTTAGAGCTTGTTTCTCATAGAAGTTTCTATTATTTTTGAAACTTACAATGTTAACTCATTTACCTGCTTTAGCCATGTGAACAACTCTCTTATTTCTTTCTCATATGTAATAAGTCTATTATGGCTGCAAGCTTTATCTTTGGAGTGAGATCCAATGTGCAATTGACTTGGGGCAAGGGAGTGGTCACTGGACATTGCTGTGATATTTGGTGTAAGGACCATCTACCATAAAAGTAGGCTTACCTGGGTGGCATGACAAATCAGAGTACCCAAAGGGGCTGTCTGTTAGGGTGTGTCTAGACTACATGGCTCTGTTGATGGAGCCATGTAGATGAGTTTACTAGACATAGCAAAATGAAGTGGCGATTTAAATAATCGCCGCTTCATTTACATCAAAATGGCCACCGCACTGTGCCGATCAGCTGATTGTCGGCACAGCGCGGTAGTCTAGATGGGGATCAGCCGACCCCAGAACCCTTTGTCGTCAGATCCTGTAAGCCTCGTTTCGCGAGGCACAAAGGATCTGACGATAAAGGGTTCTGGGGTCGGCTGATCCTCGTTTAGACTACCGCGCCAGCCGACAATCAGCTGATCGGCACAGCGTGGCTATTTTGATAAATGAAGCGCGATTATTTAAATCGCCGCTTCATTTTGCTATGTCTAGTAAACTCAGCTACATGGCTCTGTCAACGGAGCCATGTAGTCTAGACACACCCTTATAGTGCAAGAGTACACTTGATAATTGCTTGGTAAAATCTGTGTCTAGACTACATCCCCTCTTTCGACGGAGGGATGTAAATTAGACACTTCGAAATTGCAAATGAAGCCGGGATTTGAATTTCCTGCACTTCATTTGCATAATCGCATCATGGTGCTTTTTCGAAAAAGCACTATTTCGAAAGTAAAACCATGGTCTAGACATGGTTCTTTTGAAAAGGGTAGGCTTTTTCGAAAGATCCTGTAAACCTCATTTCTTGAGGAGTACAGGATCTTTTGAAAAAGCCTGCCCTTTTCGAAAGAACCATGTCTAGACTGAAGTTTTACTTTCGAAATAGCACTTTTTCAAAGTGCCTAATTTACATTCCTCTGTCGAAAGAGGCATGTAGTCTAGACACACTGTAAAAGTATAGAACTCACAGCCAATTTGGGGTCTGTGCCTCAGTTCTTAACAGTCTGCTCTGAGGTTGGCACTCATGCTCTTGAGTCAGTGCAAGATAGTTGACACTTTTCTTTTCACAAAGACCCATAACCTGAGAATAATGGTTCATTCAGTTAAATTGAAGGCTTACACGTTTAGAAGAAATATAAGGTAGTCAGGCTGTGGAATTTCTGTCTCTAGGAAGGTCATGAAGTCAAATACTGTAGCTAGATTTTAAAAGGGCAAGAGATAATATTATGCCCGTTAATAACACTTCCAATTACGTGTACTGAAAGGATGGTAGTCATATCTCTGGCTGATCACAGCTGAAGTTAGGAAGGAATTTTTCCTTTATAGCAAAGTGCAGTAAAGGATTCTCACTTACTTTGCTGACTCCTTCAGAGATTCCTTCGCCACCCCATGTGGCAGAGCCCAGGCACCTGGATTACTCACCCAATGGCTGTGGAGGCCACCAGGGAAACCACATTACCATCTGCTGAGGAGGCTGCCTGGATGACAATACCCAGAGAGAGGTGAGACCAATAGGCCGGTTGGTTGTTCACTTGTCTTGCCCACCCAGGGGCTACAGACTGTTTGCTGCTTTGCTCTGACAAAGGGGGGAGGTAATCCCCCTGATTTCCTGCCCCACCCAGAAACCTGCTGGGCTACAGTCTTACCTTGCCACACTGAGACCAGCTGGCTACTTCTCCAGAGGACTTGGCTGTTTTGGGTGGCCCCAGCCAGGGGCTTGCTGAGCTAGAGACTAAAGACTTCATCTGCTCCACCCAGGAATGATAGCTTGACCTCTGCAGCTATCTATCGTCTGCCCGCTAGGCGGCTTGATACAGACTGCTTGACTGGGAAGTGACTGTCTAGGAAGGAGAACTGCAGAAAGGGATCTAGGGGTCATAGTGGACCACAAGCTAAATATGAGTCAGCAGTGTGACACTGTTGCAAAAAAGGCAAACATGATTCTGGGATGCATTAACAGGAGTGTTGTGAGCAAGACATGAGAAGTCATTCTTCTGCTCTATTCTGCACTGATTAGGCCTCAGTTGGAGCTTTGTGTCCAGTTCTGGGCACCACATTTCTAAAAAGATGTGGCGAAATTGGAGAAGGCGCAGAGAAGAGCAACAAAAATGATTAAAGGTCTAGAGAACATGAGCTATGAGGGAAGACTGAAGGAACTGGGCTTGTTTAGTTTAGAAAAGAGAAGACTAAGAGGAGACATGATAGTGGTTTTCGGGTATCTAAAAGGGTGTCATAAGGAGGAGGGACCTTGGTCTCTGAGGACAAAACAAGAAGGAATGGGCTTAAACTGCAACAAGGGAGATTAAGATTGGACATTAGGAAAAACTTCTTAACTATCAGGGTGGTTAAACACTGGAATAAATTGCCTGGGGAGGTTGTGGCATCATCATCACTGGAGATATTTAAGAGCAGGTTGGACAGACATCTATCAAGGATGATCTAGATGGTGCTTGGTCCTGCTGTGAGGGCAGGGGACTGGATTTGATGACCTCTTGAGGTCCCTTTCAGTTCTAGTGTTCTATGATTCAATGACTGGTAGTAGCTCAGAATTGCCCACTCAACAGGGAAGCCTGATGATAGACTGATGGAGGGAATACCTCCCCATGGGACTGACATAAGTGGTCTCAGCCCCACCAAAGACTTTGCCTGTTAGAGACCCATTGTGCTGTACTATACATAGTAAGACATACGCTCCCACAGAGCATATACAATCTAGACAGGTCAAAGACAGGAAGGGGAAAACAGAGGCACACAGATTAAATGAATTCCACACAAGACCAGAGCTGGGACTAGATCCTAGCTCTTTTGAGCTCCCAGACAATATCTGACACTGCCTTATTTTATTATCATCAGTCTTAATTGCAAGCATCAAGAGTATGTTCAGTGCTGAATAAGACACAAAATATAGACAACTCCCGGCCCTACTCGGTTTATACAATGTAAACAAGATTGACGCAGACTAGGGAGCCTACTCTAGCAAGCCCAGAGGGGGAACTCACCAGTTATATTTTTGATACCACTATTGAAATTATTGACTCACTTCTTTGAGGCAGTAGCGAAGTAGTGAGGGTTTAGGCAGGATCTATAAGACACAGATGACCGGGGGGGCTGGAATTGGGAAGAAATCTGTGCACAGGGCTCTGGTGAGAAAAGATACAGAGACAACTCTGGCTGATCAGAAAAAAAACGTGTGTACATTTTTGATACCTGACTCCCGTGTGCAGAGAATAACTGTCTTTTCCAACCTCCCTAGGGAATTTTCCAGAAATGTCCAGTTTGGGCCTAAACCTCCCACAGTCTGCTGCTCCAATATGGCCTTCCCACTCTGTTCGAGTTTCTGAGATGAGGTGCGGTCTGTCCAGCAAGGCCAGATATGTAGGATGAACACAGTCAGTCAGAGAGGCAGAGAGGATTATCGAGCCCCTGGGCAAGGTGTCAGGGGGCACGGCTTCGCTCTCCTGGAAAGGGCGGGGCCTTGGAGAGAAGGGGCGGGGCTAGGCGCCACCAGGCCTCAGTGCCACCCAGAACCCCCCTGCACCACCCCACCAGCCAGGCCTCAGCACAGCCCGGGGTGCAGCAGCAGTTCAAAGAGTCTGGGTCTCTGGCTGCCACTTCGGCTGCAGTAACTGTGCCAGCTGCCAGGAGCCCCAGGGCCTTTTGAATCCCCGGGCCCTGGGGAAGCTGCCCCATTTGCCCCCCCTGCCTGCAGTCAATAAGAAAAAGGGTGTTTTGAGCTTTAGGATTTTCGTGGTCCAAATAATTACAGGTGTTTTCAAAAGTGTTCCGAGGGCAGAGCACATGTCATCAAGAGAGCGGCTGAGAATTACAGAAATGCAGGACCAGAAAAGACCTGGATAAGTCATGTAGTCCAGGCCCCTGCATTGAAGCACAGCTACGCATTACCCAGACTTGGAGGCCAAGGAAAGCGCAGAAGGGCTGTGCATGATTTCTAGCAAGTTACCTCCCACCTAGGTCTTCAGAGCTGTGGGGAGGTCAGGGGTTTCGGAGAGAATACAGAAAAATTCTCTGTATCGCTGCACATACAAAGAAACCTGCAGACAAAGGAGGGACGTTATACCCTGCAACATGTAGCAGCTCCAGTGATAAGCGGAGATATTCTGTAGGGGTTAATGGATGGTAGAGAGACAGGCACAGAGATTTACTCAAGGGCTGTGTCTAGACTGGCAAGTTTTTCCGCATAATCAGCCGCTTTTGCAGAAAAACTTGCCAGCTGTCTACACTGGCCGCTTGAATTTCCGCAAAAGCACTGACTTCCTACTGTAAGAAATCAGTGCTTTTTGCAGAAATACTATGCTGCTCCCGTTCGGGCAAAAGTCTCTTTTGCGCAAAACTTTGCGCAAAGGGCCAGTGTAGACAGCTGAGATTTGTTTTCCACAAAAAAGCCCTGATCGCGAAAATGGCGATCGGGGCTTTTTTGAAAAGCGTCCGTGCCAATCTAGACGCGCTTTTCCGAAAATGCTTTTAACGGAAAACTTTTCCGTTAAAAGCATTTCCGGAAAATCATGCCAGTGTAGACACAGCCAAGGGGTAATGGAAACCAGGGCTGTGGTCTCCCAGATGCATCCCTATCCATGAGGCAATTCAGCTTTTTGCACAGACTCCTATTTTTAAAACTACTGAAACCACCAACTCCTTTAATACAAGTCACCCAAACAGCTACAGATAACTATGTGATATCTAGGCTGGATTTAAACCAGGGTGGGCAAATACTGGCCCATGGGCTGGATCCGGTCCACAAAGGTTAGTCCCTAGAAGGCCACTTCTGCTATATTTACCTGTGCCTCCACAGGTACAGGCGATTGCAGCTCTCATTGGCTTTGGATCGCTGTTCCTGGCCAGTGGGAGTTGCAGGAAGTGGTGTCCCAGTCTGTGCCACTTCCCACTGCTCCCATTGGCTGGGAATGGTGATCCACAGCCAATGGGAGCTGTGATTGCCTATACCTCAGGTGGCACAGGTAAATGCCTGCCAGGGGCTAACCCTGGTGAACTGCCACTATTTTATTTCCCACTCCTGATTTAAAGTTGTGTCCCAGAGGTAAAAGCCTTTATGTTCATTTACCAGATCCCAACAAGATGGAGCAAAAAAGTTGAACTAACAGCTCTCTGATGCTCCTATCTTCTAAGTCACCACAACCGCTTGACAGAAGGAGAAACAAAAGTGTAAAAGCTTGTAATTTATCTCTGGGGAGAAAGGCAGTGTTTCCTTTTAAAATAAGGAAAAACACTTTCATAATTTATAAATCAAAGAATAGCTCCAATGCTGGCCCCCCTAACTTAATGAAATATCTTGTTAATTAAAACAACTGTCTCTCAGATGGCTATTGATTTGCAAGCTTTTCGTCCAGGGACCCGGCAATTTCTCCTGAACAGGAAGCTTGATAAACAAAAATTAAGCTGAACATGCAAAACATTTCCCTGCTTTCTCTGTACCCAGTGCGGTCAGCTATTCAAAATATGCAAGGCAGTGATCTTTACACACCTACAAATGAAAGACAAAACTAACAGCAGAATGTTTGTTGGAGGAAAGCATGCCTATCCTATTGAAATTACTGCTCTCTGTAGAGATCCTAGGGTATGTCTAGACTACATGCCTCTGGCGACAGAGGCATGTAGATTAGGCTACCCGGCATAGGAAAATGAAGCGGCGATTTAAATAATTGCCGCTTCATTTAAATTTAAATGGCTGCTGCGCTGTGCCAATCAGCTGTTTGTCAGCTCAGCGCGCTAGTCTGGACGCTCCGCGGTCAACATCAAAGGCATTTGTCGACCTCCCCGCTATGCCTCGTGGGATAAGGTTTACTGGGGAGGTCGACAAATGCTTTTGATATCGACTGCAGAGCGTCCAGACTAGCGCGCTGAGCCGACAAAGAGCTGATCGGCACAGCACGGCAGCCATTTAAATTTAAAAGAAGCGGCAATTATTTAAATCGCCACTTCATTTTCCTATGCCCAGTAAACAAATCTACATGGCTCCGTCGACGGAGCCATGTAATGTAGACATACCCCTATTGGCTAATTAGCTAAGAACAATCAAATTAGGCCTCTGCAACTGGAGAATTTTTTTTTAGCCAATCACTACCAAATAGTTTGCTCTATCAATAGGTAGATATTATGGCTGCCTCTCATGCCAATGAATCTCAGAACACTTGCAGTTAGGAGCCACATTTTGGAGTCACAATCAAAATCCACCTCTGGTGGAAGACAGCTGCTGCTCACTGCTATGCAGCCATTAGCAGAGGGAAGTGAAATAGAATTTCATAGCCAAGCGATGTGGCAGATGCAACGGTTTTCCAAACAGCCATATTCTTGCCATTGGTGCCAAGGAATCTTTAATGACCCTAAAGGGAAGTTATAAGCCGGGACAGTCAGCCAAATGTTATTGGGATTAAATAAGACCTAGTCAAACTTTTACTCAAAACTTAATCAGGTTTGGAGAATTTTTTTCATTGGCACTGCTATGTTCCAGCTGGGTTGTCAACCAAAGGCTTACGAAATCTCACAAGAGATTATTGTCATGAGACTTCTAATCCAATTATGCATACTCCAGAAGTTCAGATAAGGCTCCAAACTTCTGACTGCGTTTCCCAAATTAAACCTCTAATGCGTCTGAGGTTTGCACGTAGCTAGTCATCAGACTTTGAAAACATATGCCAAAAAAGTTCAAGGTTTTTGATGCTTTCTTGAGCTGCTGAAAAAAACTTCTCGATATGAGGCCTACACATGACTGTTCTAGGGTTGAGAATATACAGTAATGAATCAAAAAGAATAGGCTGGTTTAAGTCTAATGTTAGGCCAGTTGGACTAACCACTGTATTTGAACAACAATACCTTCATCTTTTCTTTTATGGGTTATATGTGCTTATTTGCCCATCCATTATTGGTTGATAAGATGGCATAAACTTTCTTGAACCTAAGTGCAAATCAAGGAATACTCATGACAAATTTTAGCATGTCAGCACCAATGTTCCCTCTAATTTTTCTATTGATGTGGGGAATAAATTTTGTTATCTGCACCAAGGCATGTGTGGATGTGCTGCTGGCTGTGGAAGCTGTGAGTGTTTTGTTAATCAGCTGGATGGCGCACAAATCTCTCCTGGGTGGCTGCCCAAGCACTCCTCTTACAGGGAACACATATGTAGGAGTAAAAGAATTATAACAATGAGTTCGTTCTTGTGATGGGATTCCTAAGCTTTAAAAAATTGATTGACGGAGCCACGTTCAGAGGGGATCAAGGAAAAACCAATAAACTCTAAATAAATGTAAAGGGAGGAGAACCTACTGCAGAAGGTTCTACAATGGACATTATAGCTATTCGGTCATATCTGTAGAATGAACGACGAGCGAAAAGTTAAGACCCTGGTATTCGGCATAATGGATGGGTAGATGATATAGTAGATTGGTGCGGAGTTAGTCTACAGAAACTAAGCCACTCCACATTGGACAGGGAACGATGGAAGGAAATAGTGAGGGAGGCATTGGACACCAACGGGCATTGAGCTCGTGGTTGTTGATAATGATGATGAGCTAGTGCAGCTCAGAGCAAGCCGGTCTTGTCATTAGGGCACTGGGTTAAGTCTCTGGAGATGTGGGTTCAATTCTTGGCACTCCTAGGGTATGTCTACATTAGTTCGTTACTTCGAGCTAGGTAGGCAAATGAGGCGACTGGAGTTGTAAATGAAGCCCGGGATTTAAATATCCCGGGCTTTATCTGCATGTTCCCGTCTGGTCGCCATTTTGAAATTTCACTAGCCCGAACTCACTGCCGCGCGGCTATACGCAGCAGTAAAACGTTAATTTGAACTAAGTCCTTAGTTTGAATTAACTGTTACTCCTCATTCCAGTGAGTTCGGGCTAGTGAAATTTCAAAATGTTGACCGGATGGGAACATGCAAATAAAGCCCAGGATATTTAAATCCCGGGCTTCATTTGCAACTCCGGTCGCCATATTTGCCTACCTAGCTCGAATTAACGAGCTAGTGTAGACATACCCCTAGAGACTTCCTTTGTGATCGTTGACTAATCTTTCCATGCCTCGCTTTCTCAGCTGTTAAATGGGGATAAATATACTTCCTTTATTTGCCTTCTAGAATCAGAGAAGTGTTGGACTTGAAGGGACATCAATAGGTAGTCTAGTCCAGTCCCATGCACTCAAGGCAGGATACATAATAACGAGACCACCCCTGACAGCGGTTATATTGTAAGTGACTCAGTGCAGGAAATTGTCGCCTACTATTTGTTTGTACAGCACCATGCATAGAATCATAGAATCATAGAATACTAGGACTGGAAGGGACCTCGAGAGGTCATCGAGTCCAGTCCCCTGCCCTCATGGCAGGACCAAATACTGTCTAGACCATATAAGGAGAGTCCACTCTCAGCTGGGGCCTCTAGATCCTATTAATACAAATAATAATAAATGACATATGCCTTCTTCTGAGAGCTTTAACTAGTACATTGAGATAGGTTAGACTAAGACAGTTGGGAGCTTGCGAACAGGAACAGCTAACAGGGAGTTTGGAGAGGGAGTTTAGAGGGGGAGGTTAGAGGGCACTAGTGACTTCTGACCTTCTTTAAAACATAACTCTTATAATAATCTATATTCCAGAGGTTTAAAAAGAATCCCAGTTTATACTTAAACTTATTCATTAGAAAATGGAGACAGAAGCCCAGCAGCAGAGTGGGGCTATCCTGTTTATTGCGCCGAGTGTAACATGTATGATTACCTGCCCTGTGGGCGGGTGGCGACGTGGTGCACCCGTTGCAAGGAGCTCCTGACCCTCAGAGACCGAGTTCGGGCTTTGGAGGCCAGGGTGGCTGAACAGGAGGAGCTAAGGGAGGTAGAGAGATATGTTGATGAGACTTTCCGGGACACTGTAGTACTGTCCCACCTCTCCAGTCTGAGAGCCCCAGTGCTCTTAAGGAGGATGAAAGTCTCAAGGAACAGAGCATTCAATGGGAGCAGAGGAAACCATCCCGTAGTTGGGACCCTTCTCCCAGAGGATGTTGCGGTATCCTCTCGCACTGAGGATACCTCTGAGGGGGAGGGAATGCCAGTTAGGAAGAGGCAGGTGTTAGTAGTGGGTGATTCGATCGTTAGAAACATAGATAGTTGGGTTTGTGATGACCGGGAGAACCGTATGGTCACTTGCCTGCCTGGTGCGAAGGTTGCGGATCTCTCGAGGCATCTAGATAGACTTATGTGTAGTGCTGGGGAGGAGGGTGGTCGTGGTACATGTAGGTACCAATGACGTAGGGAAGGGTAGGAGAGATGTCCTGGAGGCCAAATTTAGGCTGCTAGGAAAGAGACTGAAATCCAGGACCTCTATGGTGGCATTCTCAGAAATGCTTCCAGTTCCACGCAGGGCCAGGTAGGCAGGCAGAGCTTCAGAGTCTCAATGCGTGGATGAGACGATGGTGTAGGGAAGAGGGGTTTGGATTTATTAGGAACTGGGACACTTTTGGGAGAGGGGAGCCTATACAGGAAGGATGGGCTCCACCTAAACCAGGGTGGAACCAGACTGCTGGCACTAAACATTAAAAAGGCCAGAGAGCAGTTTTTAAACTAAGAGATGGGGAAAGCCGATTGGTGCGGAGATGCACGTAAATCGGAGGGAGACTTCTCTTAGAGGAGAATCCATTGATAGAGATTCTCTAAGCTGTAGTCAGAAAGAGAGGAGGGAGAGGGCAAACCATGGGCCAGAGCAGACAAACAACCGCATACAAAGGAATCCAATGCATCAGGGAAGGGCAGACAAATAAGCAGTGGCAAATTTTTAAAGTGCTTCTACACAAATGCTAGGAGTCTGACTAATAAGATGGGTGAACTAGAGTACCTAGTATTAAATGAGGAGATTGACATAATAGGCATCACTGAAACCTGGTGGAATGAGGAAAATCTGTGGGACACAATCATACCGGGATATAAAATATATCGAAAGGATAGAGCAGGCCGGGTGGGTGGCGGAGTGGCACTGTATGTGAAAGATAATGTAGAATCAAATGAAATAAAAATATTAAGTGAATCAACATGTTCAATAGAATCGCTATGGATAGTAATTCCATGCTCCAATAATAAGAAATTAGCAGTAGGGATATATTACCGACCACCTGACCAGGACAGCGATACTGACATTGAAATGCTGAGGGAGATTAGAGAGGCTACCAAAATAAAGAACTCTATAATAATGGGGATTTTAATTACCCCCATATTGACTGGATACATGTCACCTCAGGAAGAGAAGGAGATAAAATTTCTCAATGGCTTAAATGACTGCTTCTTGGAGCAGCTAGTGCAGGAACCCACAAGGAGAGGCAATTCGATTTAGTCCTGAGTGGAGCGCAGGATCAGGTCCAGGAAATAACTGCAGGACCGCTTGGGAATAGTGACCATAATATAATAACATTCAACATTCCTGTGGTGGGAAGAACACCTCAGCAGTCCAGCACCCTGGCATTTAATTTAAAAAAAGGAATTACACAAAATGAGGAGGTTAGTTAAACAGAAATTAAAAGGCACAGTGACTAGAGCCAAATCCCTGCAAGCTGCATGGAAACTTTTAAAGACACCATAATAGAGGCCCAACTTAAATGTATACCCCAAATTAAAAACATAGCAAGAGACCTAAAAGAGTCACTGTGGCTTAACCACCATGTAAAAGAAGCAGTGAGGGACAAAAAGGCATCTTTTAAGAAGTGGAAGTCCAATCCTAGTGAGATAAATAGAAAGGAACATAAACACTGTCAAATCAAGTGTAAAATGTAATAAGAAAAGCAAAAAGATTTTGAGGAACAGCTAGCCAAAAACTCAAAAAGAAATAACAAAATGTTTTTAAGTACATTAGAAGCAGGAAGCCTGCTAAAAACCTGTGGGTCCCTAGACGATCGAGATATAAAAGGAGCAATCAAGGACAATAAAGCCATTATGAGAAACTAAATGATTTCTTTGCTTCAGTCTTCACGGCTGAGGACGTTGGGGAGATTCCCAAATCTGCACTGTCCTTTGTGGGTGATGAATCTGAGGAACTGTCCCGGATTGGAAGTGTCATTAGAGGAGGTTTTGGAACAAATAGAAAAACTTAATGTTAACAAATCTCCGGGACCGGATGGCATTCATCCAAGGGTTCTAAAAGAACTCAAATGGGAAATTGCTGAACTATTATCTGTGGTTTGTAACCTATCCCTTAAATCGGCTTCCGTACCTAATGACTGGAAGGTAGCCAACGTGACACCAATATTTAAAAGGGGCTCTAGAGGCGATCCGGGCAATTACAGACCAGTAAGTCTAACTTCAGTACCGGGCAAATTAGTGAAACAATAGTAAAGAATAAAATTGTGAAGCATGTAAAAGAACATAATTTGTTGGACAAAAGTCAACATGGTTTCTGTAAAGGAAATCCTGTCTTACTAATCTATTAGAGTTCTTTGAAGGGGTTAACAAACATGCGGACAAGGGGATCCAGTAGATATAGTATACTTAGATTTCCAGAAAGCCTTTGACAAGGTCCCTCACCAAAGGCTCTTGTGTAAATTACATGGCCATGGGATAAGAGGAAGGTCCTTTCTTGGATTGAGAACTGGTTAAAAGACAGGAAACAAAGGGTAGGAATAAATGGTAAATTTTCAGAATGGGGAGGGTAACTAGTGGTGTCCCCAAGGGTCAGTCCTAGGACCAATCCTGTTTAACTTATTCATAAATGATCTGGAGAAAGGGGTAAGCAGTGAGGTGGTAAAGTTTGCGGATGATACCAAACTGTTTAGGATAGTCAAGACAGAAGCAGACTGTGAGGACTCCAAAAGATCTCACCAAACTGAGTGATTGGGCAACAAAATGGCAAATGAAATTTAATGTGGATAAGTGTAAAGTAATGCACATCGGGAAAAATAACCCCAACTATACAGTATGATGGGGGCTAATTTGGCTAAGACAAATCAGGAAAGAGATCTTGGAGTTATCGTGGACAGTTCTCTGAAAACTTCCACACAGTGTGCAGCGGTCAAAAGGCAAATAGGATGCTAGGTATTATTAAGAAAGGGATAGAAAATAAGACCCAGAATATCTTACTGCCCCTGTATAAAACTATGGTACACCCACATCTTGAATACTGTGTACAGATGTGGTCTCCTCACCTCAAAAAGATATTTTGGCCTTGGAAAGGGTTCAGAAAGGGCAACTAAAATGATTAGGGGTTTGGAACGGGTCCCATATGAGGAGAGGTTAAAGCGACTGGGACTTTTCAGTTTAGAAAAGAGGAGACTGAGGGGATATGATAGAGGTGTATAAAATCATGAGTGGTGTGGAGAGGGCCGATAAAGAAAAGTTATTTATTAGTTCCTAAATAGAAGAACTAGAGGACACCAAATGAAATTAATGGGTAGCAGGTTTAAAACTAATAAAAGAAAGTTCTTCTTCACACAGCGTGTAGTCAGCATGTGGAACTCCTTGCCAGAGGAGGCTGTGAAGGCTAGGACTATAACAGAGTTTAAAGAGAAGCTAGATAATTTCATGGAGGTTAGGTCCATAAAAGGCTATTAGCCAGGGGATAAAATGGTGTCCTTGGCCTCTGTTTGTCAGAGGCTGGAGACGGATGGCAGGAGACAAATCGCTTGATCATTGTCTTCGGTCCACCCTCTCTGGGGCATCTGGTGCTGGCTACTGTCGGCAGACAGGATACTGGGCTAGATGGACCTTTGGTCTGACCCAGTACGGCCGTTCTTATGTTCTTATGTTCTTATGACTGTAACGCCTAAGTCTAAAATTTTGGAGCAAATTACAAAGAATTATTCTTAATATGTAATGTACACCCTTAAACAGTACACCAGACTTGGCCTTGATATAATGGAGTGCAGTGCGGAGTCTTTCATACTGTATCTTTTATTGCTTTAGAAGCTGTGGAAGACACACGCCGTGTGATACACAGCTCATTTTGCTGAAGCTTTTGCTGAAGATCTTATCAACTGATCCCCAACAAAATCCCAATGCCTTTAGTGCTACATTCAGCTCATGTATGATTCATTCAGGCACTTTCACATGCTATCCAGTGGCTGAGACTTAGCCTTCCTCTTAGACAGAAAGGAAACACCGCAGGCAGCCCATGTGTGCGTTCAGTTTGATACCCTCAAGAGTATTTCTCCATGAATCTCGTTCTTGGGCTGGATTCAATCCTCATTGAGAGACTCCGGTTAGCTTCAGTGAAGCTGGAAATGCATAGAAACGCATTGTTACTCCAAAACAATGACATTAGCAACATCCCCACGCATCTTGCATGCACCGTGCAATTCTCTCTGACACCTGAATTGGGGATTTAGCCAGCTTAGAGGATATTTGCCTTCAAAGACCCATTTCCAAGTGTTGCCTTTGAAGAGACGATTAATACTCTTTTTTCTCTCTCTCTCCTTTCTTGAGTCTCGCTGCCTTATTGGCTGTCCATCTCTTTTCAAATCTCCTTTCTGCCTTATCTCTAGCTCTCTTGCTGCGAGTGGCCTTATGTCTGAATGCTTGAATTTATTCAAAACCGAACTGCCTCAGACTTGAATTTTCTGTAATTTATACTGCACGCTATCTGCAGTATCATGCCATTTCACTCAGCAACAAGTCTGAGAGTCCCTGTACAAAACACACTGGCACTGTGTATGGGTTCACAGAGGCTGTAACCTGAAGCCCGCAGCTCTGGGTGGGAATAACGCATCATACAGCAAAACAGAATGAAAAATGGGATACTGGAGTGAAGGCCAGTAGTTTTCCATTGTTTCTTCCCCTGATTCTTCTCTCTGCCCTCCTCACTTCCTTTTCTTCTTTCCCTTTCTTTTCCAGCCTCCCCCCATACTTGAATACATTAAATATATTAGCAAAGGGATTTACAAGTTGTAGGCCAATCATTGGGAATGGCTCATCATCTTTCATCTCCTCCCCTGCCCCCCACTCCAGTCTACTCTCCCCTTGTTTATCGACAACCTTTGCTTTAGGCCCAACACTACAAGATGCAAAGTACTCTCCGCTGCTGTTAAAATCCACGGGAATAAGCAATGGAATCCAGCTCCCTGCAAAAGCAGGCTTTTTGATCCTTAATGCAGGGACCCGGGGTTTCCCAGTGAAGCACTGGGCATGTTTATACAAATAAATAGAATTATTCTATATTCCATTTAACATGAGCACGAGCATTTCAGGGATAAAGCAGTAAATCCTGCTTCCATTGGCATCTATGGCTGAGCTTTGCTACTGACTCAACAATCTCTTTTCCTTCCCATGTGACATATACAAGGAGCCTGGTGAAACATTTCTGTTACAAGTGGAAGAAAAGGGGGTAGCACTGGCTGTTCATAAGTGTGTTTGACAGTCAAGCACGTTTTCATTTTATTGCTGCCATGTCCATGCTCCAGAGCGTAAGCCAATCTCTAAGGATTAGAGACCTGGATAAGACCTGCCATGGGGAGCACATTATCCTACGTTTGCCCTGAGGTAGATGGATCTCAAAACTTCCTCTGAAGCAGCTTGTGTTGGCCACAGTGAGAGGCCTGGTTTACATGGGGGAGAAATTCGATTTAAGATACACAGCTCCAGCTATGAGAATAGCAAAGCTGGAGTTGACAAACTTTAAATTGGATGTGTCCAGCGGCCCCCCTGCTGGAGAACAATGGGAGAAACTCTCTCATCAACTTCCCTTACACCTCATGGAGTACTGGGATCAACAGAGCATGGTCAGAGGTTGATAGAGTGGTTCCTTACTAGACTCACTAAATCAAAACCTGGGAGATAGATCTCCAGAGTGTTGATAAGTATAGATGAGGCCAGACAATTTGTATCTCTTACTTAATCCAGTATGGCAACAAGCAGGTTGCTGATGTGCTGAGACCACAGCCTGCCATACTGCCCAACAGCATCCTTGTTTCCTTGATCTGTCTATATCCATCCATTATCTCTTGTCTTAAAGCATAAACTCCTTTGTTTCCTGTTCATACAGCACTTAGCTCAGTGGGGGTCCTGCCCAACGCTTTGGGTGTTTAGGCAAGTAAGTAAGTGAGAATAAATAAACAAACAGTTCCCAAGCTCCTGTGCTGAGAGATGTGCAAAAATAACCCCCTCTCCGTAGAAGCTACAGGAAGTGATGTGCTTGGTGTGGAGTAGGGTTGGCTAATGCTTTATAAACCATAAACAATCTCCCCATGCATTAACAGTGGGTGAAATCCAATTTTTGGGTACGTCTAGATGACATGCCTCTGCTGACAGAGGCATGTAAAATAGGCTATCCGACATAGTCAATGAAGCGGGGATTTAAATATCCTCGGCTTCATTAAAATAAAAATGGCCACCGTGCTGTGCTGGCTCAGCTGATTGTTGGCATAGTGAGCGAGTCAAGACGCGGAGTGGTCGACAAGGGAAGCCTTTGTCGACCGCTCCTGTAAACCTCGTTTCACGAGGCATAAGAGAGTGGTCGACAAAGGCTTCCCCTGTCGACCGATCCACGTCTTGACTCACGCGCTGTGCCGACAATCAGCTGAGCCGACACAGCGCAGCAGCCATTTTTATTTTAATGAAGCCGGGGATATTTAAATCCCCGCTTCATTGACTATGTCGGGTAGCCTATTTTACATGCCTCTGTCGACAGAGGCATGTCATCTAGACGTACCCCCAGTGTGCATGTAGGCTGAGTATAGCCCCAGCATCGTCCTTACCCATATGCAGAATACGCAGCTGTGTAGGCCACGTGAAAACTTGGGGCACCACTGGGTCTTAATGTCTACCCTGTCCTCTTCCTATCCCTGTTCTGTGGCTCTTTTCCTCTGGAGAGGATCTAGTTAACTTAAAAGTGAAAAAAAAACTTGCCAGCTCTATCAGCAGAACATCAAATCTGTGAAAGAGCCATTTAAGTGGTAATAAAGCCATTAAACAGGCATTTGCCAGCCCCAGGTAAATACTGTCAGCTTCTGAATTTACTGTGTTAGTCAACAGGACCTTAGTTTAAAATCTGCTTTAAAATATTTCATGAGTGTGTTGCTGAAGATTATAAAATCACATCTCTAAAAAATCATTATCCCCTCCCCTGGGCAGCCATTGGGCATAGGGGCACCAGTTTAATTGTACTCCGTAGGGTCGCATAAATCTTAAGGATGGCCCTGTCTATCTCTATTGTGTTTCTAGCCTCTTTCCTCCATGTGCAGACGTGTAAAGGGCAGGTTGAGTGGAACCGGTCTCCTGAGTAGTCTAAACACTCAGGACTCTGGGAAAGTTTCAAGACTTTGAAACTGACCCTTGATTATGTCTGTGCAGGTGCAAATCAACATCTTGCACCAGAGGATTTTGGGGAAGCACAGACCCAGATCCAGATCTTTAGTAGAATAAGGGACCTTCTGAGCTAAGTTGGTTGATGCTGAGCCAGAATACAGCTGGTGTCTGTTGGAAGAAAGGTGACCCTCTAGAACAACTAACAGATCACTTGAAGAGCAGGTAGCTGTGAGTCATAGAGGGATTGCAGGCCAGAGAAATGGCAGAACACTATATAGGAATCTTGCACAGTGCCTGCCCACCTTCTTCTGGACGCTTCCAACTCCATGAGCATTTTCGCAAAGACCATGGTGACAGTGGTTTTTATATGGAGATATACCCATCTCATAGAGCTGCAAGGGACCTTAAGAGGTCATCAAGTCCCACTCCCCTGCCAGGACCAAGTACCATCCCTGACAGGTTTGCCCCAGATCCCTAAATGGCCCCCTTAAGGATTGAACTCACCACCCTGGGTTTAGCAGGCTAATGCTCAAACCACTGAGTTATCCCTCCCCCCCATAGTGCCTTACCATCGTTCAACAGGGCCGTGGTAACTCCATCCTATAGAATTCACTATTGTATCAAATTAAACTTCCTAAGCATTCCATGCAGTGACATTGAGTGCTGGTAATAACATCTTTTGAGTAATACCTCATAAGTTCACATCTGAAAGCAATCCAGGTAATGTGTATTTCAGTGAATGTATTTTTGGGATCAAAATAGGCAGGCAGAAATAATGTTAGTTAGGATTGCTTCACAACTGCAATCATCAGGGAAAATATTTTTTTCCGCAGCAGGAAAGAACTAGGCAGTAAGCCACTAAGAGGTTTAATTACTAGATGACATTAAAAACAAAGCAATTTAGTCCCAATTAGTGCTATAATAATTTATTTATAAGATGCCAGTATATGCAGTTATATTCTATAATCCATTTACTCCAATCCTGGTAATTTCTGTGCCCCATTAAGCGGTAAAATAGAAGATCATGAACCCACAGTGCTACTTCTGATCACGCTATTAGATTGCACTCACGGGTTGGTGCTGATTTCTTAAAGTGCTTTTGGAATAATTTATGGGCTAATTCCTTTCTCTTCTATGATGCAGATATGAAGAAGCCCAAGAGTGCTGAGATCACATATATTTATGAGTGACATTTCAGACGTGGTCTGCCCTTCCATTTTCAATTGTTTCTATGGCCCAGATCCTCAGAGGCATTTAATGGCCATTGATTTCAATGGGAGTTAGGTGTCTAAGTTCCTTTGATGATCTGGGCCCATACTCTTATTATGAAGTACTGAGTGAACTCATGATCAAATAACAAGAATTGGCAACTCTTAATTTGGAAGACAGTTACAGTGACCCGTTTTGTGAGAGTGTTAATCAGTGACTAGCAAGGACACTGTGCAGCACCCTGCAATGCACCAGAGTTGACATTCACCGGGAGAAAAGCTTTGTCACTTATTCCTTTAAGATGGGCCTTAGATAGGACCGATGAGGTACATGACCCTCATAGTGGCCTTTAGCACAGGGTGAGTTTCACCCTCTATGGTGAGAATCATAGAATCATAGAACACTAGAACTGGAAGGTATCTCAAGAAGTTGTCAAGTCCAGTCCCCTACCCTCATGCCAGGACCAAGCACCATCCACACCATCCCTGATAGATGTCTGTCTAACCTGCTCTGAAATATCTCCAGTGATGGAGATTCCACGACCTCCCTAGGCAATGTATTCCAGTGTTTGACTACCCTGACAGGAAGTTTTTCCTAATGTCCAACCTAAACCTCCCTTGGGGCAATTTAAGTCCATTGCTTCTGGTCCTATCCTCAGAGGCCAAGGAGAACAATTTTTCTCCCTCTTCCTTGTGATGCCCTTTTAGGTACTTGAAAGCTGAAAGAGAATGACTAGAAGGACTGAATAACAAGGGAAGATGAAATGTCACCTAGGAGAAGATATGGACACAAAGACAAAGAGCATCTACAACATCTCATTTTAAGTCCCAGTTCAACAAAGCCCTGGCTGGGATGATTTAGTTGGGGTTGGTCCTGCTTTGGGCAGGGGTCTGGACTCAATGACCTCCTGAGGTCTCTTCCAGCCCTAGGATTCTATGATCTTTCTGAATTGGTCCTTCATCTACATCCATGAGTGTTCTGATGGTCGGCTACGTGTCTTTGAAAAGTACAAGCATGATGAAGCGAGCGTAATTCTTTGCAATATAACCAGCAGCAATGGGATGACACCAGAAAAAGGAACATTTAAGTTGCAGTGGTGTTCAAATGGATGTTCTCTTCCCTACCCCTCCAGCCTGTTCTAGGGGAGAGCAGTAGCAGGGTAGCTCACATGTGCTAAAAAGGAGGCTTCCAACAATCTGTGCCCCTGTTTGGGCTCTAAGACACCATCTAGCCCAGTGTTACTTAAACTTTTTAAGACTGAGGAACACCAAACAAAAAAAAAAAAAAAAAAAAAAAAAAGGGGGGGGGGGATGGGAGTCAGGGGAAAGTTATTGAGGAAAAAAAATGTCGCCTGCCCCTTTAAGGGCAGCCATTTTGAATTATGTTGTTCTCCGCAGCACACCTCCAACTGCCTCATGGCACACCGGTGTGCCATGGAACACAGTTTAAGAAACACTGATCTAGCCCCTAAATGTTGCCAGGATGGAGCGAATGGACTGTAATTTACAAATACATGTACCAGTATTTTATTAACAGCATAACACCAATGTCTAGGCCATGGTGTCCAACATGCTTGCCACTAGCCACATGTGGCAATTTGGCCATTTGGTGTGGCTAGTTTGCTATAGCAGTAGTCACTACCGTGGCTGCTGCTTCAGAACTGGTTGGATATTACGGCTCTAGAGCATTAGATGAACACACACAAATAATGACGATGATCACTATTATTTGGTGATCAGACGTCACAATGGTGGGTGAAATATAGGAGCTTAGGGAGAACATAATAAGTAACAATCATAATAAATAATATATTGCCCATTTGTGTTTTCAGCCCTGGTTATTTCTTCTGATTGTATCACATATGTGAAAGTTGAAGACTGCCTTCCTGCATGTGGTTTTACTTTCAGTACATTTTCTACTCTCACGCTATTGATCCCACTAAAGCAACAGCATCCAACTCCCTCATTTGGGTCATTTATCCCGCTCTCCTCTTAAACAACGTCTCCCCATATTTCACCCCAATCCAAGGAGTCTGGGACAAGAGATGAGCAATCTTCATTACAGACCTTGGGCACACATGCAGCAAAGCATTGCATTGTTGTATGGTGATTGCTATGACTCAGAACCACAACCATGCAGTTTGCATAGAAAACCTGGTTTCAGGGATGATTTCGTTAAAAAAACAACAACAAACCCTTTCAAAAGGAAACTTCAGCACTTTCTTTCATCCTTAAATTTGACACTTTACGTATGGGCCTTAACAAAGATGCTAATTACCTTAAGCATTACAAAGATAGCTTCCCACGTATCACCCCTGATTAGCCATTCATTGGCTCAAATAGCTATTCCCTCCCTCGCTCCCCCTCACCCCACCTTCTGTACTAAATCTGAGTTGTCAGTTTAATAATGCGTTCACTTTTTTCATTGTATTCCTTTGGTATATATGGTCATGCCAATTCTCTTCCAGCATATGATCTGAGGAAGTGGGTCTGGCCCACGAAAGCTCATCACCTCTTAAATCATCTTGTTAGTCTTTAAAGTGCTACATAGTTTTCCCTTTTGTTTTGAGCTTTGGAGAACATCCTTCAACCTGGCCATTATAGAATCCTGGGAAGAGAAGCTGACCACGCATGCCTACCCTTAATGACCTCATTGCTCTTTACAGTGAAATGATAATAATGTTATTTTATTTTTGGTGCAATTTAACCCTTTTCCGACAATGTTCATTACCCCAAAGGCAACAGCTCCAGGGCTCTGATTCAGCGACGCACTTAAGCATGGGGGGTTCCATCTGTATTCAGTAAAACACGTCACCGGGCATGCCCCACACCAATCATTCGTTTCAAGGGATATCATTTATTTCATCTTGAAACTCACATAGAATCGATGTCCTTTCATTTATTATTGGTGACCAGGCCTGCTGATGGGGCGGGAGGGGGGCAGTTGCCTGGGGACCTGGTGATTCAAAGGGGCCCAGGAATCCTGGCCACTGCTACTGATACTGTGGCAGAAATGGTGGCTGGAGCCCCGAGCCCTTTAAATTGCTGCCAGAGCACTGTATCGCATGCTCCTTATGGCGCTGGGCGGGGGGAGGGGTGCCATGCTCTGGGCTGGCTGCCTTGGCCCTGCCTCTTCTACCTGAAGCCCCGCCCCTTGCGTGTGTCTAGACTGCATCTCTCTGCCGACAGAGAGATGCAGATTAGGCACATCGAAATTGCTAATGAAGCGGGGATTTAAATATCCTGTGCTTCATTAGCATAAAAATGTCCGCCGCTTTTTTCGGCACGGAGCTTTAACATAAGAACATAAGAACATAAGAACGGCCGTACCGGGTCAGACCAAAGGTCCATCTAGCCCAGTATCCTGTCTGCCGACAGTGGCCAGCACCAGGTGCCCCAGAGGGGGTGGACCGAAGACAATGATCAAGCGCTTTGTCTCCTGCCATCCCTCTCCAGCCTCTGTCAAACAGAGGCCAAGGACACCATTTTATCCCCTGGCTAATAGCCTTTTATGGACCTAACCTCCATGAAATTATCTAGCTTCTCTTTAAACTCTGTTATAGTCCTAGCCTTCACAGCCTCCTCTGGCAAGGAGTTCCACATGCTGACTACACGCTGTGTGAAGAAGAACTTTCTTTTATTAGTTTTAAACCTGCTACCCATTAATTTCATTTGGTGTCCTCTAGTTCTTCTATTTAGGAACTAATAAATAACTTTTCTTTATCGGCCCTCTCCACACCACTCATGATTTTATACACCTCTATCATATCCCCTCAGTCTCCTCTTTTCTAAACTGAAAAGTCCCAGTCGCTTTAACCTCTCCTCATATGGGACCCGTTCCAAACCCCTAATCATTTTAGTTGCCCTTTCTGAACCCTTTCCAAGGCCAAAATATCTTTTTGAGGTGAGGAGACCACATCTGTACACAGTATTCAAGATGTGGGCGTACCATAGTTTTATACAGGGCAGTAAGATATTCCGGTCTTATTTTCTATCCCTTTCTTAATAATACCTAGCATCCTATTTGCCTTTTTGACCGCCGCTGCACACTGTGTGGAAGTTTTCAGAGAACTGTCCACGATAACTCCAAGATCTCTTTCCTGATTTGTCGTAGCCAAATTAGCCCCCATCATACTGTACGATAGTTGGGGTTATTTTTCCCGATGTGCATTACTTTACACTTATCCACATTAAATTTCATTTGCCATTTTGTTGCCCAATCACTCAGTTTGGTGAGATCTTCCTGGAGTCCCTTACAGTCTGCTTCTGTCTTGACTATCCTAAACAGTTTGGTATCATCCGCAAACTTTACCACCTCACTGCTTACCCCTTTCTCCAGATCATTTATGAATAAGTTGAACAGGATTGGTCCTAGGACTGACCCTTGGGGACACCACTAGTTACCCCTCTCCATTCTGAAAATTTACCATTTATTCCTACCCTTTGTTTCCTGTCTTTTAACCAGTTCTCAATCCAAGAAAGGACCTTCCTCTTATCCCATGGCCATGTAATTTACATAAGAGCCTTTGGTGAGGGACCTTGTCAAAGGCTTTCTGAAAATCTAAGTATACTATATCTACTGGATCCCCCTTGTCCGCATGTTTGTTAACCCCTTCAAAGAACTCTAATAGATTAGTAAGACAGGATTTCCCTTTACAGAACCCAGGTTGACTTTTGTCCAACAAATTATGTTCTTCTACATGCTTCACAATTTTATTCTTTACTATTGTTTCGACTAATTTGCCCGGTACTGAAGTTAGACTTACCGGTCTGTAATTGCCCGGATCGCCTCTAGAGCCCTTTTTAAATATTGGTGTCACGTTGGCTACCTTCCAGTCATTTGGTACGGAAGCCGATTTAAGGGATAGGTTACAAACCACAGATAATAGTTCAGCAATTTCCCATTTGAGTTCTTTTAGAACCCTTGGATGAATGCCATCCGGTCCCGGAGATTTGTTAACATTAAGTTTTTCTATTTGTTCCAAAACCTCCTCTAATGACACTTCAATCCGGGACAGTTCCTCAGATTCATTACCCACAAAGGACGGTGCAGATTTGGGAATCTCCCAACATCCTCAGCCGTGAAGACTGAAGCAAAGAAATCATTTAGTTTCTCCGCAATGGCTTTATCGTCCTTGATTGCGCCTTTTATAGTTCGATCGCCTAGGGGACCCACAGGTTTTTAGCAGGCTTCCTGCTTCTAATGTACTTAAAAACATTTTGTTATTTCTTTTGAGTTTTTGGCTAGCTGTTCCTCAAAATCTTTTTTTGCTTTTCTTATTACATTTTTACACTTGATTTGACAGTGTTTATGTTCCTTTCTATTTATCTCACTAGGATCGGACTTCCACTTCTTAAAAGATGCCTTTTTGTCCCTCACTGCTTCTTTTACATGGTGGTTAAGCCACGGTGACTCTTTTTAGGTCTCTTGCTATGTTTTTAATTTGGGGTATACATTTAAGTTGGGCCTCTATTATGGTGTCTTTAAAAGTTTCCATGCAGCTTGCAGGATTTGGCTCTAGTCACTGTGCCTTTTAATTTCTGTTTAACTAACCTCCTCATTTTTGTGTAATTCCTTTTTGAAATTAAATGCCAGGGTGCTGGTCTGCTGAGGTGTTCTTCCCACCACAGGAATGTTGAATGTTATTATATTATGGTCACTATTCCCAAGCGGTCCTGTAACGGTTATTTCCTGGACCTGATCCTGCGCTCCACTCAGGACTAAATCGAGAATTGCCTCTCCCTTGTGGGTTCCTGCACTAGCTGCTCCAAGAAGCAGTCATTTAAGCCATTGAGAAATTTTGTCTCCGCTTCTCTTCCTGAGGTGACATGTATCCAGTCAATATGGGGTAATTAAAATCCCCATTATTATAGAGTTCTTTGTTTTGGTAGCCTCTCTAATCTCCTCAGCATTTCAATGTCAGTATCCCTGTCCTGGTCAGGTGGTCAATATATCCCTACTGCTAATTTCTTATTTTTGGAGCATGGAATTACTATCCATAGCGATTCTATTGAACATGTTGATTCATTTAATATTTTTATTTCATTTGATTCTACATTATCTTTCACATACAGTGCCACTCCGCCACCCACCCGGCCTGCTCTATCCTTTCGATATATTTTATATCCCGGTATGATTGTGTCCTACAGATTTTCCTCATTCCACCAGGTTTCAGTGATGCCTATTATGTCAATCTCCTCATTTAATACTAGGTACTCTAGTTCACCCATCTTATTAGTCAGACTCCTAGCATTTGTGTAGAAGCACTTTAAAAATTTGCCACTGCTTATTTGTCTGCCCTTCCCTGATGCATTGGATTCCTTTGTACGCGGTTGTTTGTCTGCTCTGGCCCACGGTTTGCCCTCTCCTCCTCTCTTTCTGACTACAGCTTAGAGAATCTCTATCAATGGATTCTCCTCTAAGAGAAGTCTCCTCCGATTTACGTGCATCTCCACACCAATCGGCTTTCCCCATCTCTCAGTTTAAAAACTGCTCTACGGCCTTTTAATGTTTAGTGCCAGCAGTCTGGTTCCACCCTGGTTTAGGTGGAGCCCATCCTTCCTGTATAGGCTCCCTCTCCCAAAAGTGTCCCCAGTTCCTAATAAATCCAAACCCCTCTTCCCTACACCATCGTCTCATCCACGCATTGAGATTCTGAATCTCTGCCTGCCTACCTGGCCCTGCGTGGAACTGGAAGCATTTCCGAGAACGCCACCATAGAGGTCCTGGATTTCAGTCTCTTTCCTAGCAGCCTAAATTTGGCCTCCAGGACATCTCTCCTACCCTTCCTACGTCATTGGTACCTACATGTACCACGACCACCGGCTCCTCCCCAGCACTACACATAAGTCTATCTAGATGCCTCGAGAGATCCGCAACCTTCGCACCAGGCAGGCAAGTGACCATACGGTTCTCCCGGTCATCACAAACCCAACTATCTATGTTTCTAACAATCGAATCACCCACTACTAACACCTGCCTCTTCCGAGCTGGCATTCCTCCCCTCAGAGGCATCCTCAGTGCGAGAGGATACCGCAACATCCTCTGGGAGGAGGGTCCCAACCACGGGATGGTTTCCTCTGCTCCCATTGAATGCTCTGTTCCCTTGAGACTTTCATCCTCCTTAAGAGCACTGGGGCTCTCAGACTGGAGGTGGGACAGTACTACAGTGTCCCAGAAAGTCTCATCCACAAATCTCTCTGCCTCCCTTAGCTCCTCCAGTTCAGCCACCCTGGCCTCCAAAGCCCGAACTCGGTCTCTGAGGGTCAGGAGCTCTGCAACGGGTGCACACATACGCCACCCGCCCACAGGGCAGGTAATCATACATGTTACACTCGACGCAATAAACAGGATAGCCCCCACTCTGCTGCTGGGCTTCTGTCTCCATTTTTCTAATGAACAAGTTTAAGTATAAACTGGGATTCTTTTTAAACCTCTGGAATATAGATTATGATAAGAGTTATGTTTTAAACCTCGTGAAATGAGGTTTACAGGATCTTTCGAAAAAGACTTTATTTTTCGAAAGATCAGCCTCTAGACTGCTGCTTTTCTCCAACAAAGCTCCGTGCCCAAAAAAAAGTGGTGGCCATTTTTATGCTAATGAAGCGAGGGATATTTAAATCCCCGCTTCATTAGCAATTTCGATACATCTAATTTACATCCCTTTTCGGAAAAAGGGATGTAGTCTAGACGTACCCCTTCTGGGAGCACGGAGCTTCCCCAATACAATACCCAGGGCCCCATGGAGGCTGTCAGCTTCCCTGTTAGTGACAATCGTTCCAGTGAAAAATCAAGACTCATGAAACAGAGATTGTGAAGAGTCCTTTAGCATAGGAGAGGAATCTCACACCTTTTAACCTTTCCTGCATGCATCACGGTTTTCATGCACGTCCTTTATTTTGTATCTTTGTCCCATAGTGCACCCCCACCATCGACCTTTGCAGGCTGAAAAGTATGTAAACGTGTCTAAGGCCCAACGATTTCAGTTCAGTTATTCAAGTGTTTAAATGCAGTGCTGACCAGGATGGAGGCTATTCATGTGCTTAGCTGAATACAGACGTCAATTCACGATGGCCCCGCCACCAACACGAGTCGTTATCAGGGCTTGAACTTGACACTTTCCACACTGCAATAAAACCCTCTACCCTTTTAAACAGAGGAGCAACTCTATTAGCTGGGAGCAGTTAGTAAGGTGCCATCCTGTAGTGGACGAGTCACTAGAGATCACGCGCTGTCCATTTTGCTCGTGTGTTACAAACCACCACATTGCAAAGAGGACTGACTATAAAACCCCAAAGAAACTGATAAAGATGAGTGAAATGCAATAAATCCCTGTGGATTGCATTCACACGCATCAAGAATGATTAAAAATCTAGAAAACATGAGCTATGAGGGAAGACCGAAAGAATTGGGCTTGTTTAGTTTGGAAAGGAGAAGACTGAGAGGGGATATGATAGTGGTTTTCAAACATCTAAAAGGGTGTCACACGGAGGAGGGAGAGAAGTTGTTGTCCTTGGCCTCTGATGGTAGGACAAGAAGCAATGGGTTTAAACTGCAGCAAGGGAGGTTTAGGTTGGACTTTAGGAAAAAGTTCCTAACTGTCAGGGTAGTTAAACACTGGAATAAATTGCCTAGGGACATTGTGGATTCTCCATCACTGGAGATATTTCAGAGCAGGTTAGATAGACATCTATCAGGGATTGTCTAGATGGTGCTTGGTCCTGCCGTAAGGACAGGGGACTAGACTCGATGACCTCTCAAGGTCCCTTCCAGTTCTAGTATTCTATGATTCTGTGTGTGGTGGTAAGAAAATCAGGATTTCAAAAAAGTAGCAACCTTTTTTTATCCTATACAAACACTCCTTTAAAGTGATTTTTCTCTTGATCGTGTCTCTTTTGGTTTTGTAAGCCTTTTTATTTGTATAAACAAGGAAGAAGTTCCAATAATTAATTACTGCTTTCCTATAGGGATAGCAGAATATTGACACAGAATTGACTGGTGAAACCAAAAGCACTTGCTAATTTGTTAAAGTCTCTAAGGGCCAGTTGAAATTTTCAGATATATCCTACTTTTATAAGAAAACAAGACATGGCCAGTCAGCTCTTTGGGGAATTGGCAAGCTTGTTATTTATGTATCTATATATGTATATTTTAGGGGCATCTGTCTATCTGTGGGCTCAGCTATCTCTCTGTGAGCCTGTTTGTTCAAGAACTCTCCTCCAAAACGGTAACAGCTAGGACCACCAAATTTGGTATAAAACTTCCTCTTATCTTAACTTAAAACAAGGTCAGGGTTTGATTATGGCAGGAAAATGGCCTGGAATTTGAATGTTTTACATGGAAAGGGAGGGGGCTGATCGAAGGGACATGATACTGCACAGTCACCACTGGGGGCAGTGTTTGTGGGGGACAGCTATACTGCAGAATGATAACTGGGGGTAGCCACACCAGGAAGGGGGTGACCAACTGGGGATGGGGCATGCCATCTTGCCAGCCACCTGCAAAGGTAAGTGGCTCCCCTGCCCTAAACTCTATCCCCCCCAGCCCTAGTGCCAGATTGGGGAAATCCCACCTGCCCGATTGCAGCAGCCCCCCCCCCCCCCGCCCAGAGCACCACTAGGGATGGTCAGAGCAGCCCTGCCCTCTCCAGAACTCACAGGTTCCCCCTCCCCAACACTATCAGGCTGTTCAGCATGGCCACACTGGTAGGCCTGCATGGCCCCCTCCTCCCCGGGCTGGCCTGGGGAGCGCCACTGGGGCTAGCCTGCACAGCTCCCCCTGGGCCCAGGGAGCACCACAGGGGAGCACCACTGGGAGCAGCACAGGTTTCTGTGCCTTCTCCGCCCCAGGCTGGACCCAGGTAAGTCTTCTAGTGTGCCTAGCAAAATGGAGCTGGGTTATATAGGTGCTTCCACAATATAAGTTAACTAATAATTAATTGTTTGTGTTCGCACGTCCTTTATTTCCCACGGACTCATTGTCAGGCTGGCAATGGCTCATTCTCTAGCTTTGCCTTCCAGGATAATGAATACAGCCCACATGTTTTTCAGTTGTCACAGGGTGATATTACATGGCTGGAACATGATGTCATTGGAGTGACATCACTGGTTCTGCCATGTGATCTCTGTGGGCAGAGTCTCACGTTCACATGGAACTTAGTAAAATCAGGCCTCAGATGCAATAGTGTCATAATTTGACATCGGATGATGGAGGCCATGCAGTGACGTGACCTGACGACCAAACTGGTCAGGCACAGAAGTGTGCTGAGGGACTCCACAGGGCACAGAATAAAATCTTCCTCTTGGGCCTTCGTGGGCACATATGCAACTCCTACTTGATGGGCCAATGATTCTAATGGTGAGATTTTATTCTGAACATGTCACGCGGTTCACACAGTTGGGCTGTCTCTCTTTGTGCTAGGCATCATTTCTTGTTGGGTTATCGCAATAGGTTAGGTATAGCTTCCTCAAATTCCTCATGGGCTCATTCAAGAAGGGATGAAAGGCCAACATTTTCAAACTCACTGCCCTAGCCAGTCACTAAATCCACATCTGGACATTAGAACCAGGTGGATTTTGATGAGCACCCACTGTGGTTATTGGCTCAAGGGGAGGCATAGTTGGCACCTCTCTAAACCAGGCATCTTGGTTAGAAACCTAAATCTTGCCTCCTTTTCATAGTTATGCCCTGGGGATTACTGACCAAAGGGAAGGTTTTCTGAGCTGAATTATTCTGGTGAACACTGTGGTTCTCTCTTGTTTCCTGGGTACACTTTTGTCACTGTAAGCAAATTCCCCTTGCCTTTGAGAATGAAGATTGCTTAAAAAGATGTGTGAAATGAATTAATCAGTACAGCGGTAAGTATAGAAGCAAAGTGATCCAAGCCGATTTCTTTTCCCCTAGACATTTCTTTTTCAGCTTCCATATTCTCTTTGTTCAGTACCAAGATGGTAATTTTCAAGACCTTCTTAAAGCACTTATCAACAGGCAGTAATTCCCAAAGGATATTTTGGTGGCAGCAGTGTTTTTTCCCTTCCTGCATCAAAGATACACCTTCCCAGTCTTCTTTCCATCTGCACCCTGGAACTTTTGCATTAGTTTTTGACATTGTGCTTTGTAGTGGCCAAAATAGCAGGCTCTTCTGATACAGTTCTAAGCTAAATAGACTTGGCCTGGAAGATCTGTCTCTCATGTTGTGAGAAAGAAGTGACCCAGCAATAGAAATAGGGATGAGAACTGCAAAAGCACAAAAAAGTCGCCAAAATTGTGCACAAAGCCTCCTCCCCCCACCTCAAAGCACTATTCTCGCTTCCCAGTGGGAGAAGTAGTAAAAAGTGGTCCTATGGACTGAATTGTTTTTTTAACAATTTGAAGTTCAGAGTGAGAGAAAGGACGATATTGTGAGTAGGGATATGGGATTCAAGAGAGCTGGGTTCAGTGTGTAACATCTAGCACAATAATCCCCTGATCTTTGTTAATAATAGAGAAAAATAACTAATCTACTTATTTTAGGTAATTCTCTGACCCACGCACCATGATCTCTGAGTGGCTCAGTCTCTCTCAATATATTTATCTTCAGAACACCCCTGTGAATTAGGGATTATTACCCTCATTTTACTAAGGGGGCAATGAGGCATAAAAGTAAGTTGCCCAGGGTCACAGAGGAAGTCTGTGGCAGATCCCTGGTCTCTAACCCCAGGCTAGCAGCCCAGCCTCTGTGTCACCGTTCCTGTCTTAGTAATAATATATCATTCCAACAACTCATAATCCATTTGAAAGCAACTAATAAATGATATCTCTTCATTTCTTCAGGATAGGCCTGGGGTTTTCTACCACAGCAGCCAATTTCATCATTTACTATATATTTGAGAGGGTCTGTCTGTCTGCTGCTTGTCTGTTTGTTCAAGAACTCGTCCTAAATGGTAAGAGCTAGGACCACCAAATTTGGCATACAGCTTCCTCTTATAATTTAAGGCAAAAGAAGGGTCTGGTTGTACCAGGAAAACCAGATATTCCCGGAATGGGAGTGCTTCTCACATAGCCATACAGAAAAAAGACAGAATCTCCGGGCAGGTGAAAGGGGCTGGAGGGGGTGGCCGCCCTCTGGGACTGCCCCAGCCCCAAACCTCCAACCCTACAGGCACCCTTTAGGGGGGGCTAAAGCTCCCTTCCCAGCAATTGGTAAGGCCATATTGCTAGTTGTTCCCCTTTGTCAGGGAGCCAGGGCAAGTGCACCGTTTGCTGCCTTCCTCACTCTGGCTAGGGAGCACAGGGGGCAGACGAGCTGTGCACTTTGCTCTTGCTTCCTGACAAGGGCAGGAAGGGGAAGAGCAAGCAATCCTGGTACGAATCTGGGGGGGACAACGACTTCAATCCCCCCTTCTCTGCTTACCCTACTACACACACACACACACACACACACACAGAGTCTCCTGCCCAGTGCCCCTCCTCCCCCCAACCTTAACTTCTGCACTCCCCACACCTCCAGCCCCCTGCCTTGAGCCCCCTACTTAAGGACGGAGCAATGCTGGCTAAATGTGCTAGTACAATTATAATTTGTTCACGTCAGTCGTAAGCCCATTTCCCAGTGACATTCCAGAGGGGCTAGGACGCAGCGAACCATAGGACATTGGCCACGTTGCGCTTCTTGGGAAGCTGTTTTAAAAGCAGCAAAGGTGAAAAGAGGCACCTCCACCTGCATTAGCCATGCTAGGGGCTTCCTGCTGGACACTTTCATGTCCCTCGGAGCTCCACAGAACATGCCATTCTGAAGCACTTGCAGGTCAGAGTGGAGAAAGCGGGGGAGGAGCTGCAGGCTTCTTTCCTGGGGGATTTAAATGGGTAGGAGAGCATGTCCCCATGCTAAGCAGAGTATGAAAGGGTGCTTTCTTACCTCTTTTGCTTCTTTTTTAATATACCTGCATTAGCATTCCATTTCCTCTGCTGAGTGAATAATAAAACCATCTTTTGCATACATTAAACTGCAGCGTTGGCTTTCAGTGTGATTGCTGTGTGGATACTATGGACTCATAAGGGCTTTTTTTTTACTTCTCATTCCTAGATGAAGCTCCCTCTGAAACAATTCCTGCTGCCATTAACTGACAATGTATCTGGAAAGCACGGTTCTTGAATGCTGGGGCAGGTTTCTCAAAGATCCCAACTATTTCTCTTAGGTGAGTGGCCACGTTTTGAAGATATCAGATTTACCCCATGTAGCTAATAAAATAGTTTGATTGTCAATATTCCTGAAGAGGGAAGGAAATAAGAGAATTTGTTCACCAGTAGTTAAACGACTTAGGCTTTTCCCTGTAAGAATAATTGCCCCTCTGTCAAGCAGCAGGCGATATGGCAGGTTGGCTTCCCACTAGGGGTGATTCAAATGCCAATGGGTTTATTCTTCACGCCCCTTGTTTCATTAGACTAACAGATGTATTGGAGCATAAGCTTTCGTGGGCAAAGACCCACTTCGTCAGATGCATGTAGTTGGGGTCTTTGCCCATGAAAGCTTATGCTCCAATACATCTGTTAGTCTATAAGGTGCCACAGGACTCCTTGTCGCTTTTGCAGATCCAGACTAACACGGCTACCCCTCTGATACTTGTTTCATTAATTCATGTGTGACAATCCCTGGAGAGAGGTGGTCACAAACAGCATACAGGCAAAATCCTCTTCCAGGAATCACAGCGCAAACACCAATGTCTGGTTTCGTGGACAGAACTCTGTCCCAAGAACAGAGGGGTGCAGGGCCTGGGGCCCCTCCTCTGCCCCTGCTCCACCCATCCCCCAAACTCCACCCCTACTCTGCCCTCGGCCCGCCCTCTTACCCCCTCCCCCACGCAATGCCAGGGGGTTATGGAGGTCTGGCACGGCAGCAGCAGCAGGTGTCACCTTCCCCCCCACTCAACACAAAGGCGGCAGGAGCTGGAGTGCACCGGGGCAGGGTGCTTTGCTTCCCGCCACTCATGGAGAAGCTGAGCGCAGCGGGCCAGGCGGGCAGCGTGGTGGGACCGACTCCAAACTCAGAGGCATGAGTGATCTCGATTTATTGTCAGACATATCCTGAATGTCTTAATTCAGTGGAAGCGACTGGTAATAGGGTGGCCTGCCCCTTTAAGAGCCAAAGACCTAGGGCCAGCCATTCATGTGCCCTTATGAATGCAGATGAGAGGTTTGGTGTTTCTCTAAAAAGCTGCAGGAAGGGACAGCAAAGAAACTCTCGATGGGAAGCCCCGGGAGCTGTGACTGGATAGAAAGCCTCAGCTGGAAATTTTGCTTTTCTTTTGCAAGCTTGTTTTCTGGACCACAAATAGAACCTGGAAGGAACACAACAGACTGACCTGGGCATGGCTGTCAATTCCCAGGCTGCTGAGGAAATTTGCAGCGTATGCTGCTGTCTAAAGGCCAACCAAAATGTTCAGGTCAGATTCTGCTCTCCTTGTTTCTGTGGAGAAGTAACTTTATTCCCTTTCGTGATTGCTGCCCGTTTGTCCCAGAAGGGCTTAGGGAGCATAACCTGCACTCCCTGACTACGTCTACACTGCAACGCTATTTCGGGATACTGGAGGATCCCAAAATAGCTATCCCGTGTCTTCACAGAAAGCCCATTATTTCGGGCTCGCTATTCCAACGTCCCTGTAAACCTCATTCCACACGCAGTAAGGGACGTTTCGGAATAGCGCTTTATTTAGAAATTTGGCACTGTGTGGACAGCGCCAAATGATGAAATAAGCTATTTCGAGATGGCATCGAAATAAGACACGCAATTCAAATTGCGTGTCTTATTTCGAGTTACGATGCTGTGTAGACGCACCCCCTTGGGGACATGGTACCACCCCATGTGAGTAAGGTGGAGGACAGAAGGATAGACTCAGGGTCCCAAGGAGGCCTTTACGTTTTTATTTCCCTGATCAAGTCAGACTTAATGCTTCCTCTCTGCAAGAATCTGAAGCTTAGCGTAACAGGCACCTGTTCGACACAGTGTTCAGTCCTGGAATTGTCAATTTTCAGACTTCATTTCCGTCCCCAAAGATATCAGATTGAAGGGGAAGAAAAATGGTAACTGGGAATTTGCTTTGCATGTGATACCAGCAAGATGTACAATAAAACAAGTTATAGACCTGTCATTGTTGCTGGGCATAACAATACTGATAATGTCATTGCTGACTGGTAGGCACACTCAGCACCAAAGCTAGGATAGGACTGGAATAAAGATAATCTCAGAAGGAAAGACCTACTGCCATTTTCCTTCATGGGCATAGAGTGTGGTTTAATAGTACAAGGATTCCACAGGAGCAGATGTGAGGTTCAATTCCTGGAGTTACAGCAGATATCCCTGGGTGATCTCAGGCAAGTTGCTCGGAGCTTGATTTTTCAAGAACACCACACACACAATCGGGATCAGATTCTGAGAAGCACTCACCACTCTTCTAGGCCCTGACTGATTTTCAAAAGAACTCAGTACAGAGGGTGCTGATTAATTCAGCCACTTACAGAGACTCACAGACTTTAAGGTCAAAAGAGTCCATGGTGACCATCTAGTCTGACCTCCTGCCAATGATTAGAATGAGAGAATCATACAAGATTAGTCCAGCCCTCTGCTCAAAGCAGGACCAACCCCAACTAAATTAATTTATAATGAAAGAGGTGCTGGGGGCTATGAGCTGCCAAGCCCAGAGGTGCTGGGACTCAGTCCTTGAGTCATGGTTGAAAGACTTCAAGTTCCAGAGAATCCCCCATTTACACTAGTTTAAAGCAGAGAGAAATGAAGGGATGAGTTCAGCTATTATTTGGGCACCCATCTGTAAAAGGTAAAATATTTCCTTTCTCCCACTCTTTGCCTGACGTGTCTGTTTAGATAACAATCTCTTCAGGGAAGTGACTGTCTCTTTCCATGTGCAATTGTGTTGCTTAGCACAGTCGTCCCCCAAACCTCCACTGACTCCAGTTGTAAGAATAACAACACCAGAGGCTGCCTGTCTTCCTGGACTTTTTCATGAGTAAGAAGAAACCTGCCTTTGCTTGCATGAGACGGGTTTATACAGCTCTAAAAAATATAAACCGTGCTGGCCCAACCAACCTCATGTCCAGTTTTGAGCCTGCAAATGGGCAAGGCTCCCAACAGTGCAATGAGGGTCTCAAACTACCTATCCAGAGAGTCGGAAAGCTTTTGGGCAAACCACAGAGCACCAGGCTCCTCTGCTGCTCCGTGCACTCCCACCTCCCAACCCTCTGCATGACTTTTAAGAGGCTCCCAGTGTTGCCTCTTTCTGTGGCAGCTGTGGCTTCAGCTCAGAGACAGCTGCATTTCTGCATGCTGTGATGTGATCCTCCAGGCAGATGAGGTACCCAACTCTAGGAAATTAATTAGGGCTATTATAAGCTTTGCATTTTCTTTGGCGGGTTTGAGCTAGACCTTTAATGTTACCTTTGTGCTGTTGGGCTTTCCCCCCAACCCAACATGGGTTGTTGCGGATGAGTGAACGATTGCTACCTTGTTTGGCTGCACACAGCCCGTCACTTCCACACCGGCATGTAATGAATATTCTATAGGAAGCCCCCGAGAACTGTATCCCATTAGAGAGCATATAAAAAAAGGAGGGGGCGGAGGAGGAATGCAGATTGGTGCTATTGTTCGAAAGGCAGAGTGATTTCCCAGTGGACTTAGGGTTCACCTTCGGATGCATCTCCTGATGAATACCAAGCAACGTGGCTAACAAAAGCCCCTGATACAGCAAGCCAGTACTGCGGTGCAGCTAGACTGCTCAAGGGCACATGTGTGTGAAGATGACATTAAAGCTCACCATTGTGCCTCCCTGGAGCTGGGTTTTTGTCCACACTAAAGGCTGTGGTGGCCCTACAGTGGCTGTAAGCAGAGTCCAACAGTGATGCAAGGCAGTCCCGACCTCCTATTGGTCTATCTCCACTTTTGCCTGCAGTTATGGTAGCCGGGGGTTGGGTGAGTAACTTAACACCCCCTTGCACCAGCTTCATATCACTACAGAATCATCTCTGCACTGAACGGATGTATCTGGGCCTGCTGTAATCCCAGATTATGTCAGGGGTACAATGCAAACATCGCTGTATGCTTTGGTGAATCTAGTCCAGGGGGTTTCAAATGCTGGGTCGCGGCCTGTAAGAGGAAGCTGCTAGCTGGCCACAAGACGCTTGGTTGACCTGAGGATAAGGTTGACCTGAGGCTTGGTTGACCTGGATTGTAAGGATAAGCTACCAGCGTCCACAGGTACAGCCACTCCTAGTTCCCAATGGCTGTGGTTCGCCGTTCGTGGCCAATGGGAGCTGCAGGAAGTGATGGCCCAGCCCACACCTCTTCCCACAGCTCCCATTGGCCGATAACGGTGCACCACGGCCACTGGGAGCGGCCATGCCTGCAGATACTCAGGTAAACAAACCACCTTGTGGCCAGCTGGTAGCTTATCCTTACAATCCACAACCCTGAGTTTGAAACCCCCAATCTAGCCGGTATGTATTAAACGTGGTATTTATTTGTTGTTTTATTGCATTATTTGTTTTTTGCATTGTGGTAGCACCTCAGTTGTTTGAAAGATGGGAATGCTGTTATAGTACCAGCCACTACTACATTCTGGGCCTGTTAACAGCTTCCATGGAAATGTCAGCACATCAAGCTTATTGCAGGAATCAGGGTCATTCCAGCTCTGTTTTAAGGCAGTGAAACATAGGCAGGACAAGACCAGCAATTAGGTTATTTGTAGCTGAACTCTCCAGGCATCTCCTTCAGCACTAGCTCACTGTCAGCACTTTCTTGGGATAGACCTGTAATTAGGATGGAAGATCAACATGTTACAATGCTCATTTACCCAGGAATGCTGCTACATGACCAGAGATCACGTGGGCACCAAAAGCTTTGGTGGAATGATCATATTGCCGATGACGGACACAGACCAAACATCCTATCAGACCTTTTTAAGGATCTAGCTAAAAATAGATTGAGATGGTGCTTGACCTGCAAGGAGGCTATGCCCCTTTGCAATTTGCCTTGATGATGCTGGTGATCAGTCATGGAACAGAACCCCAGACTGGAGTATTGTGCCCATATATGGATACCACGTTTCAAGAAAGATGTAGAGAAATTGGAGAAGGTCCAGAGAGGAGCAACAAAAGTGATTAGAGGCCTAGAAAACATGAGCTATGAGGGAAGACTGAAAGGATTGGGTTTGTTTAGTCTGGAAAAGAGAAGACTGAGAGGGGACACGATAACAAATTTCAAGTACCTAAAATGGCATTACAAGGAGGAAGGAGAAAAATTTTCCTTCACGTCTGATAATAGGACAAGAAACAGTGGACTTAAATTGCAGCAAGGGGGGGTTAGGTTGCATATTAGGAAAAACTTCCTAACTGTCAGGGTAGTTAAGCACTGGAATAAATTGCCTAGGGTGGTTGTGGAATATCCATCTTTGGAAATTTTTAAGAGCCGGTTAGATAAACATCTTGTCAGGGATGATAAGAAGGTACTTGATCCTACTACTGTATAAGGGAGGGGACTAGACTTGATGGCCTCATGAGGTCGCATTCAGTTCTAGTGTTCTAAGTTGCTATAATTCTATAACCCTTTAAAGCCCTTTCCCCCTTTTAAATAGGGGCTTTGGTTGCTGATGAAACTTGCTGGAAAACTTTGTTGACTGATGTCCTCTATTCAGAGACTAAGGTCCAGAAGGAGCAGAGGCAGTGCAAAATTCCTTCCATCACCCTCTGTAGCCTTGCTTAGAAGGACAGTCCAAAAGGGCCAAGGAGTAGTTCGATTTCCAGGCTTTTTCAATCTTTGCCCTGTCTGATGAGGGTGAATGAGGGTAGTGATGGTTTTGGGAGAGGCAGCAATGGTTGAATATGAGGAATTGGACTGAGACTGCCAATCCATTTTACATAGGCCATCAAACCGCTGTCATGAAGTACTGACTTTTGGTTGCTTTGGATCTGGGATTGATTCAGAGTGGGACTGACTTAGATATAATATTAGTGATGGGCTAATGACTCGTTTGTCTCCGCAGTTCATTTATTAGGGTAGCCTTAAATATCTCTTATTTTGTGCCATGCTATGTGACTGGTACTTGATTGGAAAAAACGACACACTTTTTCAAGTAAGAATATTTGTAAGCAAAAGATTAACCCAATAGTTTTGTTCCAATCACTTGTTTTCTATATAGTTACGGTGGCCTACCTGTTGACGGACGTCTTAGTTCTCTTCATCATTCTGTCAGACTTCTTGTCTCAAGGATTTGTGCTAATAGTTCTAGCCCTTTTTGGCAAAATGCATGTAAAAAGTTGACCATGTATGAAAAAATGTGGAATGCAGAGTTGACTTGAAATGTTTTTCTCTTCACAGGCAGTGTGGTCCAATGGTTAGGGAAAATCTAGATCCTGTTCCCAGCTCTGCCTTGGACCTGCTGGATGACTTTGGGTAAGTCATTTCACTTCTCTTTTAATCTGTTTCCCTTCCCATCCTTTGCCTGTCTTGTCCATTCAGACTGTACATTTTTGGAGGCAGGGATTCCTTCTTGCTATATGTTTTTAGAGCACCTCGTAGAGTGGGGACCTAATCTTCTTTAGGACCTCTAGATACTATCGTTATGCAGATAATAAATCAGATTTCCTCTTCAGAGCCTGATTTTCAAATGTTCAGGTGCTGAAATCCATGTCCGAGTTGCCTAGGTCATTACCAAGTTTGCACACAATCACAAATGCATCCAATGGTGCCCGTACAGTTATCACAGTTGTGGCCGGTGGGGTTTTAAGGGTGCATTGACAGATTGATTCCTTATAAAACAGGTCCTGCAATTTCAAAGTGACAATATTCTGCCTTTCTACTATGGTACCACAGCTCTTGATTTCTATTTTAGCTCTTTATTTAGTGAACTTTAGCTGTGAGACGCACCTTTAGTGGAGGACACTTCATTTAGGGATAGAACAGCTATCACAGTGCAATGCTAATGCCATGCTGCCTGGTCTCTGAAATGGGTGAATCACACCAAAGGCTGAGAAGGGTCTTAAGAATAGCAACAAAGGTACCAGTTAGTGATGACATAGACATCTGTCTCCAATGAAATGGACTGCGGTATCACCAAGTCAGTTCAGACAATGGTGAATTTCTGACTCGGGGGGGATTCTGGTGCTCAAACACACACAGAAAAAAATAGGAAGGTGATTAGCACTCGTGAGTGATAGTGTTTTTTTTTTAACATGATGAATGCTATTCAAGATGTCCATTGGAAGTTACTTTGCCTTAAACCAACCTTTTACAATGGCACTAGAATGTGGCATATAGTTAATTTGGAAGGTGAAATTATTAGTGTAGTATACTGTGATTCACAGGTAGGTAATGGATGTGAGGAGGGCCAGATTGAAAAATGGATACATAACAATTTCATCCAGTAAGCCCATGAGATGTAATGTCTTTAAACTGAGACATTAGTGAAGACAGCTTGTAGGTGAATGATGGTTTTAATACACCGTAATTCATGATAATGTAATTATGTAGTTCATTACTATTTTAATAACGATTAAATTGTTAAAATACCAAAGATAGCCACATATTCAATCACTAGAATATGAAAGAAGTGGGTGAATATGCTGAAAATTGCCTCCTCCCAAAATTAGAGTCCCTTTCCCCCCCAGACACACACCTCTTCAAAAGCACCCACTGGGAAAACCAAAAGTCACTATCTGTGAGCCTTGGAGAGGTACCACCATAACTGCAGAACTGTGGCTGTTATGGACCTTGTGATGACTCTGTCTAAAAGCCAGGTAACCTGTTTGTGTATCTGTTTTCATCTCTTTGTTTGGACACAGTGATATATGTGTAGATATTTACCCTGCAGGTAGCGTGAATCAGTTCTCCTGCGTCAGACCACTCTGATGTAAATATATTTGGCATATTTTTTGTGGAAGGTAATAAAACAAATTAAAAAAAATAATCACCGTAGTCACTTGTAGATATTTAAGCTCCAGGCTTCCCTTCTAAACACCGCTTTATTGGCTTTTCCCCCTAATGTAAAACTGTAGAACTAAATTCTCACATTATCTGTCTGCAGCAGATTTACAATATTGCAAGATTAATTATATTAGCTGCATTTCACGATTCAGTGCATTTGTATTAACATTTTGGAAGCACAATCATTTATCAACAGAAAATTTCAGGGCATTTGCTTTCCATGTGTTAGTACTGTGAACTTCAGTCTCATCTCCAGCTGAATATTGCTTACAAGCTGGAAGGGAAGTCTTAGGACCTTTATGAGAGTACGTTCCATCTCACTCTTATTCCGTTGCCACATTAGTACATTCATGCTTAAAAAAACAAGGACACCCTTACTCACAGTTAACACTTTATTCTGTAAATTGTGCCATTGGAATGTCTGGCATTGTCTGTGGAGTAAAATATGGTCACAAAATCTGGCATAAAAGAGATACATTTTTAAATTAAAGCTAATATTACAATTAGATAATACGCAGGTTAAGGAAACAGTGGCTGTACATTTGAGAATAGTGCTTAAATTATCCAAAAGTACAAGGGGTTGTTTCAAAGTCATAACATACATTTGCTACATAATCAGTAGTAATACAAATGTAGATGATTACATTTAATGATGGAGTTTAGAAATTGGCATCACTCATGGAAAGTTATACAGAGATTTGGTTGTAGAAAGCAAATACAGGAATGAGTGCAGATTCACCCTCAGTAATCGGGGATTTAGATAATTGTATCCATCCCTCTGTCAATCCATCCCTCTCCCGCTCCAGTATATCCTCTGGTTCTTAGCTCAATACCTTTCTAATTTACTCAAACATTGGGCCTCTTTATCATGTTGCTTTGGAGACCTGCACAGCCTCGTAGACCATGCTGCTTGAAAAACCTCCCCTGATATTCAGTCTAGATTTTCTTTCTCCCATCCAGTTTTCTGCTAGCATTCCCCACTTATGCCATCCTGAACAATCCCTGTCTACCCATGGTATTTACACCATTAAAATACCTGTATACGGGTACCAGATAGTCCTTGGTAGATGTTCACTCAAGTGCTTCTAATCTGTCCTTATACATCAGTCACTCCAGCCCCTCAGGGGTACATCTACACAGGGAAAAAAAAAGGCCCTCAGCAGTGAGTCTCAGAATTCAGGTCAACTGACACACACTCGCACTGCAGGGTTAAAAATAGCCGTGTATACATTCTGGCTCTGAGAGTCTCCCTGCACACCAAGTTCCAGAGTCCAGGCTCCAGCCTCAGTAAAAACATCCACAGTGCTCTTTACACTCCTGGCATATGCCCCACGAGGGCAGCTGACAACCATGGGCAAAGTGGGAGGGGCCCAACTCTACACTCCTGTAAGGGGCGGGGCCTCAGTCAGAAGGGGCAGAGCTAAGGGCAGCCGGCCCCCAGTGCCTCCCAGACCGCAGCACTACCTCAGCGCTGCTTGGAGCACATGGTGTGATGTCCCCGCCTCCACAGGAAGCCCTAAGGGCCACCTGGACTGCGTTGCGGTGGCAATTTAAAGGGCCTGGGATTCTGGGTGCCACCACTGCTGCTGCTGCAGTGGTGGGCTGGAACCCTGGGCCTCTTTGAATCACCAGGACACAAAGCAATTGCCCCTTTTGCTCCCTGATCACCAGGCTTGGCCCCACAAGCTCACTTCAGCTGACCCCGGGCTCTGAGCCTTGATGCCATGGGATTTTTTTTGGTTTTGTTCTGTAGGAGTACCCTTAGTCATTTTGTGGCTCTTCCCTTATTTCCTTGAATTTGTCTCCCCGCCACTAATGAAGTACTCAGAATAGTATCCAGAGAGATGTACACATGTGCACACACACCATACTTGAAAATGGATCTAAATACTGGCGTATTTTTTTTCTGGCCTTAATGTTCTGCCATTTGAGAGCTTTGCTTGTAAGGTGTCCAAGATTTGTCAGACACTCGTGATACTATCATAAACCAGGCCAGACAATAAACAGACCCCTTTTTAGCTTGCAAAGGCACATTAATTTTGATGGCCTCACTTCCCATTAGCCCACGTCATAAAATAATTGGCATTGTTTGGCATACGAGTCTGTCACTGCTCAGAAGACCAGGGCCTCTCTAAGAGAGGGTGATGTACAGGAAAACGAGCACTGCTTCCTCACACTGAGCTCCAGCGAGAGATATCATCCCTCATTGCGTTCACACCAGTTATTTGTTTTGCTAAAACAGGGAGCAGTGAACGCAGCAAGATCTTTCAGTTCCAAGACACAGTTGCCTACCCAATGGATGTGTGCATGCTACTTCAAGCAGAAGCCCCCTCATGTGTGTTAGATGCAGTCAGTGACAGTGTAGATGAGACTCGTATCAACTTCTGACTGACAGTAGCCAGATCCCTGCACAAAAACTCTCCTAAGAACCTTGTTATTCTGTAGTCACTTGGGGTATGTCTACACTGCAAAGTTAATTCAAAATAACAGCCGTTATTTCGAATTAACTTTAATAGCGTCTATACAGGCAAACTGCTATTTTGAAATTAATTCGAAATAGTGGAGCGCTTAATTCGAATTTGGTAAACCTCATTCTATGAGGAGTAACACCAAATTCAAAATAGCTATTTTGAATTAAGTGCTGTGTAGACACTTAATTCGAAATAGGGGGCCTCCAGCCCTTCCCAGAGAGCCCTGATGGCCACTCTGGGCACAACCAGGAAAACTTATTTCTCCTCTCCCCCCAGCCCCGGAGCCATTAAAGGGGTAGACTCCTGACCCAGTGGCCCCAAAACATAAGCCAGCAAGCCACTGGCAGCCAGCCCTCCACCGCTCCCCAGGAGCAGTCTGCCAGCTCCCACGAGCCTGACAGGGGCTGGAGAAGGCGGGCGCCTTCCTGGTCCAGGGTGGAGATCATGGACCTTATTCAGGTTTGGAGGGGATGCCCCCAACGTCCATGATCTCTGCACTAGACGGAAGAATGTGGCCGTCTATGGCAGGATAGCTGCCAGCCTGGCCACCAAAGGCCACATGTGAACCCAGGAGCAGGTTTGCATGAAAATCAAGTTGGTCTGGCGAAACCCCCAACCCTGGGCCCTGAGCCTCCCCTTCCCCTTCTTCCTCTTGCTTCTCCCTTCCAGCTCCCTCCTCCCAGGTTTCTCCCTTCCCTCTCCACCCTCTCTCTTCCCCTCTCCCACCTCCTTTTCCCAGTCTCCCCAGAGGTTCATCCCCACAGTTTTGTTCAATAAACCCAGTTTCTATTTTTGAACATAAGTGTCTTTTATTTGACATCAGGAAGGGGGGCTAGGGAGGGGTAAGTGGAAGGACGTGAGGGAGGAATGGGGCACGAGCCCCTGGTGGGGAGGACCGGGGTGGCTCTGAGGGCTCCTCGGGGTGGACGCTCTCCCGCAGGGCCTCCTGGATCCTGACAGCCCCCCGATGGACCTCCCAGCTGGCAGCCTGCAGCAAGTGTAGCTGGGCTGATGGCAACGACTCCACGAGACGCACTGGCATGCCCAGAGGCAGCTCTGGCTCCATGTGGCTGAGTGCCCGAGTGTGGGCACTCAGGGCACTCCAAGGCAGGACTGCTTTGCTGTCCCTCATCGAGGTAGACAAGCAAGCGGGAAACCCTGAGAACTGTCTGTCCGGGGTGGGGGTAGGGTCCCTTTAAGCATGGAGCTCAGTTAGCCTCAGACAGCAGCCCCACACACTAAGTCCTAACCTGATGCCCTGCTGGCACTGGTTCCGGCCAGCCTTAACTTCAGTTCAGGGTCCACTCAGTGTGAATGCGCTATTTCGAAATAGCAAAACGCTATTTCGAAATAGATGTTGTGTGTAGATGCGTTAATTCAAATTAGCTTAATTTGATTTAACTATTTCGAATTAAGATAATTTGAAATAGCGCTGTAGTGTAGACATACCCTTGGAGATCCTTTCTAAATTTGCTAGGGTACTTATGTTAGGTGCCCCTCAGCAATCATAGAGTCCTAGGGCAGGAAAAGACCTCAGGAGACCATCGAGTTCAACCCCCTGCCCAAAGCAGGACCAACCCCAACTAGATCATCCCAGTCAGGGCTTTGTCAAGCTGGGACTTAAAAACCTCTAGGGATGGAGATTCCACCAGCTCCCTAGGGAATCCATTCCAGTGCTTCACCACCCTCTTAGTGAAATAGCTTTTTCCTAATATCCAGCCTAGACCTCCCATGCTGTAACTTAAACTAGGTGCAGCTGGGAGGGGTTTTCAAGTGCTTTGGAGGATACGGTCAAAATTCAAAATGATTTGGACAAACTAGAGAAATGGTCTGATGTAAACAGGATGAAGTTTAATAAGGACAAATGCAAAGTACTCCACTTAGGAAGGAACAATCTGTTTCACACATACAGAATGAGAAGTGACTGTCTAGGAAGGAGTACTGCAGAAAGGGATCTAGGGGGTCATAGTGGACCACAAGCTAAATATGAGTCAACAGTGTGACACTGTGGCAAAAAAAAGCAAACATGATTCTGGGATGCATTAAAAGGAGTGTTATGAGTAAGACATGAGAAGTCATTCTTCCTCTTTACTCTGTGCTGATTAGGCCCCAGTTGGAATATTGTGTCCTGTTCTGGGCACCACATTTCAAGAAAGATGTGGAGAAATTGGAGAAGGTCCAGAGAAAAGCAACAAAAATGATTAAAGATCTAGAAAACATGAGCTGTGAGGGGAGACTGAAAGAACTGGACTTATTTAGTTTAGAAAGGAGAATAATGAGAGGGGACATGATAGTGGTTTTCAAGTATCTAAAAGGGTGTTAAAAGGATGAGGGTGAAAAATTGTTCTCCTTGGCCTCTGATGACAGGACAAGAAGCAATGGGCTTAAATTGCAAGAAGGGAGGTTTAGTTTAGACATTTGGAAAAACTTTCTGTCAGGGTGGTTAAACACTGGAATAAATTGCCTAGGGATGTTGTGGAATCTCCATCACTGGAGATATTTAAGAGCAGGTTAGACAGACATCTATCAGGGATGATCTAGATGGTGCTTGGTCCTGCCATGAGGGCAGGAGACTAGATTCGATGACCTCTCAAGGTCCCTTCCAGTTCTATGATTCTATGATCTTTGCAATGAGAAGTGCTCTGAACAGGCCTTGTTTCTGCAGAGCATTAAGGAAGGAGATGCCACCCTCAAGTCACGTGAAACAACTCGGTAGCATTTTATACCTGCTTCTAACTTCTTCCCAAAGTGCTTGAACTGGTGGGCCTGGCCAAGGAGAAGAACAAATTCCCTTTACATCCTACACAGTTCTACAATACATAATAAATATCTTAATAGCTGCAGTCTTGAAAGCAACACATGAGGAACTGCTGCTGGGGGCCTACAAAAGACGATGTATTTTTACTGTACGTATTTCCACATGGCATTGTTTAATCTCTTCCCTAGTGTTAGAAAATTATTTAGGGGGTTTTAATGTCTCTGTTGCACAGCGGAGATTTGCCCTCCTGGCAGATCACTTTAAATGTGAACGGGAAAAACAAAACACGAGGTTGGTGTTTTTCTAGCCTTCATATGTTGTGTCCCCGAACGTCATCGTAGTCTTCCTTATCGGGAGGATTAGACCACTTGGCTCATTAAGCTAAGCTACTTACACAAAAACCAAGGGGTGGTGGGATTTGTAATACACCAGGATGTGGCACTAGATTAAATTGGCATTAGGTAAACGGAGCAGTGTTCAACTGACGTAAGTGGAGTTAAGAAAGCAACCACCTGTTAGAGTTGCTGAGGCCTCGTGGGGAGGTGTTAACACCAGCAGCACGATTCGCAGTGGGGGAGAGCAGGAACAGCTATGTCAAATCACCTCTCCATGCTGCATGACTGGGTAGCATCTCCGTTATTCATCAGCATCTGTGCTGGCAGGAAAGGGAAGAGCAAAAATTCAGATTTAAGGAACAACTTAAAAAAGAAAGAAAGAGAGCGAGCAAGCAGTTTGTTGTGCTGGTTTTTGGCAACCACAAATCAGAAAGGAAATTTCCTGTGAATTCAGTGCTGGGGAAAGGTGCCAGGTATGGCATGGGGAACAGCTGTTCTAGTCCCTTCACCCCATCCCAACCATCTTCTTTAGTCCTGTTCTCGATGCCAACTCTGCTGGGGACATGTGTATGTGGTTTTAACTGGATGACATTTGTAGGCCTAATCTACACTACATCCTCCATCAACCTAACCTACACAACTTCAACTATATGAATAGAGTAGCTGAAATTGACGTACTTACCGTGGTGTTTTCCATGTGGTAAGGTCGGCAGGGGCTGCTCTCCCGTTGACTCCAGCTACTCTTCTCTCCCTGGTGGAGTACTGGAATAGACGGGAGTGCACTCGGAGCTGCGGGGGGGATTGATCGCTGCAGTGTCAATCTACTGTCTAGTGTAGACAAGCCTGTTAACTGTTTAGAAACTTTTTCTACCTTATATTAGACACATAAAATTTTTTAAAAATTGGCTTTATTGAAATGAAATATTTCAATTGACCCAAATTATCTGATTTTAGAATTTCATTTTGGGAAAATTTTAAAAAATTGTTGCTTTTGTTCCTCAATGGAATGAAAAATATTTCAAACTCAAGATCTCACACAAAATGGAAACTCCAGTTCCAATCCAGTTTACTCATAAATGCTAGGGATCTGAGGTCCAATCATACTCTGGGATCTGAGGTCCAATCATGCTCTGGTTACACCAGTGTAAATCTGGAGACTCTGCAATAAAATAAATTAACTTACTTCATATTTATACTGATGAAGAACTGAACTTGGCCCTTTGAAACAACACGTTAGAAACAGGTCCTGATTCTCATTTTACTTAATCCCAGTGTAAACCAGGAGAAAATCCACAAAATTAATGAAGTTACAGTATTATAAAACTCATCTGAGATAATACCCTTTCTATATTTGTTTTTTCTCTTCAGGAAATTTAAAACAAAAGTTCAATTTCAAATTGCCATTACAAAATGAAACAAAGCTGAATTTTGACTAAAATGTCTTTTTTTTTTGTTTCCCATTTTCAGTTAAAAAAACACCCACAGTACAAAATGAGATCTTAAACTGATGGCTCAGTAGTGAAAGGTTCTATAGCCATATAAAGGAAAAAGAAAACCAGGAAAGAAGAGGAGGGACTGGTAAACTCTAAGGATTGAGTGGAGATTAAAGATAATCTAGCCTGACACCTAAGCAAATTCTTTGCCTGTTTTGAGTAAGGATAATGAGGAGTTTAGGGGAGTGGCAGGGTGATTAATGGTAATAAGGCTATGGAGGTAAAAATTACCATATACAAAGTGGAAGTAAAACACAAATATCTAAACAGGACTAAATTGGGGGTCCCACATAATTTCCATTCAAGAATATTAAAGGAACTGGCAAACCTAAAAGCAAGGATTTTTAATCAGTCTGTAAACTTGTTACCTTATGACTGGAGAATTGCTAATGTAGTTCCTATTTTTAAGAAAGGTGGGGGACGGGAGGGAGGAAGGGGGAATGATTCAGAAAACTATAGGCCTGTTAGTTTAACTTCCACTGTATGCAAGATCTTGGAACAAATTTTGCAAGGGAAAGTAGTTAAGGACATAGAGGTTAACGGTAATTGGGATAAAATATAAAATGGTTTTACAAAAGGTAGATTATGCCAAACCAATCTGATCTCTTCTGAGAAGACCACTGATTATTTTAGACAAAGGAAATGCAGTTGATCTCATCTACCTGGATTTCAGTAAGGCATTTGATACAATTCCACATGGGAAATTATTAGTTACATTGGAGAAGATGGGGATTGATAGGAAAATTGAAAGGTGGATAAGGAACCGGTTAATGGGGAAAATACAACAGGTAATACTGAAAGTTGAATTGTCAAGCAGGAGCGAGGCTACCAATGGAGTTCCAAGGGATCAATTTTGGGGCCAATCTTATGTAATGTTTTTATAACTGAACTTGGCACAAAAAGTGAGAGTGTACTAATAAAATATGCAGATGCCATAAAATTGGGAAGCATTGCCACTAGAGAGGAGGACTGGAATATCATACAAGGAGATCCAGATGACCTTGTAAACTAAAAATGGAATGAAATGTAAAAGTGCAAAGTCACCCACTTTGCCCTAGTCTACACTAGGGAGTTATTTCGAAATAACTCCCCTTATTTCAAAATAACAAGCAAAGCGTCCACACTACCAAGCCCGTTATTTCAAAATAACAGGCTGGTTATTTCGAAATAATTACTCCTGTTTTCCTTCAGGAATAAGCTTATTTCGAAACAGTTATTTCGGGAGTTATTATTTTGAAATAAGTTATTTTGAAATAATTTCCAAGTGTAAACATACCCTTAGAGTGCGTCTACACTGCACCTTAGCTGGAAATAAGCTACGCAATTTGAGCTACAAAAATTGTGTTGCTTATTTCGAGTTAATTTTGAAATAGTTTATTTTGAAATTTCTCTTAATCCTCATGGAAAGAGGTTTACAGGGACATCAGAATAGTTATTTCGAAATAATGGGCATGCTGTCAAGATGTGGAATAGCTATTTCGGGATACTGGAAGTATCCCAAAATAACGCTGCAGTGTAGACATACCCTAGGGACTAGCAACAAGAATTTTTGCTGTTAGCTGAGTATGTATTAGTTGGAAGAGAGAGAGGAGGAGAAAGATCTGGGTTACTGATCACAGAGAGTACGTCTACACAGCACACTTATTTTGAAGTAAGCTATTTCGGATTTTTTTTCCGAAATAGCTTATTTCGAAATAGCACACCTACACTACAGGGAAGCCTCAAAATTAGTCTGAGGCAGGCTCCCCTAATCTGGATGCGCTACCTCGATTTAGAGCCCCAGGAGGCACTGGGGAGTAATTACTATGAATGGCATTAGGGAGGACCTATTTTGAAATAGCAGCAGTGGAGCATCTCGGAAATAGCAGCCTAGCTATTTTGGAATAGGCGTTATTCCCCATGGAATGAGGTTTACCGAAATTGGAATAAGCTGCCTGTTATTCTGAAATTATTTTGAAATAATAGAATTGCTGTGTAGTTGCTCGCATTGTTATTTCGGAATAACAACCATTATTCTGAAATAATGCTGCTGTGTAGACGCATCCAGAATGATTATGAGATACCAGAGTGATGCAAATATGGAATAGGCTTACACAGTGCTAGGATGCATCAGGAAAAATATTTCCAGTAGAGACAGGGAAGCATTAGTACCATTATACAAAACACTGGTGGGACTTTAGCTGGAATACTGTGTGCAGTTCCGGTCTCCCTTGGTAAAGACAGATGAATTCAAACTGCAACACGAGCAGAGAAGGGTTCCAAGGGTGTTCTGGGGAATGGAAAACCTCCTTATGAGAGGAGCCTCAAAGAGCTTGGCTTATTTAGCCTAACCAGAAGAAGGCTGAAGGAGATATGATGGCTCTCTATAAATACATCAGAATAGCAGGGAGGGAAAAGAGTTATTTAAGTTAGGGTACGTCTACACAGCAACATTATTTCGAAAGATCTTAGTCCGCGTCTACACAGCAGGCAGTTATTTTGAAATAATGTCAAAATACTGTCCAGCTGGAGGACTTCTTACTCCGATTCCTGTAACCCTCATTGTCCGAGGAGTAAGGGAAATCGGAGGAAGAGTGCTCTATTTCAAAATAAGTGCTGTGTAGATGCTCTCAATTTCGAAAGCATCTATTTTGAAATAAGCTACGTAATTGACGTAGCTCAAGTTGCGTAGCTTATTTCGAGTTAAGCCCTGCTGTGTAGATGCACCCTTAAGGACTAATGTGGACACAAGAGCAAAGGGATATAAACTGTCCATCCACAGGTGTAAGCTTGAAATTAAATGAAGGTTTCTAACCATCAGAGAAGTGAAATTCTGAAACAACTTCCCAAGGGGAGCAGTGGGGGCAATAAACCTAAATGAGCTTGATAAGTTTATGGAGGGGATGACAGGATGAGATTGCCTATCACAGCATGTGGCTGATTAGCAACTGCTAGCAGCAAATATCTTCAATGGCCAGTGACAGGACACTAGATGGGGAGGGCTGTGAGTTATTACAGAGAATTATTTCCCAGATGTCTGGCTGATGGGACTTTCATATACGTTCGTTGTCTAGACGATCCCAATATTTGGGAAGGACTTTTTCCCCCAGGTCAGATTGGCAGAGACCTTGGGGGATTTTCATCTTCCTCTGCAGCAAGGGAATGGGTCACCTGCAGGTATGAACGAGTGTAAATGATGGATTCTATGCAAGTCTTTAATCCATGATTTGAGGACTTCAGTAACTCAGCCAGAGGGTAGGGGTCTAATACAGGAGTGGGTGGGTGAGGTTCTGTGGCCTGCTTGCACATAATGGACCCTTCTGACCTTAAAGTCTATGAGTCTATAGTGGAAAATCTGAAACAAAATGCTACTTTAAGTCATTTTGAAATTTTCTTAGAGAATGGCCATTTTTTTTTTCATTGAAAATTCTCAAATGAAGATTTATCACCTGAAACTTCTTGCTGGAAAAGTTTGTTTTCTGACCATCTCTCCTGAGATAACGGATGAAAGGGGAAACAGTTATTTCAAAATAGTTTCCTGTGTAGACATGCCCTTAGGTGGCATGATGGCTTGTTGCACTCTCCCCTCCTGGGCTGTGTCTACACTGGCATGATTTTCCGGAAATGCTTTTAACGGAAAAGTTTTCCGTTAAAAGCATTTTCGGAAAAGAGCGTCTAGATTGGCATGGATGCTTTTCCACAAAAGCACTTTTTGTGGAAAAGCGTCCGTGCCAATCTAGACGCTGCTCAAAAAGCCCCGATCGCCATTTTCGCGATCGGGGCCTTTTTGCGCAAAACAAATCTCAGCTGTCTACACTGGCCCTTTTGCCCGAATGGGAGCAGCATAGTATTTCCACAAAAAGCACTGATTTCTTACAGTAGGAAGTCAGTGCTTTTGCAGAAATTCAAGCGGCCAGTGTAGACAGCTGGCAAGTTTTTCCGCAAAAGCGGCTGATTTTGTGGAAAAACTTGCCAGTCTAGACACAGCCCCTGGAGTGTGTGCTGCTTTTCTTGACTGGAGGCATCTCCTGTAACAAGGAGAGTAGATTTGCTGCCTATTGAATAACACTGGGTCAAATCCTGACCTTCTCCTCACCCCGGGAAGGTCCCAGATACAGCAGAACTAGTGTGGATTCACTGTGAAGATTGCACATGAGCAAGCTTCTGGTTTGAATGGAGAGGCAGCAGCCAGATCAGCTGCTATGTGGTTCCATGAAGCATAAGGACTACTGCAGCCTTAGGGGTGGTAGTAGCCATGTTACCTAAGGGTGTAGAGATTCCCTTCCCCCCCAGAAGTGCTCCCTGCACCGAGCCAGCTTCTCAGGCTGTGTGTGTGTGAGAGGAGAGACTCCATCTAACAGTCAAGCACAAGGTTTGGGTAAAAAGGTCAAATCTAGGAAAGGTGACTGAGGTTTGCTAAGGCCTGAGACCTTCTTAGTCCCCTCCAGATAGCTGGGTACTTGGCTACTGATTGTCTCCTTTCTAGCTAAGGGCAGGTCTCAGTTACGACATGTTCCAAACAGTGTTGGGAATGGCCACAAAGGGCAGCATTGTGCTGGGGAAATGAATGCCGTGCTGTGGGTTCCAGCTGAAAGAGAAAGACAAGCGTATTGCTTCCCTGGAACAACAAGTGGGCTTGTAGTACAGGAAACGTCGCCGTCTGTTAGCCTCAGCCAGGAACAACGGCCATGCGTGGAGGCAAGAAGGAGAGCATGGCCTTGGCGGTACCCCCGTCCGTCCCTGGGAGGAATGGCATTTCAAGCATCAGACAGCTACTGAATGGCCCAATTAATGCAAAACTGCCTCTTCTCCACCCATGGAGACACGCGCATGCAATGATTTGGTGCAGTGTTAGCAATGTGGATCGAGGTTATCAAGCATTTAACTGACCTTGGTTTACTGAAAGTCTTCCCAGCATGTGCCCCCTGTGGGACGGAAAAAAAGGAAACCTTTGTCTATAAGACTGGCAAGTAATAAACGAGATGAATTCTCTCTGCAGGCAGAATTCCAAAAGCCTTCTGTCCTAATAGATGGGTAAAACCGGGCCTGGGGGCTAAGAATGCAGGTCTTGGGTTCTTCTGGGTTGCCTTCTGGGTTGCACAGTTCTTTCCACACGTGCATGGGATGTGTTTCCCTGTTGCATCTTGGGATACCTTCCATGGCTAGTAGGGAGACGCTATTAGCAGATGGTAAACAGTCACCTTCTCTGCTTGTCACCAGCTCTTGTGCAGATGCCAAACCTTCTTGTGCACCTGCCACCAATTGGCTCAAAAGTCCTTTCCCAGCAGGTCCTGAAAAGCCTCGCCTGAGTTCTTTGCAGATGGTCTTTGTGGTGGTTTGAAAGTCCTGGTTGTGCTGTGTTGAAAACTGTATTCAAATGGTAAGTTTAAATTTTCTGCCTTTCTTTTCCTGGTCCCGCCTGTAGGCTAGAGGTTCTGTAGGGAAACATGCAATCTGAGTATATCAGCAGATGGTCTGCCTTCCAGTTTGCAGCCAGGGCTACGTGTAGACTGTAGGCTTCTTTCGGAAGAAGCTTTTCCAGAAGAGATCTTCCGGAAAAACTCCTACTGAAAGAGAGCATCTACACAGCCCAAATGCATCAAAAAAAGATCTGCTTTTTTCAAAAGATTGGACACTATCTCACATTTCAGTTGTGATTACTGTGGACGGAGTGGCCACCGAGGCACCTGTGCTTTTTCCTGTAGGCCTCTTCTTTCGAAAAAACCTGTAGGGTAAACTGAGGCAGTCCAGGGTATTTCGCTAAGAACCCCTATTCAATCCTAAAATTTGAGACAGGCCTGTAAACTTAACAGCACAGGGAGTTAGCATAAGTTAGCATGACCCTGGGAAAGGCATAGTTGCTCTGGCAACCACATTCCAAAGGGCCTCACCAGATAAGACACCATCTGATACCAAAACAATCTTGTTAATGTTAGTATGTGAGATATGTTCTTACGGTTTTCCTTTAATCCTAGATAATGGGCCCATGACCCAAGGATCACGCCAGCGCGAGGTGGCACTATTCTCCTGTAGACGCATCATAATTTAACTAGACAAAAGTTGCCATTTAATTGTCTGTTTGTTGATGGTGGCTTATTTAGCTTGTTAAGGAAAACTACCTGTATTAGTGATAAGGTGTTTAGTTGACGATGGGCGGATATGCGATGTAATCTTTCTTAGCTTATTGGTTTAAGTGCTCATTTCGTCTTGATGCTAGAACCTGTCGAATTGCTTCCCCTCCATCCATCAGCCCCCTATATAATCTATTGTAATGTTTTGCTTAAGCAGTATTAACCAGCTTAGCCCCTGGTAGCATTCCACCAGCGCTGTGTGTAATAAATCCTCTTGCCTGTTTTCACCGCATCCAGAGTGTCCAGACTTATTTCCAACAAAAACACTCTCTTCCGTGTCCATACACGCCTTTTTTGGAAAAAGGCTTCTTCCTCGTAGAAAGAGGTTTACCGCTGTTGGAAAAACCCCTCCGTTCTTTTGACTTTCTGTCAAAAGAGTGCAATTGCAGTGTGGACGTAAGTGTAGTTTTTCCGGAAAAACGGCTGTTTTTCCAGAAAATCCTTGCAATGTAGACACACCCCAGGTGAGGTGAGCTGTACCTTTCTGCCACAGGGAGCAGCCTGCTTTATCTCTCTCTGTCTCTGGTCCTTGTGTGTTAAGGGTCTCGCTTTTAAGAAATAAAGCAGAGTTACCATGCAAACCTCCAGGAAGCACATTTTCTGTTTTGATTTAACGTCTCTGCTTGTATGTTGTGATCCTTACAAAGGTCAAAATCGGAAGGGGGCTTACTCAGGACTTCACGCTCATTTAGTTATAATTCATAAAACTCCTGACATGTAAAATGTCACTAGGAAAGTCACACTGCAGGACAGACGAGCGTTTTCCAAGATTCCTGAGCTTTCTGTTGGAGAAAAACACTGTACTTTGCCATGTGATCATGTGCGCACAAACTGTTTCTCCCTCCCTCTTCTTCCGTCCCTTGCCCTCTTGTAGGAAATAATGGAAACATTTTATTCCTGGGATGCAGGGAGTAAAAGCCTCTAGCTTTACCAGCAGCCTGTTTTCCTATATTTAAATAAGGTTAAAACAGAGAGTAATTCAACCATGGCAACTCTAATTGGCTACAAGTATAATCCAATAACCTCATATCACCCATATTGTTAGTTGAGTTAATTGGACCCTTATAGCCACCAGCTAAATGTATTGGTGTATGCAAACGGTGAATCTAATTTCCTTCATAAACCTTCCTTCTGCCAGAGTAGAAGTTGGAGAGAGGAAAAGAGGAGGCGGTCAACCTGGTGGTGTTATTTCAAAAGATCAATTCGGTTCCAATTATCTGCTCCCTCTAGATAGACAGGCCAGAAAACATCATTAATGTCTTTAAATGGAGAAAAAAAATGAATCAGAAGTTCATGAGTCACAAAGTGAAAAGATTACGAGCTTTTGAACAGAACTGATATTCAGTGGCTCTCTTTGCCAGATCTCCCAGGTTCTGAGACACAGGACTCAGCATACCCGATCAGTCTGGTTTTATTTTTGATTTATGCTACAAACGAGTTAGGTTTTTACATATGACACGTTATTTTTCATACCGATGTACGGGGGTTGTGACCGTACTGGTGAAAAGCTGCCCATGCTACACCCCCAGACAGTCAACTCTGCTTAGCCGCAGAACTGTTTCCTCAGAAGCAATGGCTGTGCAAGTTTCTCCACCTTCTCCTTGCATCATGAGCAGGGTCCTACCGAATTCATGGTCTGTGTTGGTCAATTTCATGGCCAGAGGATTTTTAAAAATTGTAAAGTTCACGATTCCAGTGAGTTAAATCAGAAATTTCACAGGGTTGGAATTGTGGGGGTCCTGACCCAAAAAGGTGTTTGGGGGAGGTTGTGGTACTGATACCCTTACTTCTGTGCTGCTGCAGGCTGTGGCCTTCAGAGCTGGGCAGCAGGAAAGCAGCAGCTGCTGGTTGGGAGCCCCACACTGAAGGCAGAGCCGCTATCAGTCACAGCACAGATGGCTTGGCATGATGTTGCCACCCTTACGTCTGCACTGCTGCCTACAGAGGTGGGCCTTCAGTCAGCAGCCTCTGCTTTCTGTCTTCTCCCCAGCGCTGAAGGCAATGCAGAAGTAAGGGTGGCAATACTGCAAACTACCCTGCAACTCTCTTATGGATCATGACCTCCAATTCGAGAAACGCTGGTCTCCTCCGTGAAATCTGTGTTGGATAGGGTAAAAGCACACAAAAGACCAGCTTTCATAGTCCGTGATGTGTTTTTCATGGCCATGAACTTGGTAGGGCCTTCATCATGAGGTTCCAGCTTTACCTGTAGCGATCTCTTCTAAATTGAGGAGAGGATCCATATTCATTCCAACTCCCAACCTTGGTTTCTGAGTTGATACTGGTGAAAAGATGTTTTCTTGTGATGGAGAGATGCTTATCCACGGGGAACCGGCCAGCATCTTGCCTTGCTCACTTCTCTGACATCACCCAATCACCCACAAATACAATCTTGTCTCTAGCTCCAATGGGAACCAGTGATGGAGCACCAAGGCCTCAAATCGGACTGCCCGTTCCTTGAATCATCCTTCTAATATCACAAGCCTAGCATCATAGAAACATGGGGGCTAACCAGACTAGGTCAGATACGTTTTCCATCTTGTCCAGGGACCTGTCTCCAACAGCAGCCACTGCCAGATGCTTCAGAATAAAGTATCAGAACCTCCCCAACAGCTGATGTGGAATAATCTGCCTCCTCACGTAAGTCTTTAATAGTCAGGGAGCACAATAAACACTGACACTTCCTCATTATCCTCCTCCTAGTGTGGCAATGCAGCAACAAGGATTGTTACCGGCTTCCTCATTCTAGCTCCTGCTTGTTTGTTATCCCCACTCATTCTGCCTTGTCTTAATGAGTCTGTAAACACTTCAGGGCATGTCTTTCAGTCTTGGTGCCATGCAGCCCCTAACACAATGGGGGATGTGTAGCTTTCACCATCACACAAGCAGCAATATATACTTGGCATGTCGTGGATGAGAAATAATAGGCCTGACCTAATGCCCATTGATGTAAATGAGAGTCCCTTAGCGGATTTAGGATGAGGCCCAATGTGATTTGGGACCAGCAGGATGCTGGGAGAGGAAGTTACAAATTCAGAGAGGAAAAGAGGTTTTCAGAGCCTTCTGAGTCATTAGTGCTTTTCTACAGTACGGCTGGAATCACGGCCTCTGCTAATATTCCCAGTGAAATCACCAACAGCTAGACACACATTGCATCCCTTACTAAATTAAGTCATAATGCAAACAGAATGTTAACAGCTGGGGAAGCTACGCTTGGGCAGGTCTGATCATGCTACAAGTAATGCCCACGCATCACTGGAAAAGAAGCAAGCCCAGAGGAGGGCGGAGGCAGTCTGTGGGAAACACGAATGGCACTTATAACTTTTAATCACAGTTTGCAACAAGGAAAACACCCTGCTCCTTCCTCTTTTGCAAAGGGCGAGGAAAGCTCGGGAAGCAGGGCTGACAGAGGGAGGCTGGCGTGGGGATTCTGTGGGAGCAGGCCCACTGATGGGGGGAGGACACAGAAGGTAATAGCCCCAGTCCCCAGTGATTCAAAGGAGCCTGGGGCTCTGGCTGTTTTGGCAGCAGTGGTGCCCAGAGCCCTGAGCCCCTTAAATTGCTGCTGGCGTACTACCGCAGTGCTCTGCATGGCTCTGAGGGCTGCCTGGGGAGGTGGGGATGTCACACGGTGAGGTTCCGGCAGTGCTGGTGGGGGGGAGGCACTGAGAATGGCTGCCCTCAAGCCTGCCCCTTCTGCCTGAGGTCCCGCCCCTTCCCAGAACATGCCGCCGTCCCTCCTCCCCCACTTCGCCCACAGGCCTGGCATGGCCGTGTGGGAGGGACTGGGGGGGAAAGGACTTTCTAGCTGAAAGAACCACAGTGGAAAAAACGGACAGAGGAGATTGTGGAATCCCTGCCTCTGAGACACGGATGGGCAAGGTCTGGTCTACTCCTAAAAATGGCTCCGATTTAACTAAATTGGTTTCTATGTTGTTTTTGTTAGCTCAGTTCTACTCTGTCCAAGTTCCTACACTGCCTGCATCACCGTCGTATCTGAGCATCTTCCAGTGCAGCACGTGATGTGACCAACCTCTGTCCTTCCTCTCCTCCTTGCCCTGGAGAGAGAATCGCAGGTAGTGTTCAGGTGGGGTACATTTTTTTAAATGTGCCCACTGCTCTGAGGAGTGGAAGGGTTGTGGTGGGTTCTTCTGGGAGCTCATTCCCCAGCCCCTGAGAAAAGCTCCATCCCCCTCGTGTTGGGGAGCTCTGCTGTGCCTTAGGGTTAGGGTGAACTGCAGGGTTCACGGTGCTCACCCTGGTGCTTGAGGGGAACCATTAATCATGTTGGTTCCTGGTATTGCATGCCTTGATTAAAAGCACCCAGCTTGTGACCTGGACTTCATTCAGTGCAACCCCCTGAGGAGAGGTTAAGAACACCTTAGACTCATTTAGCCCAATTTGGTTTCAAATAGATTCTCAGACAAGTCCAGCTTGGGGTTGCTGAGCAGAGAACAGGGAGGGTGGAGATAGCTACGGTGACCACCATTTTTCCCCTTCATGATACAAGCATGCCTGTGTCACTTGGGGGAAACCAGGGGTGGCACCTAAAAAGCTACGTTCTCTTCCTTCCCTGACCCCTCCCGCAGCCTGCTGCAGGGCTACCTTGCACGGCCAAGGCTGCAGGCTCAGGTTAACGGTCCACGGACCCAAGCAGCTCTGCTTGGTTACCCCGCTAAGCAGAAAGAACACATGCATGTGACCTCTTGAAGTAGGCAATGGACAGTCCCACACCAAGCAGCACAGAGCGGCGAGGAGGTGAGGGGGTGCACAAAACAAGCGAGAGAAAGGAAAAATGAGACAGAAAATGAAAAGCCGAGAAGGAAAAAGGGCAGACTGAAAGGAAGAGAAGTGAAAAAACAGAAAGGAAAAAAACCATGGTGGCAACTCAAATGAGATATAGTGCAAGGTGGCATGGGAGTGTACTTTGCTAGAAGGGATGCTCTGACAGAAAATAATTGGACCCCCAACCCCCATCAGTGTCATATTTCCATAAGCTGATGTTTTGTGCCCATCTTTTCTCTCTTGGTGCAGGAGGGAAGGGGCTTGTGACTGTTTGTAATTGGAGATTTGAGGAATTAGCGAGAACATTAGCGGGATATAATCTGTTCACTCAGGAGCAGCAGTTACATTACTGTTTACTCAGCTGTGATGCGCTAGACTTCCCTGTTCATGGGGCCGACAGAGATGCTTATAGCTGAGCAGTGAGCTAACAGCAGCAGGGATGGGGCTGTACTTAAAACAGGCTGCAGTGTACGGTGATGAAAATGCAACACCACGCCCTGCTGCCTATTTGAACTTTACACCTAATAATGTCCTAGTATCCAATAAAAACACGTGGCAGGGAAGGGTTATTATTATTTCATATTTCTCTTAGGCTAGCGCTCAATGGCTGGGATCAGGACTCCGTAGTGTTAGGTACTGCACAAAACATACAGTTAGAGCAGATCAGGAATATTCAAGAAAATATTTTAACCTCAGAAAATGCTGAGTCAGTGAAACCAAACCTGTTTGCAGGACAAGGTCCATTTTGATTAATTTATCCTTTTGAGACTTTTCTGAAAAAAAAAAAATGCTCTGAATGCCAACATGAAAAAGTCAGAATGTTTGAAATGACTTTTGGATTAAATTGCAAACATTTGAAAAAATTGTCCTAAGTTCAAGAAAGATGTGGAGACATTGGAGAAGGTCCAGAGAAGAGCAACAAAACTGATTAAAGGTCTAGAAAACATGAGCTATGAGGGAAGGCTGAAAGAATTGGGCTTTTTAGTTTGAAAAAGAGAAGACTGAGAGGGGACATGATATTGGTTTTCAGGTATCTAAAGAGGTGTCACAGGGAGAGGGGGAAAATTGTTCTCCTTGGCCTCTGATGATAGGACAAGAAGCAATGGGCTTAAACTGCAGTAAGGGAGGATTAGGTTGGACATTAGGAAAAACTTCATAAGAACATAAGAACGGTCGTACTGGGTCAGACCAAAGGTCCATCTAGCCCAGTAGCCTGTCTGCCGACAGTGGCCAGCACCAGGTGCCCCGGAGGGGGTGGACCGAAGACAATGACCAAGTGATTTGTCTCGTGCCATCCGTCTCCAGCCTCTGACAAACAGAGGCCAGGGACACCATTCCTACCCCCTGGCTAATAGCCTTTGATGGACCTAACCTCCATGAATTTATCTAGCTTCTTTTTAAACTCTGTTATAGTTCTAGCCTTCACAGCCTCCTCTGGCAAGGAGTTCCATATGATGACTATGTGCTGTGTGAAGAAGAACTTTCACTTATTAGTTTTAAACCTGCTACCCATTAATTTCATTTGGTGTCCTCTAGTCCTTATATTATCTTATTATGGGAACTAACTAATTTCTTTATTCACCCTCTCCACACCACTCATGATTTTATATACCTCTATCATATCCCCCCTTAGTCTCCTCTTTTCCAAACTGAAAAGTCCCAGTCGCTTTAGCCTCTCCTCATATGGGACCTGTTCCAAACCCCTGATCATTTTAGTTGCCCTTTTTTGAACCCTTTCCAAGTCCAAAATATCTTTTTTGAGGTGAGGAGACCACATCTGTACACAGTATTCAAGATGTGGGCGTACCATAGTTTTATACAGGGGCAGTAAGATATTCTGTGTCTTATTTTCTATCCCTTTCTTAATAATTCCTAACATCCTATTTGCCTTTTTGACCGCCGCAGCACACTGTGTGGACGTTTTCAGAGAACTATCCACGATAACTCCAAGATCTCTTTCCTGATTTGTTGTAGCCAAATTAGCCCCCATAATATTATATGTATAGTTGGGGTTATTTTTTCCAACGTGCATTACTTTACACTTATTCACATTAAACTTCATTTGCCATTTTGTTGCCCAATCACTCAGTTTTGTGAGATCTTTTTGAAGTTCTTCACAGTCTGCTTCTGTCTTGACTATCTTAAACTTCCTGTCAGGGTGGTTAAACACTGGAATAAATTGCCTAGGAGGTGGTGAAATCTCCATCACTGGAGATATTTAAGAGCAGGTTAGAGAGACATCTATCAATCAGGGATGATCGAGATGGTCCTTGGTCCTGCCGTGAGGCAGGGGGACTGGACTTGATGAGCTCTCAAGGTCCCTTCCAGTTCTATGATTCAACTTTTTATTGCAATTTGGGAGGGGATTTTTCCCCCAAACAAATCTTAATTTCCCCCCCCCCAGAACATGGTCCCTGCTTGGCATACAGGGTAGGGGCCTGAGAAACAACTTCCAAGCTTTCCAATTCTATTGATGCCTCAGGAAAGGAGTCCTTTTTCCTTCCACAAAATCCCTCTGCTATTCAACTGAATTCCTCCAATGAGAAAGGAAAAAATTAAAAGGCTCAAGGAACTGTAGGTCTTCATCTAAAATAGCAATATTTGAAAACTTCCTCTCAGCTTCTTCCCTGCATTTCTTGTCTGCATGCCTGCCACTTCATTGGATCCTTCTTTTGCCACAGAGTCTCCTATGAGCAAAGTAAATATTTGGAGATCTAAATTACCAGATGAGCTATGATGCCATCATAAACAGTGGTAACAAGAAGCAGCCACGGTAGCAGCCTTTTATTTTTTCAATTGCTCCTGCATGACAGGTTGTCAAAATATTTACCCAGTGGTCTGATTAATAACAGGTGACAGATTCACTTATCCTCAGTCATACCAGAAAATACCGCTCAGATACAGTCTTTAAAAAGTAACATCTTAGCTGCCGTTACATTGCCCCATGGCAGGAACAAATGCATCCACGCAAAACGCAGTTAAACCCTTTCTGCTGTTTCAGTCAGGTAGTTTGTGTTTTAAAGATGCATGTTTATAAAGAGGGTGTGTGCATGATAACATTCATCAGAAGACTGCAATGCACTTTGTTCATATTTGTCACATCCCCTGATAGTACTCTTTGAGGGATGCACTGGAAAGGCAGTGTTCTCTAATGGTTAGGGCATCTTCCTAGCATTCAGATGATCTGCAGGGTGACTATGGGCAACTCACTTAGCTCCAGGGTCCCGAAATATCTTGGGGTATGAAAGAGGAAGACTCATTACACCCCTTCCTCAGACCTATAAATGGGCCAGGGACAGTCTAGCTCTGATTTTGCAGGTTCAAATTAGGGATGTTAAAGACTAGTCAACTATCTGATAAGCATTTGCTTATCGGATAGTCTTTTGAGTAGTCGACATCCTCCCCTTGCTGCCTCTATGAGATAGAGGCAGCAAAGGGGGGGGGGGGCGAGGGTACTTCAAAGTGGCAGCACTTTGAAATCCCAAGGTGGCTGCTGAACAGCTGATCCATGGATCAGCTGTGCAATGGGCTGCCCCTTTAAAATGCTGCCTCTGTGCAATTCAAAGGGGCAGCCGTGGAGCCCGTAGTCAGCTGGGGACTCCCCAGCTGATCCTGGGTTCTGGGGAAATGCTGTGGGGAGCCCGGGGTCAGCTGGGAGTCCCCAGCTGGCCCTGGGCTGCATGGCAGCAGCCCTTTTGAAACACCAGAGGTGGCGTTTTAACATGGCAGCCACCACATGGCTGATCCACGGATCAGCGGTGCGGTGGCTGCCTCTTTAAAATGCCGCCTCTGTGCATTTCAAACGGCAGCTCCCCGTGTCATTTCCCCAGAACCCGGGATCAACTGGGGGAGTCCCCAGCTGACCCCGGGCTCCTAGCGGCATGCAGCATAGCATGGAGCCCGGGGTCACCGGGGGACTGTGAATCCCTCGCTGACCCTGGGCTCCATGGCTTTGAAATGCACAAGGGCCCCTCCTGGGGACTCTTGTGCATTTCAAAGCAGGCACGCCGTGTGCAGCCCCAAGTCAGCGGGACTTCCTGCTGGCCCTGGGCTGTGTACGTGAAGTTCCGCATTCCTCCTTTGAAATGTACAAGAGCCCCAAGTGGGAGGAATGCGGAAGTGCCTATCGACTAGTCAACTAGTTGATGGAAATTCTATCGTCTAGTCGACTAGTCAATTAACCGCATTTTAACATCCTTAGTTCTAATTGCTTGCACAGCTATTTGCATCTGATCCTATTTGCACGTGCAAATGTCTGCGCTGGTGAGCAACCCATGGTCCTGTGCATTTAGCTTGGATGCTTTCATTGAAGCTGTGAAACCCACACCTCCACCTCCCTCGGTTGGAAGGCTTTTGAGATTCCGATGGCAAGAAAACAAACAAAACTACTCAATGAGGGTTTTTTAAAATAAAGTAAGATGCTGTTATTTCATTGAGACCTGAGAATAGATAGAAATGTAGAGCAAAACAGTTCGATCAGGCAAATAGCAGCAACATTAAGACTACAGAATCCAAGAGATAATAGAGAAGAGCAGGTGTATTGCTGGCAAGAAGGTGTTTCGTTTGATGCACAAATGATTGAACAGATTCCGAAGCCCAAAGTCTCCATCTGTGCCGCTTTACTATGATTACGAGCTTCTTTAAAAAAAAAAAGCCAATCCAAAGCTCCAAGCCATATGGCCCCACTTCTACCTGGTACTTAAGGGAGTACCTCATACTCAACCTCTCTTTACTTTTGCTCAGTCTCATTCCATGGCCTTTTTAGTTACAGCCTATATAATGACCCCCAAAGACTGAGGGCTATTATTCCCTGAAGCACCTCTTCTGACATCCTGCCTGCTGCTTATTCTGGATGTTGATTGCGCGAACTTCCTGCTCCTCTCTTTAATCCCACTGAACTGTTTGTCTCATTGATTTCCCATGGCAGCAAAGTCAGCACAGGCCACATAAAAGAGTTATTCTCTTTTATATGCTGTTTTAATGTATCTGCTGGCTAGTTTCATTCACCCACACTCTGGTTAAAGAGGAGCATCCAATCTGTTGGGTAATAAAGCATTTGTTTGGCACGCCTTTTTCTACCTCCTCTTAATCTCTGTTGCTTTAGAGCAGGGGCAGGCAAAATATGGCCCACGGGCCAGATCCGGCCTGCAAAGCCGCTAGATCCGGCCTGCAAAGCCGCTGGATCCAGCCCGCAGGAGCCTCAGCTCAGCTCCTTGCCTGCTTTGCCCCTGCATGTGGCTCAGAGCAGCTTTCTGAATGCTGCGAGCCTGGGGCAAAGGGAGAAGAGGCTTCGCACGCTGCCCCCACCCCTAGCACAACCTGCAGCTCCCATTGGCCAGTTTTCTGGCCTATGGGAGCTACCTATTAGCAGGGCAGCAGTGCATGAAGTGCCCATCTCCCGTCCCCTAGGGATCTTAGCATTCAGAGCAGCAAACATGGCCCCTGCCTGGCTGAGGAACCTGCTGGGCAGGGCTGCTGGCCAGGAGCCACCCAAGTAAGTACTTACCAACCACAGCCTGCCTCTGGCATCCCAATTCCTCCCTCCCCCAACCATCTTCCCTCCTCTTATACCCCTAAGCCATATAACGCAAACCCTCTTCACCCTTGCTCCTGCACCCATACCCCCCCAGATCCTGCACCCCCTCTTACACCCCTGCTCCAGGTCACAACCCCTTCCCAGACCTTGCACCATAATCCCCTATCCCCAGTCCCAACCCAAATTTCTTCACCCTCTCCTACACTGCTCTTACAGGTCCCAATCCCCTTCTAGACTCTGCATCCCCTCCTACACCACTCCTCCAGGTCAAAATCCTCTCCTGCCTCCATATCCCCGGATCCTGCACCCCCTTTTGCACACCAATCTCCTGCCCCAGGTCACAACCCCCTCCTTCACCTGAATGCTCTTCCATATACCCTCTTGCACCCACTCCCTTACCCAAAGCTCCCTTCTGCACCAAACCTCCATTCCAGACCCCGCACCTCCTCCATTAATATAATGCAAGTGTGTGGCCCTCAGCCACTTACCAAATTCTTTGAGCCCCCTCCCCAACAAAAATTATTGCCCACCCCTGCTCTAGAGAATGAAAAGTGACCAAGACTTTGAGGATATGGATGACACCAACTCCTCCTATTGGAGGAATGTGGTAGGTTTCACCTCCGTGGTACCACTGATTCTCAGATCTCTCCCAGTCTACAGCTTCTGGCGAGCCAGGCCAATTTGCTTCCCACAGCTGAGCATCCCAACTATGGCATCCCAAAATAAAGGTATCAGACTGCTGGAGTTTTGACATCATGCTGAGCCCAAACTGAAGAAATCTAGTCTGGGGTAAATTCTGTTACTTTGGCTATGTTATTGGAGCAGATGGCTATTTGAAAGATGAGACCTGTGTACGTATGTATGCCCAAGGTAAAAATGAACTTTTGGAGCTCACAGAAAATAAGGGGGAAAGAACAAACCTCTTTGTAGCTGAGGAGTCTGGATGAGACTCTATCAGGCAGCTGCACTATCAATCTTATTATATTAAGCATAAGTGTAAACACTGAAAAATTCATGAAGCAGAATGAAACAGTAAAGCCTAGTTAAAACTCAGAGCTCTGGTTTGATATATGCAGCGCTGACAGGATAAAGTGAAGGGAAAGGAGGAGAAAGAACAAGGGCAGTTTTACATGCTGTTTCCTTTTTTTTAAAAAGATGATTTGCATTCAAAAAGTTCAAATGCGAGAAAGCGGAGCTATGCATGTTGCACAGAAATTGCTGCAGGGAGCATCTCTGATTGGATTCACCCTCGATGCTTCCTCTAGATTCACGATCTCACCTTGAAGTTTGGAAATATTTTGCTTTGTCTCAGCAGCCTCACTTTCAAAACGAAGCTCTGGATTAGGCACCAAAATAAGAGCCCGGCCCAGATTCTCACACTGGACGCTGTGCTCTTTTGACAAATTGGGTCAGCGGCGTGTCAATATGGCAAACTCCTGGGAGCTGAGCTTGTTTGCAAATTTGCCCCCGTTGTAGGAGCAGATCCCTTGAAATTCAGGCCCTTTGGGAAACTTGGCTCCATAAGATCAAAGAGCATGAACTTTCCCCCCACTATAGAAAGCTGTATTTGGTGACACAGAGTGAGACGCTTGGGAAGTGGGTGAAGGCCCAGCTGGGGAAGGCAAGCCTTAACCCCGCCCCTTCTGACCAAGGCTCCACCCCTTCCACCCGAGACTCCCGCCCTGCAGCAACCTGCCCCCTGGTGGAGCCATGCCCCACCCAACCCACGCCCTGAAGCCTGATCCTTCCTGACCAGCCAAAGGGCTGGGGCTAGCGGGCCACGGCTCCACCCTCCCAGGTGGCTAGAAAGTATAGGCAATTTTGGGAAGGCAATGCCTTCCTTTGCCTACATTACCAACCGCCCATGGTGAGAAGCAAATACCATATGCAAGCCCAAATGACTAGCGTGCCACTAGATGATGGCTCTGTGTGTGTGTGTGTGAGAGAGAGAGGGAGGGGAAGAGAGCGAGAGAGACTGTGTGCAGGAGAGAATTAAATTTTTCTCCAGTTCCCCTCCGCCGTTCTGCGGCTGTGATATGATAATGACATTCTGCTCTCCGAGAGTATGCAGACAATGCCAATGAACAAGAGGTGGATCTGAGGCATGGGACGAGCAAGTACAAAGAAAGCAGCTGAACACTGATTGGCCCCTTTGCTTGCCAGGACATCAAAGAAGCCTACACAAAACAGTTTAAAACAACAGCCACAGAGAGAACTGACAAAAGAGGCTGACTCCAAAAGAGACAATGCACTGATGAAGCCATATGGAAACTCCAGTGATGAATCCCTTTGGATATCATACTCACATATAGAGGACAAATAAAAATTCTGTTGGATGTTACTTGTCAAAAGGACCAGTCAAGCATCAACTTATGAAGACATACGAGAAAACTCAGGCTGATGTTCTGCTTTGGGCAATTTGCCCTCTGTTTAAACAAAATGTCACCCCCGTTAGTTTGTTTTTTTAAAGGGAGAATATAGTCTCCAGAGAGTCACAGATCTTTCTTTATTGTCTCCTTTCTTTCCTTGTCTGTTTTCCCTTATCCTGCTTTGAGCTCTTCTCTGCTCTTTCCATCAAATAACAAATCAAAGGTCACTAGAGGGCTGGAGCCTCCTAACTATAGAATAGTAAGGACAATTAACCCTTTAAACACTACAGCATTGATTGCCTTCGCCCTCTGCCCACCCACTTATCTACCCCCCATTGATATCTGCCCTTGTGAGATTTTTCTCCCATCCACTCTAAATTCACTCACTCCACTAAAAATGGCTCCATCCTCCCATATGTATAAGGTCAGGCAAGAAAGCTAGTCTTGTAGTGACTTAAGTGTGGAGCGTTCCGTGGCTGGGGACAAAGAAATACAGATGCTTTGTGACATCATAAAATAAAAACGATCAGTATAATACTTTAGAGACTCTATATTAACTATATTTATTGGTTTGAGGCAGAGTTCTTGCAACTCCCATTAACTTCAGTGGGATTTCGGATGCTCGGTGCTTTATATTAGTGATCCTAAATACTGATCTGAGAGACCAACATTAGATATCAAGATCTGAAAAAGTTGTTCTTAGTTTCTCATGATCAGAAAGCATTGGGTAAGATTAATGTTTGTCCATGTACATTTAAGGGGGCTGTTTTGTATGTCAGAAAATCCATGAAGTACTGGGTGTGACGGGATATCTTTATCTTTTTTATTAAGAGGCTTTAATTCAGAGGTTCTGTGCCTTCAGTGACTGGGCGGGCTTATACTTGGGCGCCCACAGACTGATTTAGCTTTGAGGCTTAACAGCAAGAATAATGCAGCCCAGAATCTCATCACTCTACAACATACATCGCTAATGGCCTAGAAGTTGATTTGTGTTTCAATGCGTGTCAGCGGTAGGGCTGACTGTTGAGTAGGGGGAGAACACGGGGTGACAATCGTGTTGCAATTATTGAACATCACTCACTGCCCTTCCCCCACTCTGGGGATTTTTCCATGCTAAACGGTTTGAAAGGACGCCAGCGAGCTGCCAAGTGCCACAGGACCTGCCGTGAAAGTAATGTTGTCTGACGTCGGTAGCTCTCACATTAAAAATGGGGAGAAATGACACACAGTGCGATATGCCAGAAAGATGAGGGAGATGGGGGTGAAGGCCACAGGGGGCAAATGAGCTTATGATTCTATAGGGGTGGAGGTGAACTTTATGGCCACTTCTGCAAGTAAAAAAAGCCAGAGCAGCAGGTCTTAGTCCTACCACAAGTGCATTTTTCAAATGAAATGTATTTCAGAATGGGCTTCTCCATGCACTCAGCCAAATGAACACTCAGGGTATGTCTACACTAGCTCGTTAATTCGAGCTAGGTAGGCAAATGAGGCGACCGGAGGCGACCTCATTCCACGAGGAGTAACAGTTAATTCGAACTAAGGACTTAGTTTGAATTAACGTTTCACTGCCGCGTGTAGCCGCGCGGCAGTGAGTTCGGGCTAGTGAAATTTAAAAATGGCGACCGGATGGGAACATGCAAATAAAGCCCGGGATATTTAAATCCCGGGCTTCATTTGCAACTCCAGTCGCATCATTTGCCTACCTAGCTCGAATTAACGAGCTAGTGTAGACATACCCTCAGAGTCTTTGAGTGCTAGAGAGATGTCAAGCACAAAGGATAGAAACTTGCATCTCAGACTTGCAAACTCGAAATTAACATAAGAACGGCCATCCTGGGTCAGACCAAAGGTCTATCTAGTCCAGTGTCCTGTGTTCTGACAATGGCCAATGCCAGATGCCCCTGAGGGAATGAACAGAACAGGGAATCGTCAAGCGATCCACCACCCAATTCCACCATCCCCCTATTGCCCATTCCCACCTTCTGACAAACCGAGGCTAGGGACACCATTCCTGCCTATCTTGGCTAATAGCCATGGATAGACTTATTATTGGGACGTCTAAGATATAATTGGGACTTCTTAGGCATCAGCATGGGAAAAGGTGTCAAAATCTGGCCCTTGGTGAGACGACTTTGTGCCTTGGCTGGTGAGCTGTCATGGTGAGTTTTCAGGGCATCCTGTGTCTCTCAAGAAAACTTACTATTTATATACACCCACTGATATATGGAGCAGCTCCATTTTTGTGTGAAGCAGAAGGAAAGTTCTCATTTTCTTCGGTTCCTCACAATTCCACTTACAGGACCAAATCCAGCCGTCAAACTCTAAGCCAATGAGAGTTTGTCATTGATGGCTCATACTGAACCTCTGCTTTGAGTGAGGTTGGCCCCTGAGGGGGTACAGTGGGGTGCACTCACCCTGCACTTGATGGGGAAGGGTTAACCCTACATTGTGGGCTGTGGAAGCCATGTCCCAGGGGAATTAGAGAGTGGCTTGTTAGTGAACTGGAATTTTGAGTCAGTGTGTTTTGGTCAGAGCCTGCATCCTTACCAACTCAGTGGCACGTGCTCCTTTCACTAGCAGGGCCCTGGGCTGGAGTCCCGGTGGAGAAGGAGGGTCCAGACCCCACTAACCAGGTTGTCACCCCCCTTCTTGAGCATGACAGCTCCTCTTTCCCAACCACTTGGCAACTAGGCGTTACAGTTCCACTAGGAGGCGTGAATCTAGGGATTCTGGCTAGTGGGCCTCACTGTCCTGCTAACCAGGGTGAATTTACTCAACCCTGTCACGTGGTGAAAAAGGAACTCTATAACAAAGTTCCTGTGTATATGTATTTTGTAGGGGGCAGTTTTCTTTTGCTTTGTTTTGTTCTTGTAACTTGTTCCAGGTGCCTAGGGCATCGGCTGGGATGTCTATATATAGTCATCTCTGTTTCTGTCTTGCATTTCACAAAGTTTGAGAACCCCGCCTTAGGGTTCTGAGCAATGGAAGGTGTCATTACAACAGCAGCCTGTGAAAAACGACACCCTAATAAATAAGGTCCCTCTAAGAATCTTCTCCACATAGATCCTTCACAGACAACATTAAGGTGATCCTCACGTTGATTCAGCCTATCTCCCTAAAGACATTCTGTGCTGTGCCTGTTGCTGTTTCTTCCCAGATGGACTTCAACTGACACAAGACCCTTAAGTCTGGTCCAATATCAGTGTTATCATGGAGCAATGTTACGCTCTGGATTGACCATGAGAAAGCAGCTCTCTTCCTCATCCTCCTTCCAATACACCCCAGATTCTTCTAAAGCGGCCACTCCTCCTATCCATTCACCTCCGTCCAACTATCTGCAGGACTCTGACATCATAATGGAATGACATTTGCCATGGAGGTAGGATGTGATGGTGATGGACATTGCAGCAGGACCTGTTACTATTTGTGTCATGCTGCTAAGTGTGTCCAATCAACTTTATAGTCTTTGAGTTTGGTTTGACAGGGTCCAGCATGGCTGAGGCCTTCATCCTGAGTCTTTTATTCATCTCTGCATGCTGCGAGCTGATCCATCCAGCCACAGTGTTTTCCTCCGTATAAAAGAGATAGGACTGGCCAAACAATGTTGATTTTTTATTTTTGAATGAAATTTATCAAATGAGGTTTTGAATTGTGAGGAAAAAATTGAAGAAATTGTTTGCAATTTAAAAAAAAAAAAGTTCACCCCATTTTCCTGCCGACTCTTCCATGATCAATGTAATTGCAGCTGAAATTTGCTGTTTATTGTGGATAAAGTAAGAGATACATCGCAGTTAACAAACAGTGTGGTGGGAGGATTGTTTGTAAGGCCGCTGCCTAGTTGAGTAGTATTTTATCTAGTATGTCTGCAAAACAAAAGAAAAAATAATGTATTCTGAAATTCATTGTAGAGATCATGTTTATATTTCTCAGCTCAGTTCTTCAGTATGTTTATTTCTTTAGTGCACTGGAGAATTGTTATTTTAACAAACACACTCCTTAATCAAGTATTTAAATGGCTGTTGCTGCATTCCCTCCAGGTTGGAGCTTGGAAAAATTGTTTCTGATAGGTCCTGTGCCTTAATATACACCCTTTAAAGTAGGCTCCACCATCCCTTGATACAAACAACCAACCATATTTCTTAATACTTATGCTCTGAAAGGATCGGCTTTAGTGCTACGTAAGGGAGGAATATATTGGTCTCAAATAGATAGACTTGAACTTTTGCTGAAAACTTGATGTGACTGAGCCCACAGGAAATAATTTTTAAACTTCATTGAGGTTTATTCATACTTTAAGCCAAGCTAGGCGCTGTCTTCACAGAGGGAAGCCTATAGGAGCAAAGATCCTGTTGGCTTCTCTTACTCCTTGCGACTGCCAGGAGCAGCAGTGTCGACTAGGGCTGCTCTCAATGTTTGATTTAGCAGGTCTTACCTAGACCCACTAAATTGAACACCAGGGCTGCGTCTAGACTGGCAAGATTTTGCGCAAAAGCAGTCGCTTTTGCGCAAAATCTTGCCGTCTGTCTACACTGGCCGCTAGTATTTGTGCAAGAACACTGACTTTGTAATGTACAAAATCAGTGGTTCTTGCGCAAATACTATGATGCTCCCGCTCAGGGATAAGCCCTCCTGTGCAAGTATTCTTGTGCAAGAGGGCCAGTGTAGACAGGCAAGTTAATTTCTTGCGCAAGAAAGCCCGATGGCTAAAATGGCCATCGGAGCTTTCTTGCGCAAGAGAGCGTCTACACTGGGCACGGATGCTTTTGCGCAAAAGCAAATCTTTTGCGCAAAGGCACATGCCAGTATAGACACTCTCTTGCACAAATACTTTAACGGAAAAACTTTTCCGTTAAAAGTATTTGCGCAAAATCTTGCCAATCTAGACGCAGCCCAGAAGATTGATCTCCAGCATGGCAAGTGGAGACGTGGGCTATGGTTTTCATACCTTTATGCAAATGGGTGGTCTGGGTCTTTGGGAAATTGTTAATGAGATGATAAATTGGGAAGTACCTAAAATTTAATGGAAGAAGTAGTGCCATGACCAATCTAATAGAAAAGGCTAGGAACTTGCATTATATTTTCAATGAACGCTGAGGTTCCCTTTTACTTTTCTAGTTCCCTTGAAATCAGAGGCCCAGATCAGGTTTTCTTCATTTTTTTTAAGTTTCATTACTTGTTTCTGGTCAGGAGAGGAAATATTAAAAATCTATCTCATCTAAGGTAGCTTTCTGATAGCTTTCTTTAATAGGATAACGAGTCTTATGGATAAGGGAGAAGCGGTGGATGTGGTATACCTAGACTTTAGTAAGGCGTTTGATACGGTCTCGCATGATATTCTTATCAATAAACTAGGTAAATACAACTTAGATGGGGCTACTATAAGGTGGGTGCATAACTGGCTGGATAACCGTACTCAGAGAGTAGTTATCAATGGTTCACAATCCTGCTGGAAAGGCATAACAAGTGGGGTTCCGCAGGGGTCTGTTTTGGGACCAGGTCTGTTCAATATCTTCATCAATGATTTAGATGTTGGTATAAAAAGTACACTTATTAAGTTTGCAGATGATACCAAGCTGGGAGGGGTTGCGACTAATCTGGAGGATAGGGTCATAATTCAAAATGACCTGGACAAATTGGAGAAATGGTCTGAGGTAAATAGGATGAAGTTTAATAAAGACAAATGCAAAGTGCTCCACTTAGGAAGGAACAATCAGTTTCATACTGTGAGGGGTTCGGGATGCGATCACCCCCTCCCGGGACGAGAGGGGGGCTCGGCGGACCCCTTTGCCTCTTTCTGTCTGTGTCCTTCCCGGCCCCTACTCGGGCACCCGGGCAATCGGGTGCGATCACCCCATCGCCGGAAGGAAGGGGGGGTCAGCGGACCCAGCAGTTGTCACCCGTCCCTGCGGGGTGGGGGCCTGAACCCCTCAATCCGGTCTCCACCTATTCAGGGTGGGCCCCGGTTCTATTACACACCCAAGCCGGCATTGCTCAGAGCCGAGTGCTCCTTCGGGGGAGGGAGGGGGACCCGGTCCTGCCCTCTCTCCGGGTTCCAGCCCGGGGCCCTAAGCGTCGGGGCTTGCTCGTGCCCCGACGCTGTAGACGGGGGTCACTCCGCCCGTAACCCGTCTACCCACGGTCGCCAAAAGCGCCCCTCCCCGGGCTCCTTCCTCGCTTCCCGAGTTCCTCGGTCGTTGTCCCCACCTCCGAGACCTACCCCGGTCCAGACGCCCGCCTGTAGACGCCTCGGCGATACCTGGGGTCCGCTCGCCGCTGGTCCGCTCCCGGCCAGGCCGCCCTCTCCAGGGCTGCCGGAGTGGGGTCCACCTCCGTCAGAGCCGGGGCTGGCCGAACGCCAGCTGCGGTGACCGTCCCGGGAATCCCGGGGCCGAGGCCGGGCCGACTGCCGGCCTTGGTGCCGCTCGGGGTCCATCCTGGGACCGGGGGTTCTCCTCCCTTCCTGCGAGGAGGCCACCCCCTTCCCCGCTGGCGGCGGGCCTTTTTAAACTGGCCCGCCGCGCCGGACGCCGCCCGGGGCCCCTCCCCTTCCGGCGGCACGCCGGCGTTGCCAGCCGTGGTTCGGCCGCCTAGCCCCGCCCCGCCCCTATCGCGCGCGCCGGGGAGGGGCTAGTGTTTCCCTGCCGGCGGAGGTGTGGAGGCTGAACGCAGCCCCGTCGGCTTCCTGCCTGAGCCGCGCCGAGGAGGGGCTTGGGTCTGCCCTACGCTTCCCGTGGCGCGGCGGCCCCAGCCGTCCCCCGTGCAGGTCGGGGGTGACCCGTCACACACCCCCCCCTTACGGTGGGGGTGCCCCCCTCCTCGTCTTGCTCGAACACCCGGTACTCTACTTCAAATTGGTAGAGTTGCAGGGACATATACCACCGCGTCAGGCGGGGGTTAGAATTTTTCATGGAGTTCAGCCAGACTAGGGGTGCATGGTCTGTGATCAGCTTAAATTTATTTCCCCACAAATAGTACCTTAATGTCTCTATGGCCCATTTCACGGCCAAAGCCTCTTTCTCCACCGTCGCATAATTCTTTTCTCTGGGTAGAAGCTTCCGGCTAAGGTACAGGATGGGATGTTCTTCGTCGTCGTACTCCTGCGCCAGCACTGCTCCTAGTCCGCACTCGGACGCGTCTGTACACAAAAGAAAAGGTTTCTCCCAATCTAGCTGTCTTAAAATCGGGGCCTGGATTAATCTACGCTTCAATTCCCGGAAGGCCTGGTCCGCTTGGGCCGTCCACTGAACTCTATTAGGGTTTACGTCCTTAGTCAACTCCGTTAATGGAGCTGCCACTGTAGCGAAGTCGGGTATGAATTTGCGATAATAGCCCGCCAATCCTAAGAAGCCCCGTACCTGTCTTTTAGTCATCGGGGCCGGGTAGCTCTGGAGGGCCTCCACTTTGTCCATCAGCGGTTTTAACCGTCCCCCTCCTACTGTGTAGCCTAGGTAGGATACCTCCCTCTGGGCAAAATGGCACTTCTTGGGATTGGCCGTGAGCCCCGCCTCATGCAAGGCCCTCATCACGGCCTCCAGGTGTCCGAGATGTTCTTGCCAGGTTAAGCTATAGACTGCAATATCGTCGATATAAGCTACCGCGTACACCCTCAGGGGTTCGAGCACCTGGTCCATGACTCGTTGGAAGGTCGCCGCTGCCCCATGCAATCTGAAAGGCATTCGGGCGAAACTGAAAGAGGTCGAACGGGGTTGCAAAGGCGGTTTTCCTCCTATCTCTGGGGTCTAGCGGGATCTGCCAGTACCCTTTTGATAGGTCCAGGGTGGATATGTATCTGGCCCGCCCCAGGCACTCTAACAATTCTTCTACTCTAGGCATGGGGTAGGCATCAAATTGCGATATGGCGTTGACTCGCCGGAAATCAATACAAAATCGTACACTTCCATCGCTTTTGGGGACTAGCACTATTGGGCTCCTCCATTCGCTCTTGGATTCTTCTATCACCCCCCACTGCTTCATAGCCTGCACTTCTCGGCGGACCGTCTCCCATACCTTCCTGGGGAGGGGTCGATGGGCCTCCCGCACTACTCGCCCCGACTCCGTGCGTATACGATGTATTCCTACCTTGGCTGTCCCTGGGGTTGCTGTCAGGACATGGCGGAACCGTCGTAGGAGCGCTTCCAACTGTTGTCGCTGCTCTGTATGACCCGTCACACATACATACAGAATGGGAAGCAACTGTCTGGGAAGGAGTACGGCAGAAAGGGATCTAGGGGTTATAGTGGACCACAAGTTGAATATGAGTCAGCAGTGTGATGCTGTTGCAAAGAAAGCAAACATGATTCTGGGATGCATTAACAGGTGTGTTGTGAGCAAGACACGAGAAGTCATTCTTCCACTCTACTCTGCGCTGGTTAGGCCTCAGTTGGAGTACTGTGTCCAGTTCTGGGCACCGCATTTCAAGAAAGATGTGGAGAAATTGGAGAGGATCCAGAGAAGAGCAATGAGAATGATTAAAGGTCTAGAGAACATGATCTATGAGGGAAGACTGAAGGAATTGGGTTTGTTTAGTTTAGAAAAGAGAAGATTGAGGGGGGACATGATAGTAGTTTTCAGATATCTAAAAGGGTGTCATAAAGAGGAGGGAAAAAACTTGTTCATCTTGGCCTCTGAGGATAGAACAAGAAGCAATGGGCTTAAACTGCAGCAAGGGAGGTTTAGGTTGGACATTAGGAAAAGTTCCTAACTGTCAGGGTAGTCAGACACTGGAATAAATTGCCCAGGGAGGTTATGGAATCTCCATCTCTGGAGATATTTAAGAGTAGGTTAGATAAATGTCTATCAGGGATGGTCTAGACAGTATTTGGTCCTGCCATGAGGGCAGGGGATTGGACTCGATGACCTCTCGAGGTCCCTTCCAGTCCTAGTATTCTATGATTCTATGATTCTAAGGTACTTATATGGTCCACATTGCTTTTGTATCTGAGACTCCTAGCCTTGAATGTATTTGTCTTCACAACACCCCTTTGAAGTAGGTTATTATCGCATTTTACAGTTGGGAAACTAAGTCACGGAGTAACTAATTGACTTGTCAGAGGTCACACAAGCACTTAAACCTAGGTCCAAGCTAGCATCTCAGCCATTGGAGCATCCTTTAATTCTTCTTGTGTGTGTGTGTGTGTGTGTGTGTGTGTGTGTGTGTGTGTGTAGAAGTGAAACATACTAATGATTAAAACGGTCAGGAAATTATTTTGCAACAAAAATGCCTTTGCTATTGCCTGGAAAATGTTATGAGAAGATTTATTTTTGTTAACATTCTAGGGATTTTGGTGGAAGCGCTCAGACTGAAAAAAGAAAGTTTTAATTTTCAGGTTTTTCTGATGAAACCCCAACACATTTTGGTGAAAATATAATATTTGTCATTTTGTTCTAATCTTTTCAAAGAAAATAATAAACCCCTCACCTCTTCCGACCAGTTCTACTAAACATTTTGGAAGAGAGCCTGTTCTATTAATAAGATTTGCAGCCCAAGCCTTACATACCCAAGAGCTTTAGAGCATTTGGATGCTGCTTTGAATAATTATAACAAGCTTCTGTTGCCGATTCCAGCTAGACTCTAATGCCTTTTGACATCCACCCATCACTGTCCTTTATACCATTCATGGTGTCAGCACTCTCGCGCTGTACTTCAATGAGCCAGATTTGTAAAATGACATGATTGCATTTCTTCCCAGAAATGTGTTCTGTGTTGACAGGAAATATCCAGTAAGAAAAATCATTGCACGTTCTTTGTTATTTCTACTGCTAAGCCTCCAGCAACGAAAATACTGTATGTGTGCCCTCATGAATCATTCAAGCTGTCCTTACAGTTCCCAAATAAAACAAAACTCACAACCCTGTCCCCCAACCACAACCCCCCCCCCCGCCCCGATAACATCCTCCAAAATATTTGGGAAAAAAAAACCCCCAACCCCAATTAGATTTAATTAAAAACCAGCAGAAAAAACATCCTTTGGCTCTTCCCAGTTCTGAATTTCCTTACTGAACCCTGACTAGCTCCCCCATTATTGAGAGATCATGCGTGAGAAATAGCAGAGTGACATGAGCCTGATTTTCCATCAGTCTGCTCTTCGCGTCTATTCTGATAACGGCAGCTTTTTACATGGTGGAAATGATGACACTGGGAGGTGGTCCACTGACTTCAGTGAAGCTACAATGATTTACGCCATCTGAGAACCTGGTCCATTAGGCAATTGGTTATCTTTGGATACATTGATCCTCATCACAGAACCAAGCTGGATTGCACAGGATTCCTCTGGGACCAAGAACTCAGCAAGATTCAAAGAGTGACTGGACATTTGTAAGGATAATAAAGATACCCAGAGGCATCATAATACTAGAATACTAGAATTGGAAGGGACCTCGAGAGATCATCAAGTCCTGTCCCATACCCTCATGGCAGGACCAAGCACCATCCACACCATCCCTGATAGATGTCTGTCTAACCTGCTCTTAAATATCTCCAGTGATGGAGATTCCACAACCTCCCTAGGCAATTTATTCCAGTGTTTAACCACCCTGACGGTCTATCCTAAACATCCCTTGCTGTAATTTAAGCCCATTGCTTCTTGTCAAGGAGACCTCCTTGTAACACACGTTTAGGTACTTGAAAACTGTGGAACCATCGGGTTATTGAATACCAGTGCTCCAGGTGAGGCTTGAATGCACAGCCTCAGCATATCTTCCAAAGAAGACGGAGAAAGGCTGCTCTCCGTAGTGACGGATGGCAGAACAAGGAGCAATGGTCTCAAGTTGCAGTGGGGGAGGTCTAGGTTGGATATTAGGAAAAACTATTTCCCTAGGAGGGTGGTGAAGCTCTGGAATGGGTTCCCTAGGGAGGTGGTGGAATCTCCATCATCTTGATAAAGCCCTGGCTGGGATGATTTAGTTGGGGTTGGTCCTGCTTTGGGCAGGGAGCTGGACTCAATGACCTCCTGAGGTCTCTTCCAGCCCTAGGATTCTATGATTCTATCTCTTGAGAGTACTTCCCTATAAGTGCAGTGCACTAGCCAGTTACACCACTGAAGCCCCGCTTCATGCTTAAAAGGGGGGTGGGAATGGAGAGAAAATGTTGTGCTTCCGATTTTAAGATAATCTCTGACCACTGATGGTGAGAGTGAGGAAGAGCGGCACAGGAGGCAGAGTATCCCACATCTGCTTCCTCTGCTGTTTCTTGCACCTTCCTCTGAGGCATCCGGTATTGGTTGCTCCCAGGGACGGGATACTAGAGCTGATGGACACCAGGTCTGTTTTCCCATGACACTTCACTCAAGACCAAATGCAACCAAAACTGGAGCCTTTCGGTGGCTTGAAAATATTGGATCCATTTAAAAAAAAAAAGAGTTTTAACCCTGCATATTGTTTGAATAACCCTTTCAGTTCGTATTTGTTGCACGACAGCATGGTTGGTCAAACTTACTGGGCCGTCTGCACAGCAGTTGACAATCTCCAGAAGCTGGAGAGCCAGGGCGTGCCTGCAGGACTTGGGGTGTCTGCCCTGTGGGAAGTGTCCGCCGGGGCTCAGGGCTCATGCCCTGCTTTTGCTGAATCTCTGGAGCCCTGTCAGGCATGCCCCACAGCACTGAAGCCCCAAGACCCCCAGTCCTGATGGGAAGAAGCTGGAGGTGACACTGGGGATCTTTGGGATCACGAGGCCCCCCCCCGATTTTTGCCAGGCCTTGCTGGCCCCGCGTGGTCACATGGTGCTGCCTGGCCCTTTACCTGCATGGCAGTTGCTGGAGCTGGCAAGTGGGAGCTGCAGCCATGGGGAGACACAGTGGGAGCTGCAGGGAGCACCTCTGCTTGTGCTGCTGCCTCTCCCTTGGGAGCTAAAGCAGCCTCCGCTCCCTGCAGCTTCCAGATATTTGCTGCTGCCTCTCTACAAGGATCAAACACCTGGGAGCTGCAGGGAGGGGCTACTGCGGGCAAGTGGGTGCATGGCTCAAGCTGTTGTGGGGAACGGGGAGGTTGATAAACATTTAAATTGTGTGCCCCCCGCATGCACCAGTCATCTCTGGAGATGCCCTGAGCCCAGTAACCTGATGGATAGCAGAAGCCCCAAGTTTCACCCCTTCCCCATCTGCTAGGTGAAGACTGGTGGTGGGCAGTGTCCCTGTAAGCTGTGTGCTTGGGGGGCCACCCAGGAGAAATTCAGGTGCTGCCTAACTGATTAAGCAGAGTGCCCAAAGCTGCCAGCATGTGTTTCCACTGGAGGTGCACATGTGCACATGCCTCTGTGCACAAAACAACATTTTTTCTGCACATGGATGGGAACAATTAGAGGGAAAGTTTGTGCTGAGTGACAGGGGCTCTGTGAGCCATACATTAGCTGAGTGACTCACGAGCTGCGGTTTGCTAGAACAATCTGAAACCCAGCTTTCAGAGGGCGTGTAGTACCCAGAATCATTCAAGATCCTTGGCCAGGTTCTCAGCCTCTCTTTGGTTTCAGTGGCGCCTGGCCAGTTTTACACCAGAAGAAGTTCCGACCTTGCCATGACACTGAGGCTGTGTCCTGACTCGCAGAAAAGGTGTGTTTATCAGTCACAGTAGCACAACTGAGGGTACGTCTACACTAGCCCCCTAGTTCGATCTAGGGAGGCTAATGAGGGAGACCAAAATTGCAAATGAAGCACGGGATTTAAATATCCCGCGCTTCATTAGCATGTTCCCGGCCGGTCGCTATTCTAGAAATTGATGAGCCCGAAGTCATTGCCTGCGTCTATATACGGCAGTGAAATGGGATTCCGAATTAAAGCCCTGAAATCCAATTAGCTGGTAAACCTCATTGCAGGAGGAATAACAGCTAATTCGAGTTAGGGCTTTAATTCGAATCGTTTTCACTGCCGCTGTAGACGCCGGGCAATTACTCGGCTAGTCAATTTCTAAAATGGCGATCGTCGAATATGCTAATGAAGCACGGGATATTTAAATCCCGTGCTTCATTTGCAATTTCGGTCTCCCTCATTAGCCTCCCTAGATCAAACTAGGGGGCTAGTGTAGACATACCCTAAGTGCTTGAGAAGCACCATTAAGATGCAGGTAAAAAAAAAAAGAGCAGTGTAGATGGGGCCATTTTTTGTGCAAGATCCTGTACACCTCCTTTTTTGAGGCATAAGGGATCTTGTGCAAAAGGGTTTTTGTGCACAAAATGGCCCCGTCTACACTGCTTGTTTTTGCGCAAAAACCTCTTCTGCAAAAAAGGATCGGAAGAGGCTATGCAAATGACAGCGCGAGATGAGTGCTTCATTTGCATTGCCTCTGGCAACAAATTCCTGCAGTCTAGACGTAGCCTGAGAGATGTAGTTAAGCTGACCTAAGGATTATTTCCTGGCCTAGGTACTGTCTCTGGAGGTTTTCTACAACAATGGCTTTTCTACAACCCCTTTATGTCACCATAGACAGTGTCTGCTGCCTAGAGTGCTTGTAGCACATACATACCCCAAGAGGAGTTGAGGGGGCTCCGCATCTTTTAGGAGATGCTCGGTCAGTACTTCACAAGATTGGGCCTGGGGTCTATAGTGTATTAACATGCTACGCTTCTAATGGCCATCCAGATGGAAGGCAGGACTATGAATGGGATCTCATTATCCCTTAGGAGAGAAGTGATATGTAAATGTTTCAGTCTAAAAAGCCTATTCTTTTAAATAGAGTACCCACAAATCCTAATCACATCAGGGGAAATTGAGGGCAAATAGGGAATTTTGGATTGGGCTCTTCAAATGTACAATATGTTTGGCTTTCGACAGGTTACCGACACTCTGCAACCCCTGTGGGGTTTGGTTCGGTTAGTGAATTTGTATGCTGGGCAAGGTTCCAATCTCTGACTAGCTTCTTGTTTGAGCAGGCATAAATTCCTTGGAAAGTCATTTTGATTTTTGCATCTGACAAATCACTCTTGTATATCTGCTATTTTTCTCTCCTTCCAACCAGATTTGCCTTACAGTAATGCCCATCTTTTCTCCCCCCATCACCATGTTGACAAGTACCCATGTTTAGGTTTGGACAGAAATCACTGTTGAGTTGTTGCAATCCATCTTCTCGTTTTAACAATGATACGAGCAAAGGAGATTGTAGGAGTATCTTAATTTCCCTTGTTAGAGCCGTTGAGCTTTGGGACTGACTATTCTCACAATAAACCCGTCCTAAATGAACCTCATCTAATACCATCTATCAAGGTAATATAATGAACATCTGGTGGGGTTGAAATCCGTATGCAGTAAGGCAGTGGCTATAAAACTACCGAACTGTACAGCATTGCACTTAGTGAGTTAAACTACAGGAACAAGAACCTAGGGTCCAGTCACAATCATCTGTAATGATCCCCCCACCTCAGGTGTAGAGAGGCAGGCAACCCTTGTCACAAAATTATGGGCAAAGCACGCTGCGCGAAATGCAATGCCCTCAGCCTCCAAGCTACAAAGAAATGATGCTTCCGTTGTTATGCACTTTTAGAGACTTTAAAAGTACAGATCCATTTCACACACTAAAAATGCCGGAGTGGGATTCCACGTTTATGGACTGTCTGAGATACTCAGCAGTAAATATCCTACAAATATAAAACTGTTTCTTCTCACCACCAGCACGATAAAATCAGCCTGGGTGCAGAGTCAAGCTTGAGGTCTTTCTATCTAACGCATCAACAAACATAACAAGAGGTCTGCAGGCCAAACAAAGCCCTCAGGGATGTCTGTGAAACCTCACTGTAATGCTCTCAGGGATCGCTGTATGACCCCCTCAGCCTTCGGTGGGTTTGCACAGAGATGAGTGATTTAAATGTAGGGAACAATTGGGTGGTGTATGCCCAAAGCAGGACAGAACATATAGCTCCCTCCATCTCAGCTATGTGGGCTTTGCAGGCCAATAGGAAATGAAAGTATTAAAAAAGCCCAAACCTTTTGTTTCCAAAGTCAGCAGATCTCACACAGGAGACAGATCTCCTTTTCTCACAGTCCCTTTCAGAGAAGAACCATACCCTAAGGCCTCAGCAGGGTAGCCATGTTAGTCTGTAACACACCATGTAGTCCTGTAGCACCTTAGGGTATGTCTAGACTACATGGCTCTGTCGACGGAGCCATGTAGATGAGTTTACTGGACATAGGAAAATGAAGCGTCGATTTAAATAATCGCCGCTTCATTTACATCAAAATGGCCACCGTGCTGTGCCGATCAGCTGTTTGGCAGCACAGCGGGGCAGTCTGGACGCTCCGCGGTCGACAATGGAAGCCTTTGTCAACCGCTCCATTATGCCTCGTGGAATGAACTGGCCCTGAGCCCCCCCCCCCCCGAAGGGGTGGGGCCAGGACACTTCTGTGCTTCCCCACCCACAGACCCTGATTGGTCTGGGGGTGGGGGAGCGCGCAAAGTCTTTGCCACCCCCCAGAGACAATCGCCAGCTGTTCTGAACAGCGGGTGGTTCCCTCTAGGTACCCATGTCCCTGGAGGTGGGAGGAGACTTCGTGTGCTCCCTCCTGCTGCCCCCAGTTCAATCAGGGCCTGGGGAAGGGGAGCATGTGAAATCTCTCTTTCTCTGCCCCCGCCCTGCAAGGGAACGCTGCATTTAAGTCAACTGCCAGCTGAGACCTTTGCAGGGTGGGAGGAGACTTCACGCACTCCCTCCCCTGCCCTCAAGCCCTGATTGGCCTAGGGATGAGGGAGCAGCAGGGCTGCCATGGGCCAGATCAACTTGCTTGATGGGCCGGATCCGGCCCACGGAGGCCCTTTGGCTTACCCCTGGGTTAGGGGGTTGCCTGTAGGTGACGATTGGCCTGTCTCCCAAGGTCTGTGAGAGTGAGGGATCATATTCCAGGATAGGTTGTAGATGATCACGCCCTAAGGTGAACATCAGCAGGAAAGACTAAGGGCAAGTCTCCAGTAGAAGTGCCACGTCCATGGAGTTGAATCTTCCAGCACCAGGTTTTGATCAACAGTGAACAATGGAAGTGTCTTTTCCACATCCCTGAATGATGCAAGTTAGATCGACGTAAGCTGTAGTGTAGATCTGCTCTAACACATGGGGGAAAAGAACATGCAATATCATCTGTGACTGAAGGATCTTCACAGGAACACCCACACGTTGAAAAAAGTTAATCTTCAGATGCTATACCTACAATTTCGGCCTCTCTCTTCACGTGGTACTGGGATAAAATGAGGCAGCTCTTCAGACAATGCTCAGCCACACTATAGAATGGTCACAGATAAGATATGAAGAAAAGTATCATCACCACATGAAAAAGGAGATGGAATTTAGATGGATGGCGTAATTCCTTCTAGCTGGAATTTGGTCAGACTGCCAGATTCATGTAGTAAAAGTGGCTTGGATTTTTTTAAAGAGCATGAATGGCCAGGATTTAGAACTGGCTGGAATGTTTTCATCAAAATAGAAAATACTGTTTTTGTCTAACCCCCCACCCATTTTGTTATTGATAAAAGTTTGTTTTGAAAAAAAAACCCAACATGAAACATTTGGAGATCAGAAATACCCAGACATTCAATTCCTGCATATTCTCAAATGGAGCATTTCAATTTTTACATTTCTAAACATTGTTTTATATAACTTTTTACAAGTAAGTTTTGAAAGGCTGAAATCAGAATGAAAGGATTTAATGTATCCAAACAAAACTTTTTGATCAACTGGAAATGACAGCCCCCAACCCCTTCCTCCACTTTCCTTTTCTGGAGTTTTTTTGGGTTGCATTTTGGAGTAGAATTTTTTTTCCAAAATTGCAGCATTTTCACAAAATGAAAAATCCAGCTCTGGCACAGCCTTAGCCAGCCCCTATAAAAGCACTCAGAAACCCTACTGATGGGCAACCGTATAAAAACATCAACAGGGTCTTCAGTTTTTGGTTTAATCTGACAGTTTTCATACCAGTGCTATCATTGCATTGGAGTGTCACGTGGGCAGATGCAAGAAACATTGCTCAATTAACAGAGCCAGCACCACGTTGACTGCACATGGATATGAGCGACAAGCTAGTTTTATACAATATCTTTAACAGGCTGCTACCCAGAAATTTGGTGTCTCCCCTCCTGCATTTGACCCATGCAGCCAGCAGGAGTTCAGTTACGCTGAGGAAGAAGTTGAAGCATGAGATCTTTAGTCACTAGCTATGGGATCATATTTATCTTTATTATTTACTCCAATCTTACCTGGGTTCATAAGTTTCCTTGTCAAGCCCACCCTGCACAATTTCCCAGATGAGCTGCAAACAACTTGGGAGCATGACTTTAAGGATGTGTATATTAACACGGGAGAAGTTTGGGGATTTGTATGGTAACCAAAGCATTGACACCATTCCATTTGTCTCAGTTGTGATGACATCCACATGCTCTATGTACAGTATATTGGTTAGTGTCTGGTTCAATGTGCGAGTGGTAAACAAGCTGTCTGGAAAAAAACACTATTGAATTTGTTACCATCCCTCTCGAGTATCTTTCATTTCAAGGGATGTCATAGAGTCATAGAAATGTAGAATCAGAAGCCCTGGTCTACACTAGGGCTTTATTTTGAAATAACCCCTGTTAGGTCAAATTAATAAGCGGATTGTCCACACTGCCAAGCCCGTTATTTCGAAATAACGGACCGCTTATTTAGAAATCTGTACTCCTGCTTTCCTCGAGGAATAAGGCTAATTTCAAAATAGCTTTTTTGAAATAGCAGTAGTGTGGATGCTCTGGTGCTGCTATTTCAAAATAACTACTCCCAGAGTAATTCAAACTAAATTACACCCCAGTGCTTCCTGGAGCTCTAAGTCAAAGGAGCGTGTCCACATTATTGGAGCCTGCCTCAGACTACTTTTGATGCTTCCCCGTAGTGAGAACATGCTATTTTGAATTTGTTAACTCGGGAGTTATTAAATTGAATTTACTAATTTCGAAATAGTTTCCTAGTGTAGACATGCCCAGAGGGACCTCAAGAGGTCATCTAGTCTAGCTCAACTGCATTCAGACAGGACCAACTAAATCTAGACCATCTCTAACAGCTTTTTGTCTAACTTGCTCTTAAAAGCCTCCAAGAACAGGGATTCCACAACCTCCATCAGTAACCAGCTCCATTGCTTAACTATCATAATTGGAAATGTTTTCCTAATATCTAACCTAAATTTGGTGCTGTAAATTAAACCCATTACGTCTTGTGCTGCCTTCAGTGGACATAGAGAACAATTGATTGCTGTCCACTTTATAATAGCCCTCATATTTGAAGACTTATTAGGTTCCATATCAGTCTTCTTTTCTGAAGACTTAGTAGGTCCAGGTTTTTTTTTTTTTAACATTTCCTCATTGATCTGGTCCTCACCCTTTTATCATTTGTATGGCTGTCCTCTGGATTCTCTTCCTTTTGTCCAAATCTTTCCTAAAATAGGACACCAAGAAGTGGACAATTCTCCAGATGAGGCCTCATTAGTGCTGAATAGAGTGGGATAGCGACCTCATCTGTCTTGCGTATGGACACGCCAATTGATGCTATTAGCCTTTTCCAAACCTGGATCACACTGCTGGCTCAGAGTCAGTTTGTGATACATTACCACCCCCCTGATTCTTTTCAGCACTACTACCACCTATCTAGTTATTCCTCATTTTGTAGGCTCACATCTCATTTTTCCCTCCTAAGTGTAGCACTTCACACTTGTCTTTATTGAATTGCATCTTGTTGATATTAGACTTGTTTTCCAATCTAATTTGTTTTGAACTCTAATTTTGTCCTTCAAAGTGCTTGCAATGCCTCCCAGCATCGTGTTATCTGTAACCTTCATAAGCATACTCTCCACTCCATTCTCTATGTCAGAAATGAAAATATAGGATAGTAGCAGAGCTAGGATAGACCTCTCTGGACCTCATTCGATATATTCTCCCCTTTGGACAGCAAGCCATTGATAACTACCCCTAGTATGGTCTTTAAAGCCAAAGACTAGTTATCAATGGTTCACTTTCAAACTGGGAGGACTTATTTGGTATCACTTGTCATTATAATTATTATACAATAGCACCTTAAGGTCCAAACAAGACTGAGAAAACATTGTGTTAGGAGCTGTACAAACACTTAGGGTGTGTCTATACTGCAGGGCTTAATTCAAAATAAGCTACGCAAATAGAGCTACGTCAATGGCGTATCTTATTTCAAAATAGCTTATTTCGAAATAGGGAGCGTCTACACAGCACTTATTTCGAAATAGAGCACTCTTCCTCCGACTTCCTTTATTCCTCGTACAATGAGGGTTACATAAGTCAGAGTAAGAAGTCCTCCAGCTTGACCGTATTTTGACACTATTTTGAAATAACTGCCTGCGGTGTGGACACAGACTAGGTTATTTCGGAATAGCGCTAGTTATTTCGAAATAGTGTTGCAGTGTAGACGTACCCATAGTAAGAGCAAGTCCCTGTAGTAAATAGCTTGCAATATAAATGAACAAGACAAGTACAGTGGGGTAGTACCCAGCCAGTATCCTACCAACTGGACTACACTCTTACCCTCCCAAACTGTTGGCATGCTGCACAAATTTGATTTCACTTTTACTGTTGAGAAATTATCAGATATATTGAATTATGACCCCGAGGTTATAGAAAGAATTCCCACAACAATTTCAGTTCTTTGCATGAATGGATTCTTTTGTCCCTCCTCCTCCCCCGCTTTTTTAAAGTTTCTTATTATGTCCCACGTTTGGATGTTGTTAAACCAAGAGGTAGGATGTGTGCAAGTGAGGCTTTACATACTGGGATGTATATGACTAGCCATCCATTCTTCTGTGCTGAGTTCGTGCAGTGAAAGTGTATGATTTCCAAAGGCATGTTTGAGATAAGGCAAATTCCTAACCCTGAGTCACAAAGGCCCTTCATGAAAAAAAAAAAAAATTAAAAATCTCCCAGCACAGTGCTTCATTCAACCCACAACTACTGGAGCTCACATTTTATCCCTAATGTGACCTCAAGTTCCTCATGGCACAAAGGAGCTTGTGTTATTTCTACAGTCACGACAAAGAGAAAAACAGAACCAATCCTTCCCTGGTGTGCCCCACATGAATGTGAACTTTCCTGCATGTCAGACCAAGTAGGAAGATCTAAGGGAATTCATAAGTAACATAATTAAAGTGGGAAACAGAAGGCGATGGAAAGAAATAAAGCATTCAGAGCTTTGCCATAGGTGCCACTAGTAAGTTTATTAGTGGCTCAGAGCATCTCTGGGCCAGCACTGGAGAGAGGCTAAGAAGCAATTCGGATGCAGGGCTGGCTAAGTGAAGATGAGGAATTCTGACCCCGGGTTTTGACCATGAGTGAATGGGGCACCCTCTAATTGCAAGGCAAGAGAATTGCAGAGGTGCCGTGTTATGCAGTCACACTCAGCAGTGAAATGACAGTGCAGCTCCAAAAACTCCTTTGTTATTTGAACCGACATGCAAGAACTGCCACTTTTCAGCTGATTGACAGCTGACCTGAAATGGGTTTGATAATCTTAGTTTCTAGTGGACTTGTTTCTGTGTGCCTGAGCCAACGGGAGACTTTCCATTGACTTTAAGTGCTTTAGCGCAGACCCTAGATCAGGGGTGGGGAACCTCAGGACTGGGGGCCAGATGCAGCCCCTGGCTTGTCTGGATCTGGCCCCCATGGCTCAGGGTTTCTCCCCCCAGCATTGGGGAGCACGTTCTGGTGTTCCAGATCCCCTGCCATCCCTCCTCAGGGATGAAGCACACAAAATCTACGAGCCTGGACACCCCCAACCCCAGCCTCTGGTGTATAGGGGGAATGTGTGGAGTGTCTTTCTGCTGCTCACTTGTGTGTGGCCCCCAACTGATTTTTCTGTGGGTCAGGAGTTGTCCCAAAAAAGGTTCCCCATGCCTGCCCTAGTTCATGAAACACACATTTGATCCCCTTTTTGGCTGTCCTTGCAGCTTAGAGGTAGCCCTCTGCAGAGTTAGGTAGAGACTCATTTGGGGAGAGGAGGGAAGAAGGTTGTACTGCCATTATCTATGCCAGGGGTGGGCAAAAACTTTAGGCTGGGGGACACTTCACTAATTTTTGGAGTAGTCCCGGGCTGCCCCAGAAGGGGCAGGGCCTCTGGTGGAAGGGGAGGGGTCAGGACACTTCCCTGTTCTCCTCCCACAGACCCTGATTGGCCTGGGGGTTGGGGAGCACGTGAAGTCTTTGGCCCCGTCCCTTGCCTAGAGAGAACTGCCAGCTGTTCTGAACCGCGGGCCATTCCCTCTAAGCACCCGCCCCCAAGCAGGACAGGAGGAGACTTCGTGAGCTCCCCACATCCCAGGCCAATTGGGGGCAGGGTGGGGGCAGGGAGCGAGAGACTTCGTGTGCCCTTCCTGTGCCCCACCCACCCCCAGACCCTGATTGGCCTGGGGGAGTGGCAGGGCGTCTGTGGGCCGGATCCTCCTGCTTGGTGGGCCAGATCCAGCCCACAGAGGCCCCTTTGCCCAGCCCTGGTCTATGCTGTACCAGCTCCACTGACAAACTGGATGTCACTCTTTAGAAGTTTCCACTTCACAAATCTTCTACCAGCACTAAAGGAATTTTAAAAAGCTTGTTACATTTCTGTAGGCTTGGTTCTCTCCCTGGACTATAACAACATCAGAGGCTGGGCATGGGAATTCTGTCTGCAGCTGAGGGCAGCAGTAAAATTTGTTCACTATATATGATCTGCAGAGAGACAGCATCTGCACATGTTTCCCACACACCTACTGGGTGTGGTGCACTGTTCCACCTGGCACTGAGACCACTTATAGAGAGACTCAGGAGTCTGGTCCAGTCTTAGCTGAGAGCCAGCCGGCTTTTACCTCGTGCGGTAGAGGCTCATGCTCTCAGCTCCAAAGGCCCCAGGTTCTATTCCACCTGCAGATAACCCAGGGTCTGTCAGCCTTACAAACTGGATGCCAGCCTGAAACGGTACTGACTAAGTGCCTCTCGGCATCCTCCATGCATGAGATTCCTCTGGATCCTGTGACTGAGTTTAAAACTGCCCTTCCCGTGCCCCTTGGGCACATCTGCACACAAAAGCTGGCAGGACTAACTGCACCCTCTCACCCCAATAAGGATGAATCTGGCCCACAGCTTGCTCATTTATCATGCAGCCTTCCCTAGTGTAATACGTGAACGCTCTCACAAGAGCCCTCCTTGGGAGGCAGGAAAGTATTATTCCCATTTTACAGATAAGGCACCATGGAGCCAAGGTCACACTGGGAGTCTGGGGGGAAGGGCCTGGAACAGAACCCAGCTTTCTGAGTCAAAGTCTAGTGCCTTCCTCCTTCGTTTCTGGAGAAGCAAGTGGGCAGCAAGTCTCTTAAACAAACTACTGCAACAGCAAAGTTGAAAATGGGACGTTTAAGAATACTTGGCCAATGAAAGGCTGTGACCGGCTAAGCAAGTCCTCAAGGCCTGTCATCTTTCAGCACCACTAATGTTGTTGGATTCTATTTATATATTCACTGCAGTAGCCTCTTTGTCTGTCTGTCTGTCTGTCTGACTTTCTCTCTCTCTCTCTCTCTCTCTGTCTCACACACACACGTCCGGAGTTCGCAAGCAGGGACACCAGGGATATCTATGCTATGATACCTTGAGGCAATCGACTACATTACATTGTAACTCTGGAGATTTATTGCATTATAATGAACAGTACCCTAGTTAATGTAATAACAGGAGCCTCTCAGGCACAACATAAGTATTTGTATGTAGTGTTTAAGGTTTGCAATTGGTATAATAGGAGACTGAATCAGAAAATTTAACCCTATGAGACAGCCACAGGTCATTTTAATTATGATAGCTATTATGATAGTCTCTGGAAGAGCAGATTTCTGGCTAGTTATGGATAAATTGTTGACCTGTATAACTATCTCAAGCATTCTACTACCAAATTTGCTTGAATGAAAAATTATGTCTGGTTTACACTCAGTTGCATTTGCTTTCTATGAAATTTCTGACGGACAATTTTGCAGGCATCGGAAATTGATACATTTGCAGTATCAATTAATTTTAAGCAAAAATTAAAGCCTCTACATAGGATGCACACATTGAATTTGGAATCACAAGCTGCCTGAGAAAGTAATTTTATTCCAGTCAGGGAATAGTAACAGTACTATGTGACCTTTGTATCCAAACAAAACTAATTAGCACAGCACAACTTTCAAAACTCACGAACATTCTGCAGACAAAGGATTATTTAGGAAAAATATTCAGTACATAATTTTAAAGAAAATAAAAACAGTTAAGAAAACTGCTGGTTGCTTGGGAATTACACACACAGAAAAATAGGCTAAAATAATGGAAAAATAGGATTTTTTATGTGTTAATCAAACCTCAGAATTATTTCAGATTCACTAAAGCTGAATGAATAAGTATTCAAAAATTGACAAGGAGTCTTGTAGCACCTTATAGACTAACAGATGTGTTGGAGCATAAGCTTTCGTGGGTAAAGACCCACTTTGTCAGATGCATGCATGCATGCATGAAGTGGGTCTTTGCCCACGAAAGCTTATGCTCCAATACATCTGTTAGTCTATAAGGTGCTACAGACTACTTGTCGCTTTTGCAGATCCAGACTAACACGGCTACCCCTCTGATACTCAAAAATTGTGATTCTCATCCAATGTTCTCTGGAGGAACTACAACATTGGGTTGGAAATCACATGTCAACAGACTGTCTGCTACTATTCCAGTCAGAAATTCCACAAACCAGCTTTTCTTGATGTTAAAGCATTACCTTCTGTCTTACTGGAATTTTTAAAACAAGGTCTGTTAAGAATTCAATTCAAGCTTCAGATTAATTTATCTTTCCTGGCTCTGGGTGAAACTTTTTGACCCCAAAATACATTTTTTTTAGAGAAAAGACACAGATTTGGAACACCACAACATTCCATGAATTTGTGTCATTTCTGACAAATTTTTCACATAGAAAAAAATCAGAAAAACATTTCACACATTACTTTGACAGATTTATAACAAAATGTGTCAATTTATAATTCAAAATAATTTTTCATTGTGAATTTTCCTTTGCTTTTGCTTTTTAAAAAAATCAAAACCAAACTTTTAATTGAGGTTTTGAGCAAAACTTTTCATTAAACTAGAAATCATTTTTGAGTCTTCAATTTGCTGATTTTTTTGTTTACATTGGGTTTCTTTTGACCAAAAAGAATTCACTTGCCTTCCCCAATTTTTCTGAATGGCCAACAATATGAAAAATCTATTATTTGCACCATTCTACATCCCACGAAACTTTATATGAGAATGAACAAGTATCATATTATCAGTATGTTTCACTGGATTAATTTAGCCCTCATCTAAACTAGGGCTTTATTTTGAAATAACCCCCATTAGGTCAAATTAATAAGCGGAGCGTCCACACTGCCAAGCCCATTATATCAAAATAATGGTCTGCTTATTTCAAGATTTGTATCTCTGCTTTCATTGAGGAAAAATTTTAATTTTGAAATAGCTATTTTGAAACAGGAGCAGTGCGTACACTCCAGTGCTGCTATTTTGAGATAACTACTCCTCAGACTCACTCTCCAGATTGTCACCTTATCGTGGTGAGTGGGCTTGCATGTTCCAATGAACCTGAGAGTGATGGCGTAGGGAGTCTTGTACTCCTGGTAGGGTGACCCATGGTGGCAAGGTCAAGAGGGAAGGACCAGACAAAGAACAATCCTAAATGTCCTCAACAGCAGAACAGGTGGAGGATAGCAAGGGCAATGCTACAACAGCTGTGAAGACAGATGAAGGCTGCAGTGGACAGGAGACTCTCAATCATGATGGATTCCATGTCATTGGACCCTGGCGGTTTATCCATGAAGGATCATGTGTTGGCTGCAGTGCAAGAGTCCCCCCCATGTTAAAAGAAGTCATGCACAAGCGTCTTCCTATGCACTAATCTCCTAAGCATAAACCCTATGGCAACTGGCGAATGGCGATGGGATTGTGAAATCCGGAAGCTTTTAGTCATGGACCAGCATGTAGGTAGTGGATGTGTGTATCCATCCTTCCATTTTAGGGACCGAGGTGGTAGAACAGTCCGACAGCTGCATCCATGACTGAGCAGCCCTATTTAGGATCTGCTCTGCTCACACCATATGGGGAGGGGGCTAGAAAAGGTGTCAGTGTGGCTTCTGACCATTCCGAGGGACAGTGGACATGATCTTCACCGCTTGGCAATTGCAAGAAAAATGTTACAAACAAAATCAAGCCTTATATATGAGTTTCATCAACCTGACCAACACATTCAATTAAATCAATTGCAGTGCCCTATGAGCCATCCTCTTAAAGATTGGTGGCCCCAAAACATTTGTCAGCATCCTGAGGCTGCTTCATGACAATATGACTGACACAGAAGCAACCCCTTTGAGGTCAAAATGGGAGTCAAATAAGGCTGCGTCATGGCCCCAGCGCTGTTCTGCATCTTAATCACCATGACCCTCCATTTCACTAATGGCAAGCTTCCAGATGGCATGAAGATTGTCTACAGAATGAATGGGAAGCTTTTCAACCTCAGGCGAATGAAGGCCAAAAGCAAGACCTCCACGATTTTGATCATGGAGCTCCAGTACACAGATGATAATATAGTCGCTGCTTTTTCCCCTGAAGCTCTTCAGACCATCTTAAGTGCCTTCGCTAAAGCATACAAGAATCTTGACCTCACACTGAACATCAAAAAAGACCAAGGTGCTCCATCAACCCTCGTCAACAGGACATGTACCATCTATTACAGTCAACAGAGAACTGCTGGAAAACGTGGAGCATTTCCCGTACCTTGGAAGTCATCTCTCCACCACAGTTGACATGGACGCGGAAATCTAGCATTTCCTGATCTGCACAAGCTCTGCTTTTGCCTGCCTGAGATGAAGGGTCTTAAGAGAACTGGGACATTGGTGCCAAGACAAAACTCCTTGTGTACCGCACAGTGGTTATTCCAACACTGCTGTATGCATGTGAAACCTGGACAACATATAAGCATCACCTGAAGGCACTTGAACAACATAATCAATGCTGCCCCAGAAGAATCCTAAATATCCCTTGGGAGGACAGGAGCATGAATACTAGCATCCTGGAAGAGACAAACATGACCAGCATTGAAGCTATCATCATCTACCAACAACTTTGCTGGACTGGTCACGTGGTCCAGATGCCTGATCAGCATCTTCCACAACAGATTCTGTTTTCCGAGCTGAAGGAAAGACAGAGGAGCATTGGGGGCCAGAGGAAGCAATTTAAGGACATGTTGTAGGCAAACATGAAAAAGTGTGGCATCAATGTCGACACTTGGGAGAACCTTACCCAGGACCATCCCCAGTGGAGAGAAGTAATCCGTGAGGGGGTGGCACAATTTGAGTGGTCCCACCACAGTGCAGACGAGAAGAAGTGGAGAAGGAGAAAACAGCAGCAAAAACTGCCCTGAGTCCTTCCAATAGCCACCAGCACCTGCCTCTTCTGAGATAAGACCTGTGGCTCCAGAATTGGGCTGGTCAGCCATCTACAGATCCACAAATAGGAGGGTGACAGAAAGATGTCCTACTCATTATCGAGTGACCACTAAGAGAAAGACTCCCCAGAATAATTCAAACTAATTACTCCACAGTGTTTTCTGGGGCTCTAAGTCAAGGTAGTGTATCCACATTAATGGAGCCTGCCTCAGACTAATTTCAAGGCTTCCCCGTAGTGAGGACATGCTATTTGGATTTTGTTATTTCGGGAGTTATTAAATCGATTTTAGTTATTTTGAAATAGTTTCCTAGTGTAGACATGCCCTTAGTGACTCAGAATAAGGCCCTTGATGCAGCTTTGCTTAACTCAGTGGAGAAATTCAGATTGATTTCAAAGGGGGTTAGGATTTGGTCTGTTCAGAACTAGCACAACATAGGTTTTCTGCTCCATCTTTCATTAGATTATTTTTAGAGAAATCAGTGTGGCTATGAGATAAGGGGCTCAAATACTCACATTCTCCTCAGTGGATTATGACATCCTATTTACACTCAGTTGTGTGATAATGTAACTGGTTGCTTAAATCAGCTTTTGTAACAGATAACTGGAGGGTAAATAACATAACCGATTTCTTAAAACAAGCCTCCAGGGGAGATCCCAGCAATTATAGGCTGTCAAAGCTAACTTGTATGTAGCAGGCAAATTGGTTGAAATTATAGTAAAGAACAAAATTATTACACATGTTATATGAACATGATAGGTTGAGGAGTCAACAAGGCTTTTGTAAAGGGAAATCATGCCACAAATTCTAGTACAGATTGACCCTCTCTAGTCCGGCATCCTCAGGAATTGACCGGGGCCAAACTGGAGAATTTGCTAAACCACCAGAAGTCAATATTGTCTAGCAGCATTATCAACACTTCCACTGTTTACTGGGCTCTTAGAAGACATTTAGGGGTAAATTAGAATTAACTAACAGCACAGAACACTGAGAGTCGGGATTGGTGGCTGTAAACAAACTTTATGGGACCTGGGGAAACTCGGCCACATCCGTAATAAGCGGACATCTGACTAACTAAAATCATGCTGCACCACGGATGTTGCCGGACCAGAGAGTGCTGGACTAGAAAGAGTCAACCTGTAGGCTTCTTTGAGGGAATAAACAAGCATGTGGATAAGGATGATCCAGTCAATACAGTGTATATGAGTTTTCTGAAAGCCTTTCACAAAGTCCCCCACCAAAGGCTCGTAAGCAAAGTAAGCTGTCATGGGATAAGAGGGAATGGCCTCTCAAGGATCAGTAACTGGTTATAAAAAATAAGAAACAAATGATATAAATAAATGTCAGTTTTCACAATGGAGACAAGTAAACAGTGGCCCCATCCAACTCTGGTCTGTTCTGTGGCCTGTGACATTCAATGTATATGTAAATGTAAAAAGAGGCAAACAATGAGGTGGCAAAATCTGCAGATGATAGAAAATTACTTGAGATACTTAAGGCCAAAGCTGACTGTGCAGAATTACAAAAGGAATCTCATAAAAGTGGGTGACTGGGCAACAAAAAGGCACATGAAATTCAATGGCGATAAACTGAAAATAGCACACATTGGAAAACATAATTCCAACTATACATACAAAGTGATGACATCTAAGTTACTGCTCAAGAAAGAGATCATGGAGTCATTGTGGATAGTTCCTGGAAAACTTCTGCTCTATGTGCATCCATAGCCAAAAAAACTAATAGACTGTTTGGAGCCATTAGGAAACAGATAGATAATAAGATAGAAAATATTACAATGCCATTGTATAAATCTATTGCATGCCCTCCCCTTGACTACTGCATATAGTTCTGGTCATACCATGTCAAAAAGATATATTAGAATTGGAAACAATGCAGAAAAGGGCAACAAAAACTATTAAGGTTATGGAACAGCTTCCATACAAGGAGAGACTAAAAACCTAGGACCGTGCATCATAGAAAAGAGATGACTTAGGGTACGTCTACACTAGCCCCCTAGTTTGAACTAGGGAGGCTAATGAGGGTGACTGAAATTGCTAATGAAGCACGGGATTTAAGTATCCCACGCTTGATTAGCATATTCCCGGCCGGTCGCCATTTTGGAAACTGACTAGCCCGAAGTAACTGTCCGCGTCTATATGTGGCAGAGAAGTGGGATTCCGAGATAAACCTCTTAGTTTGAATTAACTGTTAAATCTCATTCCACAAGGAGTAACCACTAATTCGAACTAAGGGGGCAGTTACTTCGGGCTAGTCAGTTTCAATATGCTAATCAAGCGCAGGATATTTAAATCCCGTGCTTCATTAGCAATTTTGGTCGCCCTCATTAGCCTTCCTAGTTCAAACTAGGGGGCTAGTGTAGACGTACCCTAAGGGAGGAGAGTCAATAGAGCTCTATAAAATCATGAACAGCATAGAGAAAATGAACAAAGAATGGTTATTTACTCCATCACATAACACAAGAACCGGGAGTTACTCAAATTAATAGGCATCAGGTTTAAAACAAAGATATGGAAGTATTTCTTCACACAACTGTGGAACTCTTTGCCAGAGGAAGTTGTGAAAATCAAAGTATAATGGGGTTAATAAAAGAATTAGATGAGTTCATAGAGGATAAATCCTTCAATTGGTAACAAAAACATAAATATAGTATATAGTATATATTTTGTTAGTCTCTAAGGTGCTACAGGATTACTCGTTTTTTTAAAGTTACAGACTCAGGGTATGTCTACACTGCAACACGATTTCAGAATAACTAGCACTATTCCAAAATAACTTTGTCCACGTATACACAGCAAGCATTTATTTTGAGATAGTGTCAAAATATTGTCAAGCTGGAGGACTTCCTACTCTGACTCCTGTAACCCTCACTGTATGAGCAATAAAGGAAGTCAGAGGAAGAGTGCTTTATTTCGAAATAAGTGCGGTGTAGACACTACCGATTTCAAAATAAGCTATTTCAAAATAAGCTACGCAATTGACGTAGCTCAATTTGTGTATCTTATTTCAAGTTAAGCCCTGCAGTGTAAATGCACCCTCACACGGCTATCCGTCTGAGACCTTCAATAGTATCAGTCAAGGTGGTCAGGGACATAACCCCATAGTCTGGATGTCCCTATCCTCTGAAAGCCAGAAGCTGGGCCTGGACAATAAGGGATGGATCACTTGATGATTGCCTGTTCTGTTGATTCTTTTTGAAGCATCTGGCAGTGGCCACCACTGAATCCAGATACCAGTCAGGATGGACCACTGGTCTGACCCAGTACGGCCATTCATATCTACACTGAATCATAATGAATATTGAGCAATCGTTACATACCAATTCGCCTGAACAATTTGTGAGCGGACCAGGATTAAAAGATAATCCTTTTACTCTAAGTTACCCTAATTAATGGACCTTAGACATATTCACATTTATCCCTCATTAATTCTGGATTAGGTTATGATGATATTTTATAATAATGCCTTGCACAGTGATAGAACCTTTTCTTCTGATTATCTTGTAGTGCTGTTCTACTGTTGATTAATGTTGTCTTGCAATACCCTGTGAATTAAGAATTAATATCCCACTTTAGAGATGGATAAGCCAAGATATAAAGAAGTGAAGTGATTTGCCTGGGGTGAGGTGATTTGTCAGTGGAATCAAATCCAGGAATCTAACACGCTCCGTGGCAAAATCTCTGGCTGGATAAAGTACTTAAACAGTGGACTAACTTAACAAACATGAGTGCTTCAGGTCAGCAGGTTTTGGGTACATGCTAATTATTGGCTGAATCAAGGTCATAAAGGGAACCCTTGTAATTCCTAATTCTGAGCATTGCTCAACAATGCTGGATTAATTGTAATCTTAAAAGCTTTTTGGGATCTTATCCAAGGACTTTCTCACCACTAAACTGTATATTTATCAGGTGTGTATTGGGAGAAGTTGAAGCAGTTCACCTGTTGGGATACTCTGGGTTTTCCCCCTCTGATGTGAAGGTCACCCAGAGAGACTAATGCATTGACCGTTTCATGTAATGTATCATCTCATGCCTTTACAAGTGCTCTGCAGTTCTAAACTGTACAAAACCATTTTGCAAAATGCCACTGTGAACTTGAGATTGTTTTTTTTTTTATAAAAAACAAGCCAACAACTATTAGTCTCTGCTGATGTGAATTGTAAAATACATAATAAAGGGCTTTGAGTAAAATTGAAAAAGAGGAGGAAAAGTTATGCTCCCAGCAGGCAAAATATTACTGGCATTTTTAATAATAATGAAGCATAACACCTCAGTAGGGCAAAACTAAAATCCATTTTGTGTGTCAAAGGATAGGTTGCATTTAATTTGTTTAGGTAATTTGCTAGGTTTCCCATTTCTTATGGAATAAGTTTAAGGTTCTGAAGATTATTCTTTTTCTTTTCTAACTCTTCCCAATTGTTTATGTTTAAAAATAAAACAGAAAACTGCTTTTCCAACCTGCTTTTTGATTGATATAAACCTTTATAAAATATTTCCCCCTTCCATTGCCCATTTAAACTTCAAATTTATTTCACAATTGGAGAATTGAAGGCAGGAAAAAATGTAACATATTGGGAAGTTATTTCTTAAAATGAATCTAATTCATATTTAATTCAAAGTTGGTTAGTTTGCCCGATCTGATCCATTCTTCTTAAACATCTGCAGTTTGGGGTGGAGTTTTAGTTTGTGACTTGCTATTTATTTTATTAAAAACTTGTGTGATGGCGTGTTGGGGTTTTCCCGTCCCCTGCATCCCCGTAATGGCACGGATAGGCTCCACCAGCCAGTAGAATAGAGGGAGTTTATTGCTTCTCCAGGATACAGCACAGCACAGATGTCATCTGGTTACAGGAACCGGGCTTAGGATGCCTCAGCCCCCCCTTGAGATGGGGGAGACTGGACCCCTACATTCCAGCTTCTTTCCCTAGGCTGTCTCCTCCATGATCCCAGAGAGAAACTAACTCACTCACTTCCAGCCCTGCCCCCAGCCAGGGGCGGCATTCCACCGTCCTTTGTTTCTCTCCCTGGGGGGTAGGTGGTCAGACAGGTTTGGAGCCCCCTTTGCATAATGACTCACCCCCTGCCCTGCTGGGGTCCTGCTACAGACAGCAGAGGTCGCCCACAGCCCCAGCAAGGTACCCACACTACGTCACAACTTGTCCTTTACTTAAACGTTTTGACTTCAGTTGAATGTGCGTGAACAGAGCTTCATTTGGCCTCTTGATATGAAAATCAGTGACGGACAAACTTCAAAAGCTTCTGAAAGACTGCGATAAGCCTCTGAAATCTGGAAGACTTAAAAATACCTCATTCAAACTGTTGGACCCATGGACCTGGAAGGACAAGCAAGGAGAAGCACAGGGAAGGCAGAAAAAGGGAAAATCTTGCTTATTTTACTCTTACAAATAAGGCTTTTGACGTCAATAGGCCTGATTCTAACTTCACTTTGAAGACAATGGAATTACAGTGGAGTGAAAACAGTGCAAGCAAGATCAAAGTTATTGGGACTCCTTACTCATTTGAGTATTGTACTGCTTAACATACAACACAATCAAAAAAGCTAACAGAAGAGGTCTTTGGTGGGCCAGACCCACTTCCTCAGATCAAATTGTGGAAGAAAATTGGCATAACGAAAGCTCATCACCTAATAAACCATCTTGTTAGTCTTTAAAGTGCTGCATAGTCCTGTCTTTTGTTTCAGCTAGACCAGACTAACACGGCTACATCTCTATTAGAATCCTTTAGGAAAGAGATAGATAAGACAAAAAATACCATAAAGCCTCTATATAAATCACATCTGTGAATACTATTTGTAGATCTGGCCACTCCATCTCCAAAAAGATATATTGGAATTGGAAAACATACAGAGAAGAGCAACTAAAATGATTAGGGGTATGAATCAGCTTCCCTATGAGGAGAAATTAAGACGGGACTTTTTAGCTTGGAAAGGAGACAATTAAAGGGGGATATGATAGAGGTCTATGAAATCATGAATGATATGGAGGAAGTGAATCAGGAAACATTATTTACTCCTTCACATAATGCAAGAACAAAGGGTCACCCAATAAAATTGACGGGCAGCACATTTAAAATGAATGAAAGGGAGTACTTCTTCACATAATGCACAATCAGCCTGTGGAACTCCTTTCCAGGGGATGCTGTGAAGGCCAAAATTATAACAGCTCAAAAATAACTAGATAAGTTCATGGAGGATAGGCCCATCGCTGGCTATTGGCCAAGGTGAGCATGCCTCATGTTCTGGGTGTCCCTAGCCTCTGTCAGAAGGTGGGTGTGGACAATAGAGAGTGGATCAGTATTGTCCACACTATTGGATCACTCCTTGATAATTGCCTGTTCTGTTCATTCCCTCTAGAGCAGGGGTGGCCAATCCATTCCGGGCAAAGAGCCAAGATATCCGTGGATCCAGTGCAAAGAGCTGGAGGAAAGATGTCGAGCACAAAAAAAAAAAAGACTGCCCCTTTAAGAAAACACGTTTAGAGGCTTTTTGGCCACATCAGGCTCCCGCTGGCTGATGCCATCTTTAATACTCCATCTTTAATGGCCGTGCCGGATGGCTCCCCTGCCCCGGTGAGTACAGGGAGCTGGGAGGAGAGGGCTGTTTTCCAGGGTTTGGGGGTGGCTTTATGAGCTATGAGGGGGCTTTGCAAGCCACACCCTGGGGGGAGAAGAGCCTCATGTGGCTCGAGAGCCGCGGGTTGGCCACGGCTGCTCTAGAGCACGTGGCATTGGCCAGGGTCAGAAGACAGGATACCGGACAAGATGGATTCTTGGTCTAACCCAGTATGGCCAGTCTTACAGTTTGACTCTCAGAGAGGCCAGGTCTACACTATCGGTTTTTTCCAGAAAAAAACTAAGCAAATTGCACTCTGCAATTTGCATAGATTTTTCCAATTGCTTTTCTGGAAGAGGCTTTTCTGCCATTTGGCCCCATCTAGATGGAGCCAAATGGTGGAAAAGCCTCCTCTTTCAGAGGAGCCCTTATTCTTCATAGAACAAGGTATACAGGGCTCCCCGAAAGAGCACATCAGTTCTTCCGTGAAAAAAAGCGGAAGAGCAAATGCATTCCCTGGGCGTGGAGGTATCCCGGAAAACCCCCGCAATGTAGACATAGCCAGAGAGCCTAGAGGTCAAACACAGTGGGGAAAAGGAGAGAGAAAGAGAGAAAGTTTCCAAGAAGCAAGGGCTGTAATGGTCACTTGTGTAAGCAAGGTCTGATTGAATTAGCGATGAGTTGGGGAAGAAGATTTCCAGAGCCTATCTTGCGTGGGTGCTCAGCATGACAGAACTGTTTTGCACAAATGATTACTTTTGGCGGGTGCTGTCCCACGAGTCACTTTGTTATTGGGGCGGTGGCACAAAAGGGTGATTCTCTGTGTGGTGTGACTCAAGGAAAGTAGAACTGGGTTTGGCCTACCCTGAGTGAGGGACTCACCCTCAACTAAACTGCACTCATTAGGCCTGGGATACGGGCCCAAAGGCCAATGGAGATGAGAGGGGGCGGGAACAGGTCCTTGCACCTGATGGTGTGGGCCCTGTCTAAGGCTACGTCTACACTGCACAGTTATTTTGGAATAAGCTATTCCGGAATAGTTATTCCGAAATAGCTTATGTCAAATTAGCACCTCCACCCTGCAGGGAAGCCTCAAAATTAATCCAAGGCAGGCTTCCCTAATGTAGACTTGCTATCTCGATTTAGAGCCCCAGGAGGAATAACTTAGAATGGCCCTGGTGAGGGGCTATTTCGAAATAGCAGAAGTGGAGCTTCTACACACGCCTTATTTCAAAATAGCTATTTTGGAATAGGCATTATTCTTTGTAGAATGAGGTTTACCGAAGTCGGAATAAGCCGTTTGTTTTTTAAAAAATTATTTTGAAATAATGGAATATGCTGTGTAGATGCTTGCATCATTATTTCGGAATAATGGCCGTTATTCCAAAATAACTTTGCTGTGTAGACAAACCGCAAGGGACCAGGATACCATTTGACCCTTCTGCTCTTCACTGTCCAATAGCAGAGCTGATTAAGATTCATTTGCGAGTCGGCTGAATTTACTGAGTGCTGTGTAAAGTGGTGGGGCTTGATGAAGACATCGTGGACAGGCAGGTGGCCAGCAGGGTACCTGGCAGAGCAGAGAGCACTTGGTATTGTAGCTGGTGGAGTGGAACAGCGAGTGGCTGGCAGAGGGGTGAGCAAATCCCAGACAGAGGAGGGAGCAAGATGCTTTCTTGCATCCTCCACCCCCAGCCAGGGTGGGAGGTGAACTGTACAGATGCACCTCTGAATTTTGGGTCTGCACTGGCCAAGGACAAAAACTGGAGAGGAGAAGAGAGGGGCACACTAAAGAAACCTTTGGTTGCTGGATGTAAGAACAAGAGGCAAAGGAACACGGCTTATGGTTTTATGTTTATGAATCCTGCTTGTGATTTCCTTCCTTTTATTAAATGTTTGTTTTCTACGCTTGGACTCTGTGCTTGCGAGAGGAGAAGTATTGCCTCTGAGAGGTGCCCAGGGGAGGGTGTGTAATTGTCCCAGGTTTGAGCTGGAAGCTTGAGCTGGTTGTGTGTGTGTGTGTGTGTGTGTGTGTTCAGCTACTGAACCTGGCCCCGGTGGCTTCCGACTACACCTGACAGAAGGGTTACATTAATCAGCCCCTGAAAGACTTTGCATGTTTTGAATGAGAGCCCCTGGAATAGCTGTTTTAGAAATAGATTACATTGCTTATCGTCACTAACAATTATAGTCTTTTAAATTACATTCTGAGAGATAAGGAAGCTGCCTCTTTAAGATGAGCGTGGGAGTGAGCTGAGGGCCTATCGCTGGCCACCTAGGGGGTGTCTGTCTGCAAGAAGCTCCTAATGCAAAAGATCTGAATCCCAGAATAAACAATGTTCTGTTGGAAAGCTAAGCCAGGTGATTAAGGGTACGGGACAGAGGACTTATCACATATATTTTGCAGCATGTAAAGAGTGAATCTGTTAGCGCATGGAAGAGGAGGGACTGGCCCTATTACTCCCTCTGATCACGGCCAGGATCTGATTCATCAAGAAAGAGCAGAGCAGATCCCGAAGAAGCTAAATAGGGAAACAGACAGAAGAGGACAGAAGCTTTGCTAGTTTGCAGGGGAGTCAACAGCCTGTGGGGGCCCCTGGGCAAAGTGTGTAGGGGGACGACTCTGTGCTCCTGGAAGAGGCGGGGCCTTGGGTAGAAGGGGCGGAGCTGGGGGCTGCCAGTCCTCCATGCTAAGAAGAGTGCGGTGTGCCCCCCCTCAGCCCTCAGAGTTGCACGGAGCACACAGCATGGCGCTGTGGTGGCAATTTAAAGGGCCCAAGGTTCTGGCTTCCATTGCTGCTGCAGTAGCAAGGGTAGCAGCTGACAGCCCCCAGCCCCTTTGAATCGCTGCCCCTCCCCCCCAGTCGACAAGCCTGCTGCTTTGTCAGCCAATGGCCCAGGGAGTGCTGCCACAGCACAAATGGAGCAATTAAGGGCTAAGGCGCAACCTACAGAATTGGCGCAACCTATTGAAAATGAAAGCAAGGCTGGAACCTGGCCTCAGAACCACCAAAACCGGCCATAAATATTCAGGAAAGGTTCCACGAATTACAGGGAAAACTGGTGCTTTCGCACAAAAGGATACGTTGTACTGGTCCGGAATATCAAACTGAAAATGGATTAAAGAACAGTTCTTCAGAGTCAGAAATTATATACAGTGTCCTGTATGGGGTCAGCCCTGGATTAAAACTCCAAAGTTTTCTATACTGTAAAGCTACGTCTATACTACGAGTTTTCTCAGCAAAATATATGCTAATGAGGAGCTCATTTGCATGAGTTCCTGATCTCATTTACATATTTTCTGATGATCCGTTTTTGCGCTAAGGGTTTTGCGCAAAAATAAGCAGTGTGGACATTTTCTTTTTGCACAAAAACCCCCTTTTCCACAAGATCCTTATGCCCCAAAAAAGTAGGTTTACCTATCTTGCGGAAAAAGGAGATTTTGCGCAAAAAGAAAATGTCCGCACTGCTTGTTTTTGCGCAAAAACCTCTAGTACAAAAACAGATCGGCAGAAAATATGCAAATGAGATTGCAACTCATGCAAATGAGTCCCTCATTAGCATATTTTTTGCTGAGAAAACTCGTAGTGTAGACATAGCCTAAGAGTGATCTTATTTTGCCTGAACCAGAGCAAATCCTACGCACATATTAGTCTATCTGAAATTAATTAAGGCTGCTCAAGGACACAAAGTAACTCCACTGGATTTCCTGGTGCAAGCAATGGATCGGCACCAAACAATTATCTTTGCCTAAGGGAATACAGCATCAAAACTAAAGTATCAGCCTGACTTGGTCCAACATCAGTTTCTACAGGCTATTTTGACTAGGCTACTCCAAGAGAATAGGAGAGCTGACCGAAAACAGTCCTTAGCTGATGAACTTTGGTGGGTAGAAAAATTTGAATTGCGCCTATAGCGTTGAACTGGAGCGTGAACAAAAATTAAGAGCATCAGGGCACTGGAAGCCATTACACGTAAATGCTATGCAATCAGTTTTGAAAGAAGGAGAAACTAATGATCTCGCTACTGTCAAAGAACAAACTGCAATAGCCACTCATGTGGAACAGAACAATGAAGCAATCTGACTACTGGCAATTGAAATCACGGCTTTCAAAAGGCCACGAGTTCAGGGAAAACCTATATTAGTTCCCCACATTATGCAAACCGGAAAGGACAAATACCAATGTTACCCGACATGCTGTCAAAGCTGTCAGGGGGGGAATGCAGCTGTCAGATGCAATCACTGCTACAAGTGTGGTAGCTGGGCAAACTGCACAAGAGGATGTTGGGTTGGAGGTCAATATGAGCAATTGGGAAATGAGAGAAGGCCACAATTGGTAGGACAGAAAATGATCAATTCAGAGCCTAAGTTCAAGTCTACTTGCTCCTTTTGCCAACAAAGAGAATATGGGCAGTTTATGCAGCACTCGTGTCTTCAGGAAATGTACTGCTCAAGGGACTATCAAATGCAGCACCCAGAGAACACAAAACTATCTTACAAAGCCAGCAAGTCTCCATGGAGAATACTGATAACTTACCCACTCCTAGACAGAGATATGTTGCAAGAAGAACGCAACACCTTTGCAAGGGATTCAGATGTAGGATGTATTGAAACTTTGAAAATGGGCATTAAGTGAAGTGAAGAGCTATACAGAAGATCCTTTGCCAGTGGATGGATAAAAAAAGAATAAGTCACCATGTTCCTCACCTATTGGTTGTGCCAGAAGAAAAGATGACACCTTATGACCATGCATAGACTTGAGGTAACCAAAAAACCAAAATAAAATAACTATTCCACATAGACATACTATACTGACCCTACATAGCTTAGGTGGGAAATCTTTGTTTTTGTTCCTTGATCTTGGTAAAGCTGATCAGGGGTTTATAAATAACAGGTAGATCTGTGGCACCTTAGAGTATGTCTAGACTACATCCCCTCTGTTGTCAGAGGGATGTAAATTAGACATACCGACATTGCAAATGAAGCGGGGATTTAAATCTCCCATGCTTCATTTGAATAAAAATGTCCGTTGCGTTTTGCCAAGTCAGCAGTTTGTTGGCAAAAAGTGGCTGTCAAGACAGGGATCGGGCGACAAAGAAAGCCTTTGTCGGCCGATCCCTTATGCCTCGTAAAACAAGGTTTACAGGATCGTCCAACAAAGCCTTTCTTTGTCGCCCGATCCCTGTCTTGACAGCCGCTTTTTGCTGACAAACTGCTGACTCGGCAAAATGTGGCAGCCATTTTTATTAAAATGAAGTGCGGGAGATTTAAATCCCGCTTCATTTGCAATGTCGGTATGTCTAATTTACATCCCTCTGGCGACAGAGGGATGTAGTCTAGACATACCCCCTAGAGACTAATGAAAATAGACAGGACCATCAGCGGTCACAGGTAAGACCCACTTCATCAGATGAGTTGAAGTTCATGATTCTATATATTTTAGTTAGTCTCTACGGCGCCACAAGACTACTCGTTTTTAAAGTTTCAGACTAACATGGCTACCCCTCTGCGGGGTTTATAAGCGAGGGAAGTGCACTTCTGAGAATAATAATCAAACCTTGACGATTATATGAATGGGTTCATATTCCTTTTGGATTCACTAGTGCCTCTGCAGCACTCCTGCATGGAATGGAAGCATAGCTGAAAGATTTGAGAGGTGCCATATATATCCCCTACCTTGCTAATGTGGCCATCTACAGCTGTGGGGTCCAACCAGTTCTGAAGCAGTAGCCACTATAGCTGCATTGTTCAAACCAACTAGCCACATTCAACCAGCCAAATAGCCACATGTGGCTAGTGGCTAGCGTGTTGGACATCACGGATCTACAGCAAAGATTTCAGGGGCCATGTGAAAGATGTTAGGAAAGTTCTCAGAAGTCAGCAGAAAAATAGTTTCCTATCATGACCACGTAAATGTGGTTTGTTCAAGAAGGAGGTGTTCTACTGTGGAAGAATGGTTTTAACTGAGGGATTCAACATGAACTCGAAAGACATAGCTACTACACAGGCTTTGGAAGAAAGGACTTCTTTCACAGTGAGGGAAGTAAAAAAAATGGTTTGGAATTTTTATAGGGGATTTATGAAGTATTTTGAGGGTTGCAAAACCTCTGTCCAATCTCCTTTCCAATCCCAAACACACTGGCTTCAAACACAAAAAGACCAAAAATATGAAGGGAGCTGGACAGTTACCTGTAAAGCAACCAGTGGTAAGGACAGAACTCCACAAAGTGTTATAAAATAATTATACATGAGGCTGTGCCTGTGTTTGAGGGAAATGCCCACAGACAACCAGCTAGAATACAATGGCCAAAGGAGACACTGACATATGATCATTTGGGACAGCCAAGTTTCACCAGTCCATAGTTTGATGCACATGGCCAGCTACCTGGCTCAGCTGAATTTTAGGGAAAAAATATTGTAGTTGCAGAATGTATTTATTTAACCCGGATGAGAGGTGAGGTGGTGAGGCAAATTCACAGCCAAAACAGCACTGTGCGCTCAGCCGACAGTGAGCCCGCTCCCAAGCATGCAACTTTTCACCAAGCAGACCCCAGGCTCGAGTATTTCCACAACCCCAGCAGAAGTGCAGATCAGTCTCAGCAACAGTGCCACCTGGCCAGGAGCGCTTCTGCTGCCTTGCACCGCACCAGACTCCAGGGACTCCCAGTCTGGCTACATCTACACTGCTGGCTTCTTGCGCAAGAGATCTTCCGCAAAAACTTCTTGCACAAGAGTGCATCCACACTGCAAAAGCTATGTGCTTTTGCGCAAGAGAGCGTCCAGATTGCATGGACGCTCTCTCCAAAGAAAGCTCTGATTGCTATCCACAGAATAGCCACCAGAGCACCTGTGCTTTTTTCGATTGGCTCTTTTTGTGCAAAACCCCTCTGTTGCCTGTCCCCACACACCTTTTAGCGCAAGAACTCTTGCACAGAAAGGAGTTATTCCTCGTAGAAAGAGGAATACCTACATTGCTGTTCTTTTGATTTACTGTAAATTTACTCGTGCAAAAAAGCGCGTGAGGTGTGGATGCTCCGCGGGTTTTTGCGCAAAAACCCTGTAGTGTAGATGTAGCCTCTGTCTCCGCCTCACCTGAGCTGGTCCTTACCCAACCTCAGTTTCACTCCAGCCTTGGTCACTGATCCACTCCCACCTTGCCTCTTCCTTCTGAACCCCTCTCTCCGACCATCAGACTCAACTATCTGGGTGTGACCTTCAGTGCATATGTGGAGTCTGGCTTTGGACTTGTCTTATCTTTGGACTCGGACCACCTGGCTTCGACTGCTGGCCTCTGGTGATGGTTCTGATCCTGATTTATCTATGCTCTTGGCTTTCAGTTTTGACTCTGGCCAGTGCCTGGATCTTCATTCCAGGACCAACCCTATGCCTCGCTGTGACCCATGCTCCAACAGATCTTTTAGAATAGGTGCATAGTACATATTTGGTAAGCATTTTGAATATTATTATTCTATATAACTTTGTTAGGGGTGATATCTTACTATATATTTTAGAAATGTGCATCCATCCATGAGTTCATTTGTTCAAGAACACTTGCTAAATGGTAAAAGCGAGGAGCAGCAAATTAGGTATGCAGCTTCCTCTTATCATAACTTAAAACAAGGTCAGGGTTTGGTTGTGCCAGGACAATGGGATGTGAGTGGAATTTAATTGTTTCTCATACAATGAAAAGTAAGAAGTATGGCAGGAGGGAGTTATACTGCAGAATGACCACAAGGGGGCAGCAAGGGGCTAGAGATGGGGACCGGGACAGCTATAACGCCATTGGGCCAGCAGGGGGTAGAGGTGGAGAATGGGACAGCTTTCTACTACTATATATCTCAGAGGGTTTGTGTGTCTGTCTGTCCCCATGCACACCTCCCCTGGCTGTGCCCACCGGAGCTGCAGTAGCCATGGATAGACACTTCTTGCCTGGTCCCAAGCTACTGCGGTGACAGGGGGCGGGGGTTGTCCTCTCTCCCCGGGGCAGCCTGTTTACTGAACCTCTCGTTCCCAGTCCCACCCCAGAGGAATGATTTAAATGAAGAAAAACAAAACTTATTTGAGTTAAGGACCTGAGCAACGCTGGCTTCTTCTAGTAAATTATGCCGTAAGAGAAATGCGAGCTGCTCCATGAAGAGCAGGCTGGAGGAACACTGAACAAGCTACTGCAGGGACTAGTATGTGTGTGTGTGTGCTGCACTGGAAAAAGTGGCTGGCCTGTAGCTGTGCAATGGGGAGTGCTTTGTCTGCAGGAAGCTCCTAAAGCAGAATGAAAAATGTTCTCTTTGAAAATCTGAGTCTTGTGATTAGTATCAGAGGGGTAGCCGTGTTAGTCTGAATCTGCAAGAACAACGAGAAGTCCTGTGGCACCTTATAGACTAACAGATTTATTGGAGCATAAGCTTTTGTGGGCAAAGACCCACTTCGTCAGATGCATGTAGTGGAAATTCCAGAGGCAGGAATAAATATACAGGCATAAGAAAAGAGTTCCAATCAAGAGTAAGGCTAGAGATAACGAGGTCAATTCAGTCAGGAAGGATGAGGCCCACTTCTAGCAGCTGATGTGGAGGTGTGAACACCAAGAGAGGAGAAATTGCTTTTGTAGTTGGCTAGCCATTCACAGTCTTTGTTTAATCCTAAACTGATAGTATCAAATTTGCAGATGAATTGTAGCTCTGCAGTTTCTCTTCGAAGTCTGACTAACACGGCTACATCTCTATTGCTATTCTTTGAAGTCTGTTCTTGAAGTTTTTTTGTTGCAGGATGGCTACTTTTAAATCTGCTACTGTGGCTACGTCTAGACTACATGGCTCTGTTGACGGAGCCATGTAAAATAGTTTATTCGGCATAGCCAAATAAGCGGGGATTTAAATATTCCCCGCTTCATTAAAATAAAAATGGCTGCCATGCTGTGCCAACAATCAGCTTATCCGGCACATCGTGGCAGTCTAGATGCGGCGCGGTCGAGAAAGGAAGTCTAAACTAGTCTAGGCAGTCTAGACGCGGATTCCTTTGTCGACTGCACCGTGTCTAGACTGCCGCGCTGTGCCGGATCAGCTGATCATCAGCACAGCGTGGCGGCCATTTTTATTTTAATGAAGCGGGGATTATTTAAATCCTTACTTCTTTGACTACGCTGAATAAACTATTTTACATGGCTCCATCTACAGAGCCATGTAGTCTAGACATAGCCTGTGTGTCCAGGGAGATCGAAGTGTTCTCCTACAGGTTCTTGCGTATTGCCATTCCTGATATCTGATTTGTGTACGTTTATTCTTTTACGTAGGGACTGTCCAGTCTGGCCGATGTATATAGCAGAGGGGCATTGCTGGCACATGATTGCATATATTACATTGGTAGATGTGCAGGTGAATGAGCCCATAATGCTCGAGCCATTCCTGCGCCCCCGGGCAGCGGGCGCGCGATGCATGTGCGGCTCCACCCCGGGCGCCCGGCGCATGCGCAGCCCAGCTCCCCGGCGCGCTGCGCCCCTTAGAGCTACCATCAGGCACCACGCGCCTGAGCTGAGGCCGGGGGCCGCACAGCGCCCCTTACAGCTGCCATCAGGCCTCCCCCACAGGTTGGCATCCCGGGCAGGTGCCCGGCTAGCCCCCCCCCCCCCTTAATCCGGCCCTGGGTGTGGCTGATCTGGTTAGGTCCTGTGATGGTGTCGCTGGTGTAGATATGTGGGTAGACTTGGTACTGAGGTTTATTGCAGGGACTGGTTCCAGAGTTAGAGTTACTGTGGTGTGGTGTATAGTTGCTGGTGAGAATTTGCTTCAGGTTGGCAGGTTGTCTGTGGGCGAGGACTGGCCTTCCTCCCAAGGTCTGCGAGAGTGGGGGATCATTGTCTATCGCTGATGATGCATTGGAGAGGTTTTAGCTGGGGACTGTAGGTGATGGCCAGTGGTGTTCTGTTATTTTCTTTGTTGGGCCTGTCTTGTAGCAGGAGGCTTCTGGGTATACGTCTGGCTCTGTTGATCTGTTTCCTCACTTCCTCAGGTGGATATTGTAGTTTCAAGAATACCTGTATATGAGTCTTGTGATTAAGTCTTGTGTGGTTGTGTGTGGTCCCTGGTAAACAAGCGAGACAAAGCATGAACTCAAGCTGTGTAGAAGCCTCTTTGTGTTTGTATCATACCACTAGTGCTGCCTGGCAATAAAACAGTCTGCCAGGGAAGGTCATCCCAATGTAAGGGTGAAAACCTATGTCAGATTATAGGTAATATATAGTACCTGTTATGGCCTCTTCCCTTCCCAGCTGCCAACATGGCAGGGGAAAGGTACTCAGTCAGGATGACCTGTGCCATGTCAATATTTGGCTGTAGTCCCAAAGGCTGTTTGCAACTGGCATAAAATTGGAGCGTCCCTCAGGCTGCTCTAGGACAAGTGCAGGGCAATGGGATTGCACAGATGCACCAGATAGGGAGACTGCAAAAGCATTAAACCATTTTTTCTGCACACACCTTGGCCTATTTGTGTGAAGATCAGCTGCACCCCAGCATCTGGACTTTTGTGTTCATGTGCCAGCCAAAATAGTCTGGGGTCCAGATATGCCCCTATTATAAATTCCACTGACTCTGTTCGTTCAATAGAGTCACAGGCGAAATGGGTCTAGTCCCAGCCCTTTTCAAGGAGCATATTTGGAATGTTCTTCATCTGGGTTGAAATAATTGCTTATTATGTTTGATGTTTTTCAGCCATCTTCTGTTCAGTTACATTTCACCCACACATTGCAATGTGGAAATGCAATATTTACTTTTTTTCATTTTTTTTTAATTTAAAAAGTCTGATTGGATTTTTAGAAAAACACAGAAATAACCAATTTCAGGAAAGCGGTGAGTATAGAATGCCAACACATCTGCAAATAGGTCAATAGATACATCAGAAAGTTCCCAAATAAAGCCACCGGGTTGAATTCTGATCAACCTGGTGCAAGTCAGTTGACTTCAAAGGAAATACACTAGGTCAGATTCTAGTATCAAAACCTGGCCCACTAACTAAATAGTGAAATCTCTCATATGTCCTAAGGGAAGAGATTTGCAAAATTTAGTCATGCAGCAGAGATGATTTTTAACTAAAGGTCAGAAAGGAAATTGTACTGAAAACCAAAAATAGAGAAACCTACTGAAGCTCAAGTAATAACAAACAGCAATAATGTCTGTCTTTGATATCAGCACATTCCATTAAAAATGCTCTATCAATTAATTTTATGCTCAAAATGTAGGTTTGGCTGCAAAAAAATGTTTCTGGTTGCGCTGAATGGATGGTTAATGGACATTGGTTAACAAGAGTTTAATGTAATGTGCTCCTATAACAGAGGCTGGTGTCAGTCGAGAGATCACAATATTACACTTTAATAGTCTTACAGATAAGAGCAAAAGAGAAGCCATCCCAGTTGGAAAACATCTGAAGTCAGTGGGAGTTTTGTCTTAGTAAGGATTAGAGGAAAGAGAACTTACCCCAGGCTAACCAAGCAACAAAGGTAGAATGCTATTCACAATTCTTCATAGCCAATGCTACGGACGCATCTGGGAAATGGTTTCACATAATGAGTTCAAGACATTCATGATGCGTTCAAAAAACATCGAGAACATGAGAGGCAAAAAATTGTCGAAATAATTTGTTTACAGATTATTGACCCATCTCTATTTTCCTTCTTCTTGTACTAAAATGTGCAAGGTAAAATTCTAGTGTTACTGAAGCCAATGGCAAAACTGCCACTGGAGCCAAGAATTCACCCCCATTGTTCATGGTTAAGTTGGTGACAGTACTTCTACTATAATAGAAAGAGAGTCTGAGACTAAGCCCTTGTTTTAGATACCTGAGGCTTGGGCTAACGGCAGGAGTCAAAGTTTTACTGATACAAAGCAGAAACAAGCCGTGAGCAAGAGGCAGGCCCTGCTCACAGAATCTGGCAAGAACTGAGCTGGTATTTCACAAATACACATTCCTGAGAAGCACTAGGCACAGAGTACTCACACAAACACATCCCCGTATTAAGTGGTACCAGAACATCCCGATATCCAGCATGATAAAAAACATTCCCCAAGGGTAACAGGAACACATGACTTCTAAAAGATAAGGTCAGTGTAGTGGGGTCGACTCACCACTGCATTGCCTCCTGCTGGCCGAGCTGGGAATTAGCTTAGTTCATTGCAGTGCGCCACCCCTGATCACTGTCTCACCCATCGTTATGCTGACGCACTGTCTCCACTGCCTCTCTGTGGACTGTGTTGCTCCCTGGACTGTGGCATCCTCTTCAGGACACTACCCTCTGGCAGTGCCCACCACTCCATTCTCATCCCCTTCTGGGGTGTCAGCAGTCCTCAATCAGTACACCTGCCACCATGGCCAACTGCAGTCCCAAAGTCTAACCCCTTGCCTTAGGGGCAAGCCACAGTCAGTAATGGCTATGTTCCTTGGTGGCAAGGCAGGAAGAGGGGACCCAGGCCTGCTCACACTCTGGGTCCTGGCCCAGGCACCCTCTGGCAGCAGCCTTGTCCCGCCCTCCTTCACTCCCCTCTACTGCCCTCAATTTTCCCTGGGCCACTTCCATGTGACCCTTGCACCTTCTCACCCCTTGTGCCAAGGCCACAGCCTGGCAGGTATCAAGTTGGAACCTCTTTCCCTCTCCTCTCCTGAGCATGCCCAGCAGTGCTCTGCCCAAAATGCTTCTCCCTGGGAACTGATCCTTCACCCTCACTGGTCAGGAACCAAATGCCTTCTGGTCTGCTGAGCAGCCCCTTATTTCAGGGCTGCCCCAGCAAGCTGCCCTTTGATTGGCTCCCTGTAAGCCTCTCTCCGATTGGAAGGGATTCATGCAGGCTCCCTCTGGCCAGTTTTTAACCCCTCCCTTGCCAGAGTGGGGCAGCTGCCCCACTACAGACAGGATGACAATATGTAATAGAAATATTTTGAACAAACCAACATGTACAAGGTGATTGGTGATAACTAGCCACATCGCGGAGACGGGAAGGGCAGTATGTAAGTTCCTTGTAATGGGGTATATATTCACTCAGAGGGAGTGTCTTTCTCTAGATTAGTGAGGAATGGGAAGTCTAACGGTTCACTGAGTTAGCCCATTGTTATGGGCACATATGTATTAGTGGTCTGGTACAGTCTGAGGAATACTAGTACCATCCGTCATCGAGAATAAATTGGTCTAGTGTCTTCTTAGTGAGTCTGCATAGAGCCATGGCTGCACACAGAGAGAACACACACACACACACCCTGAACATCTAACCACAAGCAGCACATACAGGTCAATCCACAGGAGCATTGAGTTAACTGAGTCTAATGTATTTCATGATTTTCTTTCTTTATGTATGAAATAAAAATATAATGAGATCTGATTAGACAAAACAAAAAGCCGTCTCCCCCACCACCACCACAACAAAACATGTAGCTCTCACTCTAGTTGTTTTATTTTACTGGGATATGATCAAAGGAATCTCAATTAACCGGGTAAAAGAAAATCAACTCAAATAAGAGAAACTCAGGAGATAAGATGCTGATGTTTTTCTGGCAATTTTAAATGACAATGAAAACTCAATCTCAACAGTTACTGTGTGTAATGAAGAGTGGAGAGCTAGTACACAGCTCTTGTTCTGAAAATTTGTTGTACAAGGTTTATTTTTAATTGCATCTTTGTTGAACATTTTTTGAACTGTCGGAAGAAGCTACAAGATGCTTTCTGCAGCAGATTTCTATGTCTAAGCATGCAAATTCATACATTTTAAGACTGGAAAAGTCCCTTTCCATTCAGAAGGATGAGTTACTCCTTAAACACTTGTTTGCAATGTGCAGAAAGAAAAACTGTCTTCAGTTCAGGAGACGTATGCTGGAGATCTCATGTAGCCAGTAATCATTTGAGCTTCTAAAATTTAGAGATGATAATTTTCTTACTGAAAAGGTATTGAACCCATCACCATGTGATTATTTTGGACCTTATTATGAGGGAGAAAGCTGACTTCATTACTGCATTGGAAGGGAGTGGGGCTGCTTATGGACCAGTGATCATGACCTGATTATATTTTGTATGGGCAAATGACCAGTCACATGCATAGGCATGGTGATTGGAAAGGGCTAATTTTCCTCAGGTTGGGAAATTCTGAGTGAAATTGATCGGGATGACAATGAGAAGAGAATGAACATTGGGAGATATTTACCAAGTGTATTAGATGGCCAAAAAGCTATGACTCTACAAGCAAGAGAGAACAACTCACTAAAAACCTAGTTCAGTGCCAAAGTGAAGGCAGAAATTAGAAAACAATATATAGCACATGGAAAAGAGGGTGCATATGTAGCTGTCCATATAAATTTGAAGTTCTGAATTGTAGAATATTGATAAAGGATGCTAAAAACCTTGGAGGAAAATCTCTGGACCAGAGTTGGGGCAATTTGGATCACTTTTAAACATTTCAGCCTGAATGCATTGATCTCAGTTCTCTTTCTTTGCTTGCACTGTTGTCTGCATTGATACAAATAACAACATGACTGCCAAATAGCTATAGAAACCCATGAGGTCAGATTTCTCCACTCATTTACACCTATGGTAGCATCTCATAGCCTGTTTGCATTGACCTTTCACAATCATAAATGACTATTGTTATATATTATATATTCCACAGGTGATCTCAGCCTACTTCTTTATTCCCTCTTCAAAGCATACTTTTTAGCTTTACTCCTATCATTATGCAGGAATTCCCCATTATGTTTCCGACCCATATCTATTGAAACTATTGCTATTAAAAGGGCTAGTGCAGTGTTTCTTAACCAGTGGTACGACTACCCTTTGGGGTACTCAGGAGAAGTCTGGAGGATACGTCAACATAACTGAAATTTAGAGAAAACTGAATTTTTGTTTTAAGTTTTACAGTGTTTTATTATTTTTGTACTTTTTACACCCCAAAATTTCATTGCCCGCCCGGCTATGATTAAGTTGTTTAAACAAATGTGTTGCAATGGTAGAAAAAATGTTGTGTGTCTGAAAACTGTAGTACTGGGGGTACTTATAATTTTTTTTAAAGGAGTACTTTATAAAAAAAAGTTGAGAAACACTGGGCTAGTGTGTAGTTGTGCCACTGCCCTCTACTGGCTGGAACCAGAACTGATGGACTGTAGGTTAGTTAGAGCCCCATACTGCTCTAGCAAAAGGGATTTCATCTGTAGCTCAGCTAATGGCAGGATTTGTTTGTTTGGCGCAGGTGAACTCAAATCTTATCCCTGTTGTCAATGTGAAGTTCCAGATAGTCACAGTGTTTAGCATAGAGGCAACTGAAACACTCCAGGTTGCTATAGACTTGTTTCTACACATTAAAAATACAAAGCAAGACATTTCTGTGATAGCAACACATTAGAGAAGGGAAAGATGGTTCCTGTATTCATTTTCCCTTTGTTCAGTCACCCCCTTCATCTTCAGTTTATCCCACCATTCCACCAACGTGTCTTACCCCGGTGTTCTCTAACTTCAATGTTCAGTACAAATGCTTTGTCCTGCCACATGTTTGTAAAACATCCTGCACACTTAACATACAGTGCCATGCAAGAAGCCACATGAACAGTTTCCCTGCTTAGGTTCCAATAGATGTCCCATCTCTTCTGCTGTAGGAAACCCTGCAAAAAGATGTGTTACAGAAACTGTGCTGTATGCACAAAGACACATATGCGGAAGTAGGCTCCATCCATGAAATAATCATTTCTTGTCCACCCATTAAAAAAAGCTCTCTTCATGCAAAAAGAGTTTTGAAACAAGAGGTGAAAGGCAGGTTTGTTACAGCTCTGGAAGCAGTCATGGTCCCATGACGACCAACCAACTCTGGCGCCGATATGGCTAGTGGTAAATGAATTAATAGACCTTAATGTGAATTACAGCAACCAAATCTATTTGTATTCGCAGTTGACCAGCTGCAGGGAACTGGCTATAACTGGGTTTTAATAGTAGGCAGCCTCTTTCGATGCAGACTATAAGCTGTTTGGTTTTAATGTGAAGAAAGGGGACCTTTATTTAGAGGAAAAGTTAATGACTTCATGCGAGAAGCACATCCATTGTGATCTAAGTAGTTTTGTTTTATGAGCAAGACTGATATCTGGCCTGTTTTGTGGGCTGGGGGTATTAATTCTCTCCCAGGATATGACAAAGTAAAACAAATGCTACACACTTAAGCTGAAGACAGCAGCCCACAATCAAAATGCCATAAACACAAAAGACTGCCAGTAATCACTGGCATTCCCAATCCTCAGACAATAGCGTGTCTGCAACTGTAATGACATTAGATGGGCTCATGTTTTGAAACAGACCATAGAGAATTATTGTTTCAAAGAAGAGAATGCTAGGGCCCGGTTTCATTTCCTTATGGTAACCTGAATGATAGTCAGATTCTGCACAACAGAAGCAGCAGGCTTGAGAATATAAAAGTTAAATGTGAAAGACTATAATCCAGGTCCAAAGTCCCATTTAAATCAATGTAAAGATGGCTATTGATTTATCCATTTTTGGGTCAACCGCCAACCAAATATCTAAGGTTAACTGAGACCAGCAAGCCTCCCAGTAAGGGACAACTCAACAGTAGAGGATTATAGCAAAATTTGCCTCTGCCTGTCATTTCTTGCACAGTGATGAAGGCATTAAAAATATCGCATGCTATGCACAAGTTGACACTATTGCTCTATCTCCCCATATAGCAGCTGTCATTAAAAAGGCTCTGTGGCCGAGAAAACATCATGTTTTAATTTTTTTTCTGTTCTCAGAGAAGAAAAAGAATAAGGGGATTCATGCCTCTTAGCAAATGCAGGCTTTTTAAATGGAGACAATGGCAGTTACAGTAGAAATACCAGGGCAAAGGGAAAGAGTATGGAAAATGCTGATGTTCTAGTGGACACTGATTTTCTACAGCACTGCCAGGTTCCAGCCACGCACCCAGGCATTCCAAGACTATGAAATAATGAATAGAAAAGATCGTTTAGATTCTAGGGACCACCACAGTTTATTGAAGAAAAACCCAACAAGACTCCCTTTCATTAAACACAGATAATGTAACCCTTTCCCCCAGTGCTTCAGAAAGTAATAAAGTGCAGGTTGACATGACAAAGTGCTATTCCCTTAAGTACCTTGTGAGGAAGCTTTTTAACCAGCTAAATTGTTTGAAGGCCTGATGTAGTTTCACAATGTGCTCTGGGGAAATGAAATAATAGGAGCCAGCGTTGCTGCTTCAAATCTGAAGTATTGATGGACACGGATAGCCAAATTCTCAGCTGGCAAACAGCAGTTCCACAGATTCTGATGGAGATGTTTGACATGAGGATCTGGTCCCTGCGTTCATTATGGAGCAGGAATAAAATCAGAGAGTGATACCTCAATAAATCATTGACAAGCCCCAAGAAAAGTAGGGTGATTAAAAAATCTCACTAACAAACAATAGATGACAGTGGACACCGTAAAAGATGCATTTAACAGGAACCCCACAGACTTGATGGAAGTAGATGCTCACGTTGTCTACATCTGAAACAAAAGGGTGATGTCATGTCTAACAAGCATCGGTGTGCATGACGAGTAATCTATTTTGCAGAGAGACCCTCTGGCTAGAATGAAGACGAAGCTGTAATTTGTACCTTTGTCCCATTGGTTCTCCCCTCAGCTGTCTTTCACTAAAAACAGGAGGCAAATATTCACAGATGTTGTGGCCTGGATAGGATCTGGTCTGTTGGGGCAGTAGAATTCCATACAACAGATGGGGAAGATTGTTTGGGTTCTTGTTTGGGTTCTTGGATCTAGGGGTATCTACACTGCAGAATTTTTCCGGAAAAACAGTACTTATATCCACACTGCTATTGTGTTCTTTCGACAAAAGTCGAAAGAACAGAGGGGTTTTTCCAAAGGGGTAAACCTCATTCTACGAGGAAGAAGCCTTTTTCCAAAAAAGCTTTTTCAGAAAAAGGCATGTGTGGACATGGAAGAGGGAGTTTTTTCGAAAGAAGAGGCCTCCAGGAAAAAGCACAGGTGCCCTGGTGGCCACTCCATCCAAAGTAATCACAACTTAAATGCGAGATAGCATCCAATCATTGTGGATGCTATCTTTCGAAAAAGCACATCGCTTTTTCATTGCGCTTTTGCTGTGTGGACGCTCTCTTTCAAAATAAGCTTTTCCAGAAGATCTCTTCTGGAAAAGCTTCTTCTGAAAGAAGCCTGCACTCTAGACATAGCCTTGAAGAAAAAGGCATGCACTGATGTTGCCAGCGTAGGCACACTGGTAGTTGCCTGTGCATCGCTACCAAAGTATTTGATCTCTGATAACTGTTGACTCTTTAATGACATGTGAATTACCCAAGGTCTTATCTGAAACTCATTGGAGTCACCTGGAGAGTCTTTCTACAGAACTGGGTGGGTTTTGGATTAAGGTTATAGTGAGATATTCACTCATTAAATCCTGTATCAAAGAGCAAACATAACATTATTTCTTCATTCAAAGTGTAGGTTGAGCAGCTATCACTTCTGTCTCCAGAAAAGGCAGTTGTGTGATCATCTGGATGATCACAAGAAGGGGCAGAGTGTATCCCATACCTCCATCAAGGCCTGGGCCTAACCTGTTATGTTGACATCTGGATTTAACTCCATCTCTAAACTTCCCAAAGTCTGGGCATGTTGTGACCTCTATTTAGTCCATGGGAGAGGTAAGGGTGAAGAAAGATTAAGTTTGGATCTGAGCTTTTGGGTGTGGCATTAAGAAAGTTGTTTTACCTCCAGCATGCATCTGCTACTGACATTCTCAAAGATTCAGACAATACACCAGTTGGCTTTGGGTCTGGATTCTCCAGCTGTTTAAAACCAGTGTCCCCCTTCTGGCCTGGCACTGCTATGAAATCCTTGGCGATACAGTAGATGAATGATTTAGATATTGGCATAGAGAGTACGCTTATTAAGTCTGCAGATGATACGAAGCTGGGAGGGGTAGCAACTGCTTTGGAGGATAGGGTGATAATTAAAAATGATTTAGACAAACTGGAGATCTAGACAAACTAGAGAAATGGTCTGAGGTAAATAGGATGAAGTTTAATAAGGACAAATGCAAAGTACTCCACTTAGGAAGGATCAATCAGTCTCACACATACAGAATGGGAAGCGACTGTCTAGGAAGGAAAACTGCAGAAAGGTATCTAGGGACCATAGTGGACTACAAGCTGAATATGAGTCAGTACGACGCTGTTGCAAGAAAAGCAAAAATGATTCTGGGATGTATTAACAGGAGTGTTGTGAGTAAGACACGAGAAGTCATTCTTCTGCTCTACTCTGCACTGATTAGGCCTCAATTGGAGTATTGTGTCCAGTTCTGGACTCCACATTTCAAGAAAGATGTGGAGAAATTGGAGAGGGTCGAGAGAAGAGCAACAAGAATGATTAAAGGTCTAGAGAACATGACCTATGAAGGAAGACTGAAATAATTGGGCTTGTTTAGTTTGGAAATGAGAAGGCTGAGAGGGGACATGATAGTAGTTTTTAGGTATCTAAAATGGTGTCACAAAGAGGAAGGAGAAAAATTGTTCTCCTTGGCCTTTGAGGATAGGACAAGAAGCAATGGGCTTAAACTGCAGCAAGGAAGGTTTAGTTTAAACATTAGGAAAAACTTCCTGTCAGGGTGGTTAAACACTGGAATAAAATGCCTAGGGAGGTTGTGGGTCTCCATCTCTGGAGATATTTAAGAGCAGGTTAGATAGACCTCTATCAGGGATGGTCTAGATGGTACTGGGTCCTGAAATGCGGGCAGGGGACTGGACTCAATGACCTCTCGAGGTCCCTTCCAGTTCTAGTGTTCTATGATTCTGTGAAGAAACATGACTTCAAACAAGTAAGGGCAGTGAATCTGAAATGTGCTGTTGAAAGATTTATTAATGTTGTCCAAGGCAGGCTGTCCTCCTTCCTTGCTCCTGCCCCACCGAGGATGAAGATGAGGAAGCCCAGCTCAGCTCAAGAAAAAGGCATCAGCAGTGGTCCCTTGTGCTCTCATCTACATTGTCCGGTTGGACCTTCTGCTGGGAAATGTCAATAGAACAGCTCTCTCTGGGGGAAAAACAAACACCTTCTTGGCAGTGGTGGAGCTACCGGTACTGAAACATTGATAAGTAGCCCTACAAATGACACTGACACTCTTTATATGAGATAAGAACAGCCAATCTGATCAGACTAAAGTTCCATCTAGTGCACTATCCTATCTTCTGACATTGGCCAATGCCAGGTGCTTCATAGGGAATGAAGAAAAGAGATAATTGTCAAGTGAACCATCCTGTTGCTCATTTCCAGCTTCTGGCAAGCTATATCTATGGCAATATCTATGTGCATGAACTATTCCTGCATTCCCACTGGGGCTCTTCTATAGCAAGCTCAGTTTTCCCGCTCTGGGCACCCCCTTTCTACAATGTGATTCTGTCTATATCCATAGTCTATGCACACACATGAAAAGTGTCCACTCTCTTTCATTATTGTTCTGTGTCCCTGAGAATCATAAGGGACCCTGAATTCTACAGGCTGCATAGGTTCTCCATATTCTTATTAGCATTGACCTGTTTCCTGTATTTCAGACACATATTGAAATATATACACCATTAGAGCAATTTTATGCTTTAAAATTAGTCTTCTGGCTAATTTTTTACATTATCACCACTTGGTACCTCTTCTCCCAGAATCTTACGGCATCAGGTTATTCTTCGGTCACTTATTCAGGTCAACATTTCTTATCTCCTAGGCCCAAAATAGCTAAGCTAAAATCTTGCAGGCCTCAGCCTACAAGTCTTGTGTTCCAGCCTTTCTTACTTAGATATCTAATACATGATTCCCTCTAAACATTGGTCAATGGCATACAGCTATATACTGATATAATCCTATCAATTAACTCTGTTTAACATAGAAAAGAATATATATATATAGTGGCAAAGCTCCAACCATGCCCTGTGGGTTCTGCGCTTCTGACAGGTAGTGTTTGCCTCAGAGACTTGCTGTGACCCTCCACACAGCCTCATCTTGTTCTACAGGCCAGGGCAACCGCCTATTGAGCCATACTCATCATCGGCTAGTCCACAGTTTGGGGTGAAAACCCTTCCATAGTCCTGGTCTCCCTAACCCAGGGCAAATACTGCAGTGGTGTGGGGAGGTTTAGGAGGAACCTAGGCCATCCCACTACTCCAGGTTCTGCTGGGGGAACCTGAGCCAGTGGCGATAGACAGCTTTTTCCCTGGGCCATTTCCCCAAACAATCCCTCCCAGTACCTTTTCTCTGGTACCTGAGCAAGTCAGTCCTCAGCATGCATGCATCCGCGCACGCACGCACGCACGCACGCACGCACGCACGCACGCACACACACAGTTCTTCAGCAATGCACTTCCTCCTTCCAGGCCTTCACTCTTTTTCTTCCCCCTTCCTTGCCTGCGGGGAAACCCTTTAAAGCAGCTGCACAGGCCTTAATTGGCTGCAGGTGTCTAATTAGCCTGCAGCTTCCAACAAGCTCTAATTGATCCCAGGTGCCTGCCTGATTATGCTGTACTAGGCTTGGCCCTGTTTACTCAGGGAAAAGAAAACTGTTGACCCAGGCCACAGCATGTCTTCCCTCCATTAGTGTGCAGCAGCCAGCTGGTCTGGGTCTATCACAATATATATGTTAATTAATCCTTACAACTCCCAGTGAATGGATGATCATTTGAAATCATTGCCTACACAGCTCTGTAATTAAATGGTAAAATAATCCCTCAGGATCTGCACATTTGGGGACCTTTTATGCCTATGTGTCCTTCCCCTTCATGTGAACTGGTCATTGTTGCTCCAGGTAATCCTCCATGGCTCTGGAATGTGCCCATATGAGAGGAGTGGACTAGGAGCTGGGTCAGACAGGATTTGCTTCTCCTAGCACCTGCATTAGTTAGCCTGAAACAGTGCCTACATCATAGTCCCACCATGTTGGGTCTCTCTTTCCCTATGGGGAAATAGTGACAAAGTGGTTGTGTCACACCCATGCTGCTGAAGAGATAAAGGGAAGTAGGGACTTGGAAGGGACACTCGACTTCTGTGAAAGCGGCTCTGTGCTTCCCTCAGAACCCCAGAAATCTATCGTTTCAGAGGTGAATGGCTGCTTGCTGCATCAGGAAAGAATGGCAAAATCTGCCGCATGCTGACTGAATGATTATGGGAAAATTCCATGACGTTCACCTCTCTGAATTTTCCTTCCCACAAAGTGCCTCCCCCATGGGCCTCTCTACAGTAATTCACACTAATAAATGCTAAGCAATTACAAGTAATTTGCATTCCAGGAGATTAAAAAATATATAAAGAGTTCCAACATGAAAACTTGAATAAGATGCATTTGCTTACAGGGATCATGAAATCATAGAATACTAGAACTAGAAAGAACTGTGAAAGGTCATCCACTCTAGTCTTGTGGACTCAAAGAAGCACCATCTAGATCATTCCTGACAGGTGTTTGGCTAACTTGTTCTTAAATATCTCCTGTGATGGAGATTCCACAACCTCTCTAGGCAATTTATTCTGGGGCTTAACCACCCTGACAACAGTTAGGAAGTTTTTCCTAATGTCCAACCTAAACCTTCCTTGCTGCAGTTTAAGCCCATTGCTTCTTGTCCTGTCCTCAGAGGTTAAGGAGAATTTTTCTACTTCCTCCTTGTAACACCTTTTTGAGGTACTTGAAAGCTTGTATGTCCCCTCTCAGTCTTCTCTTTTTCAAACTACCCCCTCCCATTATTTCAATTTCCCAATTTCCCCCCCATAGGTCATGTTTTCTAGCTCTTGAATCATTTTTGTTGCTCTTCTCTGGACCTTCTCCAATTTGTTCACATCTTTCCAGAAATGTGGCACCTAGAACCGGACACACTACGCCAGTTAAGGCCTAATAAATGCAGAGTAGAGAGGAAGAATGACTTCTCGTGTCTTACTTACACGAGAGTGTCCCTGTTAACGTATCCCAGAATCATATTTGCTTTTTTTTACAACTGTATCACACTGTTGACTCATATTTAGCCTGTGGTCCACTATGAGCCTTCTGTCCCTTTCTGCAGCACTCCTTCCAAACTGTCATTTCCCATTTTGTATGGTGCAACTGTGCCTTCCTTTCTATTTACCTTAGACCGTTTCTCCAGTTTGTCCAGATTATTTTGAATGCTAGAAGGGAAGTGGTACAATGAGTAGGTATTGCCTTGCCTGTGATTTTCCTGTGGAACTGAACTACTTGTGAAAGCCAGTTGTGGGGAAGGGGGTGGAGGGGGTAAAGCAATTGTGGGTTGTGGTATATTGGGTTAGTTGGCTTACAGGCTGTTACATTTGGGGCTGATTAAAACTCAGTTTGGTGGGAAAATATATTTGCAATTCAAAAAAATGGGTCCCACAGACGTGATGGCCTTGGAGGAGACACCAGCGTGTGAATTCAAAATATATCATGCACCAAAATGTAGCATCACTTTTTTTCTGCTAACTCCCTGCAGGATTGTTATGTAACATTACATTGCCTGACATCCCAAACAGCTTGTTAGGAAGGCGTGTCAAAATGGTGACAATATAAGTATTATTATTATTATTAATAAACCTAGTCAGTCATGCATTGTGGCAAGTGGGTGAATTACAGAAAGAAACCTCTTGAAATGGAATAAGGAGTGCACCCAGGGATGAAGCAAAAGTAAGTACCGTAAATGGGAATTACAAGCACATCATCATGATCCTGTTGTGCACAGTAGAACAAGTAGTATAAGGTGTGGCAGAGCTCCAGTCATACCCCCTGGGTTCTGTGCTTTCTGGAGGATTTTTAGTATGCCACAGAGGCTCGTGGTGACCCTCCCATGGCCTCTTGTCTCTCCCAGAGGCAACAGTCCCTCGCTTAATGAGCCATTTTCATCATAGGCAAATCACTAGCTCGGAGGGAAACACTTCCATGGTCCTAGACTATTCCTTTCCCTGGCGGCAGCCCACTAGGTATGGGGAGGGTTGGGGGAAACTGGTCCCACCCCCTTACTCCAGATTCTGGCTCAGGGCCCTATGTAGCGGCCACTAGTGGGGCTCCTGCCCTTATCCCCACAGAATAGTGGCCTTTCCCTAGACCACGTCCCCAACCATTCCCACAGTATCTTCTCCTAGCAGCATGGTGAGAACTTCACACGGTTATAACATTCTGACTCCTTCACACTGCACTTTCTCCTCTCTGGTCCATCACACCTCTGCTTCTCCTTCCTTAACTGAGGGGAAGCCTTTTATAGTGGAGCAGCAGGCCCTAACTGGCTGCAGGTATCTAATAAGCCTGCTGCTGCAGACCGGCTTTTAATGAGTCTCAGGTGCCCACTTGTCTTGGTGACTGAGTAGCAGTCTCTGGTGGCCTATGAGGGAAACAGGAACTCACTCACCCAACTACCAGTGTAACTGCCCTCCATCAAACTCCTGCAGTGCACTGCTTTTGGTCTGCCACCAAGGATATAAAAAATGCTGCTCTGTTTTCCAATTGAAGAATGCTGTTTGGCTCCAGAATCAAGCCAATACAGGTTGAGAATCCAGTGAAAATTGGTCAACTTAAACTAGCTGCTTGCATTGCTTGTCACTCAAGCATTCTCAACATTGACCATCTTACACTATACTAGCTGAGCCATCTAATAAGGACATACATCTTCACTGATCAAAATGCTGAGTGCTGGTAAAAAGTAGTGTTGGCCTTACAATGAAGTCTGAACTTATGGTAGACATAAAAGTAGAATACAACATCCAATGAACAATTGTGTGTGCTTCTGAGGTACTAGAGTATGACACAAAAGAAAATTTTGTCCACATTTGATGGCATGATCCCTTTGCTGGGTGGAGGTGCTGAATGCACCAGCTATTTTTTTGCTGTCATTTCTTAAAGAGAGTAATAAGATATTTGTAATTGCATTGATCTAGCCATGACAATTGCAACACAATGGGCTGCAAAAATAACCGTGGTATCCTGGCTTCATGATCTTCATCCAAACATTGCGTTTATCAAGTGTGTATTTCATTCTTTGCAACTGTGTTCATCGAAACCAATTACACTGCTCCCTCTAAAATATTGATTTCATGATTTCACAAACACACAATGGGTTTTCTCACAGCACTCTACATCAGAAATCATATTATGAATGCCACACCTCAAAGTGCCACCAAAGATACTGCAGCTTTCTGACGGCTTTCCACTAGTCTCTGTGAGAACAGGGTTCTTGATCCATTCAGCAAACTGAAGCGGAACTTTCAGATAGTCAAAGACAAAGAAATTGACTACAATGCTGAACATCTTTATCATATGGACAGTGATCTGGTGAACAACAGCTACCTGATTTTTCTATGTCCGATCGTTCAGGAAGTCTGACAGGATCAACCATATGTTCCAACTGGGAACTGCTGATACAGGAAAGCTGCTGCATTCTATTAGCACCCATTGGTGAATTTATGAAACCATGTGTTTTTGAGAGATGGACTGCAGTGTGAAGCCTTATCTATACTGGGATGTTTTGTTGCCAAAACCAGCCTTTTGGCAACAAAACAGTGAGGCTACGTCTACACTGGCATGATTTTCCGGAAATGCTTAAAACGGAACAGTTTTCCGTTATAAGTATTTCCGGAAAAAGAGCGTCTACATTGGCAGGATGCTTTTCCGAAAAGCCCTTTTTCCGAAAAGCGTCCGTGGCCAATGTAGACGCTTTCGAGAAGCCCGATCGCCATTTTCGCGATCAGGGCTTTTTTGCGGAAAAGACTACTGGGCTGTCTACACTGGCCCTTTTCTGGAACAGTTTTCCGGAAAAAGGACTTTTGCCCGAGCGGGAGCAGCATAGTTTTTCCGGAAAAGCAGCTGATTTCTTACTGTAGATCGTCAGTGCTTTTCCAGAAATTCAAGGGGCCAGTGTAGACAGCTCGCAGCTTATTCCGGAAAAGCGGCTGATTTTCTGGAATAAGTGGCCCAGCGTAGACACAGCCTGAGTGTTTATACTGCAATTTGTCTTTTGTTAGGAAAAACACCCAGTTTTGGTGACAAAAAGCTTCCATCCCTGCAAGAGACTTTTGTCTTTCCCCCTCCTTTTATTGTTGACAAAGATCCATTGTGAACTCTGCTGTTTGTTTTGTCGAGAGAACTGGCTTCCACCAATATCCCATAAGCCTGCCCTGATGGCTGTGCTCAGTGTTTTGTGAGCTCTGCTGCCCTGCAGGCATGCACCCCTCCCCTTTTATAGCTCTGGGAAGTATCTGACAGTTGAGTGAGCTGCTCTGTTTGGGGAACAAACACAGAGCAAATCATTGGAATGCTCCTGTTCTGCTGCTGCAGGGGGAGGGCTGGAGGGACTGCTGCGCTGCTTTGACATTCCTCAGCATGGAGAGCTCACAGAGCTATGAGGGAATCCCAAGAAGCACAGGGACCTGCTCTGCCTTCCCACAACACTGCACTGTGGGATGCTTACCCACATTGCTTTGCTCTACCCATCAACAGAGGAACTAGCAATGTAGCCATGAAATGTTGACAATAGGAGGGAAAAAAACCCTGGTTTGTCCAGTTTTCACTTTTGGCGACTTTTGCATGTCGACAACACTTTTGTTGCCAAACCTTCCCGGTGTAGACACAGCCTTAAATGAAGGCATCATCACCTTTGGCCTTTTAGTCATGATTTTGGAGCCACTTTTTTGTTGGACTTTTCAAAATACTCACTAACTGTCCCTGTTGTCAAAGATGTCTAATGTAGGTGTTGACATTTCATGCTGGAGTTTATAAAACACATGAAACAGAGATTGCCACAAAATGTCCAGTCGATTGAATCAGTTGCAGTACTAACTACTTGTGCTCAGTCCTGCATGACATAAATTGGCTGATATCTCATTTTTTCCATTGTTCTGTGAAGGTCTTGGACAGTTGGAGCAGCAGTAAAGGGTATTGCCTATGGCATCATATTTAGATCAACAAAGTAGAGAAGCTTTGGGTTGACGTTCTCAATCACGTGTATATTGCTGGTGACAAAGACTTCAGTGAACCTGGCTTGTTTGCTCCTTCACTGCTGTTGCTACCTTTTAGCAGTGCTGCAGCTGAAAGGTTGTTTTCTCAGATGAACTTGATGAAAACAAAACTGTGCAACAAGCTGCAAGAGGAACTCAGACAAAACAATCTTTGTGTTAAGGCATAGATGCAACCACAGAAGTTTGCACCAATGAAAGGAATGATTGTGCTGGTGATTACGTTATATATGAGCAGCAGCAGAAGCAATCTCATTCCAATGAAGACTGCCAGGATGAAATATCACCTTTTGGAGACCAACCATAACAAACTAATTCAACACAAAATATGTCCATTGATGTCAAATGCACTTATAAATAACATAAAAATGTTATTGTTGTTTTTGTACTACCTATGTTTTGGGCCACTTTTGGGCTATTTTAATGCTATCATTCACCATTTTTTGTTTGAAACGTCTACCAACACTCCATCAGGATACAAGTACCATCACTGGGGTCCACCTATTGAAGAAAGGGGAGAAAATATTTGGACACAGACTGAATAACCTAGTGAAAAGGTTTTTAACCAGTTTCAGTAAGGGGCAGGTGACCAAAGCCCACAGGTAAGTGAAAAACATGGAGACCTGGGAGACGGGTCAGAAATTGGGAGAGCCTGGAATGTAATAGCATGGATAAAGGAGAGACAAGGAAGAACTGGGGGGCAAAATCAAATCTGAATCTTAGTTGTCTGTACTGTATACCAATGCAAGAAGTATGAGGAATAAGCAGGAAGAACTTGAAATGTTTTCTCAAAGGGGCTTTATTAAGGGTGCAAGAGAAAACTATTCACTGCACGGAAAATATAGGAAGTATGGAAAGACACCCCTCTAGCTTTACCAGGAGATTTTGAATAATCTAAAAACCAAAAAGGAGTCCTATAAAAGTGGAAACTAGGTCAAAGGACAAAGGATAAATATAAACAAACAACACAGGTATGCAGGGGCAAAATTAGAAAGGTGAAGACACAAAATGAGCTGAATCTAGCTAAGGACATAAAGGGTAACACGGAAATATCCTACAAATATATTAGAAGCAAGAGGAAGACCAAAAACAGGGTAGACTCATTACTCAATGAAGAGGAAAAACAATAACAGAAAATGTGGAAATGACAGAGGTGCTTAACAACTTCTTTTTTTTGGTTTTCACCAAGAAGGTTGGTGGTGATTGGTTGTCTATGATTGTGAATGCTAGAGAAAAGAAAGTAGATTCAGAAGTTAAAATAGGAAAAGAGCAAGTTAAAAAATTACTGGTGTCTTCAAGTCACCAGGGCCTGATGAAATGCATCCTAGAACACTCAAGGAGCTGATTGAGGAGGTATCTGAGACATTAGCTATCATTTTTGAAAAGTCATGGAAGATGGGAGAGATTCTAGAAGACTGGAAAAAGGCAAATATAGTGCCCAGTGTAAAAAAGGAAATAAGGAAAACTCAGGCAACTACTGACCAGTCAGCTTAACTTCTGTGCCAAGAAAGATAATGGAGCAAATAATTAAGGAATCCGTTTGCATGCATCTAGAAGATAAGATGATAAGTAACAGTCAGCATGGATATGTAAAGAACAAATCATGTCAAACTGACCTGATAGCTTTCTTTGATAGGATAACAAGCCTTGTGGATAAGGGAGAAACAGTAGCTATGGTATACCTAGACTTTGGTATAGCATGTGATATGGTCTAGCATGACCTTCTTATGAACAAACAAGGCAAATACAACATAGATGGGACTACTACAAGGTGGGTGCATAACTAGTTGACTAACCGTTCTCAGAGAATTGTTATCAATGGATCACAGTCATGCTGGCAGGGCAGAGCAAGTGGAGTTCCACAAGGATCATGTTTGGGACAGGTTCTGTTCAATATCTTCATCAATGATTTAAATCATGGCATAAAAAGGGTGCCTGTAAAGTTTATGGATCATGTTTTGGAGGGCAGGGTCATAATTCAAAATGATCTGAACAAAAAAGGAGAAATGGTCTGAGGTAAATGGGATGAAATTCAATAAGGACAAATGCAAAGTACTTCACTTAGGAAGGAACAATCAGTTGCACACATACAGAATGGGAAATGACTGTCTAGGAAGGAGTACTGCAGAAAGGCATCTAGGTGTCATAATGGACCACAAGCTAAGTATGGGTCAACAGTGTGACACTGTTGCAAAAAAAGGAAAAAAAGCAAACATGATTCTGGGATACATTAACAGGAGTGTTGTGAGCAAGACACGAGAAGTCATTCTTCCGCTCTATTCTGCCCTGAATAGGCCTCAGCTGGAGTATTTTGTCCAGTTCTGGGCACCACATTTCTGGAAAGATGTGGACAAATTGGAGAGGGTCCAGAGAAGAACAACAAAAATGATTAAAGGTCTAGAAAGCATGACCTATGAGGGAAGACTGAAAGAATTGGGCTTGTTAAGTTTGGAATAAAGAAGACTGAAAGGGGACATGATAATAGCTTTCAAGTACCTAAAAGGGTGTTACAAGGAAGAAGTAGAAACAAATGTTCTCCTTAACTTCTGAGGATAGGACAAGAAGCAATGGGCTTAAATTGCAGCAAGGGAGGTTTAGGTTGTTCCATGAGAATGCAGTGAATCTACCTGTCCATGCATGTAATTACAGCTTTTGAACTGAAGTATAGTATCAATGGGTTAGTGCCTTCCCCATCAAATTGCTAATTTATGGGATAGCTTGGACAGCGAACTTTACTGCCTGATCTGTATCTCTGATGTTTGTTTGTAATATATATTCACTGCAGGTGGAAAAAGTCACATTTTCCCAAGAATAATATAGAACAGTATAGTCAAGCCTACAAAACACTAGTTGCCCTGGCTGGAAAGTACTGTATTTACTCACTGTGACTGCATGTTCTCATACCTACTGGACATCTTCAGCCTTTGAGATCCCGGGCAGATCTACCTTGTCCTCAGTGAGCATTAAAAAAAAAGCTCACTTTGTTGTCACATGTAATGATGGCAACTTGAAAGGAATCTACAGTGTTTCTTCCTTACGAGGCTTTTGCAATACCAACCTAATGAGATAATGTATTTATTTATTATAATAATAAACACAGCTGTAAAATGGACTATAAAAATAATAGATGACTTGCAGATTTCTCTACCCAATGTGTCAGCTGTAATTGGTAAATAAATTAAATGATCCATATGCTTGCAATCATCTACTCTACTTTTCGTAGTATCCTCAATATTTAAATACAGTCAGCGTTATTTATTCTAATTACTCACTCACCAAAAAAAACCCAACAACAAAAAAACAAAACTTGGCACAGAAATTGATTGGCCCTGTAATATAATTTCCCCAGCCGCAGAAACACATACTGTGCTCTTTCTCGTGCACTTGAATGTAACAAGTATGATGGTCTCACTTTTCTTATTAATAGTTTTCACTTTATCATGCCAATACTATTGAGTTTTCTCTTTATTAGTGTCTTGGAGGCATCGCTTGGAATGATACATAGGAGGTTGAGGGAGAGAGTCCAATCTGTGAAGCTAGTGGTGATTCCCAAGTGGGGGGAGAATGATTCCTCTCCTTCCCAGCAGTATCAGTCTCAATGGTACAGAATCTGTTGTTGCATATTTGGATATGTCTGCACTGCAAAGAAAGACCCGTGGTGCTGAGTCTCAGAGACCCAATCAGCTGGCTCCACGGGTGAGGGTCTAAAAATAGCAGTGTAGATGCATGGGCTTGGATTGGGGCCTACTCTGAAACCCAAGGGAGGGGGAGTCTCTGTCCGTACTTAGCCCTGCAGCTTGAACCTGAGTCAACCAGCCTTGGTTCTGAGGATATGTCTACTCTGCAATTAAAAGGCCACCTCTGGCCGGGACCCAGAGAGTGGGTGGGACTCGCAACACTGCAGTAACTACTAAAAGAGGCAGGAAGAAGCCTGGTCCTACGCAATCTAGAAGAAGGGACATCTGGGATACCATTCACTCCCAGAGCCAGGAGAAGGAGCAGAAGCTAATGGACACATGCCCTTAGCCAGAGAGGGTACTCGAGAAAGTGTGAGCCCTTTACACATGAACTGACCTGCTCCAATTCAGAGCAAATGAATGCCAATGATCCTAACTGAAAACGCACACTGTTGATCCAAACCCCACCAACCATATTTTGACAATTCACGATACTCACTGGGCATCCCAAATGGGCCGAATTTAAGTTATGGAGGGAATAGGCTGGTGGTAGGTTCCTTTGTGCCCCACTGTCAATGCTAGTGTGTTTGCTGTAGCACATTCTCCAATGCTTTATCCACATCGGTTTGAAAAAAAATCCCTGAAGTGTTGGGGCTTCCACCACCCGCTCCTGGAAAGTCTCAGGGTACGTCTACACTTGCTCCCTAGTTCGAACTAGGGATGCAAATGTAGGCGACCGAAATTGCTAATGAAGCGGGGATTTAAATATCCCGTGCTTCATTAGCATGCTCTCGCCAGCGCATTAGTCCACTCAACAGCTGTTTTGAAAGTGAAAGTGCGCGCTGGGACGCGTTAGTTTGAATCAAACCCCTTGGTTCAAACTAACGTTACTCCTCAAAAAATGAGCTGTTGAGCAGAGGAGTAGTCATGTTAGTCTGTATCTGCAAAAACAATGAGGAATCCTGTGGCACCTTAAAGACTTATTTATTTGGGCATAAACTTTCATGGGTAAAAACCACTTCATTGGACACTTGGGTGGAAATCAGAGGTAGGAAGATTGTGTGTGGGTGTGTGTACATAGCATATCAAAAGAAGAGAGTTACTTATCAAGTGTAGGGCTAGCGTTAATAAGGCCAATTCAGTCAGAGTGGATATGGCTCAGTCACAGCAGTTGATGGGGACATGTGAATACCAAAGAGAGGGAAAATTGCCTTTGTAGTGAGATAACCATTCTAAGTCCCTATTCAGTCCTAATTTGATCACGTTCCTTCGGGAAGCTATTTCATCCTCTTCTATAGATTCTCACTGCTAGAAAAATGATATTCAACCTAATTTTTCCTTTCCTCTGTTTGCCTGAGCTGACCATTCCCTTTGTGCCAGTCTCTAGGAGTGCACTTTTCTTTTCTGTTTAAATTTAAATACCCAGGAAGAGGTTCAATCATGGTGTTGAGTGTAGGGAAAGCTTTCACTAGTTGCAAATGCAGGTGTTCTGCAAGCAAATAAATCCCATTCACAAAGCGAATGGAAATTCACTGTTAAAACTGAGAAAGAAACCACTTGAAAGACTCGACACAGAGCATAAAAGTTGAACTCTGCCTCTTTCATGTCTACGCCTAGAAAGTTTTCATTTATACATAATTTTATTTGGGCTGATATTACAACATATCATGCCAACTCTCCCACAATAATTGTCCTGCAATTTTGAAATGAAAGTGATGAAAATTCTGAGCTTTGAAGCCCTTGAGGTATGACTATTATTACAGGATGATTATTATCCTCGCTCCCTTGCCAATCTGGAGACTTGAGAAAAGCAGCTCTGAGCCACTTGCACAGAAGAATTGAAACTGAGGCTTGTCTGCCGGGCCTGTGTGCGAAAGAGACTAACACAGCCTGTGGGGATCAGGTCAGGACAGATGCAGGCCTTGGACAGGGCTGGGGCCTTCCATAGGCATGCGGTGGGCCCAAGCAGGGGCAGTTTTGTGCCACTGACTTGCCAGTCGGGAACTGGGGTGCAGCAGCAGGACAATATGTAGCCCAGGAATTGTTCCTTGTAGTAGAAGGGCAGATGCCATTTTGCCTGTCTTTGTCAGAAGGCTTGAGATCAACCTGGGCCTCCCAAAGGAGGGACTGAGTCCCAACAGTCTTGTCAGCCTGGGAGAACTGCCAGATCCCTTTCCCCCGGTACATAGGGCAGCCAATGACACACTCCGCTCAAAAGGGAGAGCTAGCCCCTCCCCAGCAGGGGGCAACAACCTTTATCGGGCATTTAAATTATTGCCGATTCATTGGTTAGCAGTTCACGGAATAGCTCACGCAGATTCCCCTGTCTTTTTTTGGTCATCTTTGGATCCTGCCCTTTCCTCCTTTTCTTTTACCACTGTCATTTCCCGGAATGAAAACCTTTGTGTAACTTTATCAGCAGCCTTTTGATTCCCTGCTATTATGATTTGTCATGCCCTGGCATTCCTGGTGATTGTCTGTGAGTTTGTGCTCCAGCCCACTAGGGGCAGGCACCGAGCACAAAGAACTCACTATTTCCGAGGCTGGTACCAATCCCCAAGAAAGGAGAAATAAATGGTTCTATCACGCTTAGGGAGCAGGGGCACTCAGGAGAGGGCTACATTTATATTATAATAGGGTGTGTCTAGACTACATGGCTCCATCGACGGAGTCATGTAAAGTAGTTTACTCGACATAGTCAATGAAGCGGAGATTTAAATAATCCCCACGTCATTAAAATAAAAATGGCCGCCGCACTGCGCCGACAATCGGCTGATCCGGCACAGCGCGGCAGTCTAGATGCGGCGCGGTCGACAAGGGAAGCCTTTGTCACGAGGCATATCGGAGGCATACCGGAGCGGTCGACAAAGGCTTCCCTTGTCGACCGCGCCACGTCTAGACTGCTGTGCTGTGCCGGATCAGCTGATTGTCGGCGCAGTGCGGCGGCCATTTTTATTTTAATGAAGTGCGGATTATTTAAATCCCCGCTTCATTGACTATGTCGAGTAAACTACTTTACATGGCTCCGTCGACAGAGCCATGTAGTCTAGACACACCCATAGTGCATAGGGACCCAACCAAGGTCAGCTCCCTGTTGTGCTGAGTGCTGTACACAGCGAATTAGAGACCGTCCCAGCCCCAAGGGGCTATTTAAATAGACAGGACAGTGTTTCTCAGGCAGTGAGTTGCGACTTCCAGGAGGGCTGTGAAAGGCAACCTGGGAGAGTTGCATGATGTCATCAGTATAATCCCCTGAAGTGTCACAAGAATGGAACTGGCCAGCTAAGTGGAAGGAAGAGCACAGCTGACCATCCTCAAATTGTGCATGTCGGGGCCACAATTGCAGCCCTTTGGTTTGCTGTTGTTTTGCTTGCACTTTCTCAGCTGGCAGGCTACAATTAATGCAGGACTCGGTTTGTAAATTGATGAGAAAAATGATTGGAACATTTTGCATAACATACATTTCCAAGGTGCAACAAGAAGCGGGGAATCCAGGCACCTGCCACGGAGGCTATGTTTACACTGCGTTTTTTTTGAGGAAGAGGATATGCAAATGGAATGCTCATTTGCATATCTTCTTCTGATTCTTTTTGCGGAAGAGGTTTTGCCGCTAAAAAGCCCCATGTAGACAGGGTCATTTGTCGGAAAAAAACCCTTTTTCGCAAGAGCCCTTATTCCTCAAAAATCAAGGTTTACATGATCTTGAGAAAAAGGTTTCTTTCCCGACAAACAGCCCTGTCTATATGGGGCTTTTTAGCAGCAAAACCTCTTTCGCAAAAAGAATTGGAAGAAGATATGCAAATGAGTGCACCATTTGCATACCCTCTTCTGCAAAAAAACCGCAGTATAGACATAGCCAGAGTGAGAAAGAGGACACAGGTCCAATTTTGGTCTGGTTATTCTAAATGAGTAAAGACCAGAATCTCGCCTAAGGCAACCGCAATGCTGGATTCACCCCAGAGGAGATACAGCTCCACCCGGACCTGCAAATACAAAGTCAACATTCCTGCTATTCCCACTCTGAGCTAGTCCTGATTGCCTGCGGCCCGTTGAATTGCCTGATATAAATGTGATGGCAAAGTTTGGTGCTTAAACATACAGGACTATCCTCTAAATCCTGCTTCCTGCATATTATTCTGTGCATAGCCTTTAGTTCATCTCTATTGATTTGGTTGCAAATCAGTGCGTAGCATTTCTTCATATAGCTCTTCCTTCCCCCCTCCCCCGGCCACCCTTTATTTTTCTGGTTGCTGTTGGCACTGAGCATCTATGCTATAAAAGTAGCCAGTTATAGCAAGACGCCTCCCCCCCCTATTTACCTGAAAAGATGTGAGTGAGGATTTGGTGGTTCTGTGAATCAATATGTTTATCTGTTTCTGCTTCCACAGGCTTTTACAGAATTGCAGGCTCAGGACAATGCAGATGTCTCCACTGATGTGCGGGGAGGTGAAAGAGGGCTGTTGCTACCGTGCAGATGTTTATTTTCCCTCTCAGAGACCAGACAGGCTCAGCAATGTCGTTTTCTAAAGACGCCAGCAAAAAATGGTAGCTCTGCTCTGTATCTGCAGTACAATTCTCCAGCCACTGAGAAGGTGCATTAGGGTTATTATTTTTTAAAAACATTGGTTATGCTCTCCGCAGAGATAGGCCCAAACTTACTCCCAGATCCAAACCCTAGAGGCTGAGACACACGGAGACCCGGGGCATCATCAGACCATGGCCTCATTTTAGTCATGTGACCGTAGGTCCACGTTCCAAAGGCAAATACCGCTATCGCGTGATAGGGATCGGCAGCCATCGTCTTCAATGCTTGGTGTTATAAAGAACAGATGAGCTCTGAAAGAATATCAGAGAGGACCCATTTGTCTCCAACCGATGTCACACCGAATTCTCAGATCCCAAGAGGTGCTCATGTGATGGATGTGGAATGAGAACTCAATTCCACCAAAATACGCGGTGCCTTAAAACCAGACCTAGAATTTGCATTTCGGGCTCATCTGTCATTTCATGTGATTGAAAAGAAGAGGCTTGACAGTAAAGAATTTAACATCATAGAGCCTGAACCCAGAATTTGCTCACATATGCTGAAAGTGGGAGGTACAATCCAGCTGTCAGCAATAACTGGAGGAGTCCAGGGATCTGACATGCTACTCATTCTTTCTTCCAAGATGACCAATTTCATCCTGGAAAGGAGCAGGGGAAGACTTTCAAAGGTGTAGTCAAGCCAACAAAGTGGCTCTTCTTTAACTTCTTCATCTTGTTAAATATGTGGTTCGAGCTTGCGGAGTTTGGCTCTTTGTGAAAGTGCCAGTCCAGTGCTTTTTTTGTAAAAAAAAAAGTTGCTGGTACGAGGGTTGCCAGATGGTTAAAAAAAAAAAAACCCAAACCCAGGGAAAAGTTGTCCAGCAGAAAAAAAAAGCGGTTGCGGCCCCTTTAATTGCCGCGTGTCCTGAACGGGTTTCTGTCCAGCGTGGCGTGTGTGCTCCCAGGGCTAGCTGAGGGGCTGTGCTGGGGGGGGAAAGTGGTATGCACTGTGCCAGTCTAAACATAACCAGTTTCAACTGGTTCCCTCTCATCAGTTGCATTGTCAGAATGACAGTCTGAAGCTGTTATCGGTGGTTGTCCTAAAATGTCAGTGAACAGGAGAGGCTATTGCTCCCCACCCCACCAAAATGAATATAATAGATTAGCAAAAAGTAAGTCACCGTGCGCGGACTAAGGCTGCCTTGCTCATCTTCCTCCAAAGGAAGGGCAAGACTCGGAGCTGATGCTGCAGACTACATAGCTAGGAAATAGAAAGGTGGTGCCAATCTGGTTTCTGTCCACTCACCGACAAGGCACCTCTTGCTGGTCTCCTCAGGAATTAGTTCTTCCAGCCCTGGAGCATCCTCTGTTGATTGGTGTCTTGCCCTCAGTTACTTGTCTTCTGCGCTACTTCAGGCCCCATGTTCCTTCTGGCCTCATTCCTCACAGTACTCGCCCTCACCAGTGCCCCCACGCGCTGGAGTCCTCCCTTACCAGGCAACCCTAAATCCCTATGCCCACCTTGCCTCAGTGACCCATTGCCAGTTGTCATCTAGCCCCTGCCCCATGGGCAAACTGCAGCCTGAAATGGCCACTGACCATTGGCAAGGGGGTGTGACCTGCTGCCTTATCCTGCCCTGGCTGCCTCGCTGCAGCTCTAGTTTCCCTCAGGCCCCTGTATCAGGCCTGCAGCCTAGGAGTTGGGTCAGGCCAAGAACTCCCTAGCTCTACCTGTCCTTCCCACAGCACTGCTCTGTCTCAGGTCCCCGCTGTAGCTTCCCAGACATCCAGGTCCCTCCTGCTACACAGCTGGAGCAAAAGCATGAGCTCCTCTCAGCCCTGGCAGCCTTTTATAGGGTGTTGCAAAGACCAGGACATTAACAGGGTTCAAAAAAGAACGAGAGAAATTCATGGAGGATAGGTCCATCATGGAGGATAGGTACAACAGAGGTGTCCCTAGCCTCTGTTTGCCAGAAGCTGGGAATGGGTGACGGGATAGATCACTTGACGATTCCCTGGTCTGTTCACTCCCTTTGGGGCACCTGGTATTGGCCAGTGTTGGAAGACAGGACACTGGGCTAAAGGGGCCTTTGGTCTGACCCAGCATGGCCATTCTTAAGTTCTTATGTGCCAGAGTCTGGCCCTGATTGGCTGACTGCTCCCCGCCCTAATTGGTCAGAACTGTGCAAGCCTCCTCTGGCTTACCTGGAACCCTGTCCCAGCTGGCATGGGCTACAGCACCACCACGTGCAGACTTTCTCTGTGTTTCCCCCTCTTTGTTGTTTTTCCTAGCTGCAATAAGAAAAAGATCTTCACCTAAACAGGGCGCAGCTCCACCAGCTTACTGGAGTTGCACACACTAGTCCCTCCGTCGGCTGGCAGGCTCCCTGGCTGCCGGCCTGTCGGGGATTAAAATTGATGAGAATTCTGTGCTACCACAAAACTCTTCAGAGCATGAGATTTTCGTCAGTTACAGTCAGGCAGATTGCAAATTGCAGTCAGGAGGTCAGGCTGCTGGGGAAAAAAGTGTGTATATTATGTTTTCCTTTATTTGACAAATAAAACATTATAAGCGAAGACGCGATGTGCCTGTCCACGCTCTCTTTCACCCCAGTGTGGATACAGAACAACGCGGCTGAACTCCGCAAAATGACATCCGTGAGAAGAATCAGGCCCTTGCGTACATTTTCAGCTTCACGCATCATTAACTCTCTGCTTCCTGAGTTTTCTAGCTAGGTATGTGCGTGGCTCCCATCACCACAGGAGCTGAGTGCCTCCAAACATGGACAAACACCAGAGCGAGGTAGGAAAGTGTTATCTCCATTGCACACAATAAAAACACATGTCGATGAAATGGCTCGGCTGTTTTTACATGGGAGGTCTGTGCTACGGCTGAGACTTGACCCCTGAAATACAATGCAGTGCTTTATCCACACACAAGACTGCTGGGAGTGGCACTTCTGGATGATTGCGTTCCCAGGCTTACCACCTTCTAATGCTCTTACTCGCCTGTGCCCATTGGGGATTAGTTTGCATCAAGTGAAATTACCCTTTCACTGTCTTGCTCAGAGACAAATGTCATTGGCTGGTCATAGCATTATCAGCTTAAAATCCAGGAGACCGACTTCTTGTTTTCAGTTGTATACAAAACAAGACGTCAGTGTCCTGAAGAGTCTTTATTCTAAAAGAGAGATGGATTGCACTAAGGAAATCGGAAGGTCCTCCCAAGTCAGCACCTTGTCTTTACTGCACTGTTTACTGAGGTGCTTAGCCCAAAGCCTACTATGATCCACACACAGAAAGCTGTGACTTGGATTTGGAGGTGCGTTGAACCTGGGCTAGCTTATGTGTACAGGTTTGAGCAGGGGCGGATGAGAGTTTTGCAGGGCCCAGGGCACCACAATTTTGCGGGGCCCCCCTTTGGAGAAAAAATATTAAAAAAGGCATCAAATGCGCAAATTGAAGGCTGTTTACATATTAAATGTGAATTGGGTAAATTTGATAGAAACTTAATTTAGTTGGATAATTTTTATTTTAATTATATTGTAATTCATTCGTAAACAAAATTCTGCATTAATAATGAAAACATTTCATTTGTATTTAAGTCTATTATAACTGTCTAGCTCTTTTGGGAGCACATTCTTCAATTATGTCATTAAAGTCCATTTCTTTACACAGGTCATTTTCAAAAAAGTTTAAAAATCCTTCTTCACAAACGAATGCAGCAGCAACTACATGACAAATATGTGTGACTGAGGACTACACACATGAAGCAGTACATTCACCTGCCAACATGATTTTTAAACCCCTGCAGCAGTGAAATCTTGCATGATTGTACTCTCAATACTCCTATTATTCTGCATCCTTTTAGACCTTTAGAGAAAGGTTTTCAAAATCACAAATAGCAATTAGGCCCAACTGAAATAGCAAAATTCTAATGAAAATTCAGAACTGGAAGTCCAACTTTATCAGATATACCTTTGAGAAAAATCTCCCATCTATATCTATGTGACAATTTTTCATTTAAGGAACACATTTTCAGAAACATGCAAATGAACATATCCCAGATTCAGCCTTGCTGGCTATCTACATATTATTTCTTAGCTGGCTACAAAGTGAGACAAAGTTTTAATGTGTTATATGCACATACAGTATAATTATATGCAATGTAATCTCCTGGAATATGCATTGCCTGTAACCTGGAGTGATTTCTGTCATGAAGACCATGTAGCTCAATGAAAGAAATAGTCTGTAAAACGTAAAGAGAACCCCTGCCCCCTAGCTATTAAGCTGGCTACAATGAAGAGTGGGGATAATGTTTTATCCAAAGTTTCTTCCTATCTCTGTCCGGGAGACTTTTCTTTAGCTGTTCCTTTAAAAGTGATGTAAAGGCAAAACCAGACAACCTGAGTTCCTACTTCCTTCTACCAATAGTAGCCTCTGATATTATATTTGGCATTAGTAATTACTGTTGCTAGGTGGTGCTTTCTCACATAAAACACTGCCTTAGTACTCACTGCAAGACCCCACAAAAGGAAAACCTCTCAACAGCTTGCTCAAGTCTTCAGTCTTTCTAGAGCTATAGACGGCACAGCAGAGTTTGGCTCTTCTTAGGCTCCCCCAGGACTCCTCTACCCATGAAACGTTCTTAGTCCTCAGATATTTCAGTACAACAAACCAAATTATCGACAGGCAAAGTTTCTGCAACCCCTCAGGGAGCAGCTTATACAGCCTAACCACAGAACACCTATAGCTCCACCCAAAATGAACAAGACTTTACCTATGCAATTTCCTTGCCTCCTCAGCACCCATAAACTACCTTCAATATCCCTTTTTTTGTCTCAACAAAATAGAATATTTAAGTGTTTTTACTATAACCCGAGAGCTGAGCAATTCCTCCATCCTGACAGGCTAATAAGAGTACAGCTCCGCTGACCCAATGAGAATGAGGATCCTAACTAAACCAATGAGAGAGCCTCTTTTCTTTCCTTCGCTCTGTTCACCTCCACTGTCAACACAAACAGCTGAAGTGGCCGGTGCCCGATCTTTCAGAAGGCATGAACAGAACAAGGCACTTGCCTGGTGATCTATCTCTTGTCCTCTAGTCCCAGCATCTGGCATTCAGAGTTTAGGGACCTCTAGAACATGTGGTTGGATCCTTGATAATCTTGTCTGATGAATTCACCCGCTCCGTTTAAAAACCATTCCTCCCCACCCGCACCAAATCATCTGTTGAATTCTGTCATAAGTCGATTCATTTGTTCATTCATTCCTGTTCCTCTTTCAGTTTAGAGACAAGGCGGGGAAATTTAACATTCGTCGAGAGAAAAAAAATCAAATACTGGTCCGTTCTGAGCGCAGAACTGTTGGTGTGTGCAAAGCTTTGGTATTGTTGTCCCCCCTCCTTCACCTTGCTCCCAAGCAAGTGATGGGTCATTCCTTAGAAGCAAGGCTAGAGAAAGAAACACCCTCCGGCTCCGATCAAGATGCCTGGCTGGTGTGGAATAACGGGAGGCCTCGCGTGGCTCTTCGGATTTCGGGGTTTCAGACACACACTTTTCGAGGAGAGCCAGAGAGGCCGAGACAGGAGGGTCAGGAAGTTGATTCGGTTGCATCCGGGTCCAGGCTATATTAGCAGCCTGCAGAAGCTCTGTCTTCCAGTGGGTGGCGTGAAGGGGTGAGAGCGGCTCCGCTCGAAGCGCCTGGCAGTGGAGAGCCAACTGGCTTCTAAAGAAGAAGGGCGGGGTGGTGCTGGCGGCCGGAGAAAGTGCGCCCCCTCTGCGCTGTGATGAATGCAGCGCAACCGGGCTCTGCTGCTCCCGCAGCATCTGCAACCCCAGACAGCCAAAAGAAAAAGAGAAAAAAAGGAGCCGCCCAGAAGACAGCGGCCGGTTTTCGCCCAGCTCCTCCTGTGGAGCGTGGACTTCTTCAGGAACCGCAAGGGCTTCTACTTGGCGGCCATCGAGAAGGAGGGGCCGCGACTCGGGTCCAGAGGAACAAAAGCCGCATCACAGTGCTCAAGGACATGTCAAAGCGGGGCCTACTGAAGTGCGGGGCCCGGGGCAGCCGCCCCGCTCGCCCTGCCCTATATCCGCCCGCTGGGTTTGAGGCTGGGTGTTGCTTTTACTCACGCTAGAATCCACCTACTTTGCAGTGAGGATGCAGGCTAGGCCACTTGAGTGCTGAGGGTCCTCCAATGCCCTTTCCATAATGCTCCCTGAAGAACAGACAAGTTCTTCCACCATGGACTGGTGAAAGAATCCTAGAGCATCTCAGTGCAAGGAATCATGGGATATGCCCCCAGACATACATGGGTGAGTGTAGAAAGAGTGAGGACATAATAATATGGATAGGCTACATCTGCACTATGAGTTTTCTTGACAAAAAATATGCTAATGAGGGACTCCTTTGCATGAGTTGCGATCTCATTTGCATATTTTCTGCCGATCCATTTTTGAGCTGGGTTTTTTGTGCAAAAACAAGCAGTGTGAATGTTTTCATTTTGCGCAAAAACCTCTTTTCCTGCAAGATCCTTATGCCCCAAAAAAGGAGGTTTGCTGATCTTGTGGGAAAAGGGGTTTTTGTGCAAAAAGAAAACGTCCACACTGCTTGTTTTTGCGCAAAAACCCCAGCGCAAAAACGGATCGGCAGAAAATATGCAAATGAGATCATGACTCATGCAAATGAGTCCCTCATTAGCATATTTTTTGCCGAGAAAACTAGTAGTGTAGACATAGCCATAGGGTATTTCTGTGAAGACATTAATACCTGCTTTAGGTTCACCCAGGTGTCAATATCTCAGGTTAACTGCGTAGTACAGACATACTCCAACCGTGGCCAGCGCCAACTACTTGCAATGGAGGTACAAGAAACCCAACAGTAGGTTGTGAAGGGATAACCTACCTGCAGGGAAGCTTTCCTCCTAACCCGTTAGGTAACTGTTGACATATCCCAAAGCTATTCTTTTTTGGACGTTTTTGGTATCCACCGGAATTTCTTATTCTTTTCTGCAAAGCTCTTGGCCTCAAGGGTGTTTTGTGGGAGTTGAGTTCCACAGGTAAATTGTGATTTGGGTGGAAAGCAATTGTTTCTTTTCAGCCGCTTTGAATTTGCCACCCTTCTTGCTAACTGAATGTCCCATTGTTCCCAATGTTATGAACACGAGAGAATCTATGCTGTGAATCATAACACTTCTTAGGGTAGATACCCCCAGTGAAAAGAAAACCTGTTGAGACCTCTGACTACCTTTATTGTTTTTCTCTAGACTATTTCAATCTCAGTTCTATTTTTTCAAAAGTGAGGTTACCCACCATGGATTTCGTTTCTAAAAGGCATTTTCAACATTGCTTCATTCCAGATTGCTTTAGGCATGTGTGATGTGTGTGCTGCATAGTTCTTTTCCTACAGAAGGCTCAATCATCGAAGTTAAATTAGTATAATAGATCTCTGAGATTTCCTCCTTTTCCTCCCCTCCAAATGTGCACTCAGGTGTAATGGTAGTTTTGGATGGGATTGTGTTAACTAGTGTTAAATGCCTTTCAGGCAGTACCAATTGTTTTTCAGGAGTGCTCACTGGATATGGTCTTCATATTTTGCCCTAGTTTAAAATCCCCTTGCTGGTTCCCAATATACTTCTACTCTAATGTCACAAATTTCATTTGCAAACTACTTAATGACTTGGCACCTTTTCTGTTGCACTCAATGGAACATAAGAACATAAGAACGGCCATGCTGGGTAGACCCAAGGTGCATTTAACCCAGGGGCCTGTCTGCCGACAGTGGCCAATGCCAGATGCCACAGAGGGAGTGAACACAGCAGGTAATCATCACGTGATCCCTCTCCTGTTATCCATTTCCAGACAAACACAAGCTAGGGACACCATTCCTACACACCCTGGCTAATAGCCATTGATGGACCTAACCTCCATATATTTATCTAGCTCTGTTTTGAACCCTGTTAAAGTCCTAGTCTTCACAACATCCTCTGACAAGGAGTTCCACAGGTTGACTGTGAGCTACATGAAGAAAAACTTTCTTTTGTTTGTTTTAAACCTGCTACCTCTTAATTTCATTTGGTGACCCCTAGTTCTTATATTACGGGAACAAGTAAATAACTTTTCCTTATTTACTTTTTCGACACCAGTCATGATTTTATAGACCTCTATCATATCCCCCCTTAATCTCTTCTTTGATTGTTCACAGATTCTGAGGCCAGAAAGGGCTATTGTGGTCATACAGTCTGACCTCCTGGATAGCACAGACCAATGGACTTTCCCAAAATAATTCCTAGAACTGGTTTAGAAAACATCCAACCTTAATTTAAAAGTTGTCAGTGGTGGAGAATTCACCAGGGCCCTTGGTAAATTGTTCCAAAGCTTAATTATCCTCAGTGTCCAAAATGTAACCTTATTTCCCATCTGGATTTGTCTAACTTCAACATCCAGGCATTGAATTATGTTATATCTTTTAGATTTGAGGAGCCCATTATCAAATATTAGTTCCCCATCTAGATACTTGTAGATTGTAATCAAGTCACCCCTGGGCCTTTTCTTTGTTAAGCTAAATAGATTGAGCACTTTAAATCTATCACTATAAGGCATATTTTCTAGTCCTTTAATTGCAAGATAACTCAATTCCTACTTGTGCATGAAGTTGCTAGTCTGTCTCTGAATCTCCAGCTAAAATATTTGATTGCTATCACTTCTAATATTTCAGTGGTTTTAAACGTTTTACTGAAAAATGCCCTGCAACTGCTTGTGAAGGGCACTCTATAATTGCTGTCTTCTTGCTCTTATTCATTCATTTGGATGAAATGTTGCCCTTTTTCACTTGTGTTCACTCCACTGTTTCTTCTGAAAATACCTTAATCTCTGATGGGCAACATTAGGATACGTTTTCTACCTGTGCTAATAGAGAAATGGGCCATATTTTGTTGTCTGCAGGCAGAGCATTGCTGTTTTCATAGTGAAACAAACTTTTTCCTATTTTACAGAAAAATATTAAAGTTTGAAAAGAAAAAGAAAAATAAGTCTCTTCTTCAGAGAACAGCATTTTCAGAAGGATTCTGTACAACCCTTGTGCTCTGAAAACTAATTAAAATCTGAGATGCAGCATTTGGACACACTGCCAGCAGAAGATGCAATTAACTTTAATTACACCAAGCATTGTGGTTAACTGGGGGGTGGCCTATCATATTTAATATTAAAAAAAACCCTAAACTGAGAGTTTTAACAAAGTGCTTTCCCTAAAGGAATTTTTTGCCCCTTTCCCTTCCCTACCTCAGAGCTCCATTCTAAGAAGTTGCTTTCTATTGTTTGTTTTTTGGAAAAGTGCCTACGTTACAGCATGTAACTTGAGGCCAGGCTGGAAAAAAAATAAAGAAGTGCCTGAACCCAGATCCAAACTTCTGCAGGATATGCAGGCATTCAAAATATGAACCCAGATCCAAAGTTTGCACAAGGCCCATAATGAAAATATCATCCACATAGCCCAAGAGCATTCAAAAATCCTAATTGAGGTCTACATTTTGCAGCACAAAACCATATACTAAGACAAGGAAAAAGTACTTACATCTGAGACTCAAATGAATAAAATCCCAAGTGTTTTTCACAACCAAACCTTTTTTTCCAGAAGTCATAGGATTTGATTAAGGGGAGGCTTTTCTCTCAGGGTAGGTTGAAGGGGAAGGTTGAATCAAGATATGCAACTCCAGCTACGTTAATTAGGAGTCAATGTACCTTCATTGGCGTTTCCCTGCAGTCCCCACAGCGGGAGACCGATAGGAGCAAATGCTCCCGTCAACTTCCCTTACTCCTCACAGGAGCAGGAGTTCTAGTTGCTGGTGGGGGTGCTCTCTGAGTTTGATTTAGCAGGTCTTTATGAGACCTGCTAAATTGAACTCCGGAAGATCACTCGTGGTGCTCTCGATCTTTCTCGGAGTGAAGACATGGCCTCAGTGAAATTAGAAGGACTTCCTCTTCAGACTTGCACTCACCATGACCCTATGTAGAGCCCTGCAAATCTACACATACCGTCTTTATATCTGCAGGTATCCACGTGCACAGATATGGATGCAGATATCCTCAGCTCCTTTTTGCAGATACAGATGCGGATGTGGATACAAATTTTGTATCCGTGCAGGGCTCTGCCTATGAGAGCCTTCCCCTACATCAACCCATTCTAGACAGAAAAATACCTCAACTTTCTCTAATTGATTGTCTTTTGATCTAGAGGAGCTCACTGCAGATAAACTTTTCTATAGCAAACAGACACCTGAGGTTACTCTTCTGCTCTGTGTGAGCATGAACCTTCTCCCTTCCAAACCAGAGAATGAAATCTACACAACTAAAGCATATCAGAATCCTGCTGTTTTGTTTATTTGGCTAGCACTTGACTTTTGAATTCGGTGCAGAAAGCACTTCCCTGGTCCTTTGGTAGTTGATGACTAAAAGTGGACCCCTGATATCCAAAGGGAGCCCATCACAGGCCCAGGGTTTAAAGCCTAGATCCTCAGAGGTCTTTAGGTCTCTCACTTTTATTGATTTCAATGGCAGTTAGCTGTGTAGAGCCTGGGCCTAGGTAATACATAGGAAGATTATGGCAAAGTCAGAAATTGAGCCCAAGTCAGAAACTGAGTCAAACTTCTGAGGAAAAACTATTTCACTAGGAGGGTGGAAAAGTACTGGAATGGGTTACCTAGGGAAGGGGTGGAATCTCCATCCTTAGAGGTTTTTAAGTCTCGGCTTGACAAAGCCCTGGTTGGGTTGATTTAGTTGGGATTGGTCCTGCCTTGGGCAGGGGGCTGGACTTGATGACCTCCTGAGGTTTCTTACAGCTCTATGATTCTAGAGCCCCAATCTAGTGCTGTAATATCAAGCTCCTTTCACAGGTTCTAAAAATGTTTATTTGTTCATTTTGTTACATTAAGCAGTCCTGGAAGCGGAGCTGTACATTTTGGATGTTCGTAAAAGGCAAAACAGTAACTTGCAATGAAATACACTAACATGTTGACACCTGCCTCAAAGGGTTTAATGAAACATCTCCAGATTTTGATGTGAAGTGTACAGCGAGTGGCTTTTCTTTCATGCTGTGCCTTGGTCTGGCCCCCTCGCTGTCCCCACATGCTCTTCCCTTTGTTGTACTAGCAGTGACATGCAACTTGTCCGAACAGCGAGAGCATTTTAGCAAGTGTTCTCAGCCAGCAATATTTTCAGTCCCGATTCAAAACAGCATATGCAAAGCAGGGATTTCAACTTGCTGAATGTGGAAAGTCTGCACATCAAGCCACGGTAGGTTTAGTAATTGCTTATTGCATTAGTTTGGATGCAAGCACTGCATGTGCTGTGCATTATTCTGATTTTATTAAAATCAAAAGATGAACTGCTAAATTAAAAAAAGGAAGATTGTTATGACTCCAGGTGAAGAATAAACAGCAGGAGCCAATGAACTCTCAGGCAATAGCAATCCTGTTTTAATGAAATATCTTCACTTATTAAAAAAGTGAGGGGGACGGGAACACACACACACACACACACACATATATATATATATGCCACATCAGCAGAACTGTCTCTGAACAGCATGTTGTTTTCACGAGGCACCAGAAACAAATATCTTTATGAAACAAATACCCATTGCAATAAGAACTGAAGGCAGGAAAATTCAAAGCCTTCTGCAATATTTTCAAACTAATTTTGGGACAGATTTTTTTTTTATTTATCTAAAGTTTTCCACCAAGCAATGTCAGCTCTTTAAAGCAAATATTTTTTCTTTTTCAGCTCTGATGATGATGATGATGATTGCCAAGAGCAATAGTCTTCCAGGAGATGAAAATTCAATTCTTTTCTTTTCTTTTCTTTTCTTTTCTTTTCTTTAGAAAATAAAAAAAATCCTAAGGTAATTTACAACCAAAAACAGGTGATGCATTTTGTAAATGAAAGAGCAAAATGTCACAGTGGTAAAATTAAAAAGAAGTGTGTGAATTCTGAGCTGGAGGGGAAGGTTTAGGAGATTAGATTTGCCAAGCGCTGCCTGGAAAAGGGAATCGTTGGGGGGATATCCGTGTTTTCATTAAAAATACAAAACCCAAATCATTCTCAAATCCTGATTACTGGGCCCTGAATTTGACCCCTATTTTATTTTTAATGCACTTAGAAAAAAAAATAAAACGTACTTCGATGCTGACATCTCCGCTGCGGCACTGCCAGTGTACAATTTGCATGCAAATGTATGGCTAGATTGTTCTGTAGGGGCTAGCACTGTACATAACTTGCACCAGAGTAAGAGAAAGAACAGGGGAGGTGCTCAGAGGCACAAATGCGAGCTTCCATGGGACTTTCAATGGGATTTGGGAGACTGTATTCCCTTTGGATCTCTGAAAGACTCCTTCAAGGCATTTGTCTTATAGGAGTCAAATAGCAAAGGGCTACTTGGAATTTTCAAAAAGGTGGGTACAAAAAGGAGACCTCCCATGAGTGAGCAAGGTGTTCGGCATTCTGGCCCATGTGTTACTGGCATAGTGAGTTTGGGATTTGGGAGATGAGGTTCAATTCACTGCTCTTCCACAGACTTCCTGTGTGAACTCGGGCAAGTCTCTGAGGGCCAGCTATGTAAAGGCCTTTGGGATTTTCAAAAGCAACTAGAGGTCAAGGCCTGGGCACTTCTGAAAATCCCAGTAGGTGCCCAGGTGCATCTTTAGGTGCCTATGTACCTGTGCGCCTCAGCTCTCCACCTACAAAACAGGGGGAACAGCACTTCCCTATTTCACAAAGGTGCTGAGGGAATAACTATTTTGACAATTGTGAGGTACTTGGGTTCTATAGCAATGGAGCTCATATGAGCACCTCAAACAGAGAGGTAACTTTATAGGGCTTAGTTCTTCTCTCCCTTTGGTGAACCAGGTTGTGTCTTCTACAGCCATGGAACCCAAGGTTCACTGTGCTTCAAGAGCAGCCCTGGGAACTACAAGTTGTGGATGACAAACAGTTTCAGGTTGGGAGAACTTCCTGTTTCCTGCCAGGATGTACCTTCTGCCCCCCCTCAGGGTCTTAGCACTGACTGAGCTGGGAGCACATAGGCTGCTGAACTGGAATCCTGTTCTAGGTTCTTTACAGAATACTTCTAATTCCTGGTGGTTTCTCCGCGTGCGTCTGGTCTGAGGTGAACACAACACAGAGCACACAAAGGCCCCTCAGAGCCAGTCTCCCAAAGTTGTGTAAAAAAAGTTGCTTCCCCCATGTTGAATGGCCTCATACTAGGCTAGCGAACAGGACAGGCTACAGTTATGCCAGTATATTCTGTGGCAAGGTCAGGCCGACTCCTGGGCCCCAGACTCCTGTTCAGTCCCTAGTCTTGCAGTCTGCATACTGTGGCACGGGTCCCACTTCCCTTGCTGGGGTTTGGGCTTCTGTCCCTTGGCTAAAATGGGTGTTGGAGCAGATGCCCCTGGTCAACCTGGGCTGGGTAACCAGTCCTCCCCAGCTACCAGATGGACTCTCAGGTTACTTGGAGAAGGGAGTCCACACACTCCCTGTCGGAGCCCTTCACCTTCCCTGCTGTCTCTAGCAACCCATTCTCCTTATCAGCTATAACATCTCTCCCTCTCCCTCTCCCTCTCCCTCTCCCTCTGCCTCTGCACCCGCACCCGCACCCGGGGGTGGGGAGGAGGGAAGGAGCTTTTTAAAGGCCCTGTGGCAGCCTGAAGTGAGATCAGCTGGACCTTCATTGATTTATAGCAGCCCTGTCTCAGGTGTTCTCACTCTGCCCTGTGATAACACTGGGTCAGCTGCTCCTGGTTGCCCTGAAGTACCCATCTCCTAATTAGCCAGGACCTTTCTGTTTTTTAGAGCTGCCTTTTGCCCCTTCTAATCTAGCCCTCTTCCCTGACCCTGTCATAATTCTTATCAAAGTAGTCTAGAAAGGCTTCCATCAAGATTGAGACACCATTATGGTAGGATCTGATCACCTAGCCCAGGCTGACCAGGAGTCATACGCTCCATCACCCTTTTTAGCCGAGGGACAGAACCCCAAACCCCGGCAAGGGCAAGCAGGACCAGTGCCGCAGTATTTAGACTGCAAGACTGGGGACTGAACTGGGGTCTGGGACCCAGGATTGGGCCTGATCTTGCCACAGACTATATTGATATGATGGTAGCCTGTCCTATTCACTAGCCCAGTATGAGATTGTGGCGGCGTCTAGGGGTGCAAGTGTCGCTCCCCCCCTCTCGCGGGGAGGGGGGGCAGCGGCTCTGCGGACCCACCGCCTCTGTTTGCCCGATGTACGGGCTGGGTGCGATCACCCCCTAGCCCACGTGACCGAGGGGGGATCAGCGGACCCGTCCGTGCGTCGCCCCTTTGGGCGAGGGGTTCGGCCTGGCTCCAGGCCTTGGGGGTCCCGGCCCCGTTCTCGCCCTTAAGCGGGCTAGGTGCGATCACCCCCTTGCCCACAGGCCCGAGGGGGGATCAGCGAACCTGTCTGTATGTCGCCCCTTTGGGGCAAAAGGTTCGGCCTGGCTACAGGCCGTGGGGGTCTCGGCCCCCGTTCTCCGCCCTCTCCGCACCAGGAGGGCTTTAGCTCCTCGGGGTATCCGGGCTTGTGGGGTGGGGTGTGGGCGTGGGCGTGGGTGTGGGGGAGTGGGGGACCCGGGCCCACCCTCTCCTCCGGGTCCCGGCCCGAGGCCCTAAGTGGAGGTCGGCTTCTACCGGCCGCTCTCCACGGCAGACGGGGCCCTTGCCCGCAACTCGTCTGCCCACGGGCGCCAAAAGGCCCCCGCCCGGGCTCCTTCCACTCCCTCGCCGCTGCCCCGGCGCGTGCGTGCCTGGTTACTCACCCCGTCGGCGCGGGCTCGGCCGCGACCCGCCAACTGCCGGTGCCGTCGCTCCTCGTCCCGGGGCCCAGAGGCTTGGTGCTCCGGGAAGCCAGGGTGGCTGCCTCCCTGCTGCCCCCTCCTGGGTGGCTCCTCCTCCTTTAACGTCCCGGGAGTGGCGTCGGGAGGTAAGCCCGCCTCCTCGGCGCCTCCCCGCGTGCTTCTCCCGGCGCCGCGGGCCCGCCCCAGAGGCGGACCGAGGCTTCGGGGTAGGGCGCGCGCCGAGGCTCGCCCCGCCGGCGTCCTTCCCGCGCAGCCGTGCTCCCCGGTGTCCTGACTCCGGCGGAGCCGCGGCTGCGCCGCCACCCCCTGCGGCAACCGCCGCTCCCTGCGCCGGGGTAGGGAATCCTGCCCCGCGGCTAGTGCGGACCCTGCCGGGTCCGTCACAGAGATCATTCAATATTGGGGAAGCAACTTTTTACACAACTTTGGGAGACGGGATCTCAGGCTCCTTTGTGTGCTCTGTGTTGTGTATCAGTGTGTGTGTGTGTGTGTGTGCCTCAGACAGACCCACTGCGCTGAAGGTAATGCCTAAAACTTTGCATGCTGCTCTGAACCATTGGAGGGCGGAGGGTGGGGGAAGCTTATTAAAACCCTGAAAAAGTTCCAGAAGTTCCCTGCAAGAAATGCCATGAGAAGAACTGGAGTGTAGAAATACAGCCACACACATCATGCCATGATGCAAAATGGCTATCTGGGTCCTGATGGCATTTCAAGAAAGATATGGAGAAATTGGAGAGGGTCCAGAGAAGAGCAACGAGAATGATTAAAGGTCTAGAGAACATGACCTACGAAGGAAGGCTGAAAAAATGGGTTTGTTTAGTTTGGAAAAGAGAAGACTGGGGGGGGGGGGACATGATAGCAGTTTTCAGGTATCTAAAAGGGTGTCATAAGGAGGAGGGAGAAAACTTGTTCATCTTGGCCTCTGAGGATAGAACAAGAAGCAATGGGCTTAAACTGCAGCAAGGGAGGTTTAGTTTGGACATTAGGAAAAAAGTTCCTAACTGTCAGGGTAGTCAACTGCCAGGGCCTGAGCTCACTTTACTCATGATGAGAGTATAAGGCACCCAACCCAGTGGAGGAATAAAACCCAGGCTGAGTGTAGTCTGGACCTCCAAGGAAAGAAGAAACAGCCAGCACAGCTGCCCCAGGAATGGAGCTGGCTCCTGCATTAGGAATGCAGGAGAAAGGACCCTCTGAAGGCAGGGAGGTGGGGTGGGTTCTGGAATGGCTTAGTGGATATGGCATTCACGTGGGGAGCACAGGGTGGTCAACTCAAGTACCCCCCCGGCTCAGTTTCCATGGCAAGCCTGAGGCAAATAAGGCTGGGTGCCCAATGGGAGACACCTTAAAAGGGCCACGTTTTCAGATATGCGGGCTTACTACTTTCTGACAGTCAGGCTCATTTAAGGTGTCTTCCTGTGGGCATCCAAAATCATTAGGCATTCCTGATATTCTTGGTTAACGACCTTAATTAAACCTCTTGGATCTGGCCCATCTCCAGTAAATACAGAACTACGACTGCATTGTCAGGTCAGTTTTCCCCATGAACGAAGGCAATCGTAAACATATTCCTTCTCATTGTTTTCAAACTCAGATGTGTTCTGGGACACAGTTTTCTTTTTTTTTTCTAATTATGTGCAGGTGTCTAAAGCTCATATGGCTTTGGCATTAGAAGTTGGAGTTCGCACAGGTCCCTAAAGATGGAATTAGTTTTTAGAATCATCTCATTCACTGGAGCACAGATTGGGACTCCAGCAGCACAAAGTACACAATGTGTGTACATCCTCGGTCTGTTTCATGCTGATCTTCTCATCACAAGGAAGCATTTATTCTAGGCACTCCTGCTGCCATGTATGAAAGGAAGGCAACGCTGCTTTGCAAATGTTTGGTTTCCCAGCTTAATTCACGATGCGCCACAATTCATTGTAGCATGTGATTCATTCCAGTGTGTAGGGCATTCTTCTTTAGTATTGTTGTCTATTTGTGTTACAGCCACGACTAGAGGCCTCAGCTCAGATCACTACCCTTTTGTGTTAGCACACAGGAGGAAATAGATAATGTACATCATGGCCAACAGGAATAGTCCAGGGTTCTAATCTTAGCTCTGACACTGGCCTGATGCATAACCTTGGACAAATCACTTTGACTCCCCATGCCTCAGTTTACCCATCTGAAAAAAAAAGGAAAATGGCACTGATCTCCTCTGAAAAACCTTTGAGTTCTATTGATAAAGAGTGATGTGAGGGCTAAGTACTAAGACCATTCTTCCTGTTCTTTGAGGTGCTGCTATGAACTGGGAGCAAAACCACTTTGAAAACAGGCAGCCCTATGACTAATCCTGAGTCACCAACTTGCTGCCCCATCCTGCATCAGGCCCAAGGATGCCAATTTCTTATGCAGCTCATCAGCCTTTTTTCTTGGAACCCGGTTACAATGCTGTAAGAATATTTAATGTACACATTTTATTTTGATAAAAGAGATTTCTCCCAGCCTCGCATGTTCAGAAATAGGTTCTCTTTCCTTGCTCAAAACGATGTCTGACTGACAGGTGTACCAGCTTACGTGATATTTCTAGATCCAATTTTTTTTTGGAAATAAAAAGGCAATTTCCTTCAGTGAAGTGGAAAAATAGGTTATTTCCCCACTTTAACAAAGAAAATACATGGTCTGTAAAGCAAAGGTAAGTGGGAACCAGCATGTGATCTGTACTCAGCATGAATCTCTATTCTAGAGACAGTGAAACCTGCTTACAGATGTGGCGAATAGTAAAGTTTTGCATTCAGCAACAGATATTTTCTCTAAACCATGGGAACAGCTCCCCAGTATGCCTACTTCTCCCTGGGCCACCTTGAAGAAGAATTTCTGGACCAATGTACTACAAAATCAATCATATACCTGGGATATATCAAGAATATTTTCATCCTCTGGACAGATTTCCAGCATAACGTCAACAACAACCACCATCCATCCATCCATCCATCCAACTCTCTCTAAAACTCTCCTGCATCAGCATCAACTTCCTGGACACCATAATCAGCTTCAACAATGAAACCCTACAGACAACTGTATATAAGAAACCCCCGATCACCACGCCTACCTACATAGATCCAGTAACCACCTCAAACACACCAAGAAATCTCCTATCAACAGTCAGGTACTCATATGTCACAGAATAAGCTCCAAGGAGAAAGTCCAGGATGCACATCTTAACACACTTTAAACCGCCTTCACCAAATAGGGACGCTTCACCAAAAAAGGAGCTTGCATTATGTAATAGGCCACCCAAATCCCACAACAGAACCTGCTTCAATACAGAAAAACACACTTTCAACTACACCCCCCTACTTGTCACCTGTCACCCCACACTGAACCCATATGGGGTATCATTAGACAATTACAATGCATATTTGAAGGGGACCACATCCCAAAAGAAATCTTTCCTGAGCTACTTCTTCTGGACTTCAGATAACTCCCACCTCCCATCTTGCCAGCTCATCATCAGAAGCAAGTTCCACACAGGCTAGGAGACATCACCTGAAAGAGGTGCCAGATGCTGACACAACAACAGATGCAAAACCTGCAGCCATATCTTCACTGCTACAATGATCAATGCCCCCCTCCCACACCTTGATCCACAGGTCCTAAACATGCCTACCACAACATGTGGCAAAACTCATCCAGTGCACTAAATGCCCCAATGTCAACTTTGCGGGCGAAACCAGTCACTATGCTCTCAAGTGAAATCACACTCCAAAAGCGTAAAAGACAAAAACACCATATCACCTCTGGGTGAACCCTTTTCACAAAATGCCCACGCCATATCTCAGTTCTTGTCCTTAAAGGAAACCTGCACAACACCCTAAAAAGACAAGCTTGGAAGCTTAAACTCATCACTTTGCAAGGCACTAAGAATCCTGGTTTTAATAAAGATACCGATAAACCATCTGTAATCCACTAACCCTCCGTTTTTGCCCCAGGACTGTCCGTGTTTCAGTGGGCCACTTCAATTGACATGGTCCTTTAAAATATGTGTTAGTTACTTATGCTAAAAAAGTCTGCCACCTTGCATTTTGCTGTGATACTCTGAATACCTTTCCCAGGCCTGAAGAAGAGGCTCTGTGTATCTGGAAAGCTTCTCTCTCACCACCAGATTTTGGTCCCGTAAACGATACTATCTCACCCACCTTCTCGCAGTAAAATACATTGCAAGTCCATAATTTTTCCAATGCTTTCCAGCATGCTAGCTACAATGCCAGTTACAGTGAGCCTCCTTAGAAGGTGAGGTTTCTCTGTAGCCTATTTGATTTCACTGTGCACCAAATCCTGCTCTGGTGAACAAAGACTCAGGCCATGTTTATATATATGCTCCTGCAGCAGCACAGCTATATCTTTATAACTGTGCTGCTGCAGCACATCTGGTGAAGACACAGCTGGCTCTACACTCCTGGAAGGGGTGGAGCCTTGGTCTTAAGGGGCGGGCAGGGTAGCCTCCCCCCACAAGCCCTTTTGTATTGCTCCGGTGGTGATATAAATATGAGGCTATGTCTACACTGCTAGGTTTTGCAGGCAGAGAGTATGGTAGTGAAGCACTCATTAGCAACTTCTCGCACTTCATTTGCATAATCTAAACGAGCAGTGTAGACAGATCTGTTTTGCGCAAGATCCTTTTCTTGCGCAAAAGGGTTTTTTTGCGCAAACCAGATCTGTCTACACTGCTAGTTTTTGCGCAAAAACCTCTTGTGCAAAAAGCCTTGGGCAGAGATTATGCAAATGAAGCATGAGAAGTTGCTAATGTGTGCTTCATTAGCATACTCTCTGCAGGCAAAACCCTGCAGTGTAGACATAGCCTTAATGTTCTGAACTTGAGGAATGTTTGGAACTAGCTCAGCACATCTATAAATGAAACTGATCACACTAATTTTCATCATCCCCACTAAGTGAAATGGAAAAATAAGATGAACAGCATCAATTCTGAACACTAAATTAAATTTAAAAAAAATATCTTCAGTTTTTATAATCTCAGGTGTTATCCCAGGCAAGTAAAAGAGTTCCCTTCTTCAATGGATAGTTTTAATTTTAATAACCTTAAATGAGAGAAATGCTCAGCTTTCTTTGACAACTCTTTTTTTTAAAAACAGGCCAGAAATTGTTCATGATGCCATGCTCATTTAGAATTAAGTTCGCGAATAAAAAAAAGTTGAATTATTCAACAACACCAATTACTGTTTGTTGCACCAAAAGAATTTCTATCAGAATAGCATGCTGCTTCTCTTTCTTTGGATCTTTTCAGAATATTTATTTGACAAAATTGTTGCTTAAAAGATTTATTTTCCAACCTGTGTACAAGAAATGATTCTGTGGTTAAAGGAAAGTGTCTAAATCTCCCCAGGTGGAAAATAATCCAAAATTGAATTTTACAAGTCAATGTGGCTTTATTAACACTGATAAAATAAAAAAAAATGAAAGAGAGAGAGAGAAAGAAATTCAAAATCAATCCTAGTTTAGTGGAGACGGCTCAGCGACTTGCATAAAATAAAATTAATCTTGTTTTGGAACAACAGGAAGTACATAATAGAAAATAAGGTTAAGATTGATTCTGAAGTTAAGACGCTTGCATTGTTGCCAAGCTGCTTATACACAAAGGAAGGGGGAAAATATTCAACTCATCTCAGATACATTATTAATCTATTTTTTTCAATATTTCTTAATGTCTGTGGCATAAAAGAAAAAGATCAAAGAATGAGGTTTCTAGTTAGCAGCCTCCTTTTTGGTAGGAACTCATCTAGCCTTGCAACAAATGTGGTTTTTATTAGTCGCTTGTTTATGTTGAAAAAATAAAATTTATTTCTCATTTCCAGCCTAAACCTATAGTATGAAATATGCCATAATCTTCCTTTCTCTGGTACAATCCAAAACCATCCGTTTTCTTTGCAGTTGATTAGAAAGAGACTGGTGTCTAGACCATTAAAGTCAACAGGAGTTACAGGCTGCAATGAGAAGAGAATAGACCACAGAAAACAAGCATATATCTCTCTCGGGTGGGACAAACATGAGCTACTGTTCAAAAAAACTAGGTTAGGATTCTGCTCTCTGGGGTCCTTGTTGTTCTCAGGCTATGTCTAGACTGCAGGCTTCTTTTGGAAGAAGCTCTTCTGGAAGAGATCTTCCGGGAAAACTTTTTTCCAAAGAGAGCGTCTCCACAGCAAAAGCGCAATGAAAAAGTGATCTGCTTTTTCGAAAGATAGTGTCCACATTGAGTGGACGCTGTCTCGCATTTCAGTTGTGATTACTGTGGACGGAGCGGCCACCAGGGCACCTGTGCTTTTCCCTGGAGGCCTCTTCTTTCGAAAAAACACTCTCTTCCGCGTCCACACACACTTTTCCGAAAAAGCTTTTTTGGAAAAAAGCTTCTTCCCTGTAGAAAGAGGTTTACTGCTGTTGGAAAAACCCCTCCGTTCTTCCGACTTTCTGTCGAAAGAACGCAATAGCAGTGTGGATGTAAATATAGTTTTTCCAGAAAAATGGCCATTTTTCCAGAGAAACTCTGCAGTGTAGACATACCCTGAGTGCTGTGCAAAGTGAGCTGGGATGAAAGGGTGCAAACCCTTGCAATTCCTGCTGGAAAGTGGCTTATGGTATGAACGGGGAACATGTGCAGAAGAAGGTGCCATGGATGGCTTGTGCTCAAAGAAAGAGCATTGCAAAATGCAGGGGGGAATGCATATACCTGGTACATATTAAAACTTGCTGGAGAGTTTGAGGAATGTGAAGGCATCAGGGTGTAGCCATCCATGGGCCTGACTGGGACGCGGCCAATCCACTTAGTATCCAGGCCCACCCAAATCTGAACAGGGGGACGCAGCAGCCACACACAAGGAAGTGGCAAAGGACTGTGCTGTGGAGACACATTAGCGCCCCAGCTGTTCCACTGCCCTACCCTTCTCTGCTGGGCTGTACCATTGGGCTGCTAATGCGGGGGGGAAGGAGGCGGCAGGAATCCCCACCTCACACATGGAACACAGGAGCTGGACCCGTCCCCATGTAGAATGCAGCGTGGGACGTTGGGCTGGCACATTTCCCCTCGCTGCTGGAGGGGGAATGGTTGGGCCCTCACGGGCAGCTGCTCTGAGGGGAGGGGCATGGCAGGCATTGCGAGGTGGGGGGTGCTGTGCTGACTCCCTACCAGGTTCAATAATGCACAGCACTGGCCTAGGCTAGGCGCAGGCACCGTGGCTGCCCCCTGGATGGGTGAGGCATGCGCGTGCCCAGTGCGGCAGGTGAAGCCCTGCATCTGGAGGCACCAGGGCATGGAAGAGGACATGGAATCAGGGGAGAAGCCGAACTAGCATAGTCGGTCATTGCCCATCTGCCCAAAAGTCATGGCCCATCCACATTTCTACTCCGAGCCATGCCCCTGGGAGGCATCCCCTAGCCCAGGCACCCTTTGCCTGCAAGTGAAATGGCTCGTGACGGAGTCTCTGAGGCAGCTGAAGTGTTGCCCTCCTGGCTGTACTATTAACCAGGTGCCTGAGTGTTGGCCGCTGGCTCTGCATGAGTGTAGGGATACGCGAGGGATGTTGGCTTCTGATGGGCTGCCTGCAAAGAAGACAAAAGACTTGCAGCTGATACCCGCTGATGGAGGACCAGAGTTGTAATTCCAGTTCCCTCTCCGTGCCTGTGAATCTGTGTGGATGCCTGCTGCCTGACGAATATTAATTCCCGACTGCTTACCCTGATGTGGTGGGTTATGCTGCTAACCCTCCTCCCCCACCACCAAGATGACATTAAAGATCTCCTGTGGTCACAGTCAGCCCCACCCTGCTGCTTGTGGGGCTGTCCGGTCTGGGGGAGACCCTTAAAAGGGGGGAATTCAGCCCAGTGTGGTGGGACGACGACGAAACAAGCAGAGCGAGAGCACCAAGCCTGGGTAAGATAAGTAGACTGGTTTGTTTCTTCACTCGAAATGCTGAGGGATTACGTCTTGGCCTTTAGCCATTCAGCAGCTGAGACTTGCTGTGGTAGCTGAAAAAAACTGCTTCCCTGCCTTGTGTGAAGGAGGAAGCCCAGCCCTTTGCCGGCTGTGGAAGAATTTTCCTCTTTCAGAGGGGGCTATTTTATACCTTCCCCTGGAAGAGGATGGACTTTGTTATGAGGTAAAGCTTAAGGGCTACACCCTACTCCGCAGGACGGGACTACAGGACTGTAGTTTCCCAGAGAATGGCGTATGAGGTAAGTGAGGTGCCTTCTTGACCCTCACTGGGTGACCTTGACATAACTTTTGACACCTAAATTATTCTGACATGGCTTTCTCCCAGCAGCCTTCTGGCCTGCATGGCTACCAGCCCATGACATAAATGATTATGCAACGTAAGCATAGGAATATAGGGATGCTGTCGCTGAGGACTGGTGAGTACATGCTGCCTGATAATGAATATAGTGAGTTCAGAGCCTGTATGATTACAAAATCATTCAAGTCCCATGGGCTTTTCATGATGTACGTGATGGCAGGTTCTGCGTGGGGCTGGTTCCCTCCCCCCGCCCTACAACAGTCCCTGGTTCTCTCTCCCCCTCCCCCTGAGCTACAGCTGCTATGCGAGATGGCCCGAGACTATTACTATTAGGTGCTACTGCTGGCTTTGGGAAATTCACCCCTTTCCCCCAACAAGCAGATTTATAGTCAATATGACTGAGGAAGTTTTGACGGGGAGGAGGGAGGTAGTTTTCCTCAGAAGGATGGCTTCTGGTTCAGGTGTACCTGTTTCTACACCATGTTTTGTACTTACTGCACGTTAAAATGAGTCACAATTTTTCATATGAAAAATACTTCATTTGAAAAATGGCCCTTGTCCTAAATTAAAGACTACCACTCTTTAAAGAGAGATGGATCTCAACCCACCTCTCATACAGCCACTTCCACCTCAGGTGGGGAAAATAAAGAGGGCCCTTTGAGTCTGTCAGGCTTCATGGATAATAAGGGAAAGAAAGGCCCTGGCAGTGAGAGATGAAGGGGAAGATGGAGGGACAGAAGGGGCCCTTGAAACATCAGGAGAGAAAAGATTCAAGAACACGATTCCACCTAGCTGGGCTGAGAGTGGCCTGTCAAGGCAGGGAAGCCTGGCTGTGGATTGGTGAGAGGTGGGGAAGGAAGAGTATATTATTTTGGAACTGTTTGGGGTAATAAATCAACTTAAGTAAGGATGTTGTGGGCAATAAGAAACTTCATGTAAGTATTGAAGAGCCCCGAAGTGAAGGAACTGAGGCAGGGATGTTGTAATGCCTCCTCATGTAATAAGGGGGTGTTTTAGAAGCAGTGACCCTGTCACAAAGTGTGTGGGGTTTTTTTTTTCTCCAAATTTTCCATTTTTTAAGATAGAGAACTCTAGCACCTGATCTGTGCTTTGTTTTCAGATTTCTTCCATCCTTTCTCCCACCTTCTGTCAATGACCAAAGGTGAAAAGAGAAAAGTGTGGGAAGGGGAATTAACAGAGGGAAAGGAAAAGCAAAATCAATAATGAGAAATTTTACAAACCAGAATTAACTCATGCATGTATTCTTTGTTCAGTCTAGCCCCAATGCTAGTAACATTCCTGGGGCAAAGAACACTATGGAAAAAGTTTTTGCTTTCATCAGTTACCCTCCCCCTCCATGAAGGTAAACAAAATATCTCAGACGATAAAGGATCACATTGTCCATTTTTCATGTGGAAGCCAAAATTCATCAATGTCACAACAAATGTGAAATCACTTGCAAAAATCTTATATGGACTCGCTGGCAAAAACTATCATTAAACTGGAGGTAAGGCTGGATACATATTAGTAATTTCAGGGTAAAAACATTACAGGAATGATAGCAATTATCCTAAATGCAAGCATTCCACCCTGGGAAATTCAGAGTTCAGGTAAAATTTAAAAAAAAATTCAAACCTGTTAAGGTGTCGAAATGTGCAGTTAAAACAATAATCTTAACTTTGCTCTGTAGTCACGTCATGCAATGACTACACAAATATGATTAGTGTTTGCACTTGCAAATTCAATGAAAATGATTTTTAAAAACACATTCAATTTTTTTCCCCATTTTTTACTTGCTCAGTATCAAGACAGGGGTGAATGAAGGTTGTTTGGGTGCATTTCCAAAACCTAACATGTTTGGATTTCTTTTAAGTTTAACCATTAAACCTAAAAGAAGTCTTCATAAGTAGCCAATGCATGATATTTCAGCTAATTTTAATAACATGGGATGTTTGTAAAGTCTGTGTTTCACTGTTTAGTTTACTTGGGGCAAAAATCACGATCTAATACAGGGTGGTAAATTTCTCAAAGGGCTCATTGTAATATGAATTTTAACTCCTAAACAAAGGAACCAAATTACTTGTAAGTTGTTAGAAAATTAATTCTCTATTTAAATAAGGGCTGTAATTTTCACAGAAGATGCATTGTACATTTCATATACAACAAAGGGATGAAATCCCTGCTTCAAGTGGAAAAGCCAGTTCAACTTTAATTATGGAAGCATGACCAGCATTTCTATAATTCTGGCCTGCCACTGTGGACTTAGTTGACTGGTGTTTGCCCCCCATGGATGCCGATGAGGAGTCTTCCTCTTCTATGATTCAATATTTTCACTCTAAGGGTATGTCTACACTGCTACCCTAGTTCGAACTAGGGTGGCTAATGTAGGCATTCGAACTTGCAAATGAAGCCCAATTCAAACTACTGTTAAACCTCCTTGCAGGAGGAATAACGGTAGTTCGAATTAGGAGCTTTAATTCGAACTACCTAGTCCGTGCCGCGTGTAGCCGCGGGCAGGTAGTTCGAACTATGGGCATTTAAAAATGGCGCCCACCCGGGAACATGCAAATGAAGCCCAGGATATTTAAACCCCGGGCTTCATTTGCAAATTCAAATGCCTACATTAGCCACCCTAGTTCGAACTAGGGTGGCAGTGTAGACATACCCTCAGATACAGAATGGCTCTCAAGACTAGCAATGAAACTGGAAACCTGCAGTGATCCCCAAAACTGTTACCCCATTTGCCCCTTTTCATGCCATTGCTTTTCCAGAAGCCCCCAACAACTCCCAGCTTTCTCATGTGCATGGCACTTTTGTTTAGCTTTCCTAAGGAATCCATGTGAGGTTTGCAATTATGTGAGACATCACGGTGTGTAAGTGAGAGCAGAATAGAGTGCCATTTCTTTTCTCTTTCCCTCTGCTCAAAGGCTGCTGCTTGGAGATTTACTAAAATCATCCATTTGTCATTTTTGATTAATTTTTCCACTGCCAAATTTTTCACTCCTGAATTATGCAACTTTTTTTTGGCCTCCATTTCTCCCCCCCCGCATCTCTGTTCGTTGTGCGGATTTAATTAGAATCACGTCATAAATACTGCATTACCGGAACATTAATGGAGATCCCATCAAGTAATTAAATCATCCTATTCAGCATGAAACTCATCACATCAAAAATACAGGTGGCCACTGGTTTTGCTTAAGGAGTCTATTGCTTCTGGATTTTTTTTTTTTTAAAGAAAAGCAGTTAAAGGATTTTATTTGCTCTGCCTCAGAGATTTGGGTGGATTGGAATCCCCTCCACTGGGGTGCACAAAGTATTGCTCACTTAATACTTCCACTGAGGTTCCTTGCTCCCAAATATAGAATTACTTTTCTTCATAGCTCATTGCTCTGACCACTCCACCTTCCTCTTTCAATCCCTCCACTGGCCGCCATCACACAAGACTCATGCTTCTTGCCTTTGCCTACAGACAACTGCAAGCTGCCTCCACCATCACTTAGGTGCCCTCGTTTCTTTTCTGACTGTTCCCTGCCCCTCTTTACTCTTTCAGTCGTGCCTGCCTCAATGCCCCATTTATCCACTTCTTGATATTTTCCCCCATTGCTCCGTGCACAAAGCTAGTATTTCAGGCCGCTCCTCCCCGTTCCTATTTCTCCTCAAGATCTATTTCTGCCACAAAGCATATGAGAAGCAAATCAACAAAGCCACTTACACAAAAATCTTTCCTCAGCCCTATTAAAGGCATTGGAACTGCCTGCGTGGAGTGCTTATTGCAGGATCCGGGCCTGGGTTTTAAGCTCTCTGAGATGAGGAGCTTCATTAATGTTTCTAAAGTGCCTACAGGTTGGATCTCCCTTGTCTCGCACCCTCGGGATCTGACCAGTCCCACATGAGGGATTTTGCTGGACTAGGAGAGGTCATTTCTGGCTCCCTTAGCCCTGGCCCAACCATTGGCCTTCTGGCCTGCTCCCACCCTGCCACTGGTTCTGCTGCCCTGGCCCCACCAAGCTTCCCAGCTCTGCCCGGCAGCCCCGCTGCCATGGAATGGGCTCTGGGCTTGTTGCTGTCAGCCTGCTGCTCTGCCAGCCCTCCACCGGAGCTCTTTCACCCTGGAACATCTGTGGTCCTGCTGGACTAGAGAGTCCCGGTCTGGAGAGGTTCAACCTCTAGTGATTTTTGGGTGTCTTGATAATTTGCTGCCCAAAGTGAGGGCTGGTCTAAACTAACACTGTCAGTCAATCTATGTTATGTTTGCTCAGTTACCTAAGATATATACCTGAAATTGATGTAACATAAATTGACTTACAGCTGTGTCTACACTGAGTTATGTCTACAGGGGATGCTCTCCCATTGACATGCCTTCTGCTTCTCAGGGAGGTGGAGTACAGACACTGACTGATAGCAGAGCACTCTCCCGTTGACTGGAGTGTCCTCACCAGACTCACTAAATTGACACATTATTAATTGCAGCAGAGCCAGTTAAGCTGGTACTGTAGGCCTGGCTTAAGTTATCTTAGAGAGGCCTGATTTTCAGGAAATGCCCTTTGAAAAGCAAAGGCCTATAAGCTAGATACCCAAAGAATGCATCCCCGAGAGTCATTAGATGCTGTTGAAAATCTCAGCAGTATCTTATTTGCATGATGAGTTCTCCTAGGATGCTGTTGGGCGTGGTAAAATATCTGCAACTATCAATAATATTACATGTCTGGATTTAAAATTTGTATTGTGACAGATCTTCAGCAGACTCCTGGCTAGTTGCCATGGCTATCTATTTTGGATATTCTTTGGACAAAATGCTGTGTGTCCAGAGTATCCCTCTTGTTGAAGCAAAGGTGCATCGGCACAAAAGTGATACATGAACAAAAGTTATTTTAAAAGACAGAATAAAACCCGGCTCATTAGTAAATGCCCTGTGATGAGCCTGTGGATCAATGAAAATACTCTTAAATCTAATTGCAGCCCAGACTCCTCTCATGCCTCAACACAATTGTTGTGTTGCCGCTTTCTCAGGCTGGAAGGACATGGTGTGAGGCCATAAACCATGTCTCAGTGCACATTAAATAGTTACATGCTCTTGGGTGCTGAAGCCAAGCGAGAATTATTATTGATTGTGTTTTACATTGTAAATAGATGTGATGCATCAATGTTTTAAAATGTAAGGGCTGGGAAAATCCATCACAGTTGCTAAGCAAAATGCAGCCATCAGCCCAGCTTTAATGAGGGGATGAGCACAGACTACAGGAAGGAGCAAGATGTGAAGCAAAACAGAACAGTAATGAGCTTAGGTAACAATCATCATCTTGAGTGTCACCATGCATTGAACCTGAGACTTTAACATAAGGTTAAGCAGCATGAGTGAACATGTAAATGGGGAGGACATAACTAGGGTTGTAAGAGTCAGGTTCAATTTCCTGCTTCACTACAGATGTCCTATGTGGCCCTTGGGCCAGTCACTTAGTCTTTCCATCCCTCTGTCCCTGTAGCTGTAGGACAGGTATAAGAGCATTGCTCTACTTCATGCATGTGTTGTCAGGATAAATACATGGAATATTACATGGTGCTCAGATATTACAGGCAGTAAATCCTCTAGATGGGAGCTGCAATCGGCTTATATCCCCTGTAAATCAGGCCATGTCTATATTACTAACTATATCGGCACTACTACGATCAATGCCACGGTGTCGATTTAGTGGGTCTGGTGAAGACTTGCTAAGTCAATGGGATAGCACTCTCCTTTCAACATCTGTGTGCCATCTCCCCAAGAGGCAGAAACTACATCGACAGAAAAGCAGCTCGTATTTACATAGCACGGTGTAGGCACTGCTGTAAGCTCACCTAAGTTACAACAACTTCCATTACATAAATGAGGTAACTGAACTAGCATAGCTTAGATTGACTTACATAGTCCACACACATTGTTTCAAGGTCTCAAGAAGCAACTGAAGTTGAGTTGGTCTTTTTTTAACTATTGACTGAAATGAAACATACATCAAAAGAAAGCAATCCTGGCAGGGAAAAAAATGGTTTCCAGTCATGATATGTTGCTGAAGATGGGAAAGTCATGGAGTCAAAGCTCGTGGGTGCCATTGGGAGATGTTTAGTTGACTTCATTGGGCTTTGGACGAGGTTTAAAGTCTCCAGGCAGGAACATTCTTCTGGGATGGCCAAGGGGGTCAAGTACAATCATCCTTCTGAGACAAAATGTCTCTGTTCACAGCATTCTTTACAAATAGCCTCCATCCTAACACCTCCTTTGAATTGCTTTGGTGGAACAGAGGGTATGGGGTGCTTCAGCTGGGGTTTCCCTTCAAGGAAGGAATTCTTAGGCGATGTCAAGCAGGCCGAACACTCTCTCTCTCTCTCCCTGGACATGAAAATAGCTGTAGCACTTTGCCCTATTGATTCTCCAACCATCAGAGTAGCCTTTAAGAGGCTGTTTTGTTGGGATACATTAGACCAGCCTTTAGTCACAAGAGGGACTGGTTTGTCCCATGGCTGGCCTAGCATCAGTGGAGCATTTAGGTGAATCATCTTTTTCCTCCCAACCAACCTCATTCTCTATGTTGAATGCAGCTCATCTGGATTCATGGCTCCGATCGTCTGTCTGGATATAGATTAGAGTTCCAGCCAGGGCATCACCCTGCAGCTGGAAGGACCACCAAATGGAGCACCATTATAGGGTCAGCCAGCTGTCACAACTGAACATTTTTCTGTGAATGACACTTCATGCCCCAACTCAGCCCCTAAATTTGTAGGTGCACAAAGTAAATTGCAAAAAAGAATTTGCACATGCAACACAGTTGTTAGATGTCAATGTGCAAATTCTTTTTTTTAAACATATAAACTATATTACTTACATGAGCAAATTCTAGACACAGAGAACTAGATGAGATCTCCAAGAGAAGTGATTGTGGGCCTTAGTATCTGGAACTTTTCTTTTGTAACTTAGTTTTCTTCCATATAATTAGAGCAGTCAGAACATTTTTGGCAGGATGAAATGGTGAAATATGCCACTTTGTTGAAGGTGAAATGTTTCACGGAGACATATGATTCATGTAAGCTCTATGTTAGAAATGGGGTTTTTTTGGTCAAAGATTCTGATCAATTTTGACCAGACAGAGAGAGAGAGAGAGAGAGAGAGAGAGAGAGAGAGAGAGAGAGAGAAAGAGAAAGGAAAAGCTCAGATTTTGATCCAAAAATGAATGCTTCAACTCGACTCTGCTAAAGAAAAAACATTCCAAAAGGTTTGTTTTAGCTTTTGAAATCTCGAATGTTTCTGTGAAATGGAATTGTTATCCTCCAAACTGCTTTTTGTGTTAATAAAGCTTTTTAACTACTTTTCAGCAATTGATTTTTGATATGTGGCATTTTGTTGTCATACATGCTCTGTTCTATTTGGCTTTCTTCATAAGGTAGGATAGTGCTTATTTATGATCTTCTTTGATTGAATTTTTAAAGAAAGTCATTCAAGGTGTGTCCAAAAAGTATATCCAAAGCAAGGCTGCTTGTTATGAGTAGATCTGTTTCCTTCTCCAGAAACTGGAGACTAAACTTTAGACCTAGCACCTAAGACATCCTTTTGTTTCAAGTTTAACAAACCAAGGAATTTACCCTGGGAGATAATCTTTGTGCTGTAACTGTCCCATGCTGTTTTCAAGGTCATTAGGGTGAACAAAAATGGATGAAAGGTTGAGGCAATGGGTCATGAAAAGACTGTGACATTGGGACTGAACAATTAGATGAGCAATTTATACTGAAGTAAAACATAGGCACCATGTTTTCTAAAATGGATGTGGCTTCTATTTTTTGTTGCTTGCAGCATCTCAACACAAGCTAAATTGCAAAAAAATTTACTTCTCATGTTTATGATTTTAAGTGAGGTACCCTACCTATTAGTATGGGAAATAGAAAAGCTAATTTGTCATGAACAATTTGTAATGGTAGTTATTCCCCCCAGTGCTTCCAAGGAAAGAAATGATTTTTCATTTCAAAGCTCTTCTCTATATTACTGTAGCATGGCTGAGTTTTCCAAAAAAGCCCATTATTCACTGAAAATGAATGAGACCTTTGCTAGTTCCAAAAAAGGGTGGGGGAGAAATATATATATTGGTACATGAAATGAGAGACCTACCTTGGGGTAATAATAACATGTGTCTGAACTGCGTGTCATTCTTGGCTTACTAATTATCCAGCGAACAGGCAGACTTGGGGTTTTGTAAATGGAATAATTTTAGAAATACTATTGTACCTACTGATAAGTGTGTCTAACTTGTTATTTAGAAGAGAAATAGGGAATGGATTGAATAACTTTCTAGCTTCCTATTAAAATTACATGAACCACACTACCTTGGCTTTGAGATCTTATCAAATCTCCTAAAGTTAACAGAATGAGACTTGCTCAGTACGTATCTGGGAGATTTCCTAAGACAACACAAGATGCTGATCCTTACAGTTTTGGTTCTGGGGTAGATCCAAAACTTAGCAGATCCTGATTCCAAAGCACCAAAGAAATCTCAGCTATTTTCAGAAGATATTATTCAAAGAGAGTTGAGCTCAAATGGGGTTTTTGTCAATTAACAAGAGTTCGCAAGAACAGATTTTTGGCACAAGCAGTTTTGACCCTAAATCCTAATCCTGACTTGAGCTCAAACCAAAGTCCCTTCTAAAACAGGATCCTTCCCAGCTCTCATTGGTCAGTCTCCACTTTTTATTGTTTTACAAATATCAAAATGGAAGAAAAAATAACCCTATCAGATGCACATGAAATCTTTATCTGAGGTACTTATATTACCATATTAATATCTGAGATTCTCATGCCTTGGATTGTTCCCATCTTCATAATACTAACTTCCTTTAGCCTTAGTCCCAGCTGTATGGGGTCAGCTACTACTGTGAGCTAAGTATCATTATCCCCATTATACAGATCATAGAAATATTAGCGAAGAAATAGGCAACCCAGGAGTGGATGGGGTAAATGGAACTGCTTTGTTGCCCGTGCACGTTAAACTTGGACCCTCAACACAACGTTCCAAGTGGCAACAATTTGGCAACAATTACACCCTTTTATCTATTTTAGTATGTTAATTCACACGTCTATCATTACTTTCCCTAAAACCTTATTTAGTAATGTTAACTCCCATACAATGAATATTAATAAGCAGGTGATGAATACAATTATACTCACCCCGTTTGTTGTTTACTGGATTTTAGTTAAATCAGCATTACATACTATCTTAATCAGCAGCTCATAGGGCGGAGAAAGGAACTCTGACCCTGAAAGTGTTTTTACAGATCAAATGTGAAGACAAAACAAGACACTGTTCAGTGCAACCATTTTTCAAGGCTGCGAAGACAAGGGGAAAAACATGTTTAGACGACAATGCCTGCAGTGGCTGACCCCTTACCACTATCTCAGACCCCTATTCAATTTTACATATGCCAGCAAGAATCATAGAACATTAGAACTGCAAGGGACATTGAGAGGTCAAGTCCAGTCCCCTACCCTCATGGCAGGACCAAGCACCAGCTAGATCATCCCTGATAGACGTCTATCCAACCGATATATAATAACTCAAAATACTGAAAGTACAAAACCAAACAAAAAACTCCCCACCCTGCCTAAATGGAATGGAAATGTCTTTGTGGATCTCACTCCAGTTCCCAGGGAACAGGTGTCCGCTGCACAGAAGCCACCAGTGTATCAAATAATATTTGGCTCCTGTAACCTTAGGACTACAGGCCCTCATGGCAGAGGTGGCAATCATTATGTTATCTGAGAGCCCCTTGATGAGTTAGCCTCTATTGACCTCCAAAACAGAGGCCAGGCACAGTGATGAGTGTTTGTGGAGATGGGTCAACTCTTTCACCTCTCACCTCGGTGTAGTCATCTGAACATCAAACATAATAATATTGATCTCTATCATGGAGAAGAGGGTTGCCTAATTCATGCATGTAAAATGCTCTGAGATTAAGAGAGGTAAATATTATTGTGATTAATAAATATTTATTGCTGTTAAATTCTTTTCCAGTTTCATGCTAGTGCTCTGGTTTATTCTTATCCTGTTTCTCCATGTACTCAATACCTGTAATTTCCAGGCAATGAAACACTAGCCATCCATAAACCAAGCTCCAGTTCTAATAATACTGAGCCCAGATACCAATGTCTTTACTAAGGCAAAGCACCCATTTAAAAAGTGGGGCTGCGTCTAGATTGGCAAGATTTTGTGCAAATACTTTTAACGGAAAAGTTTTTCCATTAAAAGTATTTGCGCAAGAGAGCGTCTATACTGGCATGTGCCTTTGCGCAAAAGATTTGCTTTTGTGCAAAAGCATCCATGCCCAGTATAGACTCTTCTTGAAGAAAGCTCCGATGGCCATTTTAGCCATCGGGCTTTCTTTGGCGCAAGAAATTAACTTGCCTGTCTACACTGGCCCTCTTGCGCAAGAATACTTGCGCAAGAGGGCTTATCCTGAGTGGGAGCGTCAAAGTATTTGCTCAAGAACCACTGATTTTGTACATTACAAAGTCAGTGTTCTTGCGCAAATACTAGCGGCCAGTGTAGACAGGCGGCAAGATTTTGCACAAAAGCGGCCGCTTTTGAGCAAAATCATGCCAGTCTAGATGCAGCCTGGGAGTTTTGATGGAGTGAAAACGGAATATGGACCTTAGAATTTGGGAAAATTACACAAAGTATAGTGAACACATTGATAGTAAAAACCATGGCCCAGATTCTCAAAGGTATTTAGGTGCCTAGGTCCTGGTAAAATCAATGGGAATTAGGTGCCTAAGTACCTTTGAGGTTGTGGGCCTATAAACCTGATTAACCTCTTGCACGATTCAGATACTATTGCAGCACCATTGACTTCAGTGGTGTGATTGTCTAATTTGCAGTGATGTACGTGGGAAGAGAATCAGGATAATGTGTCTTAAACTGATGTAATTCTGAGACATTAATAATAAGACTCTGCCTCTGAAATCAGTATTGACCTCAAGGATTGTCAAAGCCCTTGCAGTGGGCAAATTGCTGTCTGACAAATGCCAAAGCCAGGAGAGTCTAAGTCAAGACGCTCAATGTGTCTTCAGAATCTCAGATGAAATCGTTAGCCCCTTTTGTGCAGACTGACAGGCTAAATGGATACAACTTGGGAAATAAGATTCGCTTTTTATTAAGGACAAGCTACTGAGGAAACAGGCTGACTCAAATCTGTAACACCCCTTTTGCTTAAAGGTTCATGTGATGATTGGGTACTTAAAAATGCAAAATGTAAAAACAGCTAAAAACATAGTCATGGGCCAAACCATCAAACCTTAGTCAGTATTATTAATTATTATTATTATTATTATTAACTAACATGAGAACAATGGGGATTGTCACTAATGTCTGACATAAGGTGGGTGAGATCATATTCTTTAGTGGTCCAACTTCTGTTGGGGAGAGAGACAAGCTTTTGAATTTACGCAGAGCTCTTTTTCAAATCTGGGAAACTTACTCAGGCCTGGTCAACACTATAGAATTAGATCGATTTAAGCAGGTTATGTCGACCTAATTTTAGAAGCATCTATATTAAAATGTCACTCCCATCAATGGCCAGGTCTACACTAAAAGGGAATTTCAAATCAAGATATGCGATTCCAGCTACGTTAATCATGTAACTGGAGTTGACGTAACTTGTTTAAGTTTCCCTGCTGTCCCCACAGGGGGAGGCTAACGGGAGCAAACACTCCCATCAGCTTTCCTTACTCCTCACAGAAGCAGGAGTACTGGACACTGATGGGAGCACACTCTGAGTTCGATTTAGTGAGTCTTAACTAGACTCGCTAAATCAAACTCCAGAAGATCGATCAAGGCAGTATCAATCTTCTGTTTAGTGAAGACATGGCCAATATAACTTATCCTTTACACTGACTTAATAACTCCTCTTCCCTGAGAGGCATAGTGCGTAAGTTGATGTAGTTAGGTTGACTCAGGATCAGTGCGTACACTGTTGCTTTCATCAACTGGTGCTGTCTTTCAGAATCCATCCCACATTTTGCCACATTGACAGTTAAATCTGTGCAAGTGCACCTGGTGAGGATGCACACTGCTGACACAAGGAGGTTGCGTGGATGGGCAAAAGCAATTTAACTATTGCAGTGGCTGCACATCGATGTAACCGTTGACTTAATTTTGTAGTGTAGATGTGCCCTCAGAGTGCCACTGCTAAATACCAGGTGGAACAGATGGCTTCGCATAAGCAGTGAACGTGTGTTTCAGGGGACCACTCAAGGGGAGTGGCTTGTTAACACCACTCCAGTCAAAGGGAGGAAAGGAAGGGCAGGGAGGGGAAAGCAGTGTGTGTGCGGGGAGGAAGTTGATTACGTGTTACAAATTGTTGTAATAAGCCACAAATCCGGGGTCTCAATTCAGGCCGCACTGTTTTAGTGTCTAGTGAAGTTATGAATTTAAGCTCATCTTTTGGAAGTGTTGTGCAGGTTTTCTTGGAGGATGAGGACGGATAGGTCAGATTTAGAACGATCACTTTGGGAAAATCTTCACCCTTGGATGATGTGGCCTTTTTGCCTTCTATCATTTTCCCGGGTCAGTTCATTGGAAAGCACAGTGATTCTCTGATGTCCCCCAACAGAAGCTGGTCCAAGAAACTCAAAAGCTTCTCTCTCTCCTCAACAAAAGCTGGTCCAATAAAAAATATTACCTCTCCCACCTGGCCTGCCTAGCATCCTGGGACCAACATGGGGTAACTCAACACTGGATTACTAAAGCCCATAGAGACTATCTTCTCCAGAGCATGGGGCTGCTGCTCTCCTCCAGTTGGCCCTGTTAGCGGAATCTCAGTGCTGACAATTAGTCTGGGAAATGACAAAGCAAACTCTCAGGCTGTGTCTAGACTGGCAAGTTTTTCTGGAAAATCAGCCACTTTTCCGGAAAATCTTGCCAGCTGTCTACACTGGCCGCTTGAATTTCCGCAAGAACACTGACGATCTCATGTAAGATTGTCAGTGTTCTTGCGGAAATACTAAGCTGCTCCCGTTCGGGCAAAGTCCTTTGCGCAAAGCTTTGCGCAAAAGGGCCAGCGTGACAGCTCAGATTTGTTTTGCGCAAAAAGCCCGATCGCAAAAATGGCGATCAGCGCTGAGATTGGCACGGACGCTTTCCGCAAAAACTGCTTTTGTGGGAAAACGTCCGTGCCAATCTAGACGCTCTTTTCCGCAAATGCTTTTAACGGAAAACTTTTCCGTTAAAAGCATTTGTGGAAAATCATGCCAGTGTAGACGTAGCCTCAGTGATTCAGCAAGAGGAGCCCCTTAGAGGTGAAGAGACTGAGTGGGGAAAGCAGCAGACTGCATGGCTGATTAATGAACCGTTGGCTTATCAAGCAGTTCTTACCCTGGTCAAAGCCTACACTGACTGTTCTACAGTCCATCAAATCTATAGGGGAGCTGCTCCCTTCTATGGGGCCAGGCTTCCATGCTTGGATGCCAAATACCAGTAATATTAACCCCAGTAATGGCAAGGAGAGACAGCATCTGCTCTATCTGCCTTTAAATCTTTGTCTTCATAATTACCCTGACTTCTGAAGATACTGGCCTTAAGTTTAACTTCGGAATCAGCAGAAAACAGCCATTTTCCATTTGCAGGCAGGCACAATGAGTGATTGGAATAGGTATAAAAATCACTTTCTGCTTTATGATGTGTGGATTAATGAAAGTATTAAACCATTCTAAATGATAGATAAGGAAATTATTTCCACTGTAGCTTGAAAGAAATAAAACCTCTCTGTCTTAAATTAAAGAGATTTAAAACTTTGCAAGCTCATCAAAAGTGAATGGGCAACAAAGAGGGGCAAGTTTATAACCACTTATGGATCACCTTAATTTTTTATACATTCATCATTTTTTCTGGTTCATTTCTCTTAGCGTTTCTCATAAGCTTTGAGAAATGCAATAATTTCTTCAGAAAACAAGAGTAAATATGGGTCAGGCTAATATGCTTTTATGGGGAGTACTAGGGCTTTCCTATTTTATTAACACTTTACACTGTTAATTTTATTTGACGTACATTGTTGTCTTTATTGCTTGTGTCTCCCAGACTCAAAAAAGCATTATTTACTGCATTCAGAAATTGAAACTGGAGCTGGAATAAACTGGTTAGAATTAGGTGCAAGGTAGAGTGATGTAATGATGGTTTGTGTGCTTGTCAAGAAGTGTTTGTGCATGCATTGAGGTGTTTGTGTATATCTGTTTATAGAACGGTGCGATTGTGTATAGGTGTATTTATTTGTAAATCTGTGTATGCTTTCACATGAGTGTTCATCTGTGTCCATGTGAGGGGGGCATTTGTCCATGAATGAAGGGGCATATATGTGTGTCTGAGGGTTTGTTTGTGCACAAATGTATCTATGTCTGTGTATTTGTAGATGAAGCTGCATGTGTTTGTGCATGACTGTCTGTGTGTCCATATGATGGGTTGTTTCATTGTGTGGTGAGGGTTTTGTGTATTTGTGCATAGGTGTCTATATTTTTGTGTGAGAATGTTTCTTTGTGCATGTGAGTGTCTAGTACAAGACTGCATTATAAAAGTCAAGTAAAATCAGAAGCTGGATTTTTTTTTTCACTCAGGAAGACTTTTGGTAAAAGGAATGGATAGATGGTGCTATTTATCCTTTTAATTTGACACCAGATGGTTAAATGTTCCTCTTGCCCCAGAGAGCTCTGCCATACACAGATAATGCTCACAAAAAGTTTGATTAACTTCTTTCCTTCCATATACTTTTGTTTTCACCTGTGTGGGCACTTCAGGGCACTGGATGGAAGGAAGGTCAGGCAGCTTTTCCCTCCCAGCCCTCGGAGATGGCCTTTTCAACCATGCAATTCACTATCTCTAGTCACTCAAATGCCAGAAAGAGTCTCCAGGGTGCAAAGCTTTTCTGTTATCCTGACTAGAGGTGAGACTAAACCAAAACTCTGGGATACAAGCAGCCCCAGAATTTGCTAACATTTGGATCTTGAAACTGACTTTACAACTCCGTGCAATCAGTTGTCATAACGTAGCAATGCCAAATCATCCTGATGATAAGACGTTGGTGCCGAGCAGCATAATATGATGAGACTGTGACATTCAGATCCGTCAAACCCAGAATGCTTGCATTTCAGTTGAGCAAAGTCCAACACGGCAGCTTTGAACTGATTCATATTCTCTTTAGAGCTGGGTGAATGGTCTGATCAATAGTTCAGATGTCATCGCAGCAGTACGGTCGAGCACTGACTATAAACTGGCATAGAACCTCACTCCCCACCCAGTGCTCACCAGACAACTTTTTTTTTTACAAAGACTTGTTAGCTATGATGTTTCCATCACTGCTCCAATATATTTGAAGGGCTTTGCCAAGCTCTATTGACATTTCATAATGCTCCACATGGATATACTGAGTGCTCCCCTACGGCATCTGCTTTTGGGTAGGCATTTATTTCAGTAATGTCTGTTAGCACCATATGAGTGCTCAAGCACAAAGGCAGACCCACTGAGATCAGCAAAATCCCACTGTGATGCTATTTGATGTGCTGTGCAGTCTTAATAACAGACAGCACCACAGAGAAGCTAGGTCTGGCTCGTCTATCGCAAGGTGAACAGACTCTGGCTCCTTCCTGCTCATCCTGTTATCTCCACCTCCATCGTTTCAGAAACAAATCTCTTTATTTTTAAAATAAAAATCACATTTGATAGGAAATACCATTTTCCTACTGATCCAACTGATGCTTGTGCTTTTGTTTAGAATGGGGAAAAATTGATATTTCTAACTGGTTTAAAATGGTTTTTTTTTGTAATTTGTAAAGATTGGGAAATGATGTATGAAAGAAATGGGCTTGCACAATTCACCTAGTGAGAGTGGTATTTGAACAATGGTTATAGTCTGTTGTACCATTGAGTCAGGTCATCCAGTCTACGTAGCACGGCAGGGAGGTGCCAGCTGTATGTAACAAGGTTCCCTCTATGCTATGCAGCAGCACAGCCCTGCAACCCTGACTGGGCGGGGCCAATTAAGCAGCTGTGGGGCCATGATGTCATGCAGCTTAGAGGGAACCTTGGTTTGCAGACATCTATGCAGCAGCCATAGACTGGGCCAGTGTGTATGGATAAGGGACCATGGTATCTGTGAAGAGAGGTGGTTTCCATGGAAAATGTTGAGATGAACTGAACAAAACCTAAAATGTTTTGGCCAAAAGCTGAGAGATGCCCTGGCACTCGTGAAAGGATCTTAAAGTGACTGTCCTCTTACAAAGCAATTTCAGAAACCAGCTAGAGAGAGAAACTGCAGAACTGGCTTTCATATGCAGATCTGATTCCTTTAACCAAGGACTGAACAAAGACATGAACTGGATGGGCCATTATATTCAACACCCAAATGACATCAATAGCTAAGTATCAGGCACGTACAGCCCCCTCTAGTAGCCTCATTTAGGACGGACACTTTAATTGACAAGGTGGGTTTTTTTTCCTTTCCCTCACCTTCTCCCCTCTTTTTCTGCTATTTATTTGTATCTCTGGATTCCTTAACTCCATTCATTTGAAGAAGTGGGTTATGCCCACGAAAGCTCATGATACCATCTACATCTTTTGTTAGTCTCTAAGGTGCAGCAGGACCATTCGTTGTTTTTTAAGTGTTTTTTTTTAGTAGTGAAAAGTGTCTGCCTTTAATTTGTGGGAAAACAGAATGCTTGAAACCCAAAAAATTTTCATTCAAAATATTGCCATGGTGCTTCATGGGAGTTGTCATTAGAGTGACTCATGTGCCTATTCTCCTCTAGGGGCTAAATCTCCTATGATGCACCACTTTCTATCTTTTTTGGTAAAGAAAGGGTATGTCATTGGAGTCCCTGGCCATGGAGCATCATGGGAGTTGTAGTCTGGCTCAAAGGAAAATGGAAACATGAGGCCCCCAAAGTACCACCACCATACAGCACCACAATACCATTGCTGGATTAAAATATTTCAGTTTTGGGACAACTGTGTCTTTCCCATGAAATACTGAATTCAAAAGCAGACACTTCTCACAAAAAATCATTGTCAATCCCCCCCATATTTCATTGAACAGTTTTGCTGGAAATTTTTCGAGGAGCCATATCCATGGTTCTGTAGATTGAGTGATCAGCCTATATAGAGGGTGTGGAGTGGCAGCACCTGCTATTCCAGCCGGTGGCGTCAAATGAAATTAATAGGCAGCAGGTATAAAACAAACATAAATATTTCTTCCTACCATGCACAATCAACCTATGGAACTCATTGACAAGACTACCACATGGTTAACAAAGAACTTGATAAGTTCATGGAGGATAGGCCCATCAGTGGCTATGAGCCAGATGGTGTCCCTATCCTCTGACAGAAGATGAGAAAGGGAATGCAGGAAGGATCACTTGAGGATTACCTGTTTTGTTAATTCCCTCTGGGGCACCAGGCATTGGCCACTGATGGAAAACAGGGTACTGGGCTAAGTGGATTTTTGATCTGAAGCAATATGGCCATTCTTATGTTTTTATGTGCTGGAGTTTCAACCATGGAGTGCTACCCTGAAGCCTCAATTCCTTCCAGTGGGCTGAGGGATGAATTCTGTCCCCACAAGTCCCTATATAGCACCCTACACAAAGCCTGACTTACTCTCCTCTGTAATCTGGGTAGATATAATCTATTTATGACTGTCCACGGTGGGCTAGAATACACGCTGACAAGCTGTAGTGAATGGAACTGCTCCCAAAATTAGGGTAAAAACAGTCACACAAGGACTTGATCAAAGCACATAATGTTTAAAACCTGTGTCCAGTCATTGTCGTCGGAGTAAGGCAACATTCTCGCTTCACATTATTTTAACATGTAATTAATGCCATTGCATCAGTGAATAATAGAAAAGGTACATTATTCCAAGTCAAGCCAGGTCCCTCAGGGTACATCTACACTGTGGCACTATTTTGGGGTACTTCCAGTATCCCAAAATAGCATATTCCGTGTCTTGACAGTGCGCTCGTTATTTCAAAATATCTTTTGAAATAATGGGCGTGCTATTCTGGCGTCCTTGTAAATCTCATTCCAGGAGGATTAAGGGACATTTTGGAATAGCGCTCTATTTCGAAACACACTCAAAATAAGCTATGCAATTCGCATAGCTCACATTGTGTCACTTATTTTGAGCTACGGGTGCAGTGTAGATGCACCCTCAGAGTAGAAGAAACTTGCTCCTCACAGTGAGGAGGAGAGGGGAAACTTTTTTAAGTGTCACAACACTTCATGCACCCCTGGGAGTGCCAGGCAATCTTGTTCCAGACCCTACCACATTAGTTGACAGCCTGTTCCAGTCACACAGGGATCAGTGGTTTCCTTATTCATGCAGTAACCAATTTTATGGCCCATTATATAACTCCATGTGTTCAAATCCTATTAAGCCATACTTTATGTAGATGCACTTTACTGTACGTTGGTCAGTAATTTTTTTCCTTTGCTCCCCACTACTGTAATCTGTTATGAGTTTATAGCAGCACTTCTTCTTTGCCAGAAAGGAGACTGCACTTTGTATATATGTCATCTGTCTGAAATTTGCTTTAGACTGATAATGAACCCTTGATATGCGCTACTCTAAGACCAAGATAAATTAGTTTATAACTGCATGATAGCTGCCATCAATTTCTTCTGAGTCAATTTCTTCTGTGACAGCGACATACACACTCGGACCAAACGAGGATCATGACGACATGTTGCTAGGAGCACACAGGGACTACCTCTCCCAGCATGCAATGCTCCATCTTGCTCTGACTGGCAGAAGCATGGTCCACATAACATAAGGGAAGCTGTAGCCATAGCATGATGGGATCTGTAGTTTCCATGTCCTGTGTATACAACCATCATATCAAGCCTGATACAAGAACCATCTAAGCCCATGGAAAGACTCTTCCTGAACTGAATAGACTTTGAACCAGGTCCACAGTCAATAGACAAAACTTTAGGACTGAAGTGCTGAGTGCCATCCCATGGAAGCCAACAGGAGGTGAAGGTACGGAATATATCTCAGGAAATGCTCATCCTCCTGGAGGATCAAGACCATCTCTCTTAGTAGATAGGATACCAACAGTATTTTGTGTGTCAGGATCTGAAATTGAGACAAATACCGGATGCGTATTTTGAATCAGAACTGAGGACTAAACTTCACTGTAATTTAGGGATACTTGGATCAGAGGGGTGTGGCCTCTAGTTCTCAGAGTTATTACAGTCTAACAGTTAGCAATCCACTGTTATTTCTGTTCCGTCTTCCTAACGGCCATTTATTACTAGGGTTCCTATTGGGAAAGCGAGAAAATTTCAGTCTGGGATTCAGTGATGACTGTCATACGGCAGTGGCAATTAGCTTGGGACACTAGTGTCATGAAGTAGAAGACATGCTTCTTCATTCATTGAGGCTAACTTGTGAAACTGAGTTCATTTGCAGTTTATAGCTCTTGACCATTATGAATCACCCTGTGTGGAAAAAATCTTGCCATATAATAAACATGGTTTTGCTTTAATGTAAATCGTTTGTTCTTTTCACCTTGCTCTGATATGTGAGTATGCTTTCTGCTTGGATGGGCACTAGAGGGGAAATTCATCCCTGCCCAGAGGGCCCATAAAAGGCCTATGAAAATCACTTTAGTCCCACTTAAACCCTCAAAATAAGGCTTAATGCACATAAGCCTAGTGCTGTGATCCCAAGCACAGGGAAGCATACAAGAGACCTTGCCGAGTTGCTAGCCTGCCAGTTTCTGCATCACACAGATAAAAACAGTGGCAAGGCAGGGGCTGACATGGCCTGTTGGAAGGAGGAAGGAATTGTGTTACATCACTGGTTTCGTTGACACTTTGACAGGTCACTTAGTCACTGATGCAGATGTGTGTAATTACTCCCAGGAAGTGATTGCCAAAGTTCTGGGTATTGATATTCACTCTGGAGTTCTGCTGGTTTTTTAGTTTTTTCGTTTTTATATATTATTCCCCCGGTGATTTCAGTTGACTCATCAGGCTTGTACAATTAGTGCTCTAAGAGGGATGACTTGGAATCTCTAATGTGGAGGAGCATGAAAGTGGAGGGAGAAGTCTTTGACAGATGCTGGGAGAGATTCTCTCCTGCTGCTCTAGTCCCAGTATGCCCCACTGCTGGTGAAAAGGGGCTGTGAGGCACCATCTGTCAGGGGAGAATTACTAAAGGGAAAGCACAGTGCGGGTGTATCTCATAGTTCCTTCTCTGTACCCCACTCTCAGAGGAGATGAGTCTGCTATAGCCTAAGTGTGGCGGAGTCCCTGCTCAGGCCCCTTGGTCTGGTCCACCAGCTGGTCCACAAATCAGTCAACAAGCCTTCTGGTGCAGTCACCTGTGTATTTTATTGTAAGTTCCCACCACCTTCTATTTACAAAGTTTACAGTCCAGCCAGCTCTCTGTCTCTGTCTCTCGGAGCACACTGAGCCACACACCCTGACTCCTTCTTTCCCTCCCTCTGGTTTCCTTCCTCTGCTTTATATAGCCCTCCTTCTGTGAGGCCCACAGATGCTTCTGATAGCCCTGCAGGCCTGGGCTTGCTCAGCTGTTTCCCCTTGGTCAGGCTACCATGGCAGAGCTCTGGCTTAGCCAGCAGTTTGTCACACCAACCTAGAGAACTGCTGCATCATGAAACATGAGGCGCGTCTTAGAGCAAAGATGAAGGAAGCTCACACTTTTGGCTCTGGGTTGTAGACCCAAAGTTGGTGGCCATGCTGCATACCAACAGAAATGGTTCTATGCTGTCCTCTTTACAAGCCACAAGTGCAGAGAAGAAAGGAGGGGGCCTATCGAGGGTTGGAGTGGAAGGGTTTCTAGCACTCAGCACTGTAGAGATAGTGGGTTGTGCTGAAACGCATTGGAAACCCTCTGGCAGCTGACTTCTCAATGTTCACAAAGTGTAGTAGACCAAACACCAGTCAAACACCCTTCAAGCATATGAGGCATGGTGCTGGCATTGATTCATTCCAAGCCCCTGTCCTTCATCTTTGCTCTAAGACATGTCTTATATTTCATGATGCAGCAGCTGCTTGGTGAAATTCTAAAGCCTGTGATCAGCAAGACCTCAGTCTAGATGATCCTCGTGTTCCTTTCTGACTTGGAATCTAGGACTCTATAATCCCACTGAAATACACAGAGGAACCTTAGAGCCACCTACTATGGGCAAATTCAATAAAGAGCTGGATAATTGAACACCAAGTCTCAGATCATAGGCTGGTTGATACTATCATGTCTCGCATTGCTGAAATAGCCAGGTTCTTTATTGAATTTTCTTGGCAGCATTGGGCATTGCCATCACCAGGACAGCAGAGTAAATGGCACAACTTTGATAGGATAAAGTGAACGGTCTGCTCCAGGGTTCCAGGCTGGAGAAGACTTTGCTGGCTCGAGATAAAGATGGCTGCTGCTGCCGCTGCTAATTATTGGAATGTATCGAATGGACTTTGAAGTGAAGCTGTTTTGTTTTTAACCAATGGAAAATGGAATCACAATACGTGCTCTCCAGAGTCCTGGAGATGCGAAAGGTGGGCATCAGTTAAAAAGAAAAGTGCCTCTGTCACTATATTTGTGGTTCGTGGACATGGTTTGAGGGAAAATCCTGCAAGGAGCCTGGTTCCTCTGTTGATGGGTGCGGAACCCCTCTGGCGAGGCCTTAAGTCTCACTGGGCTTCCATGGAAGTTGAGGTTACTCAATACCGCTCTTGGCTTGTAATTGCTTTTTACAAAGAAGCTCGGCATATGGAAATGTGTCTGAGACCTACTGTCAGTCTCCTAATGAAAGAGCAATCACTCCTGATTGAAACTCCCACTCCAAACCCACATCTGAACCCTGTTCGTGCTGGATGATAGATTGATTGGTGCAACGGGGTGTGGTGCTCACTGTTAGCTGGGCCATCAGATGAACTGATCATGGCGAAATCAGGCACCCTGCTGAGATGCAAGCTGCTCTGACATGTTCTTAATTGAGGCCACCGTAATTGCATTGCAGGGGCAGAATTAAGATCTGACGGCGGGCGGCAAGCTCGTTTAGAGGTTGCACAGGTTCGGCAGTACATTGCGGGGCTGGAGGGACACCATTTTTTAAAAGTATATTTTGCTCAAAGGTTGCAGCAGTGATAACTGGGCCCTGCCCATGGCTCTGCTCTCAATAACTAGGGACCAGGTTTTCAAAAACACTTAGTGATTTTGCATCCCTCCATTTTTGTATGCCAACTGCAGGGACCTTCTTTTCAGAGAGTGTTCCTCAGCACTTCTGAAAATCAGGTCCCTTTGAGGGGTCTCATGCTGGGAATCCAGAAACTCGAGTGCCCAAAATCACTAGTAACTTTTTAAACAATCTTGGTTTAGATCTATGCTGATGATCAGAGCACCTGAGCATGTGCTGGGCAGATTTGAACCTGGGAGCTTAGTATAGGATCCTCTACTGCTTGAGCTAAAAGCCAGCTGGCTCTCAGCTTAGTCTGTAGAGGTCTCTTGTTCTTATCTCTTGCCACTATATGGGACATTGGACCGCATTAGGTGTGTGGGTTACACGCTTCCCCTAGCTGAGGCTTTGTCTACACTGCAGGGTTTTTGTGCAAGAAGCTTTTTGAGGAAGAGATCATCCGCAAAAACTTCTTGCTCAAAAGCGTGTCCACACCTCAAAAGCGCAACATGCTTTTGCGCAAGAGAGCGTCCACACTGCATGGACGCTCTTGCTCAAGAAAGTTCTGATAGCCATTCTGTGAATGGCAATCAGAGCACCTGTGCTTTTTCTGATAGGCTCTTTTTGCACAAGAAACCCTTGTAGAGCATCCACACACACCTTTTTGCATAAGAACTCTTGTACAAAAAGGAGTTATGCCTCATAGAAGGAGGTATACCTACACTGCAAAAAGCCCTCTGTTCTGTCGATTGACTGTAGATTTTCTTGAGCAAAAATGCGCTTGAGGTGTGGACGCTCCGTGGGTTTTTGCGCAAAAACTCTGTAGTGGAGACATAGCCTGAGGAAGTACTTCCTGAACTTCAGGGACCCAGCTGAGATCCTGGATGAGCCCCCACTTGTAACCGCTACTGGGTAGATTTGAACCTGGGACCTCCCGAGCTTAGTATAGGAGCCTCTACTGCTTGAGCTAAAAGCCATGCTCTCAGCTTAGGCTGTAAAGGTCTCTTGTTCTTATCTCTCACTGTAAGTGGTCTAACTGCCACTATATGGGACAGTGACCCACTCCAGGGCTGTGTCTTAACTACATCCCTTTTCTCGAAAAAGGAATGTAAATTAGACACTTCAAAATTGCAAATTTTTTGAGGAGTACAGGATCTTTCGAAAAAAGGTTTTATTTTCGATCGATCCCTGTGTAAATGGCCGTTTTTCTTTCAAAAAGCCCCGTTTCGGAAAAAACCGTGTCTGCCATTATGGAAACGAAGCTCAAGAAATTTAAATACCGGCTTAATTTGCAATTTCTAAGTGTCTAATTTACATCCCTTTTTCAAGAAAAGGGATGTAGTTTAGACACAGCCTCGGTGTGTAGGTTACATTTTGCTTAACCGGGCTCCTACTAGCACATTTTGGCTCTGAGACTCTCATAGTGTATCCCAGCCCTGAAAGTCTGATATCCCTAATACATTTTCTTCCCCGAGTTTCCTTTGGAAGATACATTAAAGTTTGTAAAATATTTGGAGCTTGATTCAGATCAACAGGCATCGTTCCATTGACTTCAATGGACTTTGGATCAGGAGCCTGGAGATATTTTGTGGCAGGTACTATGTAAGCGGAAAACACTTTATTGTTTATTTTAGTCACACGGTTACTGTAAGAGTACCTGCCCATGCCGGAAGAGTAGCACATTAACGCTGAGGACTGAATTGTGACCTTTTGGCCAATACGCCATGCATCACGACATTGTGTGATCCTTCTGTGTTCTTCTACCGCCATCCTTACAATGCACACCTGTCTAAATGGCACGAATAGTTATTGTGGTTCACTGAAGAACACATCTTTGGAGAGTTACAAGTCTGTGCTGAGGTGGACACGTACGCTGTTAACCTGATTGCTGAGAAGGAACAGGGCCACCTGGTTTGAGCTCAGTGTAATCTCCTGTTGAAGCGGAAGGGGAAAATTTGGTGCAGCTCTCATGGGATACTCAGCAGCGTTTCAGTGGCTGGACCTGTAGCCCTGATAACTACTTGTAGACTGTGTGCAGTGAACTGAGACAACTTCTCAACCCATTGAATAAAAGGAGTTCTTACAGCTCCCATTTTCTGATGATGGAAACAGTAATAATTATAGGGAGAAATTTAAAAAAAAATCACTGACCAGAACGTGATGTTAAGTGGAAAAGTCAACACAAAACTCCATAGAAAGTGAATTGTCCAGAACTCTGCATTTTTAATTTGGGGATCTCAAAGGAGCTGACAAACATGAGTGAATGTTCGAGGCATCCCTGAGAAGTTGATAACTATCCCCATTTGGGGGATAGAGAAGCTACAGCATAGAAGGATCACCTTGCTTGCCCAAGACTTCCAGCAGAGTTGAAAACTGACCAAGGCATCCTATTCAGACACAACAAACCTGCCTTTTAGGAAGCTTCTCGCATCTTTGTGAGGTGTGTGAGATGACAAAACTCAGCTTTGAGCCCTTGAAATAATTAGTTCAGATCCAGCTCTTCTTGGTGTGGTCTGTAGAGATGCACTCCAGGGATGACCACCAAGGAAATTGAGGATTTAAAAATCTGAGGGCCAGACCTTCTGCTGGTGTAAATGGGTGTAGCTCCCCTGAACAGCTGTATGTCGGTTGGCTGACAAAGAGAGCAGTTGCCTTGGGGGCTGGTGATTCCACAGGGCCCAGAACTCCTGGGCTCTACCACTTCTACTGCAGGAACAGTGACAGCCCGAGCCCTGAGCCCTTTAAATTACCACCAGAGTGCTGCATGGACTGTTCCAAGTGGGGCTGAGGGCTGGCTCCACCCCACCCCTTCCATCCGTGGCCCTGCCCCTTCCAGGAGTGTGGAACCAGCCTCTCCCCGTTGCCCAGGGGCCTGTCAAGTCGGTCAGCACCCCAGCTGTATGCCAGTTCCTCAACTGTCAGTTCCTCATATGGATCTGAATTTGGTGGCTGTTTCTAATTTACTTCACCACTCTGATTTTTACATGCCTAGTTGTCCGGGCCATACCTCAAGCTGAGAAATGGGTTATTAGCACAGCTTACTGCTTGGCTACCAGGGATTTCTGCACATTGCATGCAGGATTGCTGTCTACCTGTTCCGAGCTCCCTCCCAGCACCCCTTCTGATCTTCCCAGCTCCTGCGAGATCAAGAAGCTCCATTAGTCAGCAGGAAGTTTGCCAGCACACTCTTCAAGCTGACGTGCTGTCTAAAGAACACGCGCAGTGAGCTGATTAAAGTAATCACAGGCAGGTGTGTTCTACAGGATGTCAACAAGAAAGAATCAGTTTGCTTGACTTCAAGCCCTCCCTGAAGCTGCCAGGCAGGTATCTATGGACCCTGGCATCTGAGGTATTTGAATAATTACGGCATTCAAACTGGAGAGAGTCTCTCTAGTACTCACTCCCCTTCTGCCTTTTGAGTGGACAGCAGCACCAGCTCCTACCCCAAACTCTGGGCTCTCCTCCTCATCTCATCGGCTATGAACAATGTTCCTCTACGTTTTTCCATCCATGTGCAGAATACATTTTGTTAGGTGCGCCAAGACATGGTCAGATGTGCACCACCAATAGAAACACATGCTTCTGGGTGTGATCAGCTATGGGTGAGCTGCTAATCAGCTGGGCAGCACCTGAATCTCTCCTGGGCAGCCCCACAAGCACCCAGCTTACAGGGAACACTGACTATAATGTACTCTGCTTTTCAATCAGCTTGGACTGATTCCCTTTTTGCCCCAGAGCCAATCATGGGCTTGATCCTAGGTCCTGCTTTGCTCTCTTTATCCCAGTGCCGTGGCCCAAAAGGAGGAGAAAGCATCCATGTCTATGCAGCTTGGAATTCTTCTGACATGGGGAACCCTTGCCTCGTGTAAAATTGGCATTGTTGGTTCCTATGCCACTGACTTCCAGCTCCAGGCATTGATGGCATGCCGGGGGGGGGGGGGGGGGGGGGGGGGAAGGACCATTGTGGGAATGTGCCGCACTCTGTTAATAAAATCCATTGTGGACCCAACCAACGTGCCATATGACCTTGAACAAATCACATGCTCTCTCTGTGTCTCTGTTTTCTAATCTACCACTTATCCGCCCTATACATTTAGACAATTGGCTCTTGGGTGGTTTCTTATTTTATGTACTTATGAAAATGTGAGCTTTTCATGGGAAGTGAGTAAATGAGAGCTGAGAGCTTTGCAAAAATCCAGCTGGGGCAATTTGGTGGGCACATTTTTAGAATCCAGTTCAGCAAAGCACATAAACATACTCTTAATTTCAAGCACCATGGGGCTGTGATTTTGCTTGGGCGTCTAAGTGATACTACAATAATAACTGCAATAATGAATAAAATATACATCATTTTTATGATTAGTCGCTCAATACTTATTTATAATGAAATAATTTGTCCTCCTTCCACAATATTTCATATTTTGGAATCTGCTGATGATAACTAGATCTGGGTACTAAAAAATACATTTTTTCCCCTTCCAACTCTGTGGAAAGTTGCCAGCAACTGATGTTATCTTCTCCTTCTTCCCACAATGAAATGGATACACTCTACTGTAATTTTTACAGCTGGAACTGTATGCAGAGAAATATTAGATTATAGGGCTGTGATGAAAAATGTCTCAAATGAGCTAATTTTACATTCTTGAAAGACTACCTTCTATTATATTATTACATTACAATGCTGTTATATAAATCAATGGTGTGGCTTCATCTAGAAGACTGTGTGGAGTACCAGCCATCGTATTCAGAAAGTATATTGCAGAATTAGAGGAGGTTCAGAAAAGGGGGATGAGAATTATCAAGGGCCTGAAAAACTCTCATATGAAGAGAGATTGAAAAGTCTAGGATTGTTTACCTTAGAAAGGAAATGAATAAGAGGGACCCTGATAAATGTCTGCAGAATAATGAATGGTCCAAGAGAAAGTGGTCCCTACCTCATAACACCAGAACAAGGGGACCTGCAATGAAATTCAAAGCTATCAGACTCAAGCCATTAGACTGTGGATTCACTGCCACAGGAAGTTGTCAAGACCAAAAATTTTAGCAAGATTTTAAAAAAGGAATTGGGCATTTCTGTGGATCACATGAATATTCAGCATGATCATCATCAACAGTGACACTCATTTTGGTGGTGAGACTAAACCCTGTTGATAATCACCGGTCAATAATTTTGTCACTAATCCATAACCGGACAATCAGTAGCCAATAATTTTGTAGGAATTATAACTGTGATGTGTTTAGTGAGCAGTGTTTTCTCCAGTTCATATTAGTTTAATAATACATCTCAGATAAATCAGCCGTGGTTGTATTTATTAATGAAATAATAAAGACAGCACATACACAGAGAAGCTTACCATTACTAAGCATCTTCCCTGTAGTTTCTGACAGCTTCTGTCCAATCTGCTTCTGGTCTTAGTTTCCCTGTGATTTAGGGCAATTATACCCTTATTGCACATTTGGTGTATCATTCAAGTTCTTAGCTACTTCCTCAATTTGATACACACTTCTCCATATCTTAGGGTTTGTAAGTTCTCCTGTACATGGGAGTATGTCCACTAACGTCAATGGAGCTACAGTACTTTGGAATTATAACAATGTATGTGGGAGACAGGATTCATCCCTCACCTAGTGCCTTTCTTCAGGTCATTTGTTTTCCCCCAGGCTGAAAAATATTCCTTCTCGACCTTCCTTAAAGTGGCTTGCTGAATGTACTCACATGTCTAAATTAAGTACATGTTTAAGTGCTTCGAATGAGGGCCAGAGTTCTCAGTTGACTAAGGACTTGCCAAGGTGCAACCCCACAGGAATATAATTAAGGTGTGATTTCTAAACCATTTAAATTAAACTGCTTCCAATGGCTGTGTAGACGCTGCCAAGATTCAAGATACAAAGATGCAATAGTCGAATTAAGGTGTGTTTTTAAACTCTTTTAGTAAAACCACTCCCGAAAGCTGTGTAGACACTGTTTTTGGTTTAAAACAGAATTATTCTCAAACTGAAATAGGGCTGCTCTCAAAACACTGGAGTTACTAAATTGGATCAAAACTCATTGAAATTGAAGCTGGTAGTGGAAGCCAGATGAATTCTAGCTGGAATTAAATCATATTTTTTTCAACAGTGAGAGTAATTAACCATGGGAACAACTTACGTTGTGGATTCTTCATCAGTGGCAATTTTAAAATCTAGTTCAGCTGTTCTTTTTTCCCCCTGAAAGATCTGGCCTACTTCAAGCAGGAATCATTTTAGGAAAGGTCTCTGGTGTGTGCTGGGTAGGAGGTCAGACTATATGATCACAGTGACTCCTTTTAGCCATAAGAAAATCTAGGAATAATGTACATTTTAGTTTAAGCAGTGCAATTTTCTCATATAGACAAGACCAAAACTATGTGTTCTAATTTAACTAAAGCAGTTTATTCAAACTGGTTTATTTAGACTGGTGCCCATTTCTGTGTAGATATAGACTAGGTCTAAGTGCCTGGTTTCTGGGCTCAGCCAGGTACTTATGAAACACACCCACAAATACTTGTATTTTCAAAATTGTACTGAAGAGTGGCCATAAAATGGAGACTATTTCTGCAAGCCAAGCAGGTCATTAGCAGGTCATTTACATTTATCATTTATGTAAATCTTTTGTGTCTATGATTCATTTTTATTCTTTTTTCCTCCTTTCTCTCTCTTCTACAACTTTTTCTGTATTTTTAAAATACAAAATATCCTGGGTATAAAAAGTGTGTGAATTTATTACTCTTTCCCTGTGTGCTCTGTCACTCTTTAGCTACTGGCAACAGTATCTAGTTCAAGCTGAGTTACTTTTAGTAATCCTTTAATTTGGAGAAAAAAACCCCCCAACAACCCAAAAACCTTGGGTTTTTTTATTATTGCCGGTGTGGGATCATCACATGTTTGAGTTCAATTCATTGCTTGGGAAACTCTCACACAGATGGTCAATAGTTCATGCGAACGGGCAACAGACCATGTAAACACACCTTCAAATTCAAGCATTATTATTACAGACCCTGTTAGTAATAAAGCCAAGTCCTTTGAGAAATAGCTTACTGCTAGTGCTAGCCTTCAGACCTTGTCCAATTTAAGATATAAAAATAAACTGCATTACCTGGTATTTTGTATATCTAGATCGAGATAGTGTTCCTGTAACTCCTTAGAAACTAACCAAAAAATGTATAGATAGTATCATGAGCTTTCATGGGCACAGCCCATTTCTTCAGATGACAAATAGGGAGCAAGAGTTACATGAAGAAGTGGGTTGGGCCCACAAAAGCTCATGATACTATCTCTATATATTTTTGGCTAGTCACTAAAGTGCTACAGGACCATTGTTGTTCTTTAAGTTTTTTTAGTTACAGACTAACATGGCTACCCCTCTTTTTGACACAGAGGCTATGTCTACACTGGTGGGTTCTTACGCCAGAAATATGCAAATGAGGCTAAGCGTGGAATATCGCTGAGCCTCATTTGCATACCTAATGAGCCACCATTTTGCGGAAGAGGCTATTGCGCCAGAAGGAGCGTTTACACTGCCCCTTGCACAAGAAAAACCCTCTTGAGCAATGGCGTTATTCCTGAAAATAATCAGCGTAGCGGCATTGCGCAAGAGGGTTTTTCTTGTGCAAGAAGAGGCAGCGTAGACAGTTCCTTCTGGCGCAAGAGCCTCTTCCGCAAAAATGACGGCTCATTAGGTATGCAAATGAGGCTTGGCGATATTCCATGCTTAGCCTCATTTGCATATTTCTGGTGCAAGAACCTGCCAGTGTAGACATAGCCAGAGAGTAGCCAGGTGTTTCCAAAGTATAACTGAAAATGGGGAACCATCTGTTTATGAAACAATCTGTTGACGAATGGTAACTTTGCTCAACCAAACAGACCAACTTAGCTTGAGATTTTGTCATATCTCATCGATTAAACAAAGTCAGGCTTCGTCTGAACTTGGATGCCAAGACTCAGCAGGAAGAAAGGTTGAGGGAAGGGGGGACAAGAAGTAGCATGTATCTTGTTTAGTACTTGAATGAATGCTAAATAATTGTGTTAGGAGGTACTGTGCTAACAATCACTGCTTTTCTAAAGGGATGTAAAGCTGAGCACTCATTAAAGGCCCCATGGCTTTTATAACAAGTATAATAACATTGGAATGGCTCAGGTTTAGAGAATGAAGCCTTCCACCTCCCATAGGAGGCCATCAATTCATATCCAGCCTTGTTGGCATTGACCAAAAGCTGTAAACCACGGCTTTTCATTTATCTAAGCAAAAAATCATCATTCATCTCAGTCCATCTCTACCTGCAATAGTGTCCACATCACAACAAAACCCATCACCATGGACACAAATTGCTGCTCTTTCAGCGGTCTCAGCAGAGAGCCTATTGACTGAATAGCCCATGGAGGTACAGGTTGTTAAGGGACGGGTAAAGGTTTCCATTCCTTAGTGCTGTCAGTCTGGCACTAAAACACAATAAAATCAGAGATGGGCTTGCACTCTCAAGATCTGTGAGAGTCCAGAGCAGTGATGGGCAACCTAGGCTTCTGAGTGGGCCATATGAGTGGCCCTCCTTCCTCTTAGTGGGCCTCAAGATTGACATAACTAAGACGGTCTCCCCGGATAGGGAAGTTTTGCTAACTGCATGTGTGTACCAAGAATTTGAAGGGTGTGCCGACTGAACTGTAGCAGCGCTTTGATTGAAAGCAGAGGGAGCGCACGGCTCTCCCAGGCAATGTTGTGTGCAATCAACATGCACTTCACTTCACATGCCCTTGCTTTGAATGCATGTCACTTTAGTAATACTGGTAGGGAAAAAACAATATGGGCAGAAATCAGTGTAATCTGGCAACCCTGCACATGGGCAACAGTAAACAAAATGTCTCACAGGCCACACATAGATCCCCAATGGATCTATGGGCCACACGGGGCCCACTGGCCATAGGTTGCTCACCACTGGTTCAGAGTAAGGGTTTCCAGTTTGACTCTATCCATAATACAAATTACCAGACAAGATCCTCAACTCACCTAGGTCAGTGTAGCTCCACTCAAGTCAATGTAAGGGCAATGTTCTACCTCAACGGAAGTACCGCCCTACAGAAACTAACATGGCAGCTATAGACATCCAAATTCCAAGCTGCACCTTAGAGTGTAAACCTCTCTGCTCTCTATTATCCATATACAGGATCAACTCAGAGTAATTTCCTCTCCCCTCCAATTGAGTTCTGATTTGATACTGTTCAGCCCCCAGATGCAATGAGAATGTGCTCCCTTTGAAGCTCTTCTATTGATTTTGTTCTCATGTTTGATCCAAGCGGGGGCAAATCCTATCAGATCCCAAATACCCATTTGTTCTGTGTTTAAGTCACAATGCCCCATTTTTTGTGCCAGATCGGCATGTGGACACTAGGGGCTTGCTTCAGAGTTGGACTTCACACTTGTTCTCAGAGGGCAATAGGAACGCTGCAAAGAAATCAGCAGCTAGAATAAATGTTGATAATCTATGCGGAAATGGTAATTGCAGCTCCCTGGCTTGGGCTGGGATGACTCATGGGCTGAAAAAAAAATAAAGAAAAGTTATTACAGAATGTAAATAAATATTTCATGCAGAAAGTTTAAATTATTCTTTCCATTAAGTCAGACAATTCTGAACCCACAAATCATGCTATCAGCGCTGGGATTATGAAATTATTCAACGTGAGATCCAAGGAAGAAGCAAATTGTTCATTCCCAATGTTCCAGGGGGATTTATACTTTAACCAAATCTTTCATTTCCCCTTTCACATCTTCCTGGCCATCTTAAGCACTTAAGATTTATTACAGCTCTTGATTGCAATCTAATGCATAGTGGGCATCATGGACCTGATCCAAAGCCCAATGAAATTAACAGATAGATTCCCAGCTGACCACAATCGGCTTTAGATCAAACCCTAGTATCTCTCCTCTGCATTCCCTCCTCTCATTCAAGCTATGCTGGCAATATGGACTAGGGTGTGATTCCCAGCTTGTGCGTGCATGCTCGCACTAGGTCAATGAGCACTAGCACAAACATAAATAGTATCAAAGCCGTGGTAGCACAGGTGGCAGTCATGGGGTCTAGGCAGGATTGTACTCAGTGTAGCTAAGCCATGAAGCTACTCCCCATGCTACCAGGGGCTACACTGCTATTTATACTCACACTATTCAATGGAAGCTAGTGTGAGTGGATTTACACAAGCTGAGAATCACACCCCTCACTTGTGTGTAGACGTAGCACTCAGATGTCGGGTGCACTCAGGCAGAACTGATCGTCACTACAGCTGAAAGGTGAACTCTTAGCACTGAGGCTAAACTTCACCAGAGATTTGTTTGCATCAGTGCTCCAAAGCCATTTGCAGATGCAGAGATAGGGTCAGAGGACTGTCACAGAGCAGATCAAGGAGGTAATGAAGGGGACCCAAGGTGGCATTTGTAACCAAGTACAGAACCTATAAAGCTTTCTCACTTCCTGGCACAACTCCATTGATACAGCCTTGACCCTGAGAAGTGCTGAGTACTATGGGCTCATTAAAGCCAATAGACCTCAGTGGGCTTTGGCTCAGGCCCTTTAGCAAGAGAAGTCACAGGTGCTAAGCAAGATGAGGCCCTCTGGATATTAAAAGCCTTTTGTATTATAAGCCTGATAGTCACACCCCCCCAAAAAATAGTTTTTTTTTATCTGAAACTTCAGCCGTTTTCTCTAACCAGAAGAGAGTCTGTAGGCAGTGTGCATGCAAATTTGGTCTTCACTGGCTTTCCTCTTAATCTGAGGAACCCAAACGCCTTTCTAAGTATTACCAGATACGTTAGAAGGGATGGATCTAAAGCAAATAATTAACTGGAGGTCAACTTCCAGTAGTACTGTTTGCCATAAAGCAGGGAGTATTATTACAATGGACAGTAGATAGAACAATAGAACAGGCCTACGTTACTCAGCCTCCTGCCTGGAAGTATGTGATCATCTCCCACTGAATTATCCGTTTTTAATCTGAATGAGTGTTTGTGAAGATGATAGAACCCCACATACTGAAACGTGCTCCATGCATCCCACACACCAAATCATAATCCATGTACAGTCTGGAGATTGCTAATCTCATTCTGATTTCCCGATGTAGTGAAATATTTAGCCTATCTACAGTGACGCCACAAGTTCATTGGCTTATTCACTGGGGGTACGTCTACACTGCACACTTGTTTCGGCATAAGCTATTCCAGAAGAAATACTCCGAAATAGCTCATTTCAAAATAGCGTGTCTACACTACAGGGAAGCCTTGAAATTAATCCGAGGCAGGCTCCCCTAATGTGGACGCGCTACCTCGATTTAGAGCTCCAGGTGTCACTGGGGAGTAATTACTTTGAATGGCCCTGGGGAGGAGCTATTTCAAAACAGCAGCAGTGGAGCGTCCACACTACAGCTAATCTGAAATAGCAATTTTGGAAGAGGCATTATTCCTCATGGAGTGAGGTTTACAGAAGTTGGAATAAGCCATCTGTTATTTGGAATTTATTTTGAAATAATGGAATTGCTGTGTAGATGCTCGCATTGTTATGTTGATATAATGTCAGTTATTTCAAAATAACTGTGTTGTGTAGATGCACCCTGAGCCAATCGAGTGTGAGCTGCAAACAAACCATCAGCCAATTAGATGGACCAGGCCAGTGTTTTTCTAGCCTTTCCAATTACAGTGGGCCTGTCTCAAAACACATTGATGTCAATAGCAGTTTTTCCACTGATTTCAATGAGGTTTGGATTAAGTCACTGTGGAGGTATTAAATGAATGCATAAGTGTAATGACTGTGTACTTCGGGGGCTTGATCCAAAGCATGTTGAACTCAACAGGAGGAGTCTTTGCCTTGACTTCAGAGGGCTTTGGATCATGCCCTGAGTGTAAAGAATTTTAAGGGAAGCTGGTGCCTTTGATTAGCATCATGAAGTCTCCCCTCTAGTGCCTGGTTTAAAGATTGTGCTTTCTTTGTGTCTGCATGGTGATGTCTACCAGAGTTTCCTGTCTTCCTAGATGCTGTATATTTAGTCACTACAAATGGAAAATGAGATTAGCTGCCCCAGTGTGCAACTTGCTGTCCAGAGAAAGACCCTCTATCTGCTCTGAACCAGGCCAGCCACGTAGTGTCATTTTCAGTGCTGGGGATATGGATTGCTATTCCAAACCGATAAATATCACAAAGCAACACTGGCTTTTTTAAGAGGGGGGAGGCCAGTGCCCCTGTGAGTGACCCTCAGTTTAGCTTGAGAGAGCAGCTGAGGCCTAGGTTGAGGAGATAGGTAGGTGAGAGATGCCTGATGCCGGGAGATTCAGGGCCTGGAAGGAGTCAGAGACTAGGAAGAGGAGAGAGCTGGCAAAAGCTGAATCAGGAGAGCCAGTAGAACACGCTGAGTTCAGAGGACAGCAGGAATAGAACTGCTAGGGTATGTCTACACTACAGCGTTATTTCGAAATAAGCTATTTCGAAATAGTTAATTCGAAATAGCTTATTTTGAAATAATGCGTCTACACACAAAATGCATTTCGAAATAGCGTTTTGCTATTTTGAAATAGCACGTCCACACTCAGTGGATGCTGAATCGCATTTAAGGCCGGCCGGAACCAGGTCCGGCAGGGCATTAGGTCAGGAGTTACTTTGTGTGGCTGCTGCCTGAGGCTATCTGAGGCCTGTGCTTAAAGGGACCCCCCCGGACAGCCGGTTCTCAGCTTTCCCCTGCTTGCTTGCCCACCTCCATGAGGGACAGCAAAGCATTTTGTCCCTGCGTGCTCTGGTTGCCCTCACTCGGGACACCACAGCACTCTGCAACATGGAGCCGGAGCTGCCCCTGGGCACTCTGGTGCTTCTCTTGGACGCGTTGCTGTGAGCCTGGCTGAACTTTCTGCAGGCCATCCGGGAGGTCCATTGGGGGGCTGTCAGTATCCAGGAGGCCCTGCGGGAGAGCTTCCACCCTGAGGAGCACTAACAGTCTCCCTGGTCTTCCCCACTGGGGGCTTGTGCCTCATTCCTCCCTCACGTCCTTCCACTTACCCTCCCCCTGTCCCCCTTCCCGATGTAAAATAAAATACACATTTTTTTATAAACACAAACTATCTTTATTTAACAAAACTGGGGGTGGGGAATGAAACTCTGGTGAGACTGGGGAAAGGAGGCAGGAGTGGGGAGGCGAGAGCGTGGGAGAGGGGTTGGGGAAACCTGGGAGGAGGGAGCTGGAAGGGGGAAGCAAGGGGAAGAAGGGGGAGGGGAGGCTCAGGGTTGGGGGTCTCGCCGGACCACCTTGATTTTCATGCGAACCTGCTCCTGGGTTCCCATGTGGCCTTTGGTGGCCAGGCTGGCAGTTATCCTGCCATAGACGGCCACGTTCCTCCATCTAGTGTGGAGATCATGGACGTTGGGGGCATCCCCCCCAAACCTGAATAAGGTCCATGATCTCCGCCCTTGACCAGGAAGGTGCCTGCCTTCTCTGGGCCCTGGCAGGCTCCTGGGAGCTGGCAGACTGCTTCTGGGGAGCAGCGGAGGGCTGGCTGCCAGGGGCTTGCTGGCTCATATTTTAGGGCCACTGGGTCAGGGGCAGTGACTGTTGGCTCTGGGCTGGCAGGCTTGGAGCTGGCACAGGCACTGTGGCCAGAGTCTACCCCTTTAAGGGCTCCGGGGAAGGGGTGAGGGAGAGGAGTGTTCTTGATTGAGGCTGGAGTGGCCACTAGGGCACCCTGGGAAGTCTGGAGGCCTCCTATTTCGAAATAAGTGTCTACACAGCACTTATTTCGAAATAGCTATTTCGAATTTGGTGTTATTCCTCGTAGAATGAGGTTTACCAAATTCAAAATAAATGCTCCTCTATTTCGAATGAATTCGAAATAGCGGTTTGGCTGTGTAGACACTAGGAAAGTTATTTTGAAATAAGGGCTATTATTTTGAAATAACTTTGCTGAGTAGATATACCCCTAGAGACCAAAGTGGGGTGTCTGATGAGAGAAACGCCCAAGCTATGGCCCCTGAGCAAAAGGAGGAAGATCCAAGTTGGTCATGGGGAGCAGAGCCCTGAAACAAGAGGATGGAATCAGGAGGGATGTGCCCTGAGGAGGGGTAGAACTCACAGGGAGAGAGGCCTGGGGAGTAGAGCACCATGGGAACTATCTGGGAACACTGAGCTGCTGTTGGCTGGATGACTCGGATGTCCTTGGAGAGGGGAATGGAAAACCCATAGTATCTTTGTTTACTGTGAGAGCTGGAAATGTTAAGTTAAACTAAGCACCCTTTGTTTCAGTCAGACACGGATAGACGATATTTCTTTCATGGGTGGAAGTACAGGGAAACCGAGGCAGACATACCTACTGTGTGGCAGCCTGTCAGAGGATGGCATCTCTGGTAGGGTCGCTATACATCAACAATACATCTGAATAGTGACCATTTCACTGAGAACATATTTAGGAAGCTCCATTTACTCCTTCTGCCTGAAGGATAAAAGGAAAGGGGAAAATGTATGTTTTTTGAAAATAATTGCTCCTCAGAGACTGGCTTCTGGGCTTAGAGTCTTTAATTATGACTGAATACTCCCCTCCTCCCTGAGATAAATCTTCCAGTTATGAAACTATTCAGAAGTAAGCAAAACAAAAAATGCCTAATTTTAGCCTTTTCTTTTTGGGTTTATGTCATTTGCACTCCTCCAAAAACAGGTATCGCCTCTGCAAGAGGAAGAACTATCAACTGGACAAGAAATCAATCCCAATTAAGATCAGAGCAATGATTAAGGGCTTCCCTCCCAAGGTGTTCAATAGGGATTTTATTAATAATCTGGGAAACACATATGCAAGCAGCTTTTTAACGAAAATGGAAAGGAAACAATACGTCTCCGCAGTGCTAGGTTTGGGACTCTCAGCATGAGTCAGTGAGAATAAGAGCTGGAACAAAATGCAGATTCCACCTGATTTCTATATTTTATTATCATTTAAACAGCGTCAATCTGGGATAAAAACTCATTTGTCAATTTTGTTTTTGCTGCTGTTGGTGCAGACGATTCACAAACAGGCACTTTTCCTCTGAAGCTTTCCCATCCCAGTGCTTCAGGAGGGTGTTATAAACTATGCTAATGTGAGTGCTGCTCTTTGGGATTGGGATGAGATGTAAAACCTGCAGCCCTGTGCATGTGTGGGCTTTAAAGATCCTCTGTGCTCCAGTTTAACCAGGAATTATTTCTTGGATGTTTTCTAGCCAGAGTTATATAGGAGATTATCACAAGAGTCCCTTCTGACGTAAAAATATATGACAATTCCCCCCTTTGGTTCTACATTTCTTTCTTGGGAAGAGATGCCAATATGATAGCGATGCACATTACATTGCTGAGCAGTGCCTGAGAAGTGTTTCGTGCGCACACAGCATTTGGGTAGTGCTAAAAAAATCCAAATGGAAAGGTAACAAATGCCTTAGAGACTCATTCCCCCAAGAGCCTCACAATGGCTCATTCCATCTCAATTTCGTGAGCTCTTTGTGAAACTCAGACACAATATAAATGGAATAACACCAGGCTGATTGGGGGGAAAAAAAACAATCAGAGTGAAAACTTTATTGCTGTTTATTAGAGGGGAAAATGTAAAAAAATACATATAATCATAGCTGGTTTTTCCTACAGCTAGAGGCTTTAGTATAAGAATTATTAAATGGAATCAGGAAGGCAGACAAAGAATGTGATTCTCTGTTTTAGACTTATTTAAAATGAATGAGCCTGCCAGTTTCCATTTCGGTAACAATATTTTATATGGATAAGCTTTGCAAGTTGATCCTGCCCACATGGGGGATCTTGGCTGAGGTGTCACTTGGATTCAGAAAGCGGGGGAAGAATGCCCAGGGGTCAGATTTGTAAAGAAAAGAGGAGGCAGGTGAACCTTCTTGTCTCTCCTCCTCTGTACTCCCTCTCAATCTCTTTCTAAGCTTGTTTTTTCTCTCCCTTTACAAAGGCCTCTGGTCCCAGGTAATGGCTGTCAGAGGCAACTAAGACCAGGTCTACACTGGGGGAGAAAATTGATGTAAGATATGCAATTCCAGCTACAACTATTGTGTAGCCTGAGTTGATGTACCTCACATTGATTTTCTGGGGCAGCGGGAGGTCAATGGGAGGAATGTGTTGATGGGAGAAATGCTTGTGTCGACTTCCCTGATCAGTTCTGGGCACCACCTTTCAAGAAAGATGTGCAGAAATTGGAAAAGGTCCAGAGAAGAACAACAAAAATGATTAAAGGTCTAGAAAATGAAGGAAGACTGAAAGAATTGGGCTTGTTTAGATTAGAAAAGAGAAGACTGAGAAAGGATATGATAGCAGTTTTCAAGTATCTAAAAGGGTGTTACAAGGGGGAGGGAGAAAAATTGTTCTCCTTCACCTCTGATGAGAGGACAAGAAGCAATGGGCTTAAATTGCCACAAGGGAGGTTTAGGTTGGACATTAGGAAAAACTTCCTAACTGTCAGGGTGGTTAAACACTGGAATAAATTGCCTAGGAAGGTTGTGGAATCTCCATCACTGGAGATATTTAAGAGCATGTTGGATAGACATCTATCAGGGATGATCTGGACAGTGCTTGGTCCTGCCGCGAGGGCAGGGGACTGGACTCGATGACCTCTCGAGTTCCCTTCCAGTTCTATGATTCTATGAGTACCATGGTCAATGAGGGCACTCTCAGCATTCGATTTATCGGATCTTTCTAGACCTGCTAATCTGAACTCCAGAAGATCGATCACCACAGAGACAGTTTCCATAGCAAGGAAGAGAAGCCCTAAGATGGGAGCCTTTCCCCCCATCCCCAGGATAAGGGTTCTGTTCCAACTTGGGACATTAGTGATGGAACAGATGTTTCCATGGGATGGTTGCTCAGTTACATAAAAACAAGCTGATGTTCTCAGACCTTTTCCAAATGCCTGTTTCACCAACTCACCATCATATTAGGCATTAATTTCAGACTTGCCAAGGAGAGACTGAGACTTGCATGAACCTGGAGAATTAATTGCTCTCAAGCATTTCCACCAGCTCAGGGGTGAGATGAATGGGGAGGAAGCATAGAAAAGTAGAATAATCGGTAGCTTGTTCACATTCTATGAATATGTGACTCTAAGGGATCCTTCGCCTTGAAGTCAGAGGCACCAAACAATCTAATAGCTGGCAGTTAGAGCAAAATAGATTCAAATGGGAAACTAGGTGCACATTTTTCACTGTGGAGCTAAGGAGCAAGATGAGATTCCCAAAGCAAGAGGTTGATTTCCGCCCTTCAACTGAAGTCTTTAAATCAAGATCGGTTGTCTTTCTAAGACTCAGAGGGGTAGCTGTGTTAATCTGTAACTTAAAAAAAAACAACGGGTAGTCCTGTAGCACCTTAGAGACTAACAAAAATATATACAGTATTATGAGCTTTCATGGACAAAACCCACTTTCCTCTCTGCTCATCTGAGGAAGTGAGTTTTGCCCATGAAAGTTCCTGATACTATAGTCTCTAAAGTGCTACCGGGCTACTTGCTGTGTTTCTACGAGTTGTGCTTAAGATACATCACATGTAACTTAAGGCTCAACATTGGAATTATTGGGTGAAAATCTGTGACCTATGTTATTCAGGAGATTGGACTATAGTAGTGTTTCCCAAATGGTGCTCCAAAGAACCACGTGAACTCAGAACTCCCCCCCCCCCCCCCCCTTAAAGAGATAAAGAGACAGCTCTCGCTTTTTTTTTTTGCTCGACAAATTTTCCCGGCTGGTAAGGGTTCTACAAGAACTCCCCCTCCAACTTCTCCCCCCCTTTTTTTTGCTTGACCAATTTTCCTGGCTGGCGTTCCTCGAAATTCTGAAAGGGTTCCGTGGCCAAAAAAAAAAAAAACCACTGGACTATAGGATCACAAGGAGTACCTTCTGGCCTTTAAATCTAGGAATGGATGAATAATGTATCCTTTTAAGGCCACATTAGTGTAACTATAACTGGATGAAATGTTATGACATTTTGAGTAAACAATCCCCCCCTGCAGATTTCAATATTTTCCCCCTCCCAAAATCAATTTCACTGTTTTTGTTTCAGACTAGCCTTAATTATCATTTAAGTCACCACCCCCCCCTACCAGCACTGCTTGAACAGGGTCCTGGTGTGTACAACAGACCTCAAAACCTTCCTTTGCTATGCTGCCTTCAAAAATCTCAGCAATAGTTAACTGGCTGGTGTAGTGAGACCACTGCCTGTCATGCTGATCAATAGAGTCTCATGGTTTATTTGTACTGCTCCATCTGTGTGTACCTGTTGTCTCTTTCCTTATCCTTAGATTGTACACTCTTTGGGAGGCAAGAAGTGTCTTTTTCTTTTGTGTTTTTACAATAATGGAGTCCTAGTCCATGGCTCTGAAGTGCTATGATATTATTTTGACTAAGCCTTGGTCAACAGTAGGGATTTATTTCAATATAACCCCCCTTAGGTCGAATTTATAAGTGGACCATCCACACTACCAAGCCCGTTATTTTGAAATAATGGGCCACTTATTTCAAAATCTGTACTCCTCCTTTCCTTGAGGAATAATGCTTATTTCAAAAGAGTTACTTTGAAATAGTGGTAATGTGAACACTCCAGTGCTGCTATTTCAAAACAACCACTCCTCAGAGTCATTCATACTAATTACTCCCCAGTGCTTCCTGGGGTTCGAAGTCAAGGTAGCACATCCACATTAACGGAGCCTGCCTCGGACTAATTTTGAGGCTTCTCCGTAGTGGGGACACACTATTTCGATTTTGTTATTTCAGGAGTTATTCAATTGATTTTTGTTATTTCAAAATAGTTTCCTAATGTAGACATGCCCTAAAAGATCACAAAGCCCAGACCTATGTGTTACTCTTGAGTTACTCTCCCTACACAACTAGGAGTCTGGTGGTGCTTTAAGGACTAACATATTTATTAGGGCATAAGCTTTCATAAGATACAGCTCACTTCTTCAGATGTTCAAAGAGAAAAGAAAAGAAAAAAGGAAGGGATACAGAGAGGGATTGTGACATCAGCACTAACTAAATCAGAGTGGAACCTTCTTGCCTGCAACAGCGATGAGAAGGTGAGAGTACCTCTCATGCCTATATTTTGCGTCCTTTGTGGAGAAAGAAAACACCCCTCTCCCAAGCTTTCAAGGTCCTCTACCAGCACTAAATTCTCTCACACTTTTTTTTTCAATCACCTGTTTCCTAGCTTTCTTGGCTCATCTTGTGGGCGCTTGCCCAGTCCACGTCTAAATTATACACCAGCAGAAGCAATGCTTTCCTCTCAGCTAAGGCTCAAGAGGCACCACTTTTGGAAGAGGCTCTGCCTGTGTTGCAAAGGACAGGTCAGGAGCAGTGAGACAGATCTGCTCATCCTTGGCATCAGCCATAGACTAATTTGCCCAACGAACTTGCCTCCATGCATTCTGATTGCCTCTTCACCTTGTCACAGCAGGAACATGGGACTTGACAAACCATTGGCAATAATGTCTGCTACACTGCCCGCAGCAGTAGATGTTCCAGGAGAAGGCCCTTCTGCTTTACTTAATGCATTGAAGCATCAAATACTTAAACTATATTATGTCGGGAGTGGGACGTGGGCTCACTTCCAGCATAGAGGGGAAAGGGGAAGAACTAGACAAATACCTGCAGTGCTCACAATCTGGCTGCTATTTCCTTATTCATAGGTGCCTCTGACATTTTTTTTCATTCACATACATCAATAACAGAGAACTTACTTTTATTCATGGTACTTTTTTATCAAGAAAGGTTATGTCCAGGAATCACCCCTCCTTAACGGTGGTTATCTCTGCAGTGGACTATGATACCCATTTAGTACCAGCATCACTACACAAAAGTTCAGGACAGGGAAGGTGGAAGATGATGGAATCCAGTGGAAACCACATGCGGACAAAGCTGGAAACTGGCCAGCCAAAACAATAAGGCCTTGCCCTATCCTGAAAGTGCTACAGGATCTGCAATGCTCACAAGTGGTCAAGGTCTCAGCTTAACTGGTAGCAGATGGAATATATATGCCTTTTGTGATCACTTTCGGCCCAGTGTGCTTTGTTGGTGTGTGTAGTTACTTTAAATGTAAACCTGACGTTTTGGAAATGAAACCACATGATTAAAGATTTTCATTCTGGTTTCCGTGAAAGAAATCTGCCTTCAGTGGGGGAAAAAAATACATAGATCAAACTAACAAACAACTTGCAGTCTGGAGCTGTCCGGTGCTGACAGATTCACAGTCAATGCTCTTGCAAGCGCATAGCCGCTGCCTCTTGTGGCTTTCTACACGTAACTAATAGAAGAGAAAGGAAGCAGAAAAGGTGAAAGCACCATCTTCCTTATTGAATGTTTTGTATCTGATGAGAGGTCTCCACCTTCACCACATTTTTAATGCAATTCTTCAAAGGGTTTGAAAACCAGGACCATTTGGCCTGCAAACGTCATGAATATGTATGGGGAATCTAATAATAAAACCAGACTGACACACAACCCCACCCGCAGTGACCTGATTCAGGATGAAGGGTCAGTACTTTGCAGTGTCAATTTCAATTCCCCATGTTTTTGTGGACCAAGAGAGGTCTCCTGCAAATTGAATACAATCAGTGATTATCTGTTTATCTTTTCCTCCTCCCTCTTCTCTTTTGAGAGCTGCAATGAAATCAACTGTGATTTCCCCTTCCCCCCAAACAAACCTTATGTTAAAGAAATTAGAATGCATTGTGGATAAAGGAAGGTCACCTAGGTCTTGGCTCTGTTTTCTTCATTAGTATCAAATCAACAGCTAGCGATTGTTACTTCCACTTTCAGTGCTGGAGCAGTCAGAACAGCTTACAGATGCCATATGAGGAAGCCAGTGATGCATATAATATGCTACGGAAAAATAAATAGCTAAGCAAGAGCTGGTTCTTCCTTAGTTCAGTATTGTTGTTTAATAGCGACCCTATGCAGCCCATTGAGTTAATTATTGTATTAACTCTAGACACAATCTTCCTGGACTGAACAAGGGGAATATCATATTATTAAATAATACATTTCATTGAGGTTCCCATATGTAAGCATGGGAACTGACTTATACTAGCCAGTCTGCAAGCCACTTAATGGGTCAAATTCTGCCTTGTATGAGTGCACAGCTCCCATTGAGGCCAGTGGGAGCTCCTGCATGTATTCAGAATATGACCCTACTTTATCATAGAATCATAGAATCATAGAGCTGGAAGAGACCCAAGGAGGTCATCAAATCCAGCCCCCTGCCCAAGGCAGGACCAATCCCAACTAAATCAACCCAGCCAGGGCTTTGTCAAGCCGAGACTTAAAAACCTCTAGGGATGGAGATTCCACCACCTCCCTAGGCAACCCATGCCAGTGCTTCGCCACCCTCCTAGGAAATAGTTTTTCCTAATATCCAACCTAGACCTCTCTCACTGTAACTTGAGACCATTGCTCCTCATTCTGCCATCCATCACTACTGTGAACAGCCTCTCTCCATCCTCTTTGGAAAATCCCTTCAGGAAGTTGAAGGCTGCTATCAAATCCCCCCTAACTCTTCTCTTCTGCAGACTAAACAAACTCAAATCCTTCAGCCTCTCCTCATAGGTCATGCGCTCCAGCCCCCTAATAATTTTGGTCGCCCTCCGCTGGACCCTCTCCACTGCGTCCACATCCTTTCTATAGTGGGGGGCCCAGAACTGGACACAATATTCTAGATGTGTCCTCACCAGAGCTGAATAAAGGGGAATAATCACTTCTCTGGATCTGCTGTCAATGCTCCTCATAATACACCCCAATATGCCATTAGTCTTCTTGGCTACAAGGGCACACTGTTGACTCATATCTAGCTTCTCATCCACGGTAATCCGCAGGTCCTTTTCTGCAGAACTGCTACTTAGCCATTTGGTCCCCAGCCTTTAACAATGCTTGGGATTCTTCCGTCCCACGTGCAGGACTCTATACTTGTCCTTGTTGAATCTCATCAGATTTCTTTTGGCCCAATCCTCTAATTTGTCCAGGTCACACTGGACCCTATCCCTGCCCCCCAGTGTATCTACCTCTCCCCATAGCTTAGTGTCATCTGCAAACTTGCTAAGGGTGCAATCCATCCCCTCATCCAGGTCATTAATAAAGACGTTGAACAAAACCAGATCCTTGGGGCACTCCGCTAGAAACCGACTGCCAACCTGACATCGAGCCATTGATCACTGCCCATTTGGCCTGACAGTCTAGCCAGCTTTCTATCCATCATACAGTCCATTTATCCAATCCATATTCCCTTAACTTACTGGCAAGAATATTGTGGGAGACCATATCAAAAGCTTTGCTAAAGTCAAGGTATATTACATCCACTGACTTTCCCATATCTACAGAGCCAGTTACCTCATCATAGAAGCTAATCAGATTGGTCAGGCATGACTTGCCCTTCGTGAATCCATGTTGACTATTCCTGATCACTTTCCCCTCTTCCAAGTGCTTCAAAATGGATTCCTTGAAGATCCCCTCCATGATTTTTCCGGGGACTGAGGTAAGGCTGACTGGTCTGTAGTTCCCTGGATTGTCCTTCTTCCCTTTTTTAAAGATAGGCACTACATTTGCCTTTTTCCAGTCATCCGGGATCTCTTCCGATCTCCACAAGTTTTCAAGGATAATAGCCAAAGGCTCCGCAATGACACTTGCCAACTCCCTCAGTACCCTCGGATGCATTAAATCCGGGCCCATGGATTTTTGTATGTTTAGCTTTTCTAAATAGTTCCTAACTTGTTCTTTCCCCTCCAAGGGCTGTCCACCTCCTTCCCATACTGTGTTGCTTAGTGCATTTGTCTGGGAGCTGACCTTGGCCATGGAGACAGAGGCAAAGAAAGCATTGAGTACTTCTGCTTTTCCCACATCATCTGTCACTAGGTTACCTCCCTCATCCAATAAGGGCCTCACACCCTCTCAGATCACCCTCTTATTGCTAACATGTCTGTAGAAACCTTTCTTGTTATCCTTCACATCCCTTGCTAGCTGCGATTCCAATTGTGCTTTCCCCTTCCTGATAACTCCCCTGCATTCTCGAGCAATATATTTATACTCCTCCCTAGTCATCTGTCCAAGTTTCCACTTCTTGTAAGTTTCCTTTTTGTGTTTAAGCTCACCAAGGATGTCCCCAGTAAGCCAATCTGGTCGCATAACGTATTCGCTTTTCTTGCTGTGCATCAAGATGGTTTCTTCCTGTGCCTTCAATAAGGCTTCTTTAAAATACCGCCAGCTCTCCTGGACTCCTTTCCCTTTCATGTAAGCACCCCAGGGAATCCTATCCATCAGTTCTCTGAGGGAGTCAAAGTCTGCTCTTCTGAAGTCCAGGGTGTGTATTTTGCTACTGTCCTTTCTTCCTTTGTTCAGGATCCTGAAATCTACCATCTCGTGATCACTGCTTCCCAGGTTGTCACCCACCTCTACTTCCCCTACTAGTTCCTCCCTGTTCGTGAGCAGCAGGTCAAGCTGCGCATGGCCCCTGGTCGGTTCCTTCAGCACTTGTACCAAGAAGTTGTCCCCAACATTCTCCAGAAATTTCCTGGATTTTCTGTGTACCGCTGTATTGGTCTCCCAACAGATGTCAGGGTGATTAAAGTCGCCCATGAGAACCAGGGCCTGCGATCTGGAAGCTTCTCTCAGTTGTCCAAAGAAAGCCTCATCTACCTCATCCATCTGATCCGGTGGTCTATAGCAGACCCCAACCACAACATCACCCCTGTGGCTTCCACATCTAAACTTAACCTATAGTCTCTCAGCAGTCTGAGCAATCGTACCGCTCTCTTACATACAATGCAACTCCGCCTCCTTTTTTCCCCTGACTGTTCTTCCTGAACAGTTTATACCTTTCCATGACAGTGCTCCAGTCATGTGAGTCATCCCACCAAGTCTCCGTTATTCCAATCAAATCATAGGTCTTCGACTGGGCTAGGGCTTTTAATTCTTCCTGTTTGTTTCCCAGGCTTCTCGCATTTGTGTACAAACACCTTAGTTAACCAGTTGATTGCCCTACCTTCTCCATCCGAATCAGGGGTCCTCTGTTGCTCATTTCTCCTTGTGATTCTTCCCCATGTCCAACTTCCTCACTTACCTCAGGCCTTTGGTCACCATCCCGCAACGAACCTAGTTTAAAGCCCTCCTCACTAGGTTTGCAAGCCTGCCCGCGAAGATGCTCTTTCCTCTCTTGGTTAGGTGGATCCCATCTCTTCCTAACAATCCTTGTGCCTGGAACAGAGTCCCATGGTCGAAGAAACCAAAGCCCTCTCTCCAACACCACCTGCGTAGCCATGCATTTACTTCCTCAATTCGACGATACCTACCCGGACCTTTTCCTTCAACCGGAAGAATGGACGAGAACACCATTTGCGCTTCAAATTCCTTGATCCTTCTTCCCAGCACTACATAATCTGCTGTGATTTGCTCAAGGTCATTCTTGGCCGTATTGTTAGTTCCTACATGGAGAAGCAGGAAGGGGTAGCGATCTGAAGGTTTAATCACTTTCAGAAGACTCTCGGTCACATCCTGAATGCGAGCTCTCGGTAAGCAGCACACTTCTCGAGATTGCAGGTCTGGACGGCAGATGGATGACTCAGTCCCTCTTAGGAGGGAGTCCCCAACCACCACCACCCGTCTTCTTCTTTTGGGGGTGGTGGTCGTGGAACCCCCATCCCTAGGACTATGCATCCCATGCCTTCTGGTAGATGGTGTTCCCTTCTGATTTCTTCCCGAGAGGTCCCTGCCAAATCATTCTCCACCGCAGGGCCTGTGGAGAGAGCCTGAAAGTGGTTACTTACCTCTACTGGAATTGGGGGTACCTGAATTGGCCTTCTTCTCCTTCTAGAGGTTACATGCTGTCAGTTCTCTTCCTTATCCTGTACTGCCCTGACTGGCTCTTCAGCCTGCTGTGCCTGCAGGATTAACGCTGCCTTCTGTCGAGGAAGTCTTCATCCTCTCTGATAGAACATAGGGTTGATACTTGGCCCTCAAGTCCTCTAATTTTTTCTTCCAAAATGGTGACCAGCTTTCACTTAGTGCAGATGAAATCCCTTCTGTCTTCTGGGAGGAAGACAAACATGGCACATGCTGTGCAGGTAACAACAGCAGACCTATCACCATCCATACCTGGTTCCCTTCTGAGAGATTCCTCAGTTGTTATTAAATGCGTCCTTGAAGGGCAGGAGTGTAGTGAAAAGATTTTAAAGAATGATGAGTGTATCTCACCCCTTTCCCACTCCCCTTCCCAACTCCCTCTCCAAACTCCCTGTTAACAGCCCCTGTTCACAAGCTCCCTGGTCACTGACTCACTCCTTTATAAAACCCTGGACTGCCTGATAGCCCCGCCCCCTGATTAAGGCTCAACCAATGAGCAGAGACTTCTAGATTTCAAACCCTGATTAGAAGCTCACAGCTTCCCCCTGCCAGCCACAGCACTCACTCCATGAGGCAGGGGAGGGGGAAGGGAATGTGTTATATCCATCTATTAATCTGTCAGTTTATCTTTCTAAATGCTTTTAAAGTGGCCATCAACCTGATACTTTAACATTTATTTAGACTGTAAGCCCCATGGACAGTGACAATGTTTTGGTTCCGTATTTGGGAAGCAACTGTCTAGGAAGGAGTACAGCAGAAAGGGATCTAGGGGTTATAGTGGACCACAAGCTAAATATGAGTCAACGGTGTGACACTGTTGCAAAAAAAGCAAACATGATTCTAGGATGCATGAACAGGTGTGTTGTGAGGAAGACACGAGAAGTCATTCTTCCGCTCTCCTCTGCGCTGATTAGGCCTCAGTTGGAGTATTGTGTCCAGTTCTGGGCACCACATTTCAAGAAAGATGTGGAGAAATTGGAGAAGGTCCAGAGAAGAGCAACAAGAATGATTAAAGGTCTAGAGAACATGACCTATGAAGGAAGACTGAAAGAATTGGGCTTGTTTAGTTTGGAAAAGAGACAATTGAGAGGGGACATTATAGCGGTTTTCAGGTATCTCAAAGGGTGTCACAAGGAGGAGGGAGAAAACTTGTTCTTCCTGTCCTCTGAGGATAGAACAAGAAGCAATGGGCTTAAACTGCAGCAAGGGGAGGTTTAGGTTGGACATTAGGAAAAAGTTCCTAACTGTCAGGGTGGTTAAACACTGGAATAAATTGCCTAGGGAGGTTGTGGAATCTCCATCTCTGGAGATATTTAAGAGCAGGTTAGATAAATGTCTATCAGGGATGGTCTAGACAGTACTGGGTCCTGCCATGAGGGCAGGGACTGGACTCGATGACCTCTCGAGGTCCCTTCCAGTCCTAGTATTCTATGATTCTATGATTTGTACATCATCGAAAAAATGGAGTTCATGACTGGGGCTCCTATGTGCTCTGGTAATAATAATAATTAATTAATAGATGTTTTCTATGGTCTTGCTAATCATAGGATATTTATTCCACAGAGGAACATGGTAGCTTCAGATGCACAGACTTTCTCCAGCACTTTTCTCTCTTTGCTTTGGTTTTCAGTGCTTTTAATACTCCAAAGCAGAAAGAGTGAAAAGTGCGCAGGGTTGCACCAGGAGCATTGCTCTGAAAGTGACAATGACAAGGTTAAAATGATTAGCAAGTCCTTACTCAGCCAAACACTCAGTGAGTCCCAATGGAGTGTGGGCTGCACAAGGCCAAGATTCAATGCCATATTATTAATAATGCTTTAGATCAGGGCTACTCAACACATGGCCCGCGGGCCACATGCGGCCCACAGCCCCTTTGTTTGCGCCCCCGCAATGCAGTTTGGGTTCGCATGGCCCGCAGGTGGGAGCCAAAACAAAAAAGGAGTCAATAGAATGGTCTTCTGTTGCTACGCGTTTTAGTAGTTAAATTCCTGGACTGTCATTGCTCATTAAAAGTGCTGACATATGGGTGGAAATCGGGTAAATGTTGCATTTTATTAATATCATCAGAACTGACTTAAATGGGGCCTGTGTGTTGTGTAGTCTTGCCTTAATCTTTGTATTTATTCCCGTCAGTGTGAAAGAGCCTATTTGCATATATTTGCATATATATGCCTGTATACGGAACCACACTTAAGTTGCGGCCCTCGGTATGTGCTGTGGGTATCATTGTGGCCCCCAGGGCTTCCAAAGTTGAGTAGCCCTGCTTTAGATGATCAAACCAGGAGGAACTTAAAAAATGAATTCAGTGCCCACCATTTCCTTTTGTTTATCACAGACTGGTTAGTGAGCCATTATTTTTATTATGTTTCATCATCTCATTCGATCCCTCTTTCTGGGTTTTCTATTTCCAGAGCTCACAGGTTCCAGCTTCCAGTTCATGAGTGGAATAATGAAATAATTTAAAAAATAATTTCTGGTCACTTTTTGATTTGTCTACTCAATCTGTATTATTTTATTTAAATGTGGAGCCTGTATTAATAACATTCTTTCCTTCTCAATCAAGGTTGGGTGTTTTTCTGAAAGATCCACTCCTGTTCAAAAAGGAATTATTTCAGGGAAATTCAGTGGTCTGCATTCTAGAGGAGGTCAGACAAGATGAACACAGTGGTCTTGGAATCTCTGAATCTTCTATTATAGAAGTCTAACATATCTACAGTCAGTCTTATATTGGCATGGCATATATTCCACTCAGAGCTTCAATGTTCAGTATGGTTTTATTAGTCCTTTTACTGAGGTAGTGCATAGAACAGTGGTGGACCAAAGGGCCTCCGCAGGCCCGGATCTAGTCCAACAAGCAGGTTGATCCGACTCGCGGAGGCCCTGCAAGTGGCATGGGTGCCTAGTGGGAAGGGGGGGCAAAGGGGATCCCCCACCCCCAGACCAATCATAGCCTGGGAATGGGGAAACCCAGAAGCATCATGGCCCCGCCCCTCCCAGTTTAGGCCTTGTCCCTTCCGGGACGGCCTGGGGCCACTTCAAAAATTTTTGAAGTGGCCCCCAGCCAAAAATTATTGCCCACCCCCGGCCTAGAATCTCTAGACCGGAACCTCAACCCTCTTACTTTAAGCATTGAACACACCTATAATAGCTTACAATCTGGGCATACCCTGCTCCCTCCCTGCACAGATGTATTAATAATATAGAGAGAATGGGGAAATTCCACTGGAACAAGGATTCACACCACAGAGTCTCAGGTTAGTATATGACATTATTTTCAAAATGTATTTAAATAGAAACTTAGAAAACCTCTCCACTTTGGAATGCAACATAACTCACCTTGGTCGCTCTGATGCATCCTTGAGTGAAAGTAGTAAATCAAGAACCATCCAGCAGATTTTGCAAGGACTATAAACAGTTGTTTAAAGGTTAAGTTACTCTTATCTAGCTGCCAAATGACCTCCACAAATCTAACTTATTGGGGGCAGTCTGTACATGCATTTATTTGTGGATCATTTTTTATTCCCTTTGTAGATCACCTTCAAGGGAAGTTACATTTTGGGTCTGCCCCTTAATAAGGGTGAGGATTTATTTGTATTGCATCTAAAAATGTGCTAGCTGCTTCTGCTCTATTTTCTCGGCTTACGTGGGAGAGTTACCATTGGAGAGATTGTGGTTTGAACTTTAACTTGATTTCCTATGTGGAATAAGATAAATCTTAATTGCTGGCTGGTGAACTGCAAAGTTGCTGTCAGTTTAATAGGCCTGTTACTGTACATGACACGTGCCAGCCACTAAATAATACATGGTGGAAAGTGACTGCTGTCCCAGGGAGACAAATGCTGCTAACCTGAAGGACAATGACAGATGCATCAGATGTGGGTTGGGGAATGCACTTAGGAGACCGCAGGGCTCAAGGTCTCTGGAACCATTCTGATATGGCCCTTCACATCAAAGTCAGAGAACAAAGGGCAATCCATGTGGCCTGCCAGGCCTTCTGCTCCCACCTGAGGGTTCACTGTGTCTTCGTCAGCATGTATAATACAACGGTGATGTTCAATATCAACAAGCAGGGAGAGCGAAGGGGTACATGCTCCTCTCCCCTACACTGAGAAGTTCTCATGTTATGGGACTTTTGTATAGAACATTCAATACACCTGCAGGCCTCATGCTTATTGGGAAAAGAGAACGAGCTGGCAGATGATCCTCAGCAGGTCCTTCAACAACTGCATGTTGTTACTTCACCCAGACATTGTGTCATCAATTTTCCACAGGTGGGGTCATCCCCAAATGGATCTCTTCACCACAGCTCACAACAGTGTTATCAGTTCTGCTTGTTCCAGAACCACAGTCTGGGATCTAGTGCGGACACATTCAGCTTTCATTGAGGGGACTCCCTCCTTTATGAATTTCCTCCTATCCCACTGATAGACAAGATAATCATCAAGATCAGGTGCTACTAGGCCCAAGTTATTCTCTTAACCCCAGCATGTGCCTCCAGCATTGGTAGACTTCCCTGCTGAAAACGTTGGTAGATAGTTTGGTCCTGCTCCCCCTAGTCCCAGACCTTCTTACATAAGACCATGGTCACCTGTGCTATCCAAACCTCGAGTTGCTCCATCTCACAGCATGGAAGCTCCATGGCTAAACCCACTAGAGAGTTTGTGCTCTAAACAGGTTAGGCAAATCCTGATAAGCAGTAGAAAACCAGCCACAAGGGCCTCTTATCTCAGCAAGTTGAAAAGATTCTCACTCTGGTTGACACAGCAGGGATTCGCACCTACGCATGCCCCAATACCAACCATTTTAGACTACCTGTTTCTTCTTAAACAACAAGGTCTGTTGGTATCCTCCAGTAAGGTCCATTTAGCTACAATATCTGCTTTCCATCCGGGGACACTTGGCTGCTCTGTGTTTACAAATCCCATGGTTGGCCAGTTTGTAAAGGGCCTTGAGAGATTCTGCCCTCAGGTTCAGCAACTGTTTCCTCCCTGGGATCTTAACCTGGTCCTGACCAGACTGACAGGACCACTGTTTGAGCCGCTGACCTCGTGTTCCCTACTCTACCTCTCATATAAGGTAGCCTTTCTGGTAGCAATTACCTCAGTCAGGAGGTTGTCTGAGCTTAGGGCGCTTATATCAGAACCACTCTATATGGTATTTTATAAGGACAATGTCTGACTTCAACCCCAACCCTGCTTTTCTCCCCTAGGTGGTCTCTGGATTCCATATAAACCAAGACCTATTCCTCCTGGTCTTTTACTCCAAACCCCACTCCAATGCCAGGGAACCGAGTCTCCATTCCTTAGGTGTTCGCAGGGCTTTAGCATTCTACATAGACAGAACTAAACCACTTAGGAAGTCTTCCCAACTATAGCAGCGGTGGATAGGATGAAAGGTCAGCCTGTATCATAAGAACATAAGAATGGCCATACTGGGTCAGACCAAAGGTCCATCTAGCCCAGTATCCTGTCTGCCGACAGTGGCCAGCACCAGGTATCCTAGAGAGGGTGGACCGAAGACAATGATCAAGCGATTTGTCTCCTGCCATCCCTCTCCAGCCTCTGACCAACAGAGGCCAAGGACACCATTTTATCCCCTGGCTAATAGCCTTTTATGGACCTAACCTCCATGAAATTATCTAGCTTCTCTTTAAACTCTATTATAGTCCTAGCCTTCACAGCCTCCTCTGGCAAGGAGTTCCACAGGCTGACTACACGCTGTGTGAAGAAGAACTTTCTTTTATTAGTTTTAAACCTGCTACCCATTAATTTCATTTGGTGTCTTCTAGTTCTTCTATTTAGGGAACTAATAAATAACTTTTCTTTATCGGCCCTCTCCACACCACTCATGATTTTATACACCTCTATCATATCCCCCCTCAGTCTCCTCTTTTCTAAACTGAAAAGTCCCAGTCGCTTTAACCTCTCCTCATATGGGACCCGTTCCAAACCCCTAATCATTTTAGTATGTTTAGTATGTTTTAAGACTCACAGAGGATCTTATCAGGGATAGTTTCCTGTATCCGAGATCGCTAATAATTCCCCCCGCCTGTCACAGTTCATTCCACCAGGGTCCAGACCTCATCTTTGGCATTTCTGGCCCACATTCCTATGCAGGAGTTCTGCAGAGTGGCAGCCTGGTCTTCCATTCATGCCATCACTGCACATTACGCAATTAATACTCATGCTAGGAACAATGCGTCCTTTGGATAGGCAGTGCTCCAATCAGAGCAGGATTCTGACCCCATCTCCTAACGAGGGCTTGCGTCTCAACTGATTGGAATGCACATGAACAAGCACTCAAGGAAGAAAAAATGGTTACGTACCTTCTCATAACTGTTGTTCTTCAAGATGTACTGTGGATGTCCATTCCAAAACCACTCTCCTTTCCCTCTGTCGGAGTAGCTGGCAATAAGGAACTGAGGAGGCGGTGGGTTGGCTGGGTTCTTGAGCGCCATGAAGGTACCACTCTGGGGGCGCCCAGGCTGACCCAACACCTAGCTGTTAGGGGAAAAGTTGTCTGGCTACTGTGCATGCATGTACACACTCCTGATTGGAAGGGACATGGACAACACATCTCAAAGAACATCAGTTATGAGGAGGTACGTAACTGTTTTTTATGCCAAAGGATCGAGGCTTAGCCTACTGAGATTATGTTATGCACAACATGACAACTATGAGGCATGGCGCTCTGTCCCCATCTAGTGGTGGCAGGTGACATAGAGCTTGATGAACTGCTACATCCTTGGATAATAGAGTGGGGTCTTTTAGCTCAGGGAAGAGAGACTCACGTTTTAAGATCCAGAGATCTCCTGTTCAATCCCTGTTGTCAACAATCTGCCAAGAGACATGGCATTTCAAGTGCCCAGCTATTTAGACTGTGTTACATGGGTAAAAGATACACTGTGTCTGCCTATTGTAGGGTTGTATACTGCAACCCATCATCATGGTATCTGAGCTTCAGCCAAGTCCCTAGCAGACTCCCTGGAGTCTTGGGCTCTTCCCCGTTTTCAGGACATAGAGTAGTCTTACTTTGCTTGATTAGCTGATTTGTGTGAATCTTGCATGCAAAGTGTGAGATCTTCAGCGGCTGCAAATAGGTGTCGCTCCCAAGGCACTAGCTCATTACCTTCTCTCCCCACAATCCAGTTCAAAAAGTTCAGGAATATGTTGGTGGTTTTGTTTTGCTTTTTTAGACTTTGATAGGCTGACAGAGAGATTTTCTGTAAATCGCCCCCATGCCTTACTTTTCTAAATAGTTTTTATTGAGTTACTATAGTGAAGTGTAATACACCCAGGTCGTTATGTGAAAAGTATCAACCATAATCACAACACATAAAACAGATGTAATGGGAGGTTGTTCAAGTTACCATAGAACTCCTCTGGTAAATGGGGGTAATCATTTATACTTCAACAAATGTCTGCTTAACTGAGCTGCCATCAAAAGGCAATAAGACATCGTGCATGTTTAACATCTTCACTGTAAATAAAGGAACATGTTGTTTTGAAAACGTCTTTCTTGTCTCTTCGTGAATTTTAATGTGACTCAAAAGAGCAAGGGTTATATATGCTGCATAAATACGGACCTGTTCTCCCCCCTCTAGAGGAAAAAGAGGTGTGTAGTCTCTAGTTGTGTAAAGCATGGGGCATAGAATCAAGGCATAAAAACAGAGTAGTCATGGGACTGGGTTTAGAAGAACATTTGCACAAAAGAGGGACATTAAAAATAAAAGGTCAGATTTTCACCTGGTGTAAATTAGTGTACAGTGACCAGATATCCTAATATTATTGGGACTGTCCTGATATTAGGAGCATTGTCTTATATATACAACTATATACCTCTGATCCGCAAAAAAATGTCCTGAATTTTCTCACATGCTACATAGTCACCCAAGGTGTGTCACCACACGGAGTTACACCAGCTGCAGATCTGACTCAGAGTCCATTCTTACTAAACATGTCACTTACCCAGAGATGGTCCTTTGGTGGCATGTTTGAGGTATCAGGCAGGAAAGAGGGCAATAGTAATTACAGGTTGGACCTCCCTGGTACAGCACCCTCAGGAGATGACCGGTCTCAAATGAGGGATTTTGCTGGATCAGGGGAGGTCATTTCTGGTCCCTCTGGCACTGCCCTCCCCCAACCCAGCTCCACTCCTGGCCTAGCCACCGGCCTCTCATCCAGCTCTTCCCCCTGCCACCAGCCCTGCTGCCTTGCTGGCCCTGCTGGGCTCTCAGCCCCAACAGCCTTGCTATGGCAACCGATGGCCCCAGTGCTGTGCCTCCCGGTCATGCAGTCCAGTAGACTGCTACCCTGCTGGAACTGCTGGTGCTCTGGCCGCCGTGCCACTGGCCCACCCAGACTTCCGTGGCAGGGTTTCTGACCAACAGCCCCTTTAAGCCAGCCTGGCTGGGCTCCCGGACCCTGCAGGGCTCCTGCCTCTGGTGCTCCACTGGGACTCTCTGGTCCAGGAACATCTGTGGTTCTACCAGACCCCAGCTGTTGCCACACCAGAGTGTCCTGGTTTAGAAAAGTTCAACCTGTAGAAAGTAGAAGGAATTTCAAATTGCTTACTTAGAGGCCAAAAAATGGTAGTATGTCTCAGGTGGAAAGATAAGAGCAATGTACTGACGATGAGGCCAAAGTCAAGGAGCTGAAACTGGTTGATTGCAGTGACAGAGAAATGGAAAAACAGAGAAATTGAGAGAAGGGGAGAAGATTGGTTTTGTTACAAGCTTAGGACAGAAAGAAAGAATATAATCTGCTTGAATATCTTGTGGGCTGAATTTGGTATCTCAAAGACAGGAGAATTGTGGCTGTGCAATCAACTCAATTGCTCATAGAGCCTGATTAACATGAAGAGCTGAAAGAGTTTATAAACAGTGGTTACAACTGTAGACACTGAATCTCTACTTGCTCCCTCTGGGTCTCCTCCAGTACCAGAGAATGATGCATATGTGAGACAGAAGATGGGAATAGACTCCTTGTTGACTATTTACATTTGTTTAGAAAGGATGGAAGCCCCTAGATAATCCCTAAAGGCATGTCGACACTAGGAAGTTATTTCAAAATACCTTATCATATATATAGTAGCCCAATGTCTGTGACTCTGTAACGCTGAAATGCTGGCTGTTCCCTCTGTGCAGCGCTGTTGCCTCCCTGGCTGTTTCCTCTAGGTGGTGCTGTTGCCTGAATCACGTCCTTTGTCTCCAGCCATGGCGCTCGGCTGACTTCTGCGCCACTCAGCCGGGCTGCCGTGGGGGAGCAAGCGGTGCAAGTGGCCGTTTGGGTGCCACGGTCCCCATGCAGCACAGGGGTGCTGCATGGGGAGCGTGGGGCCCAAACGGCCACTTGCACCGCTTGCTCCCCCGTGGTGGCCCAGTTGAGAGGTGCAGAAGTCAGCCGAGTGCCACGGCGGGAGGGGAAGGGGGGTGGGGCGGTGATGTACACGAAGCCAGGGGGCAGGGTCTGGCCATGTACGTCACTGCCCCGCTTCCCTTCGCACCCCCCTTCGCCTCCCACCGTGGTGCTCAGCTGACTTCTGCACCACTCAGCCGGGCCGCCACGGGGGAGCCCAAACGACCGCTTGCTCCGCTTGCTCCTCCGCGGCGGCCCAACTGAGCGGCGCAGAAGTCAGCTGAGCACCACGGCGGGAGGCGAAGGGGAGCAGGGCGGTGACGTGAGGCGTGACAGCGGCTCCAGGCCCCGCTCCCTGGCCGTGAATGTCACCGCCCCGCCTCCCGCAGTGGGGCTCGGCTGACTTCTGAACCACTCAGCCGGGCTGCCGTGTGGGAGCAAGTGGCGCAAGCGACCATGCAGCGCGGGGAGCGCGGTGCCCAAACGGCCGTTTGGGCTCTGCTTTCCCCCGAGTGAGAGGCAGGAGGGGGAGGAGAAGAGAAAGAGAGAGACAGAGAGAGAGGCAGGAGGCAGAGGAGAGCTGAGAGAGAGAGAGTGGGAGGCAGGAGGAGGAGAAGAGAGAGCGAGAGAGCGAGAGAGAGCGAGAGAGAGCGGAGGCTCAGGAGAGAAGACCAACCTGGAGGAGAGACATGAAAATCCTGTCTTATGACGGGCTAATTGCCTAGTTTTGAAATAATAACTCCCAAAATAATTATTTCAAAATAGCGTGTTCCCATTACGGGGAAGCCTCGAAATTAGTCCGAGGCAGGCTTTGTTAATGTGGACATGCTACCTTGACTTAGAGCCCCAGGAAGCACTGGGGAGTACTTAGTTCAAATTGCTCCTGGGAGTAGTTATTTCATAATAGTGGCACTGGAGAGTCCACACTACCACTATTTCAAGATAACTATTTCGAAATTAGCATTATTCCTCTTGGAAAGCAGGAGTTGTTATTTCGAAGTAACCAACCCATTATTTTGAAATAATAGGCTTGGTAGTGTGGACGTTCAGCTTGTTATTTCGAAATAACTCCTAAGAGTTTTCACTTTACTGCAACCCATTTGGGTGAAACTGCTGCTACAAGCAGAATATCAGACCTGATGGGCCCATGGTCTGGGAAGGCAACTCTTCTGTTCCTGCATTTATTCATTAATTCAGACCAATGGTGTGTAGAGTGAATTTGTCCAATGGGGACATATTTAATTTCATAAAAGCTTGAAAGGGGCTGTTTATTGTCCTCTTTCTCCAACACAGTTGGTACTAATTGGTACCCATGGGACTCGCACCATAGAGGTCAAGGACTAAATGGGTGATGAAGACTGAGTTCCTCCCGAGAAGGATCCTCCACAACAGGTTCAGACACATTGACTGGGCAGGTGTGGGGAAATTTATATTGTCATTGCTCATGAGGGATTTACTGTGCACATAAGGTATCTGGGTCAAATCTTTGGAGATTGTAAATATGCAGCTCCACAGAATCCCTTGCAGCTATGCTGATTTACACTTTAGGGTCATAAGCCAGAAGCCTCCAAGACGTTCAAACTGGCACCATTCATCAACACTTAGAGTTGAAAATATCCCCTTTTCAAAGTTTCACCACTGTTCTTCTCCAGATGCTTCATTCAATCAAATTTCATCCACCAGGATTAACCTGCTACTGTCAAATTCTGACAATCACCCAAGTCATCTCTGCTGCTAAAAAGTTAATTAAACACATCAGTCAAAATAGTCATGGTCCCACGATTATCAGCCACTTGATATAATTATGAGACAAGTACCACACAGAATTCCACATACCACCCAAGTGAAGTGTTGTAAGAACTCAGGGAACAATCTGAGCCAGAGTAAATTGAGGTAAGTAAACTGAAACCTTTTGGTTTCAGTGGAAGCTGTTACAATAGCTGAGGATCGGGCCAGTAGATTTGAAGACCCAGGTCTCCGTAGGGAACTGTGTGACCTAGCAACAGTCTGGAAAGAACCAGCTGAGGTGAGTTGTGTTTCTGTTTTAAGAATTGGCCATTTTTGTGTCTCTCCATGTTTCAGCTCTTGTGTGTTTAAGATTCATAGATTCCAAGGCCAGAAGGGAACATTGTCTGTCCCCCTGTATAACGCAGGCCAGATAATTTCCCCCAAATAATTCCTACAGTAGATCTTTAAGGAAACATCCCATCTTGATTTTAAAATAGGCAGTGACAGAATCCATCACGACCCTTGGCAAATTGTTCCAGTTGTTCTGGGCTTTAAGAAATAAAGTAGAAGTATATTACAACCTCCTTAACAGAGGCATCATGTTTTTTTATTTAACGTCTCTGTTTGCATGCTAACAGTGAAGATGGGATTTTAAAAAAGTGAGAAAAAACAGATAAAACAGATGCATAGGCAATATGGACAAATTTCCAATTCAGTGGAAAAGAAGAAGATTTTGCAATCTATATTCAGAGACTTAAGCCGTATTTTTATGAAAATGCTATAGAAGATACTGATAAAGGGCTCTTTCCCTAATTTTGGTGGGAAACAAATTTACTGTGCTTAAAAGCTTATGTTTTCCACAATAACCTGATGAGATGGAGTATATGAACATAACAGAGTTCTAAAAAAACAATTATGGGCTTGTCTATGCCGTGGGGACTGTAGCATCATAACTATGCCAGCATAACCCAACAGTGTGGATGCATCCTACCGTGGCAGAAGTGGATTTTCAGGAAAACCAGCTCCCTGAGAAATACCCCTACACTGGGGGTTAGGTCAACGTTGCTACAGTAGTTAGGGGTGTGGATTTTTCATGCTCCTGAGTGCTGTAACTAGAGTCAGCCTGAATTCTAAGTGTAGATAAGGCCTAAAAGCCTAGCACGGTTTTGGTAAAAACAGAATGGTATGTTACATTTATTAAACCACATAAAAAGCGAGAGAACCTCTGAGTTTTTGGCAAACCTGAAAATAGTCTGCTACTCATTCTTTTTGTAGGTTTCTGAATAAGATCCTCTGAGATCAATTTGCTCTTGAAGTAAAGCACCCTGCATTAACAGAGAGGGTGAACAAGAAGGAACTGCCACTAAACAGAACTGTAGAGACTGCTCTGAGGTTTGAATCCACAAAGAAATACATAACAAAATTTGAAAGTAAACTGGCCCCATCGTGTGAGGCCTGTGAAGATGGGTGTTGGCAGGGGGTGAAGAAGATGTCAGCACATTTCATGGAATCTAAACAAAATGGAGGGAGCCGTGTTTCTTCTCCTTAAGGACAACCTACCGCCAGGAATAATGTTTCTTTAATAAGCTGCCGTGCCAGAAATGTGGTAAGAGGAGACATGTCACCTGGGCTTGCCACAGCACACCAAAGGACAAGCTGAGCGAAGCTGTAAGTGTCTACAAGCAGGAGGCACAAAACTAGGCCTATGGCTGTGACTGAAAGAGTCAGGTTCAGAAGCAGGTTGAAAGCACGTGTGACATATTCCATTTCACAGAAACATATGGGCTATGTCTACACTGGCGGGTTATTGCGCAAGAGTGGTCGTTCTTCCGGAAAGCGTCCACACTGGCTACCCGCTCTTGCGCAAGAAGATTTACAGTACGGCATGGTAAGAGAGGGCTTCTTGCGCAAGAGCTACACTCTTTTTTAACAGGTGTAAGCCCTCTTGTGCAGGAGCTCTTGCTCAAGAGGGCAGTGTGGACGCTCGGCAGGGATTTCTTGCGTAGGAAAGCCCTATGGCTAAAACGGCCATCAGAGCTTTCTTGCTCAAGAGAGCGTCCACACTGCCACGGATGCTCTTGTGCAAAAGCACAGCTCGCACAGGGAAGTGTGGACGTTTTCTTGCGCAAGACTTCTTGCACAAGAACCCTTGCACAAGATGTTCTTGCGCAAGAAGCCGCCAGTGTAGACATAGCCATGGGGTGGAAAGTGGATGGACACGTCGTCCCTTCCATTATGTTAATGTAGAGGTAAATGATGGGATGTTGTAAATGGAAAATCGCTACCACCACAGAAATGTCTGCAATGATGTCTCAGAGGGTGTGACTGGGTGGACTCCCCATAATGGCCATGCAAGAGCTGAATTGGCCCAATCAGACAAGTCAGCTGCCAAGAGGGGAGACTTAAGATGGAGGGAATTAGAGGGAAACTCATCTGTGAGAGACAGGTGGGGCTTCCACAAAGGAGGCGGGCAACAGTGGCAGGGATATTCAAGGGAGATGTGTTTGGGGGCTATAGAAGACAATCTGTGGTTACTGCCTTGGAGGAGGGAGGTTGGGCCTGCAAACTCTGAGGAGAGGGGTGGAGCCAGAAAGTACAGAAGGCTCAGAGAAAGGCAGCAAGGTTCAGGAAGGGACAGACCTTGGTTGCTGATTAGAGCGTCCCTGAACCAGAGCACAGAGTAGAGGGTGCTCCTGGGTTCCCCAATCAGCAACTGAGGGAGCATTACCTGGGGCAATGAATGGGAAGATTGCCTGACACAACTGTTGAGAAGAGACTTTTTTGATACACCCCCAAATGATGTAGTGACCTGCCTTAAGGGCCGAGTCTCAAGGAGGAGGCTTCACTTCCTGGAATGAGAGAAGGGCCGCAGAGAGAGAGAGTGACAGCGTGCAACCACCAGAAGAGACATCCACCTGGCTGAGTTAGTCCCACGAACTGCCAACAGGTTGTGCTTTCCAGTGGGAAGTAGAGCTCTCTGGCACAGAGGGTGTACCAACAGTGTGAGGGGGCCTACTGGCCCCCCTGGCAAGGAGGGCTTCACAAGGGTCTATGGATACAATTGGCCCTGCCCCACAGCACCTGCAGGAGAGCTCAGGTGTAGAGAGGTGTCACAGGGTGATCATTCACCGCCCCAGTGCCTCCTGCTGGTCACTGGGGGAATCAACTCTCCTGCCTCAAAGTGCCATCTGCTGGGCTGTGTCTCAGCCTCTGTTACAGGTCGCCTGCTGGTTCAGCCCTGTGTCCCTTCCTGCCCACGGTGCCCTTTCCTCCTAGTACTGCCCTGTGTCAGTGCCCCTGCACTTTGGCGTCCTCCCCTCCTAGGGATCCCCCAATTCTCCAATACCCGCCTTGTCTCAGTGACCCACTGCCAGTCATCAGCAGTCTGAAATGGCTACTCATCACTGGAAAGGGGGTGGACTTGCTGCCTTCTGCTGGCCTGGCTGCCCCCTGCAGCCCTAGTAGCCTCAGGCTTTGAGAGCAAGGCCTCAGCCTGGGAGTTTGCCTGGCCAGAGCTCCCCAGCTCTGCCTGCCTTTCCCCAGCCCTGCTCTGTCTCAAGAAGCCTCTAGCTCCCCAGGCAGCCAGGTCCCTCCTGCTCCCCAGCTGAAGCAAGAATGTTCTCCCTCAGGAGTCCTTATATATACAGCCCTCAGCTGGGCCCTAATTGGCTGCTATCTGCCATAGCTGCTTGCTCCAGAGCTCCACCCCTCTCCCAGGGCTGGATTTAACCCATCTTAGGCCAGTGCAGGGCTGACACCAAGTCACAAGAAGGTATTAAAAAGAGAAAGCCCAGACCAGTTTGGGGTTGGCCAGAAAGAAAAACAGAGCTCTGTTTATCTGTGGTGAGAGAAGCCTGGTTCCTAGTAGATGGTGACTTGATGAATAGTCATACGGGTGCACCATGGAGATAGAGTATAAGGTGGTCTTCCTGTCACTGGAACTTCTAAAGGTTTAGTGTGAATTGTAAGCGAGGGCAATGTCCACCTCCCATTAACATGCAGAAAGTGGCCATACAAGCTTTAATTTGGCTGGAGCAAGGTACACCATATGCCAGATAGAGTGGTGGAATTGAAAGAGAAATACAAACTTGTATCTCGTACAGACATGAGTATGGTAAAAGGCACAACAGCGAGGCAAATTGTGTCTGACCAGGCTATTAGTCCTCAAGGCTGGCCTGTGCCATATGCCCTGTGAGAAGCCATGGAAAAGCAAGCAGTGGAAACTGCCCAGTGTTTCTGTCAAAGGCCACCGGTGTTGACACAAAATTACAGGAGAGGGGTGAAGTGGGGAGAGTTGTGATAAAGCAGATATTGGTCCCAGTGGTGCCAGGTACTAGGCAGTGGTAACAGGAGAGTTAATGAAAAGGCACCTTTATCTGGTAACAGGAGATCAAAGCTCAGTTCTGTTACAGGATGTGGCCTCTAAAGTTAGTAAAGATGGGCATCTATGTACTTGGCCAGAGAGGCAGAGGTGCCCCTGGAAGATAAAGGCTGAGAGAGGGAAATCAGAAGTGCTCCTGGTGGGGTGATCTAAATAGTATCAGTAAGGAGCTGGAGAAAGATTGTGTGTCATTTTCGTTCCCTGGCAGGCACTGCCAGCCCCCATGAAATTGCAAATCCCCCCCAATGCTAAAATGGTGATTAAAAAAAATATAATATTGAGTTTGTTAGGTAAGGAATGTAGAGGGAAGACGTGGGATGTATCAAGGATTGTTTTGGACTTGGAAGCTATTACTTTATGGCTATGTTTACCCTGCACCGTAACTCAAAATAAGATATGCAATTTGAACTACGCAAATTGCGTATCTTATTTTGATGTTCTTTCTAAATAGCCTATTTTATCATTTGGCGCTTCGGTCTACACAGCGGCAAATTTCGAAATAAAGCGCTATTCCGAAACATGCCTTACTCCTTGTAGAATGAAGTTTACAGGAATGTCGGAATAGTGAGCCCGAAATAACGGGCTTGCTGTGAAGATGCGGGATAGCTATTTTGGGATACTCTGGTATCCCAAAATAGCGTTGCAGTGTAGACGTAGCCTTAGAGTGGGTGTGGCAGGAGGTCCTTGCTCCTGCTTGCAGGCTAAGGGTTCTGTAGTGAAGTGTGTGACCTTGCAGCAGTAGAACAATTGTGTCTCTCTGCCTCGAAGAGCAGCCTGCTTTGTCTCCCTCTGATTTTTGTTGATCCAGTTTTCTCCCTCTGATGAACCAGTTTTACATTGCAATCTTCTTAAGAGTGATTTATGGGTTTTATTAAACTTCTCAGCACGTTATGAACATATCTGGCAGCTTGGTGACAAAAGGCTGCAAACAAATGTATAAATATAGATCAAGTTTGTACATTTCATTTCTAAATTTAAGGCGAGCAAGGGGATAATTTGTTATCAGGTTCCTTATGGTAAGGGAGGTAGGCTTGCATACGTAATTAAGGATAAGTATTTAGGGAAAGCAGCTCTGCATGGGGCTAACCAAATGCCCAATGAAGTCAATAGACATCCCAGCTTTTGAGATGCTATGTACCTTTTGGGAGATGCTAAGCAAACACAGCTTGAAGCCTTTGAGAGTTGTGCACGGATGTGCTCAGACTGCAGTGCTCTGAGGGAGCTGAGTATCTTTCTCTGGCCCTCCTGTAGCTTTCTCATCTGCTGCTGTCCATCTATCAGCTGTGCCTGCTCTCTCTCTCCTTCCCAGGGGATTCAGCCAGAGGTTTTCATTAACTATCTCCCTCCACGCTCTTGTTATGCTCTCTGCTATATCTGTTCCCTGCAGCACTTCACAAAACATATCCTCCTGGCTCAGCCTGGTTCACCCCCTTAGCTGACGGAGGCGCTCTGCTGGTGTGGATGGGTGGGACCTCAAGGCCACCGTTGCAGACACCAAAGATACAACCGTATTGTGAGTGCACTCACAGCCCTGATGTGTAAACGTTACATGCGCCTCTTTCTCTCTGTTCCTTGGCTAGCACACAGCTTGGTGGGGGGCCTGACTATGGTGAGTTCAGTGGGCTGGAAAGGGGAATGGGCTAGAAGGGAGAAATGGCCAAGGTGGTTTGTGAAGAGGTCACTACATAAACCTCGGAAGACTATTCTGAATATTGGCAACCTTTTCTGCACACTGGGGTAATCAAACCTGTATCAGTAAAGGGTCTGGCCAGATTTTAAATCACTCCTTTCTGGGTTTGATGGTGATTTCATAGATAGCATTTTGATCCCTGAGTTGTTTCTGAACCAGTCCACCAGCAAGGTAATAAGAGGGCAGGATGGGTCATGTTTTTCCTGTTATGTATTAACTAAGGCTCCTAAATTACGAGTTATTACTATTTAAGAATTGCCCAAACATCAAGGTGAAAGAGAGAACAGAGGGCTACAGGAATACAAACAAATGTCTAATGATTCAATTTCTTTAGTAGTCTAAGGAAACCCCGACCTGCTGCAGCCTTTTGCAAGAGTGAACTGCGGGTACCACTTCCTTCACCTTTCCATCTGTGAATAAGTAAATGAACTGAAAATCCTATTAAATGAATATCAAATTGATGTTATATGAAGTGCTACATAGAGTGGTAAAATAGGGAAGTTCATGGACTGTACTATAGTGATTCAAATGGATATAAAAGGGGAGTCAACTACAAGTGATGCAGCTTTAAGCAAGATTCTGTAAACTTTAATGATAGGGTTTAAGTCTGGGGCAGTCCTGTTAGGAAAGAAAAGGTTGCATTCTATTGATTTATTTTAGTTTAAGTGACAAATTAAAGAAGTAAGGTTAATGTTGGCAATCAGGCATTCTGATGCTATCAAATTAGGGAAATACAATAAACCTGTGCTGAAAGAGGCAGTAAAAAAAAGGAACTGAAACTAAAATGTATGTTTTATAAGGACACTTGATCACAGAGTGGAATAATAGTGTGGGACTGTTTGGTTAAAAATGCATGCACTTAGCTCAGCCAAACATTCTAAGGTCCCACCATTGTAGTTAAAACAAGTATGTATGACCGAGCAATCGATCAATGGATCTCATCTTCTTTGACGCCATTGGTGAGCAACTAAGACAATCCACAATTGGCAAGTATGATTACAGATGTCACATAAAAATCTGCCATCTGTGGGTGTTGTACACTCTTTCTTTAAATGTCTGGATCCATTGACTCTCGAAGTGTTTGGGAGCCTGTACAATAGTTTGCCACCAGAATAATTTGTCCTGAGCTTTGATTTCCAAGTCACCAAGAGATAAGTTGTATGACTTCACAGCGGCCATTAAGATATCTTTATAAACTATATACTGAGCACTTTCTGTGGACAAGCTGGCTGTAGAAGACCATCTTCAGTATCCATGTATCATCCATCCTCATAATATGACCAATCTATCTAAATTGTTTGTTCATAAGCATTGCTTCCATGCTCATGACACCACACACCTTAAGGAGCTTCATGACAGGAATTTTATCCCACCAATTCACAGGGGCAATCTTCCTGAGACAGCGCATATGGAATCAATCAAGTTTCAAAACGTGATGGTGATATAAGGTCCATGACTCTGAGCCATACAGCAGGATATTGAGGACAACTGCCTGATAAACGGTTACACAACAGTTCTTGAAGTGACGTTGCATTGTACAATGGACATTTAAAACAAACTTAAGGAGTATTTAAGAATATGAAGTGACTTTGTATAAATTGTATGAAATTTAAACTTAATATTTCAGCCATTGGTAGAAGATTGATGGAGAAACTGCATACTGAGCAAGCCTCACTGAGAAATTGGCCAAGGGATGCACCCCAAAGGAACACATGGAAAGCATCTTTCAGAGGGTAGTTTCTGACCAGAACAAACCAGCTGGGATTCAGGGTATGTCTGGAGATGTTTGTACCACCATTTAAGGACTAACTTGTCTAACACAAGCTGGTATGAAAGAAAAAATTGCACAAAGAAATTGGAATATTCCACTCCCAGTTGCCAGGATTCAAAAGCTGATTGGTGAACGAAGACAACTCTAATTTTGCTTAGACATTTTGAATTCTTTGGAAGATTCCAAAAAGAGAGCAACCATAACCTGGCTGAAATAGGATAAAATGCCCTGTAACTTTCTGTATATCTCTTCCCAAAATCTGAAGATGATTGCAAGGAAGAAGATTGAAGTCCTGGACTGGCCACGTAGTAGTCCTGCTTATGATATCAATACCTATCTTGAATAGACTCTCCCTTTCCTGTCTTTTTTCTATTTTCCAGCAATCTGGTCTGCCTTTACATTTGTTGCTGAAGTAGAGTCACCTCTAGATTGAAAGGACACAGCAGTTAAACTTCTTTAATATATTCTAGCCTCGTGTTTTTCCGAAGAACTCAGAGTCAGATAGTTCCATGCTCAACACTCACAAGCAGGGCCAGCTTTTTAAAAGAGCTCACTACCCAACATACAAACCAATGTACTGAGATCTCAAAAATCTGAGCTTGATTATGGTCAATAGTGGGGATTAAACCAGAGATCTTCAGAGCTAAAGACATGAGGAGGGCTGGCCAGAAAACAACAATGACAACAAAACAAACACACCAACATGCCAACATCTGAAAAATGTTGAGGGTTTGGAATTTGGTCTCATTCCCCAGTGCAGAATAAAACACGGCCTCTTGAAATTGTACAGGAAAAATCCAAGAGAGACCCCCGCAATGTATGAACAACAACATTGTAGAACGCTGTAGATCTGAATCTCCCACATTCTGTGCGAGTGTTCTAACCGCTAAGCTACAGAGTGAGCTTTCTCTACTAAACTCCATCCTGTGCCTAAGAAACTTCCCTCACTAAATTGCCATTAAAATCAATAGGTTTCTATGAAATGCTTTGCTTTTGACAAAAACGGCAGATTTTGATGGGAAAAAAGTTGTCATTTTTTTTACTATTTTGAGATGCAAATATCCACAGCATGAACCCAAGTGTTGGACAGACTTGACGGGCCCCTGGGTAAGATTTGTGTGGGAGTGGCTCCATTCTCCCAGAAGGGGCAGGGTCTTGGCTGGAAGAAGCGGGTTGTGATGGTGATTTAAAGGGCTCAGAGCTCTGGTCACCGGGTGTCCCGGAGCCTCAAGACCTTTTGAACTGCCAGATTCCAGGGAAATTGTCTCCATCTCCTTCCATCAGGGGGCCTAGGCTCGGCAGGGAGGACTATCACTGATTCTCCATTCTTTGTGGATTGCAGGCCAAGGGGGACGCTCCACACAGATTAATCAGGGGGCTGACCAACATGGAGTTTTTTTGAAAATTCTGCCTTAGAGCTCGGCCGACAAAATTTGCACAGAATGAAAAATTCCCGTTTTTATTGACATTCTCCATGGACTCATTTGGGTTGACAATTAAACAAACACTGAGACATTTTCAGTTTTATGTTGTCTGCCTTCCTCTCATCTCCTCTGGCCCTGCCCTTTCCCCCTTGGAACCTTTTTCAGTTTTGGTGTTTCATGAAAAAAAAATTGAAAATATAAACTTAAATGGAGCTTCTCAGGGAAAATTTTCAAAAAGGTACAATCCAAACCTCAGGTGATGGAGAACCTTGGCAGTTCTCTCTCGTTCAGTCCCACCTTAGCCTGCTCATGGAATTCATGGAATTCATGGTCCATCAATGGCTGTTAGCCAAGATGGGCAGGGATTTGTTCCGAGACTCTGCCAGAGGTTGGGAATAGGTGACAGGGGATGAGTCACTTGATGATTAACTTTTCTATGGCATCTGGCATTGGTTAATGTTGGAAGACTGGATATGAGCTAGAGGGACCTTTGGTCTGACCCAGTTTGGCCGTTCTTATGTTTTTACTTACTCCCTTATGAAGGAAGGTCCTTCAGTTGTAAACATAACAGACGTTGGCTGGATGCAGCAGGCTGTGCAAAAACTTTCCAGCTTATATTAAAAATTTAACACACAGCTGTTGAGCTGCCACTTGGTTTGGAATTGAAATGAAGGGGAAAAACAACATCTAATTTTGTTTGGGTGTTTTACCAGTGGCGATGGAAACAGCAGCAGGCCTGTGATGGATACTAAATGGGCTTTCAGATTGATCATATAACAGTGCGAAGACATGGTGCCCAATAGTTCAGACAGGTAGATGTGGTGTAGCTGACAGTCGGATGTGTCCTGGGTTGTTTTTACGCATTGTAACTGGCAGTTGGATACAAAGTTCCCATTCTAATGCTTTCCATCTCCTGGTGACAGTTCTCGTTTCCCATATGCTCTGTCTCATCAGCTAAGGGTCTCAATTTCTTCCTTGTTAACTCATGTAATGCTGCCTCTTTATATCTAACCGTGTGCCAAGGACAGACATATTTCCTTATAAAGACACCCGGAAGCCCCATCTCTATGAGACATTTTTTGTTTGTTTTTATTGAGGGAGAATTAAGACTGCAGAAAGGTGGCACGTTGTCCCTGCTCTTTGGCAGCGGTTTACAATTTGACAAGCAAAATTCAATAGCCCAACTGTGGTGAAGTCAGAGCTGCTGTACTCCATGCCGGATTCCTTGGACACAACTATAGTGGGTGGAATCTTGCATGACGTCAACAGGTGGAACCAAACTTGGGACCTCTGGAGCTTAGTGCAGGAGCCTCTCCAGCTTCAGCTAAAAGCCAGCTGCCGCTCAGCTCAGGCTGTAGAGCAAACTTGTTGTCTCGCTCTGTAGATAGTTTAAGTGCCATTACATGGGAGAGTGAACGCTGTCTCTTCTCCTTCATGCAGAGCACAGTGAAGACCAAAAGGAGGTTGGGCATGCAAGAAAGCATGTCTCATCCCACAATATGCAAGACCTGGGAAGGGACATTCCTCTGTTCAACTTGCCCTTCCCCCCTTCAATCTACACAACCGCTGAAGTTTTCTTCCTCCCTCAATTTTCACAGGAAGTTCAGGCTTCTTGTCTTCCCCGCTAGGGTCTGCACAGCTTGGTCCATGTCTACATCTCATCTCTTCCTGTCATCCTCAGTGGTGTTGCAAGCCTCTTGATGTTTGTTCCTGAAGCTCCAGCTGCTTCAGCCATGAGACCCTCAGCTGCCCATTGACCTCCTGGGTGGGAAGCCCTGGACACCCCCCACCACAGATCAGTTGTAATGCCGTGAAGAGCCACCTGCTTTGCCCCTGGAGACCTGACTGGCTGGGGATAGGCGGGCAGAAGAAGCTGGCCTTTCCACACACTGGCTTCCTAGACATCCGAGACATCCCACTCCTACTTCCTGCTGCTGATTGGAGGATGGGATTTCCCTTCGGGAAGAAACTGTGGGCAGCACAGTGGTTGCTGCGGTAGAGACACGGTTGGTGGCAGGCCACCGACAGGGGGCACAAAAGGACCCATTGTCCTGTGGCCTGGTGAGTCAAAAGGGTCTGGGGCTCCCAGCCACCACTACAGCTACCACAGAAGCCAAGGCACTCAGAGCCCCGGGCTCTTTAAATTGCTGCTGGAGTGCCATGCAGCACGCTCCAAGCAGCTCTCAGGGCTGGCTAGGGGGTGGCAGAGCCAGCACGGCATCCTCCATGCAGTCCTGAGGGCTGGCTGCCCCCAATCCCACCTCTTCTTCCTGGGGCCCTGCCCCTTCCAGGAGCATGGAGCCGGCCCCTCCTCACCTTGCCCAAGGGCCCGGCCAGTCTATTGGCCCCACTGGTCGGTGGAGAGTTTGAGCTCGGGGCCAGAAACAGGCTGTGGAACGCTGTCTATGTAGCATGGCCTTGCATCTCGTGCAAGCCTCAGCTGAAATCCAAAGGAGTCACTTTTTGGGGGCGCATTAGTGACCAGATTGCTTTTGTTCTACTACTGCTGTAGGGGGTGAGTTGATCTCTGGGTGAGTGCCTGCGTCCCCTAAGGCTGTTAGTGGGGCCTCCACTCCCAGGCAAGGGACGGGAGTTTGGAGCTAACTATCCATGCGGGGAGCCATGGCCACAGGAGAAAAGGTGAAGCGAGTTTACCAGAAAGGCTCAGAAACCAGAAGGTGCAGAAAAAGAACCTGAAATGATTTTTTTTAGAACTTTGTATTTTTAAATGGTTGGAGCTAACTGTACAGCATCTGCCCCCTGTGTTCCATCCCATGCCCCTTTCAAATCCACCTGCTTAGCTCCTTTTATGCTTGGACTCCCCGACTCTCCCTGTGTCACCACTTCCCTCAAATCCTTCCAGGGGCCAAACATCTGCTGAGAAGCCCATCCACATGGGTCTGCGAAATTGAAGCCTGTTTTCCAAAGATCCTCGGTCTCCGTTTCCTTTCTTGGGCCATAAACCTCCCCTCTCCAAAGAGAAAATGCAGCAGCAACTCTACAAAGAGGGAGCTTTTTTGTAGCAGTTTCCCTGTTTTATTTTTTCCTGTGATTGTGGAACACTTCACTCCAGAAATTTATTATCTAGGGATATGATTATTAATTACATTTCAGTAGCCCTTAATGGACAAAACAAAGACCTGGCTCCTTGTACAAACACATAATAGCAGAGAGTGCGTGTCCTGAAGACCTTACAATTAGAGTCATCAAAGGTCCTAATATTATCAGTACTGTCCGAATATTAGGGGCTTTGTCACACAAATGACACTATATCCCCACACACTGAGAAAAAAGTCTGCTGATTGTTTTCACTTGCTATTTGGTAACCTGATTTGCAATCTAAATAGCCAAAGGATAGAGGTAAGAGAGAGGCAAAGAAGCTTGCTCCGGGTCATGTAGCAGCTCAGTGGAAGAATGAGGAATTAACTTGGTCTCTTGACTCCCACTTGATGCTTTAGCCACTGAGCCATGCTGCCTTTCTAAACTTGAGAGCTTGCCTTGAAATGACTAGGTCCAATCAGAAAGGAAGTTTCTAGCAAGCGAATGGGGCTCTGAGGACTCCCGGCTGAATAAGAACACAGTTGGAACGATTGCTGGAGATCACCTCATTGTGTTTTATGGTCTGCACAGAATTAGTTTCCAATTCACTTTAGCAACAAGTGCGTTCTCATTGTAAACTTGTTTAGAAACACTTCACTGATCAGTGCCTGATAAGTATCTACATGGAGAGGACTCAGAGAGGTAGCCACCTTAGTCTGTAACTTTAAAAACAACTTAAAAAACCTGAGAATGCCACTCTCTAACCTAGAGATGGCTAACACTCATTAAATGCCGTATGAGAAGACAGGTGGAATTGAACCTGGAACCTCTGGAGCTTAGCACATGAGCTTCTACCACAAGTTAAAAGCCAGTTGGCTGGTAGCTCAGGCTATAGAACAGGCTCATTTTCTCTCTCTGTAACTGGTCTCTGTACCACTAGATGGGACAGTTCACCACACCCACGAGGTGTGTGGATTACACCTGCACATCGACTGACCTCACCTCATCTCTAGGTCCTTCACCAACACAGAATTCACTTCCCCGCAGTTGCCGCTTAGTAGCACTAGTTGTGATTTTAATTCCGGCCTCTAACTCCGAAACAAATATGGGACTAAAAAGTCGAATTTACCTTGGTCCAGGCCATGGACAGGGAAGCCACCATGAACTGGGAATGGTGTCTGGATTACTGGTGCCAACGTAGGGAATGAAAGGAGCTCTGAACCACTGAAGCGCGGAGGCGGGGGTCAGGAGAAGCCATAAGAACGTAAGTTAACTTCTCCAGTTAACTTCTTGCCAGAGGAAAGAAGAAGCAAGCTTTTGATTGTAGCCCTTTGTGTTAAGCCATGGAGGCAATTATCACTCCAGGGCTGGCAGATGCTTGAGGCGAGAACAACCCCCCCCCCCACCATGACAGCAAGGGAGATCGCCACATTATAGCATAAAATCAATGCCCAGGGTGCCAATAAACAGACCTGTTGGCAAATTGATCTCAATTTCCCCGGTGTCTTTGCACCCATTATGTCCCCAGGCATCACTTTTGTGTGTAAATAGCTTCTTCCTTTTCACATAGTGCAGAATTGATCGGCATAGCCTCGCTTGAAAGACAGCTATCAGCACACGCTCCCCGGTAGACCTGTAATTTCAGAAATAACACCGATTGTGGCCTCATCACAACAGCCACAGAGAGGCATTGGAAGAGACAAATACAGTCATTTTCCATCCTACTAAGAACGTTTCCCTAGGAAGTCCAGACCTGATCCTCAATGGGTATAAATCGATGAGGCTCCATTGAAGCCAATGGATGGCAGTGTTCCCATTGCTCCATAGTTCTTCCTCCCTCGTGAAGCGTATGGAGTTACTTTTAGTGACATGGCCATAACTGGGTAACTCAGGGTATGTCTACACTACAGAGTTTTTTCAGAAAAATGGCCATTTTCCCCAAAAAACTTCAATTACGTCCACACTGCAATTGCATTCTTCCGCAAGACAATTGAAAGAACAGAGGAGTTTTTCCAGCATTGGCAATCCTCATTCTACAAGGAAGAAGCCTTTTTCTGAAAGAGCTCTTTCGGAAAAAGGCATGTGTGGACGAGGAAGAGGGAGTTCTTTTGAAAGAAAAGGAAAGAGGAAAAAGCACAGGTGCCCTGATGGCCATTCCGTCCATTGCAATCACAGCTGAAATGCAAGATAGTGTCCGTTCAGTGTGGACACTCTTTCAGAAGAAGTTTTTCCGGAAGATCTCTTCTGGAAAAGCTTCTTCCAAAAGAAGCCTGCAGTCTAGACATAGCCCCAGAGTATTCTGGGCTGGAGCCGTGAGCTAACGCTGACTTACTTCCTTACATAGGAGACCCCCATGGTTGTGACGCAGTTAACTAAAGGCCAGGCTGGAATCCTGTGAGGAGGCTTTTCTGTGTGGCACTGCGAGGTCCCCTTTGCAGAAGAGTTATAAGACTTTATAAGAGCTGAATAACTGACCTTACAGTGTGAGGGAATGGACCACAAGCCGAAAAGGGAATGAGCCGTCATAAAAGGCCACTTGAACCTGCGAAAGGAAATAAGCAGTAAGGTCTTGGCTGGCTCTCTATGCTCTGCTTGCTTTATCCTAAGTCCTGGGTGCACGGGACAAAAGTACTGGGGGGAAATGAATGAGTGACCTGACGTTGGGCAGGCACATTTGTCCAAAGCCAAACAGATGGCTGGAGCTGGCTAGTCAGGACCAGGAACTGTGAATTTGCTGCTTTATCTGCCATCCTGCCCCCAACCTCATCCCCTGCCTGGAGCTATCCAGGATAAAGACATTATGGGTATGTCTAGACTACATCCCTCTGTTGCCAGAGGGATGTAAATCAGACATACCGACATTGCTGGGATTTGAATAAAAATGGCCGCTGCGTTTTGCCGAGTCAGCAGTTTGTCGGCACAAAGCGGCTGTTAAGACGGGGATCGGGCGATAAAGAAAGCCTTTGTCGGCCGATCCCCGTCTTGACAGCTGCTTTTTGCCGACGAACTGCTGACTTGGCAAAATGCGGCAGCCATTTTTATTCAAATGAAGCGTGGGAGATTTAAATCCCCGCTTCGTTTGCAATGTCGGTATGTCTAATTTACATCTCTCTGGCGACAGAGGGATGTAGTCTAGACATACCCTATGTGTCCATCCATGCCTTCTCTTGCTGTCCTCCCCAGGAGTGGGGGGAGGTGCCCTCTCTATCTCTCTTTGGGTGCTCTACAGCCACCTCCTCCTATTATATCTTATCACCATAACTTGTATATCCTCATGACAACCTGTGAGGTAGTGGTCCCTGTAAGCGGTGTGCTTGTGTGGCCATTCAGGAGAGATTCGAATGCTGCCCAGCTGATTAGCAGCGTACTCACAGCTAGGTTTTTGTTTCTTCTGGTGGTGCACATTTGCACATGCCTGGGTGCACATAGAAAACATTTATTCCCCATGTAGATGGAAAAAAATACACGCGTAGATAGAAAAGATTAGAGGGAACATTGCTGGGAGGTCATGCAGTATTGTTAATCCCCATTTGCAGGTGGGAAACTGAGGCACAGGAAGACTACATAGCTGGGCCAAGGTTAAACGGGAAGTCTATCACAGACCAGGGACTCGAACCTAGGTATCCGCAGTCCTAGGCTAATGCCCAAAACACTGCCATTCTCCCTCCCCAGAGGCCTGGCTAAGGCTGCTGCTCCTCTGTGGATGCCTTGACTAGTTGTAGCAAGACATTCCCCAAAGCTTTATTTTCTATTGCTTTAGGAAATACATCTGTCACCTGCATTATACCCCTAATATGGGTGGGGTTGTGCACTTATTGGCTCTGCCTGGCTTTGGCCGCACAGAGTGGTATTTCCTCTCTCTCTCTGATCTCCTATACATTGCATGCCCTGTTTCCTGCTTAGGTTTTGCACACATGGTGCTTCTGTGCATTCTTTTTATGCTGTTTGGGGAGCTCTGACCTATGTTACTGGTTTATGTTTTTCCATTTGTTTTAAATGATGTACACATAAGATATTTAGCTGACTCAAATCTGGACCAAAATGCATCACAACATCCTGGCAAGAACGTACGTAGTCCTGACCCTTTAAAATGATCCTTGGCCTGCTTGGAATTTCTTGAGCTGCAGGGTGAATTCCATCCAGTCAGTTCGGAGTTTTTGTAAAACAAACTTCTGTTCTTCTGCAGCACTAGTATGATTTTAAAGGTAATCCTTAATAATATCCAATGAGTGTGTTTAGCAAATTGCATTCTATTGGCATATGGGCCTGCTCCCATGTAAAGGAATGCAGTAGGAATTTTGGCAGGAACCCTTCTGCCCTGCCCCCAGCCTGGAACCTCCTATTATAGTCCAAAACACTCATCCTATCCCACCCTATAGAACCTGTACCCATCCTGAAACCCACCCTTCGAGCTGCCTCTCACACCCCTGAACCTCTCTGCCCTGCCCCCAGCATGGAACCCCCTATTATAGTCCAAACCCCTCATCCTATCCCACCCCAGAACCTGTACCCACCCTGAAACCCACCCTCTGAGCTGCCTCTTACACCCTGAACCCCTCTGCCCTGCCCCCAGCCTGGAACCCCCTATTATAGTCCAAAACCCTCATCCTATCCCGCCATAGAGCCTGAACACCCTGATGTAGCCCTCTCCCTCTCCCCCACAAAACCCCCCTCCTGGCCCCACCCATGGCCTTTGCTCTAGTCAAAAGATATAATTATGCTGGGTCACAGGCATCAACCATTTTTTTCAACTGGGTCGTGAGGAAAAAAGTTTGAAAAACGCTGATCTATCTGGTACCTTTTTTCAGTAGCATGAATTTCACTGTAGCAAATGCAGTCTCCAAAATATCAGATCTCCCCACCCATTAGAGCATTTTGCTATTATTATTAATCTGCAGAAAAATAAAAGTACTTCTGAGCGTAGACCGTGGAAGATAAGTTTTAGCCTGGAGCCAATTTTTGCAGCTGAGAAATAAAGTGAGAGGATGATAGAGAAGCTGACAGACCATTCACAAAAGCAGTGCTTAGTGCAATTGCCATCAGAAACTCTCAACAGGAGCAAGTTAATGTTGACTGCCATTTACAGGAGATTCGAAGAACAAAATAGTGAAATTCCGACTAATACAATTTTTAAAGCATTGCTAAACTCTGGCTCTGGTGTGGTCTCTTGTTGAAGAGGCTACAGTGAGTGATAACTGTGACATTCTATACCGAGGGGGAACACCCTGTAGTCCCCATATTTTTCTGGTATGTATTTGTGATTTTGCATATAAGGCATGTCATGTGAGGTCTGAGGGAATAGGTTATGAACTGCTGAACCCCACGGTGCTATCTAAATATGTATATCTTTGGTGCATATGAAGGTATGAGATTGTGTTGTATGGCTGTCACTCTAACAGCTGTAAGCTGGGGAATCAGTCAGGGTATGTCTACACTACAGCACTAATTCAAACTAAATTAGTTAATTCAAACTAAGCTAATTCGAATTAGTGCATCTAGACCTAAAAACTAATTCGAATTAGCGTTTTGCTAATTCGAACTAGCATGTCCACATTGAGTGGACCCTGAACCGAAGTTAAGGCTGGCCGGAACCAGGACTTAGAGTGTGGAGCTGTGTCCTCAGGCTAGCCGAGGGCTGTGCTTAAAGGGACCCGACCCCCACCCCGGACAGACAGTTCTCAGGGTTCCCTGCTTGCTTGTCTAACTCTATGAGGGACAGCAAAGCAGTCCAGTCTTGGAGTGCCCTGAGTGCCCTCACTCGGCACATCACAGCACTCGGCCATCAGCCCGGCTGCACTTGCCGCAGGCTGCCATCCGGGAGGGTCAATCGGGGGGCTGTCAGGATCCAGGAAGCCCTGCAGGAGAGCTTCCACCCCGAGGAGCCCTCAGAGCCACCCCAGTCCTCCCCATCGGGGGCTCGTACCCCATTCCTCCCTCACCTCCTTCCACTTACCCCTCCCTAGCCCCACTTTCTGATATAAAAAATAAAGGACACGTGTGTTCAAAAATAGAAACTCTCTTTATTTAACAAAACTGGGGTGGGGAGGATTAACCTCTGGGAGACTGGGAAAGAGAAGGTGGGAGAAGAGAGAGGATGGGAGAGGGGAGGGGAAACCTGGGAGGAGGGAGCTGGAAGGGGAAGCCAGGGAAGAAGGAGGAGGGGAAGTATCAAACTATGGTACGCCATATCTTCAGTACTGTGTACAGATGTGGTCTCTTCACCTCAAAAAGATGTTTTGGCCTTGGAAAGGGTTCAGAAAGGGCAACTAAAATGATTAGGGGTTTGGAACAGGTCCCATATGAAGAGAGGCTAAAGAGACGGGGACTTTTCAGCTTAGAAAAGAGGAGACTGAGGGGGGATATGATAGAGGTCTATAAAATCATGAGTGGTGTGGAGAGGGTAAATAAAGAAAAGTTCTTCATTAGTTCCCATAATATAAGGACTAGAGGACACCAAATGAAATGAATGGGTAGCAGGCTTCAAACTAATAAAAGAAAGTACTTCTTCACAAAGCAAATAGTCAACCTGTGGAACTCCTTGCCACAGGAGGCTGTGAAGGCTAGAACTATAGCAGAGTTTAAAGAGAAGTTAGATAAAGTCATGGAGGTTGGGTCCATGGAGTGCTATTAGCCAGGGGGTAGGAATGGTGTCCCTGGCCTTTGTTTGTGGAAGGCTGGAGATGGATGGCACGAGACAAATGGCTTGGTCATCGTCTTCAGTCCATCCCCTCCGGGGTACCTGGTGTTGGCCGCTGTCGGCAGACAGGCTACTGGGCTAGATGGACCTTTGGTCTGACCCAGTACGGCCGTTCTTATGTTCTTATGTTCTAAGCTCAGGACTCAGGGTTGGGTATCTCACTGGACCAACTTGATTTTCATGCAAACCTGCTCCTGGGTTCGCATGTGGCCTTTGGTGGCCAGGCTTGCAACTATTCTGCCCTAGACGGCCACTTTCCTGTGCCTAGTGCAGAGATTGTAGACGTTGGAGGCCTCCCCCCAAACCTGGATGAGGTCCACGATCTCCGCACTAGACCAGGCGGGCACCCGCCTCTTGCGGCCCCGGGCAGGCTCCTGTGAGCCGCCAGCCTGGTCCTGGGAAGAGGCGGAGGGCTGGGTGGCAGTGGGTGGCTGGCTCATGCCGTGCCAGGTGCAGGGTCTGCTGGCTGGGTGCTGGCAGGCTTACACCTGGCACGGGCACCATAGCCAGACCGTGGCCCTTTAAGGGCTCCGGGGCTGGGAGGGGGGCAGAAGAGTTTCCCTGGCTTGGCCCAGAGTGGCCACCAGGGCAAGCTGGGAAGGGCTAGCCTCCAACTAGTTCGAATTAAGTGGCTACACAGCCCTTGATTCGAACTACTTAATTCGAACTAGGCGTTAGTCCTCATAGAATGAGGTTTACTTAGTTCGAATTTAGCGCTCCGCTAGTTCGAATTAAGTTCGAACTAGCGGTTTGTATGTGTAGCGCCTATGAAAGTTAATTCGAACTAATGGCTGTTAGTTTGAATTAACTTTGTAGTGTAGACATACCCTCTGATATTAGCTCCTCAGAGACAACAGCAAGGACCGTAACCAATGCTTAACTTGTGTCAAACAACCATTAACAGCCACTGTTCCTTAAGGGAGCTACTATTCAGTGACTCATCTATGTAAGATCCCACCAGAGGAATTGTTGAACCTTGCCTAGGGACTCAGCAACGCCCATCAGACACACCTGGACTTGTTTCTCCAAGCACATGGACTGAGGGCATAAAACAGAACACCGCAGGCCCATGCTTTGCCTTTCTCCTGCCCCCACCTCTGCAAGCAACCAGGACACTGAGAAGACTGAAGAGTCCAAGAGCCCGTCTATACTTACTAGATCAACGCTCCGGAGGTTGATCTTCTGGCATTCGATGTATCAGGTCTAGTATAGGGCTCCGGACACCTCCCACTAGTACTAGTGTCTAGTACTCTTCCTTTTGTGAGGAGTGAGGGAAGCCGACAAGACCAAATGCTCCCATTGGCCTCCCACTGTATGGATGCTGCCAAGGGTCAGTTTAAGGTAAGCCAACTCCAGCTACGCATTTTGCATAACTAGACTTGTGTACCTTAAGCCTACCTTCCTGGTCTTGTGTACACCAGACTCAAAGAGAGGACTCTGTCCTAAGTTTAAGGGACAAACCTGTACATTAAGGACTACAATGTCCAGTGTGGTGAGAAAAAACTGCTTCATCTAGTTTAATAGGGTTGGGAGTTGAGATTACATGTTTATATGTTATTTCTTTTGATAACTGATTTTTTGCCAATCACTTAAAATCTATCTCTTGTAATCAATAAGTTTGTTTAGCTATATATCTTTACCAGTGAGTTTGCCTGAAGTGTCCAGTAATTTACTCAGGTTTTACAAAGGCCGGTGTTTATCCACTTTCCATTGATGAAGTGGTGAACCAATACATAAATGTATAAGCAGGAGCACTGAAGAGACAAACTTGACCCTTCAGAAGTTCTCATCTCTGTAAATAAGTTTCCCGGGATTCAGTGTTGTTCAATGGACTTAACTCTGCAGGGTTAAATTCAGGCTAAATTCAGATAGAATTTAGAAGTACTAGGATTATACACTTAGGCTAGGTCTACGCTACAGCTTTTTTTCAGAAGAGGCTTTTCCAAAATTTGTCCCGTCTACACTGGGCCAAATTTTAGAAAATCCCCTTCTTTCGGAAGATCCCTTCTTCCTCATGGAGTGAGGAAGGCAGGGCTTCTGAAAGAGCGCGTTTGCACTTCCGCAAAAAAAAGTGGAAGAAAAAACACATTTCCTGGATGTGGTGGAGTTTTTCTGGGATACCTCTGGTATCCTGGAAAACCCCCACAGTGTAGACATAGCCTCCCAGTGCTCCCTGTGCTGAAAGAACCATTTTAGCTACCCCAGTCAGCTGATAAGGGACCATGGAAGAGGCAGGGGCACATCACCTTTCTTCTATGCTGAAGGTCACACACACACACACACACACACACACACACACACACACATACACACACACACACACAAGAGCAGTCACTTAGGGCCAGATTGCAAGCTCCTTACACATATTAGTCAGTTCATTGGTCCACAAGTAGTTGCATTGGCATCATTGGGCATATAAGTGGATACAAAGTGGGGATGCAGTAACATAGGAAAGAGATCTCCAAAATGAGACAAAGGATTATTGTGATGGGGATCCCTAAGGTGCAGCCTGAGACTGGGAGACTTCTGTGTCCCCTTAACTCTCCAGCCTACGCTGCCTCTCACAATGCTTTGCTAGTGGCAAACAGCAAACCCCTCCACATGCTATTATCACTCATCACTACCTGGTTGGTAACTAACATTTCCTACTTTTAACACATACTCACTGTCCTTCGGTATGACGTGTCAGATATTAGAGGAGGAGATGACAGAATCCTACAAGCAGAAGGTAGAGAAAAACCATCAGGTCACAAGCCTATCTCCCTGCCAGTACTGGATTATTCCCTGCAAGATATTCTCTAGTGCCTTGTATAGAGTTTTAAATATTTTAATGTGCTAAAACTTATAATCTATCCTTAGTGGAGATGGATTTTTTGTTTTCATAGAAAAGGTTGAGGAGAGAGAAAAAAATGGTTGTAATATTTGTCAGTGAAAAATTGTGTCTTTTCAGAGATAATCTGAAAATATGCGTATTTCAGCATTCAGCAAACCAGAACCATTACAGTTTAGCCAAATCTATGTTAAGCGTCTCCTGACCCGTATTGTTTACAGCTGAAAACTTTCAGGGTCTAGGTTTTTCATTTTCCAACAAAAATGGAAACATACTTTTGTTGAAAAAAATGTTTAGCAGAAAATTCAATTCTTCTGTTGGAAAAAAAAGTTTGGATGAACTATATTGGAGCAGGTCTAGCCTCAGAGTCTTCCCTTCACAGGTACAGGTTCCCTATGTGAAGCAGGGTTGTCTGAGCTTCCTGACAGTTGTTTCCAGGGGGGCAATTAAGACCCCCTCATAGACTCCCAGGGTATGCTCAGTACCCCTCCAAAAGCCAGCTGGCACGGGCATGCTAGCTGCAGTGTACCAAGCCATTCATATTGGCTTAGGAACAGGAGAGACACCTCTGACTGACAGAGAAGGATAATGACTTTGCTTCCAAAAACCTCCATCACCCATATATGCTGGATAAATGAGCTTCTACAAGTGTTCCTGCAAGGACGACAGGCTTTGATCAGATGAAGGTGCATTTTACAAGTCCCTCTCTCTGCTCACAGGGAACAGCACTAGACGGAAGCTTGCCATAGTACAGGCTTTTACGAGCTCATATTAACCTCTCAATCATTCGTTACATTTCAGTACCTTGCTACAAGGAGGTGAGCCTACACTCTTCAAGAGGATAATAATTTATTATAATTGAAGGTTAGCAATGATCTGGCAGAGCGGTGCTTGTCCCAAGAGCAAGAGTGGTGCACAAAGCTGACATTTTACTAAGCCCTGATTCTGGGATAGGGCAACTGAGTTCTGCCCTGTCTCAGTTTATAGCAGCCTCCGAGGTTAGTTGAGCTGCTGAAAACAGCTGTGAAGGAGCTATTATGTCACCAAGGGGTTGGAAAGTTCAGCAGCACTCTGGCCATACCTCCTTCACTGGCCAGGCCTCCAACATGTCCTCTATCTTGCAGGCTTTGATATCCAGATCTGAATTGGGTGGCTTGTGCCTATATCTATGTGAAACAGAATACACGGAGTGCTTAGGGCTTTTGCAGAAAGACAAGTGGTTAAATATTTTACAGGTACATCAAAAAACTTGGTGGCGTAGAGAGGAGGGGTCTCCAAATCTCACACGTTCCTTCTCCAGGGCCTTTCCTCCCACGCACTTTCATGCTGCTGACGGTAGAGAGCTATAAATATACTTAGTTGTTGTCAACTGCAAAGATAACAAGCACTAGAACCTCTTCTGATAATTAGATCTTAGAAGTCAGCCCATCTGTTTGTGTTTATGCACCACCGAAAAGGATCTATTTTAGGAATACTAACCACAAGTGAGGTCCAAAAGTCTTTCTCAATAATTATGCACTTTCATCCTTTGAAAACACACAGTTAGTACTCAGTTGACCCTCACGGAATTTCATTTTCTACGGAAGATCTGTGCCTGCAGTAATTGGCCAGCTAGAAATTTCCCTGGAGGAAGTTTAAAACACATATTCCTTATCTGGAACTGAAAAGCAGTTCGTCCCATTATCCTCCCAAACAGCAGCACATAACTTTAAAGATTCACTTTAGCCTCACAGAGAACTTTCCGAGGAAAAATTTCAACAGAACCAATAAGGAGAAAAAAAATCTCAACCAATCCACAGTCACACTGGGAATCTGGCAAACCCACCTTAGGAACCCAGGAATTATGATTCCCAAAGCCATGCTGTTAAGAACAGACTCTGTGTCTTCCGAGGATGTGGTCAGGATGAGTTTCATGGGAGATGATGATGGTGTCAGAGGTGATTGACTTCAGGTGGGAAACATACAGCAGGAGTAGAGGACCTTCTGAGCAACAAAGTCATCAGTACGGGGTTGAACCTCTCTAGTCCAGCATCCTTGAGATCTGACCAGTTCTGAACCAGAGAATTTTCTGGACCACGGGAGGTCAATGTTGACTAGCAGCATGACCAACACTCCCACTGCTTACTGGACTGTTAGAGGACATTTAGGGTTAAATTAGAGCTAAATAACAGCACAGAACACTGAGAGCCAGGACTGGTGGCTGTAAACAAACTTTATGGGACCACGGAAAACTTGGCTACACCCACGATAAGTGGACATCCGGCTAACTAAAATCAAGCCGGACCAGGGATATTTCTGGACCAGAGTTCCAGACTAGAGAGGTTCAATTTGTAACAAGAATTAAAAGAAACCAAGGACGAGGCCCCCTGGAAATATGTCATTTCAGAAGATGCATCTGACGAAGTGGGACTTTGCCCACAAAAGCTTATTCTCCAGTAAATCTGTTAGTCTATAAGGTGCCGCAGGACTTCTCATCGTTTTTGCAGATTCAGACTAACACAGCTACCCCTCTGATACTAAATGGAATGTTTTTCAAGGCTTCTCACCAGGCAGTCGCGCGCTTTAACTTTTAATCCCTCTTTCATTCAGGCAACAAAATGCATTTTTTACGTTAACTGTAAAATTGCCATGTCACCGGTGACAGTAATGCAGAAAGGAAGCCTATTATCAGAGCTTCTCTTTATCAGACAACTTCCTTGCAGTACGAGGCTTGATTGCTTAGATGGGGAATGCGGGGGAGGGAGATGGGACTGAATGGAGACCACTTCTTCAATTCAGGTTTTCCGGCTGATTGGCAGACGAAAAAAAAAATCCTTTCAGTCACTATATGGTTTCCCATTAAAATCTCTTATGAGAGTGGGCCATTCATGCCACTATTGTTAAAAAAGAATCTTCATTGACTATTACCATTATAGAAACTAGAGATGTCTAGACTCTTAATCTAGGCTAAAGGCCAGTTCTAACACTTCATTTAGTTAGAGACTCGCTCATTAACGGATCCCCTCATATCTGCAAACGTATTCATTGCTCCTAAGTATTTGCTGAATAGTTTAGACAAATAATCCTCCACCTCTCAGATAGACCTAAAGTATTTGTTGTAGCTGTTGTGTGATTGGTTCCTCAAGTCACATGCTGTTGTTTCTCCTCCTTAACAGGAGGAGTAGAAACAATCAAAGTAATGAATAACAAACTTTCAGCTGAATAAGCCATTGAGCCTACCAGTTGTGAAACTTTTGGTCTCCATGGAGATTTTCCAAAAGACACAGCTATCATCTGTGTAACGGTGTGTGAGCAATAATGCGACCTGACGCATCGCAGCCAGCTGAACTCTGTGCAGCTTCTGTTTATCAAAAATATTCATAAGCCCAATTATTTATACTTTTGATTAAAAGAGACTGAAATAGTCATAAATGAGCAAAGAATAGGATCATTTGCAACCATTTTGTAAATAAAATTCACTGACAGATTGAAAATTTTAAAAAATGTCCATCAGCCCAAAATATGTGTGTGAGAGAGAATTATTTGACCATGTGTAATGGCAGCCTTCTTCGAGAGTTATAGAACTTAGCCACAAAAAATTGCTCTCAGCTGAACTTTGGAATTTTCCTGCTTCAAGTTCTCTCCAGAAGAGAGCTAATGGTTATTGTTGCCTGCTTCATTTTCTTTATTGACACCTCAATTTAAAATATGGCCATTTTGTCCCCGTCTTTTACTATGCAGGTTGATGTTGTGTCTTTAGCTTCATTATTACGATCGTTGTTTTTACAGCATAATGAGAGTTGTTGGTGTGAATGGTCTGGTCAGAACTGGGTCCGTGTGGAAGATGCGGAGCAGGGGGACAATATTGTCTAGCTAGACAGAATGGATGGGGCACACATGGACCATTCCACATGCCCAGATTATTGACCAGGTCTTTGCTTTGTGCCTAAAGCTCCTGGGGTGACAATCGGATCCTGGAGGAAGCCCCCAGCTTTGCATACGCAGTTGAGACCTGCTTGGACACTGCTGCTAGACCAGCACTGGTGCAATTCATTCCCAACAGTTACTTCAGTGTGAATGGAGATTGCTGAGGAGAAGATGCGGCTGTGCTTTTTGCAATTCATCGGCAAGGCAGTTCTCATTTGCCACCAACATTTTAAATTTTTCCCATTTCCCAAGCAGACCGAGTTGGAATTTGTCTAGAGCACTGTGCTTAGTACCCAGATAGGCTGGTGAAAAGCGCTATGGATCATTAAGGATCAGGTGTGGTTAGCCCCTCCACTTTACATCCTTTCTTAAAGACAGCGGATGTCGCAAGTGTGAAAAATCAGGACACTTTCATATGGGGGGCTGAGTGGCATAGTTGCAAAGCCCCTAATACTGAGACAGTCCTGATAATATTGGGACATCTCTTGACCTTAACAGCACTTGGCCCCTAATACCATGCTGCGCTAACACAGCTATAACTCACACCCAGAGCTCAAAATGCCACCTACTGAATCACTAACATTAATGCGTGTAGCATTTAGCTGCTTCTTGGTGATCTCCAATCCAAGGAGGCTCCTCTCCCGACTCTCTTTAATTTGTAAAGCTGACAGCCACACGAGTAGGTGGTAAAGCTCTAGGCAATGAAATTAAATGCTACCTTTCAAAGGAGCCCCTGAATTAGGGTTGCCAACTTTCTAAACACACAAAACCAAACACCCCTGCCCAGTCCCCTTCCTGCATCCTTCCCTGGGGTCCCACCCCTGCCCCACCCCTTCTCCCAGGCCCCACTGCCTGCTCCCTCCATCTGCTCTCCTTCTGTCACTTATTTGCTCCCAAATTCACTCACTTTCACCAGGCTGGGGCAGGGGGTTGGGGCATGTAGGGGTGTGAGGGCTCTGACAGGGTGCGGTCTCAGGTGTGGGGCTAAGGATATGAGGTTTGGGGTACAGGAGGGGAATCTGGGCTAGGGCAGGGGACTGGTTTGTGTGTAGGTGCAGGATGTGGGCTCTGGGAGGCAGTTTGGGTACGAGAGGGGAATCCAGGCTGGGGAAAGGGATTGGGGGTGCAGGGTCTTGACAGCATTTCCTGTGGCTCCCAGGAAGTGGCTGCCAGATCCCTGCAGCCCTTAGATGCATGGTGGGTGGCCAAGAAGGCTCTATGTGCTGCCCTCATGCATGTAGGTGCTGCCCCTGCAGCCAGGAGCTGTTCTGTTCATAGGATGGTTTGGGGCAGCCACCTTAGGCCCCGTGTTTTTGGGGCCCCTGCAATGGCTGCCTTAAGTGTCCGTCCTATGGACAGGACCCATAGGATTATCAGGGGCCAGAGGCCTGGCACGGGGTGACACTAGGGGTTGCCCCCTCATACCATGGTGGCAGAATCCAGAATGGCCCAGCAGCCTGCTTTGCTCTGCCCCACCCAGCTCCGCCAGCCTCTCCCAGCCCACTGTGCACAGCTTCTCAGTGGCAGTGGGAAACAGAGTGCTGCTGAGAAGTGGGGCACAGCAGGCAGGGAGGGCAGCATGGCAGGCGGAGCAGAGCAGGCTGCTGGGCCGCTCCGGATCCCATTGCCATGGTGAGTTTGGAGGAGGGGATGCTGCTGCCCTGTGCCGGGCCTCCCATAATCCTCTGGGCCACATTGAGGGGCAGAGGTGGAGTAGGGGCAGAGCTTGGGGAAGAGGTGGGGCAGGGGTAAGGCAGGTCCTGTGGCGGAGGGGAGGGGGTTGCCCCATGCCCCATACCCCTCTTGGGATGACCCTGCCTGCAGCTCCCATTGGTTGCGGTTTCTGGGCAATGGGAACTTCAGGGATGGTGCCTGCTGGCACAAAGGCATGCATGGAGCCTCCCTGGCCACCCCTGAACCTAGGGGCCACAGGGACCTGGGGTTTACTCCGGAATCTGCATGGAGCCAGGGCAGTAGAGAGCCTGCCTTATCCCCAGGTCCCTGCTGAGCATCGCCAAAACTTTTAACAGCTGCCAGGGTCCCTTTTCAACTGGGCGTTCTAGTAGAAAACCGAATGTCTGGCAACCCTATCCTGAATGCTGGTGATCACTGAAGACTCCATGGAGTTCCCACAAGAATTAGGGTGTTTACTACAATCTCACAGCCAAATTCTAGCTTAGGTAGTAACGAGTGCAAACTTCCTATCTAATATTTCTGCTTATATGATGGCTTGTTTTTTCTCTTCCCTCCTAAATAACTTCTCTGATGTTGTTAAAGAAAAGCACCACACATCCCTGATTCTTTAAGAAGGGAAAATAGTTGCCATGTAGATCCCGTTCCCTAGCAACAAGATGCTAACTCCTAAATCAGTGGACACTTACACACCTGTTTGTCTTCCATCTCTCGAATTTTCATCGCTGCAACTTTTTGACCTTCTGACTAGATGGGGCTTAACAATAAAGTATGTCAGGATCCCCAAATGTCCTGGCGTGTTTTCCTGCTGATCTTGCTGTTATAGTACAAAACAGAGAGGACAAAAATTGCCAGAAGCATCTGTTGTTTTTAATAGAAACAGAGGACTGTGCAAAGATAATTTCAACAAGAATTACTAAGCAATAAGTGATAGCCATTACTGTCATCATTTAGAAAACTGTAATATAATGAGAACTTTATTTTAAATATATCTGGAGGTTGGATTAGTGACCATTATCTTGCCATTTTAATTTAAATATGCACAATTTCAAAGCTGAGATAACAAGAATAATACCATTAAGTCCTAGAAAGATGAATTATGTAGTCAAGTTATGTAGTGGATCTGAGTCACAGCTGTACAACAGGATGGCTTTGTCACTTTTTTGTTAATGCTGTCGTGATAAATACTTAAGTGGTTTTACTTTGCAGGAAATGGGTTAATTCAAACTCTTTTTCGTTGCATAAATGAGAGACTTTAGGGAGATGGCCTATGAAGTTTATCTTAACATGAAATTAAATTTTGAGGGATGTATTTTTATTACATGTACATATAATTTCTCTGAGGCGCTGAGAATTGTATATTTTTTATGTTACACACAGTGAAATGTGGTCAAAATGGAGTGAGGAAAAAGGAAGCAGATGCAATGGATGGCTTAGATAGATATTCCACCATGTTGAATGCAAAAAAACATGATTATAATGTAGCTGTCATAACTCAGATGATATGTGATAGATTTCCTCTTAAAAAGAATAAAACAGGTCCCACTACCAGAGCCTGATTTTGCTGTCTCTTACACTAACTGGTATAACTCTCTGGGTATGTCTACACTAGCCCCTAGTTCGAACTAGGGAGGCTAATGTAGGCATTCGAAGTTGCAAATGAAGCCCGGGATTTAAATATCCCGGGCTTTATTTGCATGTTCCCGTCCGGTCGCCATTTTGAAATTCCACTAGCCCGAAGTAACTGCCCGCGGCTACACGCGGGAGTGAAACGGCAATTCGAACTAAGTCCTTAGTTTGAATTAACTGTTACTCCTCCTGGAGTTACAAATTTACAAAAAAGATGTCTTATCTTTTCATCAGCCTGAATATATCACAGGTCAGTGTGAATTCCATAGTTTGCCATATCCTGCATCACTATCTATGAAGATACCAGTAACTCTGGGCTTTGAATTTAAGAATCAGAGGCACAGGTTGGCTGGCAAAGCTATTCCTTCATTTCAGCTCCATCTGTCTCAGACGGATGCCACATACTCATTTCAGATTGAAGAGACTTCTTCCTTACTCCAATACAGCACTGACATGTACATTTCCATCCTATTTCTTTGGCCTTACAAGAAACTACAAGTGATCAATCAGTTGTGTCTGGGATATTTACAAATTAAAGACATTTACAAAAGTTTTCTGGGAAAAAGATATAAATGTCAACATAAATGACATGAATGAAGGCAGTAATAATTTTCATAACCTATTAAAATATTTCATTCCAAACTTTTCTGTAATGCAATATGCTAATCTAAATGCAAGCTCATCTAAAATTACTTTTTTATGGCCACTGTGACACATCTGCCAAGGCATTTTTGCCTCTGTTTAAGCAAAACATTTTAGCATGTGCTTAATTTTAAGCACGAGTTGGACCCATTGACTTCAGGGGGTGTGCTCATGAGTAAAGGTTTGCTAAATTGGTACCTTAATTGGCTATGCTCTGATGAGGAAACTTAATGATTGTGATCCAACTGAAATTCCACAGAAGAGGTGAATTATACATTCCATTGCTGTTTCATAAAGCCCATTAATGTGAAAGAAAAGATTTCCATTGATCTCACTGGGTTTTAGAACAGATCTTTAAAACTACAGAAGAGAATGCATGCTATAAATAGAAACATATGCCCATATCCTCAAAGGTATTTCGGCTAGGGATGTTAAAAAGCATTTATTGAGATAAATGTGTAACCGCTGACATTTTCAGCAGTTACACGTTTACTCAGAGGCATGAGGGATCTGCATGTAACTGTGAAGGTTAACCAATGAGCCTATCTCCCATATATATTGATGAGAGCTTGTTGTTATTTGTTTGTTGTTTAAATATCTTTGAGTATCTGAGCCTTGCTTTTTGGCAAGCCCATTTCCATGGTCTCTTCTGCAGCCTTTTGCATGGGCAAGATAGTATCACAAAAGTTATAAAAGCACCAGATAAGATTTTTCCCTCTTCAGGTTTTAAAGGAGAAGGGCTAACACCAGACAAGATTTGTGTGGAAAAAAATTAAGCCTCTATGTATGTTTTCAGTAATGACACCTTTGGCAGTGCAATTAGAGTCAAAATAAATCTCTCCATCCCAATGACAGCTTGTGGAAGTGAAATCCAGTGATCTGGATGGCTCTGGGAAAATGGGATCTTATATTTTTTGACAGCATAATTGTTACGCTCTGTCAGCTTTATATAACTTTTTCATAAGAAATACTTAATACTTCACACGGATATTACTTTTTCTCATCAAATATCACTTTGGAAAAAAAGTTAATAATTTAGCAACATTTTTATTAAAAAATAGCTAATTCATAGATGCACACAATGCAATCACCAGATATTGCATTCATTACGAAAGGAAGTAAAATTTTCCACCAAAGCTTTGTAATGAGTCTGTTGTTTATGTAACAGTCTTTCATCCTTGAAAAACATGCGTTTTAAACAGAAGTTTAAATCTGTGTTGTAAAGGAGAGATGGTATGCTGTTGTTTTGTGCTTATCCCAGGGTTTATGGTAAATATAGTCCCATCATCTTTCTACTGTTCTGGCCCAATTGTAGAATCTTTAAAATCATTAAGAATAAGCGGATTCTGTTTGTTCCTCCATCTATCCTCTGATTTTAAAGCTGAACACTGATTCAGGCATCACAAAATCAAACTGCAAGTTACATTGTGGTTTCAATTTTTCTTTGAAAAAGAAAAAAAAGCAACCCTCCAATAAAATTAATGAATTTTGGAAGACATTTGGTTCCTGTTTTGACCTACGAAGTTTTTAGCCTTGACTCTGCAAACACTTACACGTATGCTTAACTTTACAACTTGAAGGTTAATCAGTTTTACACACACACACAGGCTATGTCTAGACTACAGGTTTCTTCCGGAAGAAGCTTTTTTTGGAAGAGATCTTCCGAAAAAACTTCTTCTGAAAGAGAGCGTTCACACTGCAAAAGTGCATCAAAAAGGAGATCTGCTTTTTCGAAAGAGAGCGTCCAGACTGAATGGACACTCTCTCGCATGTAAGCTGTCATTGCTATGGATGAAATGGCCACCAGGGCACCTGTGCTTTTTGCTCTTTCCTCTTCTTCTGAAAGAACTTCCTCTTGCCCATCCACACATGCCTTTTTGTGAAAAAGCTCATTCGCAAAAATTCTTCTTCCTCGTAGGATGAGGATTACCAATGCCGGAAAAATCTCTCTGTTCTTTCGATTTTCTTGCAGAAGACCCCAATTGCAGTGTGGACGTTCCTCAAAATTCTGTAGTGTAGACATACCCACACACATAGGCTACATCTGCACTACATGTTTCTTGCGCAAGAGTTTTTGCGCAAAAACTTCTGGCGCAAGAGCACATCCACACCTCAAAGCACATCGCAAAAGCCATGTGCTTTTGCGCAAAAGAGCGTCCACACTGCATGGACGCTTTTGCACAATAAAGCTCTGATTGACATTCACAGAATGGCCATCAGAGAACCTGTGCTTTTTCCCATAGGGGTTTCTCGCGCAAGAAACCCCTCTGGAGCATCCACACTTGCCTTGTTGTGCAAGAACTCTTGCGCAAAAGGGAGTTATGCCTCATAAAAGGAGGTTTGACTATGGCAGAAAAAGCCCTCTGTTCTGCCGTTGTACTCATGATTTTCTTGCGCAAAAACACATTTGAGGTGTGGACGCTCCATAGGTTTTTGCGCAAAACCAGCTGTTTTTGCACAAAAACTTTGTAGTGTAGACATACATAAGAACATAAGAATGGCCGTACTGGGTCAGACCAAAGGTCCATCTAGCCCAGTAGCCTGTCTGCTGACAGTGGCCAGTGCCAGGTGCCCCGTAGGGGATGGACCAAAGACAATGATCAAGCTATTTGTCTCGTGCCATCCGTCTCCAGGGACACCATTCCTACCCCCTGGCTAATAGCCTTTGATGGACCTAACCTCCATGAATTTATCTAGCTTCTCTTTAAACTCTGTTATAGTTCTAGCCTTCACAGCCTCCTCTGGCAAGGAGTTCCACAGGCTGACTATGCACTATGTGAAGAAGAACTTTCGCTTATTAGTTTTAAACCTGCTACCCATTAATTTCATTTGGTGTCCTCTAGTTCTTCTATTATGGGAACTAATTAATAACTTTTCTTTATTCACCCTCTCCACACCACTCATGATTTTATATACCTCTATCATATCCCTGCTCAGTCTCCTCTTTTCCAAACTGAAAAGTCGAAGTCGCTTAAGCCTCTCCTCATATGGGACCTGTTCCAAACCCTTGAGCATTTTAGTTGCTCTTTTCTGAACCCTTTCCAAGGCCAAAATATCTTTTTTGAGGTGAGGAGACCACATCTGTACACACTACTCAAGATGTGGGCGTACAATAGTTTTATACAGGGGCAGTAAGATATTCTGTGTCTTATTTTCTATCCCTTTCTTAATAATTCCTAACATCCTATTTGCCTTTTTGACTGCCGCAGCACACTGTGTGGACGTTTTCAGAGAACTATCCACGATAACTCCAAGATCTCTTTCCTGATTTGTCATAGCCAAATTAGCCCCCATCATATTATATGTATAGTTGGGGTTATTTTTTCCAACGTGCATTACTTTACACTTATCCACATTAAACTTCATTTGTCATTTTGTTGCCCAATCACTCAGTTTTGTGAGATCTTTTTGAAATTCTTCACAGTCTGCTTCTGTCTTGACTATGTTAAACAGTTTAGTATCATCCGCAAACTTTACTACCTCACTGCTTGCCCCTTTCTCTAGATAATTTATGAATAAGTTGAATAGGATTGGTCCTAGGACTGACCCTTGGGGGACACCACTAGTTACCCCGTCCATTCTGAAAATTTACCATTTATTCCTACCCTTTGTTTCCTGTCTTTTAACCAGTTCTCAATCCCTGAAAGGACCTTCCCTCTTATCCCATGACAATGTAATTTACACAAGAGCCTTTGGTGAGGGACCTTGTCAAAGACTTTCTGAAAATCTAAGTATACTATATCTACTGGATCCCCCTTGTCCGCATGTTTGTTAACCCCTTCAAAGAACTCTAATAGATTAGTAAAACATGATTTCCCTTTACAGAAACCATGTTGACTTTTGCCCAACAAATTATGTTCTTCTATGTGCCTAACAATTTTATTCTTAACTATTGTTTCGACTAATTTGCCCGGTACCGACGTTAGACTTAACAGTCTGTAATTGCCGGGATCACCTCCAGAGCCCTTTTTAAATATTGGTGTCACGTTAGCTATCTTCCAGTCAGTAGGTACGGAAGCAGGTTTAAGGGATAGATTACAAACCACAGTTAACAGTTCTGCAATTTCCCATTTGAGTTCTTTTAGAACCCTTGGGTGAATGCCATCCGGTCCCGGAGATTTGTTCATGTTAAGTTTTTCTATTTGTTCCAAAACCTCCTCTAATGACACTTCGATCCAGGACAGTTCCTCAGATTCCATACACACTAGCATAAATTGAAGTGAAAGACTAGTGCTGAGACCAGAATATTGGAGAATGAATATCCAATGTGCAATGTTTGTACATGATACCTAGGGCCAAAAAATGATTGGGAAATTAGGATGGAACTAAGTAAATAAAGGATTGGTTCAGAAATGCCTTCCATGTCTGTTTGAATATTTCAGACATCACAAATGCCTAGCATCCTGTTACATTCCAGAATTAATTTTGCTACCCCGGGAACGCCATTGCCAAATTAGCCTCTTTGGTTCTCAAGGATCAGCTCTAGAGCACTTATTTGATGGTCCTTAATCTGCAGCAGACTCCTACAGCCCCATTGCAGCCCATGCTTAGTTTGTAATGAAAGAGATGCTAACACTTAAGCAATTTTTTTACATTCATAATTGATGCATGCAGAGGTGCCGGGGTATAAACTGCCAAGCCTACGGGTGCCAGGACTCCACATTATGCAGAATTAGGAGCTATGCACTGTCGTTTTTTAAAGCCATTCCTGAGACACCCATCCGTCTGTGTCTTCTCCTTCACTGAGAGAATGATGGATGAGAGCAATACAAAAACCGTTAGGGGAGGTAGCTCAAAACGGAATGAGCCGCCCAGCAGCATGTACAACTTTGATCTGCTTGGGGGAATTGTTTATTTTCTTGTTATTGAAAATCTAAGAGCTTTGGTTGACAGCCTCATTTCTGTGCAGGTTTTCTTTTCAAATCACATTGAGATGAAAAGTAAATTGCTAATTACTTGAACGCACAAGTAACAATGGGTATGGTTTTTCATTTAATCCTCAGGCTCAGGCACCCTCATGACTAGCCCGCATGCAAAATTTGTATTCTTGCGGCGATGTTCCACATCCAGAACAAAAAGGGGGCTTCAGCTAAGCTGTGCTCCCTTTAACCACTGACGAGGGTCAAAGTGTGGGAGGGAGGTTATGTCTGTGGAGAAAGTGCACTGAGGTGTCTCCAGCAGCAGGGTTTGATTGTTTCTTTAGGATAACTGCAAAAGTTTTAATAAAACACCCAAGTTTAGTCAGCATCCTTGTCTGGGAATGTAACAGCTGCTCTCTGAGGCACTGACAGGGTTGCTGGGCACCTAGGCAATGTTGGGGAAGGAGGTGGCTCCCTGCTCCAGGAAGGGGCAGGGCCTCAGGTGGAAGGGGCGGGGCCTCAAGTTGAAGGGGTGGGTCTGGCACAGCCCTCAGTGCTGCCTGAAGCACCCCCTTCTCTCATCCCCCACCACCCCTCAGAACCGCTCGGAGCACATGGCACAGAGTTCTGGAGCATGTCGCGAGTCTCTCCGTCTGCATGTCGTGTGTCTCTCCGTCTCTCTCACCGCAGTGGCAGCAGTGGTGGCCAGGAGCCTCGGGCCCTTTAGAGCCCTGGGGAAACTGCCCCATTTTTTTTATTTTGCCCGCCCCCCCCCCCACATGTCGGTAGGCCTGGTTGCTCTTGAAATACACAGAAATAATGACTTACACAACAACAACAAAGACGTGTGCGCCCGTGGGATGCCAGTTTAACCCAGTTGTGTTTTTTAGGCCAGAGAGATCTGTAGACTCACTAAGCAAATGACTGTAGCCATTACTTACCTCTGTTTTGTTTTTATTTTCATTTCCCCTGGTTTGGGAACAGGCTTTTCTCAGACCTATAGCTCTTGAGATCCAGTCTGGGGACAATGCGACTGGGCTGAGATAGGGAACCACCCTACACCAAAGGAAAACGTGAAGCACCGTTGAGATCAGTGCATACATCACCAGCTTTTATTACCCAGAGAAAGGGCTTGAATGCCCGCAGTGGCAAGAAAAATGCTTGAGTCACAGATAATGCTGAAAAAGAGAGGCAACAATTAAAAATTAGAAACAGCTGGAGGACGGCTAAGGTTTGGCCCCCTTGGTTAATAGTTCGGAAAGCAGTTCAGTGCAGATAAAAACTGAATAAAAAGACACAGAAAAGAGAAAATAGCTGCCAAAAGGGAAGATGTTGAAAGCAGTCGGCTGACAAAGGAAGAGATTCTGGAGTTTAACCGAAGGGAGGGGAGGAAAGAAGGCCGATGTTCGGATGTACAGTGGAAAGCCATCAGGATTCTAAGATGTATTGCAGGAGGAATGTAACATAAATCAAAGGAGATAGTTTTATTGCTCGAAGGCTGTGCGAATGAAGATCTCTCTGAGCAAGCTGCGCTCAGTGCTGGTCACTATGCTTGAGAAAAGGTGTAATCGCTGTTCAAGGCAAAACAGTGCTGAGCAACTACAGATTAGACCAGATTTAAATGAAGAAGAAAGAGGAAGAAAAGTCAGGCTTATTTCTTACTGCAAAAGATAAGAGAGAGCTTCATGGGGACCTGCAGGAACCTGATAACATCACTAGAGAAGGCTGAGAAAATGTGATCCAATTCTACTATTTAAATAACCTGCAAGCTGGAGCTTTTGGCCAGATGTACAGATGAAAGACATTTCAAGCAAAAGCCCCGTATTTCAGAATAAAAGTAGCAAAATCACTGTACAAGTCTATGATTGGAAAGGCCATAGGGGAAAAGAGAGTCAAAGCGCCAAAAATGTGAAACCTTTCTTTACCTTTTGGGATGATACTTATGGCTCATGAACGCGAAACAGTTCTGTCTAGAGTTTGCTACCATAGTACCCCCACTGTGTGTGATTTCTTACAGACATCTATCTACTCCTGCTCTACATTAATCCTGCTGGGTCAGTACCAGCTGATTTCTTTGAAATCGTGTAGATGTTGCAATGGGGCAAAAATTCAAATATCAATTTCAATTACAATACAGAATACAAAGTGCAGAGTGCTCACTTCACATTCATTTTTATTACCAATATTTGCCCTGTAAAAAATTAAATAGTGTTTTTCAATTCACCTAATATAAGTACTCTAGTGCAATCTCTTTTTCGTGAAAGTTGAACTTACAAATGTAGAATGACAAAAATAACTATGTTCAAAAATAAAACAAGGTAAAAATTTAGCACCAACAAGTCCACTGAGTCCTATATCTTATTCAGCCAATTGCTCAGACAAACACGTTTGTTTTCATTTGCAGGAGATAATGCTGCTTGCCGCTTGTTCACAATGTCACCTGAAAGTGAGAACAGTTGTTCACATGGCACTTTTGTAGCTGGCACTGCAAGATATTTATATGCCATAGGTTCATGCATCCCTTCATGCTTCAGCCACCATTCCAGAGGATATGCATCTATGTTGATGATAGGTTCTGTGCAAGAACATCCCAAAGCACTGCAGACCAACTGTATTTTCATTTCCATCATCTGAGTAGGTGATCCCAGCAGAAGGTTAATTTTCCCCCTTTTTTTTTGGTGGCAGTGGTTTGGATTCCAGGAGATTCCATATCAGAAAGTTGTTCTTTTAAGACCTGATGAAAGTAAGCACCACCCCACACCCCTCTCAAATTTTGGAGAGTGCTTCAGATTCTTCAGTCTTGGATCGAGTGCTGACGCTTTCATATCTCACAAACATACCCTCTTTGTGTTTTGTCAAATCTGCAGTGAAAGTGTTCTCAAAATGAACAGGTGCTGAGTCATTATCCGAGGCTACTATAACATGAAATATATGGCAGAATGCAGATAAAACAGAGCCACACACATAAAATTCTCCCCTAAGGAGTTCAGTCACAAATTTAATTAATGCATTACTTTTTAACAAGCATCATCAGCGTGGAAGCATGCTCTCTGGAATGGTTGCCAAAACATGAAGGGGCATACGAATGTTTAGCATATCTGGCACATAAATACCTTGCAATGCCAGCTACAAGAGTCCCATGTGAACTCCTGTTCTCACCTTCTGGTGACATTGTAAACAAAGAACAGGCAGCATTATCTCCTATAAATATAAACGAACTTGTTTGTCTTAGCGATTGGCGGAGCAAGATGCAGGACAATATGGATTTGTAGGCTTCAAAGTTTTACATTGTTTTGTTGTAAGATGCACTTTCACAATAAAGAGATTGCACCACAGTACTTGTGTGTGGTGAATTAAAATTATATTTATGTCGTTTATCCATTTCTATGGTGCAAATATTGGTAATAATCATAATAGAATAGAAAATGAGCACTTTACACTTTGTATTCTGCGTGGCAATTGAAATCAATATGTAGATAAACATCCAAAATATTGAATGCATTTCAATTGGCATTCTATTGTTTAACAATGTGATTAAAAGTGTGATTAATTGTGAATAATTTTTTGAGTTAATTGCCTATGTTAACGGCAATTCATTGACAGCCCTTGTTTGTACACTGCTTTAATTTAAACCATGTGCTCTATAGTCACGGGGTAGGGGTCCTTGCTTTACAGGGGTTTGTGAGAACATATGATCTGGGTTCAATAAACAAAGATGTGCATTTGTATTACTGTATGTGTTGCAGCAAGCAGGGAGATGTCGGAAAGGTGAGGATGGTGGGCTGTGGAAGCACAGGCTGTCTCTTCGTCTGTGTCACAGAGCAATAGAAACTTGACGCTGAGTGGAGCTTTTGGGGGTGCTACCACGGTACACATAAATAGCAACAACAATAATAGGTAGTGAAAACCCTTTCCTGGAGCCTTCTGTTGGTGAGGGTCTGGAGTAGAAACCACTGCTTTAGGCATCACTTAGTTCCAAACCCAGGCCACAAATTAGCCCACCTTCATAAGAACGGCCATACTGGCTCAGACCCATGGTCCATCTAGCCTAGTCTTCTGACACTGGTCAGTGCCGGATGCTTCACAGGGGATGATCCGCACAGGGCAACTGATCGAGTTAGCCATCCTCTGCCGTCCAGTCCCAACTTCTAGCAGTCAGAGGTTTAGGAACATCCAGTGCATGGGGTTACATCCCTGAGCATCTTGGCTAATATCCATTGATGGACTGAAAGTATCCATTTTTTAAACCAATTCTACTTTTGATCTTCCTAACATCCCTAGCCACAAGTTCCACAGGTTGACTGCGCTCTGTGGAGAAGTACTTCCTTTCACCCTGCTGCCTACTCACTTCATTGGGTGACCACTGTTTCTTGTGTTATGCGAAGGGGTAAATTGCACTTCCTTATTCACTTTCCTTGTACCCATCGTGATTTTATAGACCTGACTATGTTGCACAGAGCAGGTCCCAATATAGGTCTTCGTGGGATTCCACTATTTACCGATTTCCACTGTGAAAAGTGGAAATTCCTATCCTTTGTTTCCAGACTTTTAACCGGTTACTGATCTATGAGAGGACCCTCCCTCTTATCCCATGACTGCTTACTTTTGCTTAAGAGCCTTTGGTGGGGGACCTTGTCAAAGGCTTTCTAAAAGTCCAAGTACACTATATCCACTGAATCACCACTGTCTACTTTAGGGGAGAGCAATCATTTTTCATGGGAGGTTACTCCAAGATTTTGGAAAGTTGACAAGGGTTGCACTTTTCCATGGAGGGGTTGTGGGGTCTGGGATGGAGGTTGGGTACAGAAGAGAGCTTGTGGTAGGGGACTGGGCTGGAGGAGAATGTGTGGGGTCTGAGAGAGAGTTTGGGTGAAGGAGGGAGTTGTGACCTGACACATGGGATGGGGATCAGGGTCTGGGAGGAGGTATGGGTGCAGGAGAGGATTTTGTTCTGCAGGAGGTACTTAGGAGGGGGTGCAGGGTTTGGGAGGGAGTTGTAATGGGGGGAAGGGGAGTGCAGAGGGTTTGGATGATGACCTGGGGCAAGGGAATGGGGTGCAGGATTGGGGGTGGGTTGTGGGCATAGGTGAGGATTCTGGCCTGGGCAAGAGGTGTGTGTGGGGAAGGGGGGGTGCAGGGTCTGGGAGGGAGTTGTGATCTGGAGCAAAGGGATGGGGGTTTGGATGGTCACCTTGAACAGGAAGGGGTGGTGACCTGGGGCAGGGAATAGGGGGGCAGGGGCTGGGGTGCCACAGGCAGACTGTGGTCAGGAGGGGGGTACCTAGGCGGCTCCCAGCCAGCAGCCCTGCAGGACCCTGAGGCAAGCTCACTGCCTGCCACAGCCTCAGGCTGCTGAAAATGGCTGGCTGTTCCCTGTAGCTCTCTGTTCTGGGTGGCAGGGAAGGCCCCTGCCTCCCAGCAAAACCTTTCAGCTCCCATTGGCTAGTTTCCAAGCTCTCATTGGCTGGTTTCCAAGCTGAGAGAATTTGCTGGGGGATCAGAGCAGAGCACAAAGCCTCCCTCTCCCCTCGGTGCCCAGAACAGAGAGCCATAGAGAGCAGCCAGCCATTTAAAGCAGTGTGGGGCTGCTCTGAAGTAGCTTGCTACTCTGTGCCTGAAAGTCCTGGCAGGGTGGCCCATGGGCCAGAACCAATGGTTTGGCAGGCCGGATCCAGCCCGCGGACCATACCTTGCCTGCTTCTGCTCTACTTGCTTATGGACACCCTCAAATAATTGTTTTAGATTGGTGGGACATGGTTTCATTTCACAAAAGCTGTGTTGCCTCTTCTCCAACCTATGGGGTTCATCTATGTGTCTGATCATTCTGTTCTCTGCTATTTGACAGGCACTGAAGTTAGGCTCATCCTCCTGTAATTGTGAAGATCCCCGCTGGAGCCTTTTTTCCAAAATGAGCATTACATGAGCTGTCCTCCAGTCATCCAGTACAGAGGCTGATTTAAGTAATAGGTTACACAGCACAGTTAGTAGGAGGAATGTTAAGTAGTGGTTAATAAACGAATCGAGTAGTCAATGGAATTTTCATCAACTACTTGATTAGTCGATAAGGGTGTTAGCTCCCGGGGGGCGACATGAGCTGGGACTGAATAGTCCCAGCTCATGCTGGCTCCAGGACTGCTGCAGCTCTGCCTTTTAAATGTAGTAGTGGCAGCTTTTACATTTAAAAAGCAGAGCCGCAGCGGTCTGGGACCTGGCGCGAGCTGGGACTGCTGAGTCCCGGCTCCCGCCAGGTCCCCTGCTGCACCTCTGCCTCTTTGCCCCCCAGAAATGGAGTTGGGGGAAAACCAGCATTTAAGCCAGCTCCCCCCATCACTGGCTCCTGCTCTCCCCCTTGCTGTCTCTGATACACAAGGAGCAAGGGAGGGGGAAGTGAGTAGTCGAGAAGTGACTTGGCTACCCGATAAGCCTAGGCTTATTTCTCCTTTAGAAACGTCTTTCCTGGCAAATTTAAACCCAGGAAATGAATCAATTCTAAGAAGAGTTTGTTCCTGTGCTATGAATTTTAGACTAGCATCTACATTTAGACTGAAACTTTCTCCAAGAGCTAATGGCTCACCCCTTGCAGATCCATGACCACATTTAACATTTGCCCCTGACTTTAAATGTGAACTCTCCCCAAATCTGGGGTTGTTCGGATACAAGGCTTTTTGTTTTCTCCCAACTCACTTCAGTGTAAAGATGCACTCTGAAAACTTCACAGGGGAGAACTCAATAAATAATTACTCAGATCTGTGCTTTAATAAGCATCCATTTTCCATGTGTGCTAATGATCATTTCTAACAGACTGGTTTATCACTGTTGCCGTGAGCTTATCTGTTTAAGAACAAGGGGAGAGGAGAAGGAAAAGGAAAATTAAGTCTACAAGCATTTCTGAGGACATGGTGGAACATTGGGAAGTGAAAGTTGTTCCTTTGTCATTGTCGTTGATGTTCTCAAAGGGGGTAACATGTCTGAACAGTGTGTCTTTAGAATCAGAGAATGCTAAAACTGGAAGGGACCTCGCAAGGTCATCAAGTCCAGTCCCCTGCCCTCACGGCAGGACCAAGCACCATCTAGACCATTCCTGATAGATGTCTGTCCAACCTGCGCTTAAATATCTCCAGTGATGGGAGCACTGTGCGACCATTCCTTACCCTACAAAGATGATCCAGGAAGCTTTCAAACTATGGATTGCGACTCAAGATCTTCAGCGGGGTGGTGGATTGTCAGACACTGGGTCTCGTGGCTGCAGGGGGGATCAGGTGATCAGTGGGGGTGCTAACGCAGCTCCCTGCCTGTCCTGGCACCACAGACCGTGCTGTGTTCCAGAAGTGGCTGGCAGCAGGCTCAGCTCCTAGGTGTGTGTGTGGAGGGAGGGTGGGGGTGGAGGGGGGGAGCACATAGGGCTCCAGCACCTACCCTGAGCTCTAGCTCTGCACTCCCATTGGCTGGGAACCGGCTGCTGGCTGCTTCTGGGGTGCAGCATGGCCTGCGGTGCCAGGAGAGGCAGGAAGCTGCCTTAGCCCCCTGCTGCACTGCTACCTGGGAGCTGCTCCTGCTCCAGCCCTGGCCCCCCCAAAGCTGGAGCTCCCTCCTACCCCCCAAAGCTCTCCTCCTCAGCCCCACCCCGGAGCCCACACTCTAGTCAAATAATGTTGGGTTGTGGGCATCAACAATTTTTTTTCAAGTGGGTCATGAGAAATAAAGTTTGAAAAGCACTCATTTAATGCACTGGGCATCAAGAGACCGGCTTAAATTCCCATCTCAGCTGCAAACATCCTGTATAGCCTTGGTCACTTAATTTACCCTCGGCTTCTTCTCATATCTGTGTCATACAGGGGTGTTCTGCAGATAAATTCCATTGATGGCGGCAAAGTGTTCAGAACCGATAGTAAGGAGTGCCAGGAAGTACCTAGATAGAAATAAACACTTCACGTTTCTTTCTTAAAGGAGGCCGGATTTTGTTCTGCAAGTGTACGACAAATGTTGGATGTGTGTCATATTTGCTGCAAACTACAGATTCATACTTGCTTGTTAAGTTAGCATGAAGCTGGCTGAATATTTCTGATATGTCTGTGTCTCTCCAGAGTATCTGTCTGTGCCTTCCTCTTTGCCTGCAAGCTGTCCTGAAATCCGAGTAGGCCTCTCAAAGGTGGATAATGAAAATTTGCTCCTCAGCAAGCAGAGCAAGTTTTCTCAACATTATCCTGATAGATGGATTGCTAATGATTTTCAGGGGGTTGTATCCTAATAGCATATCTTGCTTCTTGATTGCCAGCCCATGGCTGAACTAGTGGACAGTCCTTTGAGCACAATTTAGAGAGGAACGAGGGAGACAGGAGCTCTGTAACACAAAAAAACCCTGCCTCTTGATTCAGGTTTTCATATTGAAAATCAACAGGACCTCTCTGCTTGGAGAAAAAACACATGCTTGTTAGTGTCTCAGTGGCAGCCTGTAGGACGATAGGATTACATGAGAATATAATAGTAGCATGTGGAAGATAGCTATCAGTTTCATCAAGAGAGGGAAGCAAAGTCCATTTAGGTGGGCGTAGGAGCCCAGAACAACTGTCCTTTTGAGCTCCATGGGCATTGTCTCAGTCATCACAGCAAGAGAGAATATTCTCTCACTCTGTTGACTAGCGTTGTAAACTTGCTTTCTGCTTGCGGTAGCATGAATGTTATTTCCTTTTCTCCCCTTTCGGCAACAAAGAGAAAAAGGATAGGAAAAAAATCCCACCACGGTGAGGTCAAGCTGGACTCTTTGCTTGTCGGCTGATGCTGAAATTAGAAATTGCCTTTGCTAACTCAGATGAGTTGCTGCTGTTTCGCCACGGGAAAGACGATCTGTTTAGTGAAGGGAGGCAGTATGGCCTAATAAGCTGCTTACAAGCCCAAAGACCTGGATTCTGGTACTAACTCTGCAACTGACTTGCCATGGGACCTTGGGCAAAGTCTCTGTTTCTCCTCACACCCTTTGTCTGTCTTCTCTCCTCTCACTATAAAGGTCTTTGGGGAGAAGGTCTGTCTCAGTCCAGTGCTTGCGTAGTGCCTAGCACAATGGGTCCATGACAGCTGTGGTACCTAAAAGATAGCAGGAGACAGATGCTGCATCTGGTGGGGGATGAAAGAGCTTTTGTGTGGCTTCTGTCTAGGAAGGAGCACTGCAAAAAGAAATCTGGGAGTCATAGTGAACCACAAGGTAAATATGAGTCAACAGTGTGACACTGTTGGGGGAAAAAAAACCCCAAACATGATTCTGGGATGCATTGTGTTGTGTGCAGGACACGAGACGCGGGGCAGATATAGGGCAGGGCGAGCGGGGCGGCCGCCCCGGGCCCCGTGCTTCAAAAAGCCCCGCGCATGCGCCGTGGTGCCAGCTCCTTTAGCAGAGTGCTAGTGTCTAGCTATAGGATTTGCTGTATCTTGGCGTGCTGGGCTCAAATCTCCTTGGAGGGGATGAGTTTAGTGGACATGAGTAGAGGTGTTTTTTAGAGATAACCTCTTTCATAAACAAGTTGGGCTGTGGCTGCCACAGGCAAGACTGTGGAGGGTAATGAGGGTGGAGGTGGGCCACCCCTCCAGGAGCACCTAGAAGCTGTGTACCATGACAGAGCCTGCCAGATGCACCACCCGTAAGCAAGAAGGTAAAGCTATGATCTTGATCTGCTGTGGAAAATGCTAGCAAGGAGCAGTCCCTGTGCCCTGGAGAAGGCAGGGGCCACCGCTGTGGCTAGCACCCTTGCCCACCTGCCCTTTGGCGAATTCACACACGAGTCAGTAACAAGCTGACATTTTAAATCCCATCTCACTTTTGTACATACATGGAGTCTAACGCTTCTCCTTTCCCCTCCTTGGCTGAATCCTTCTCTCTACCCCAAGCATGGCTGCATTTCAATGGCGTCATACAGTGTACATCAGGCCTGTGCAAAACACCCACTGAGGGCCAGATCTGGCCCATCGAGCCACTGGATCCAGCCCTTGGACGCAGCAGAGAGCCTCAGGCAGAATCCCCTGCTTGCTCCACCCCCACACACCGCTCAGAAAAGTGGCTGCTGGGCCGTTTGTTTTTCACAAACTGTGAGGAGAGGGGAGTGGTGCTCCACGAACTGCTCCTGCCCCCAGCACAATCCCATTGGCCAGTTTCTGGCCAATGGGAGCTGCCGGTTTCATGAATAGGCAGCTGTGAGCACCAATCTCCCCTCCCCTCTTATTCACAGGCTCTTATTCACAGAGCACGTGGCTCGGCAGCCTTTGCAGGGGCGGGGCAGGCTCCTGCCTGAGAAACATGCTGGGCTGCTGGCTGGGAGTCTCATTGGTAAGTCTCCCAGCCAGAGCCTGCCTCTGACACTCCAGCCTCTCTCTCCCCCCCGCCCTCTGCCCCTTACCCCACATAACCCAAATCCTCTGCCCCCTGTCCTGAACCCATACCCCTCCCAGATCCTGCATCCCAATCCCATGTCCCAGATCACCATCCCCTCCTGCCTTAGGTCACATCCGAAACGCCTACACTGTAATCCCTTGCCCTAGTTCGCAACCCAAACCCCCTGCACCACAATCCCGCGTCTCAGGTCACACCTGTCTCCTTCACCCAAACTCCCTCCCAGACCGCCCAGATCCTCCTGCACCTGAATCCCTTACCCCAAGCTCCCTTCTGAACCCAGCCTCCAACCCAGACCCCGCACCTCCTCCATTAATAGCACGGAAGAGTGCGGCCCTCAACCACTTTCCAAAATCTTGGAGTGGCCCCCCCAGGAAAAATTATTGCCCACCCTGGTCTACATAGCTAGTGAGATGCTTTGGGAACCATGGGAGGGAAGGGGGCTCTTTACATCAGCAAAGGATAACAGGGCCATTCATTTCTATGTGGCATAAATGAACACAGCTCCACTGATGCCAGCGGAATTATACCACTTTAGGATCCAGCTGCTATTCCCTTTGGACCTCTCCAGAGTAGGGATGTAAGTGATTCGTTGACTAGTCAACTACACGATCAGTATATGTTTATTGGGTAGTCGAGTAATGACTTGAGTAGTCACTTCCCCCCCTTATTGCCTCTATAAGGGAGAGGCAGCGGGGCGGGGGGGAGCAGGAGTCGGTGCTGGGGGTGCAGGAGCCAGTGTTTAAAAGCCGGTTTTCCCTCCAGTATCATCTCTGCAGGGTGCAGGGGAGTCAGAGGCGTCCCAACTGCTGCGCCTCACCTTTTGAAATGTACAAGAGCCACGGCAGCTCTTGTACATTTGAAAGACAGAGGTGCAGCAGAGAACCTGTGTGAGCAGGGATCTAAGCAATCCTGCTGTTCCTCTCCCTTTGAAATGTATAAGACCTGTGGGCGGCTCTTGTACATTTCAAAGACAGAGGCTCAGCAGGATAGAAAGCACCCCTTTATTGACTAACTGAGTAGTCAATGGAAATTCTATCGACTACTCGATTAGTTCATTCATTGAAATTTAACATCCCTACTCCAGAGGCCTAGTCGCAAAGATGGGTTCTGCCGCACTAAACTGCATCTTCTTGATTAAGCCTTTCTTCACTTAGGGGACAATCTAAGTGACTTTGAAAGTTAATCACTATAAAATGCTGTGTGATGGTTATTCCAGCCTTCAAAATAGCACAATTTAATACAACATGTACAGCTTCAATATTAATATATCACCACTAGAAAAGAGAACTTGAAATCCATTGTTACCAAATCCTCCATACTCACAATAGGAATATTGTTAACCTGTGCAGCTATTTTCCCTTGGCACAATGTAACAGGATATTAAAGATGTCAGGATACAGGACGCACCAGGACTCTGAACTGGATAACAATCAGTCTTGTTAACAAGGAGACCATGTTGATAACTACAGCCCATTACTTGCCATTACAGCCAACAGTCAATTATGGAGAAACTCGTGTTTCAGATGAATCGGCACTGTAAAGAAACAGTAGAGAGGTCATTGCTTGGGGAATGTAGATCATATGTTATTGTGGATAATCGTGTCCAGCAGGGCTCAAAGAAGATTGGAGGCGAGAGGTCAAGAAAGCACCAGTGAAGTGGAGAAAGAAAAGGGGAGAACTGGGATGTATTCTGTGAGCAGCTTTCATGCCTCTCCAGCTAAAGCCAATAGGAGTAACATTTGGGACCTAGAAATAATGCCTGAAACAAACACATAGAGGAACATCTGCTGACATTCTTGCAGAGATGGTAGGCTAAATAAGCTCTAAATTCCCGCAAAGAAAGTGCAGTCCAAAGGAGAGGGGTGTGGCTTTGACTTCTGGCTCTGCTATTGACTTGTGCTGTGACCTTGGGCAAGTTGCTCAGCATCTCTGTGCCTCACTTTATCCATCTGCCAATTAAGGGTAGTGAAAGCACCTTAAGGTCTCTGGACAGAGATGAATGTTCCTCAGTAGCACTATTTTTACCTTTTTTATTACTGCCATTCAAACCTCTCGCATAGCATTCCCATATAATGTAGGCAATAGGTGGGAGTTTTACAATGACTGCAATGGAAACAGAGTTGGATCTATGGCTGGCTTTAGGAAATCCCAGTCTATATGTATCTTTGTTGGTCCCCACCCCACCTTTCTGCTCTCTATTTCATTTTCTGAGTGCTTTTTGAGATCTAAAGAAAATTCTTCAAAGAGGTGCATGGACGAGAGGGGTCATCTGATCTTAATTTGGAACCTACTCTATACTCAGTTGAGAGCCTCTGTGTACCTCCCTCTTTTATTTTTTATGGGATCATTCAGGGTTACAAATTTGATGAACTATGTTTGCTTCGCTGTTTTAAATATTTAACGATGTGTGTGTTTATTTCACCCTGGTCCTTCATTTCCCAGGGCTTCCATGGGAGCAGTCAACTTTGGCTGTAGTGTTCCCCCCCCCCATTCTGTCCCTCCCTCTCTCCCTTTCTCTTGTTAAGGATTGTGGAAGTGTGGGAGAGGGAGGTGGAGAGTGGGTTTGCTTTGCTGTTCTCTCGGTGTTTCTGTCCGTTTTGGGGAAAGGGGCTTGTTTTGGTTTGATTTTTTTGTTTCATTTTGTGACTGTTGTGAATTTAGTTTCAGGGCTTCTGCGCCAGTTTTGTCTACCCATTTGGCTGGAATGGCCACATAGGGAGGACTTAGGGCCCAGTTCATTGCAGCTTTGGAAGGTTTAACCATGGATGTTAACAGAGGTTACCTGCAGGTCCTGCCTCGGGGGAGGAGTATGAACTAGCTGCGGAGGAAAGGTGTCTGGGTTTTAAAATGTGTGGGATACACTCCCACACCCCGCTTCCCATAAGCAAGACTGTTTGTGTTGGTTGTCATGCATAGCCTTGTTGAGCAGGTGGCTGTGGAGGAGATCACTAGCTGTTAAAGTCACTCTCTCTAATGTCCCTCTCTTTTAAGGAAAGAGCAGTTAGCTAGCGACCAGGGCTATGTCTACACTACAGGCTTCTTGTGCAAGAGCCCGTCCACACTGCAAAAGCCCATCGAAAAAGCGATGCGCTTTTGCGCAAGAGAGCGTCCAGACTGCATGGACGCTCTCTCAAAAGGAAACTTTGATTGCTATTCACAGAATGGCCACCAGGGCACTTGGGCTTTTTCGATTGCCTCTTTTTGTGCAAAAATACCTCTGTTCCCCATCCACACACACCTTTTTGTGCAAGAGCTCAAAAAAAGAAAGAGGAATACCTGCACTGGATAAACCCCTCTGTTCTTTCATTTTACTTGTGCAAAAACGCACTTGAGATGTGGACGTGCCAAGAGTTTTTGCACAAAAACTCTGTAGTGTAGACCTTGCCGTGGTGAGGTAAAGTTAGCTCATCAGCTCATCTTGGAAGTTTTCATCGAGCTGAAATCACCCCTGAGGTCCTGTCCTTTCATAGGCCGATGTTTTCAACACGAAACAATGCTGCCAAAGTTCTAAAAGATTCCCCTCAATATAGGGTTGCTGAGCGTGACCACGATGTGTTCACTGCCACTGAGGGTGCGGCCTGCTTTCCTTGTGGGAGTCTGACACAATTAGGCTATGTCTAGACTACGCTGAAGTTTCAAAAGAGGATATGCACATTCTGCGGGAATTTGCATATCTTCTTCCGATCTCACTTTCGAAGGCAGAGCTTTCGAAAGTGAAAGTAGTCGGGACACGGTTTTTTCTGAAACACTCCCCCCCCTGTTTGAAAAGCCGCTCTTCCTCAAAAAATGAGGTTTACGCGGCTTTTCGAAAAAGGGGAGGTTGACGAAAAAGCATCCTCACTTCTTTCACTTTCGAAAGCTCTGCTTTCGAAAGTGAGATCGGAAGAAGATATGCAAATTCCCGCAGAATGTGCATATCCTCTTTCGAAACTTCAGCGTAGTCTAGACCAGCCCTTGGTCTCTCTGCGCCCTATGACAAGGCTGCCTACCCCTCAGCGTGGTGACCCTGTTCCTGGACAGGTGGGGGGTTCTGTGAGAAGAGCACAGAGCAAGGTCCATTTACAATCCAGGAGGAGATGGTTCTGCAGTGCTTAATTCAGTGGTCTCTTGGCCTAAAGGCTGACTGTGAAATGGAGACAGTGCCTGTTGCTATGGATTCCATGGCCTGGGCTGTGGATCCTGGCTTCCTGGCAAAGCCCCAGAGTAAAAAACAAAACGAAGCAGCAATTCTTAGTGGAGGGGTGCGATGGGGCATTCGCCTCACCAAACCAAAGGTTGTCTCTGACCAATGATAATGGTGGGCACTAATGGATATACAGGTTGAAACTCTCTAGTCTGGCACCTTTGGGGCTGATGGGTGCCAAACCAGAGAATTTGCCGAACCACGGGACGTCAATATTGTAGTGAGTGGGTTGCTTTATTTTTATTTCACTGAGGCGAATAATTGGAACAGCGCTTGCAACGCTGCTTAATGTCTGACTGTACTGATGCACCCTGTGTAAGCTTATGCCTAGCCCAAGCTTATCAGCTCTCTACATAACGAAGTGTTAGTGTTGGCACACAATTGCACTGTGTTGGCACAAGGAAATAAGTAGATAAAGCACAACAATCATGCTTACGCTTAGCAGCATTACCAGCACTTCCACTGCTTGCTGGGCTCTTTAAGGGTAATTTACAGCTAAAAAACAGCACAGAACACAGAGTCAGGACTGAAAAACTTTACAGGACTGCAGGAAACCTGGCCACACCCATGATAACTGGACATCTAGGTAACGAAAATCATGCCGGACCACAGATGTTGCCAGATCAGAGAGTGGCTGACTAGAGAGGTTCGACCAGTAGTACATTTTGGTGTTTTTATTTGAGGTTTGTTAATGTCTTCTTATTTTTTCTGATGGGTACTGTGGAAAATCTCTGGCTGTGCCCCATGAGTCCTGTGCTTCTAGGTGGCTATTGTACACCTCAAAAGCTCACTGTCACCCTCCACACTGCCTCTTATCTTGTCTAGAGGCCAGGGTCACAGCTTACAGAGCCATCCTCATCATTGGATAAGTCAAAGGATTGGGGTGAAACCCCTCTGTAATCCCAGCCTCCCTTTCCAGGAGCAGACATTTTAAAGTGGTGCAGGAAGGGTTGTGGGGGAACCCAGGCCCACCCACTGCTCTGGGTTTAAGCCCAGGGACCCTAGGCAGTGGCACCTATCAGCAGGAGTGGACTGGTGATCAAAATAGGCCTGGGAACAGCCCTCCCCCATGACGTCACCCCTGCGTGCCCCACAAGCCCTGCCCCCTTTCCCTGTGTCATGTCTGGCATGCAGCACAAGCAGCGGGTCAGGCTCCATGCGCCGCATACAGCACGGACGCAGAGCCGCTCGGAGTGTGGGGCAACGGCGGCCTGTCACGGGTGGATACGACGGCCCGTCATGGGTGGATACGACAGCCCCCCCCAGGAAATTCCTGGTATCCTGCCGGGCCAGTCCGTCCCTGCCTATCAGGGTTTTTTCTGAGCCCAATACAGCAACTTTTTCCCTGGGCCACTTCCCCAAATGCTCCCTTAGAACCTTCTCCCTGAGCAAATCTTTCCTGCTTCAGCCCAAATACTTTTTCCTTTTTGCAGTCTCCAGCAACTCACTTCCTCCTCTCAGTCCTTTACTCTTCTCCTTCCCCCTCCCTTATCTGGGGGGAAAACCTTTTAGAGTAGCCCAGTAGGCCTTAATTGGCTGCAGGTGCCTGATTACCCTGCCGCTTCTGGCAAGCTCTTAACTAATCTCAGGTGCCTGCCAGCCTTGATTATGTGGCTGCAGTCTCTGGCAGTGTATTCAGCAAATAGAAAAGCATTCACCCTGCTCTCGGTATGTCTGCCCTCCACCAAGCTACTGCAGCCAACTGCCTTGGGGCTGTCACGGTACTTTTTCGGATAAGAAATTTTGCATGGGGCAGTCTGAATGGGAATGGGTGCCAGGACATTAAAAAAAATGTGGCTCTTTTTGAGTAGGTGTGTCTGTCTCCTTGAGTGTGAAGAAAGCCTTATGTAGGGTGGACATTTTTCGGATTCAGGTGCATGGAGCACTCCAGTCTACTCCCAAAGCTGAGTCAGCACTCTGTTGACCAGGCTTCCTCTGCTTGTATTTACTTGCATTTATACTCCTGCTAGGGACTTCAGTGACTTTCTGCTCTCTGACTTTGCCTGGGGGCTATTGTGGAACCAAACGGGGTTTAATGCATTGGGACTGGATGCCATTTGGGCTCAAAATTGGAAGGGAGCCATGGAAGAGCTGGAGAGGAGGTTGCAAAGGCAGAAATGGTATTTCCCTTGACTCTCTTTCCAAGAGCTGGTGCTAGTCATTAATAATTTCATTGCCTCTCTTTTGTGGCATAAGGGGATGGCTTTGGAATACCCTCCCCTCTTTTTAGAAAGAATTCAGAAGGTTATTTTGGATGTTTTCTGGAATGGCCATTATGGGCTGAAGCAGAGGTTTTTGTATTGGTTGTGGAATGAGGGGGAGGTCTCCTTGATCTTTTGAGAAGAGTTGCTACTCTTCTGTTACAGGCTCTACAACAGTTGTTTTCTGTGGAGAAACCTGTTCCTGAGAGAAAATGGGCCTTTTCTTTTCCTTACTAGGGATGGGACTTGGGGTTTGATTAGGATTGATTTTATTTATTTATTTATTTATTTATTTATTTTTGCTGAATCCTGGGTGTCTCAATTTTTAAATGGCTGGAGATTTCTCAAGCTGAGGATGCAGGCTAGGTGGCTGGAAAATATGTGAATGCCTTGTTTTTCACCCTGTAAGGGGATTCTTAACCTTGTTTCTAGGGCCATATCTTCACTACCAGGAAGAACAACACTGTGGTGATCAACCTGCCAGAGTGTGATTTAGTGGGTCTCATAAAGACCTGCTAAATCGAACTCACAGGGTGCCTCCATCAGTGCCGGAACTCCTGCTCCTGTGAGGAGTAAGGAAAGCCAATGGGACCGTTTGCTCCTGTCAACCTCCTGCTGTGGAGACAGCGGGGAAACTCGAATTAAGGTACGTCGACTCCAGTTATGTCATTAATGTAGCTGGAGCTGCATTTCTTAATTCAACCTTCCCATTTAGTGTAGCCCTAGCTTTGGAGTCTAGTCTCTTCTCATGTTGTAGCAGGGGACAAGTTTGGTTTTCGTTCCATTTGCTGAGATTCTTGGCTATCGGCCAAGGTGAAATCAGGCCTCGCTAGGGGCAATATTGCCATTCTAGCCAGTAGCCTCCTTAAGCTGTCCATCCCTGGTTATATTAATGTTTCTATTTCTTTGACTGTTGCTTCTGCCATGGATTAAGATGATAATAGGCCTGGCTGTTTGCTTACCTGCAGTGGCTGTTAGGATTTCACGTTTAATGGCTTTGGACATGAGTCATTGTATATGACTGTGGTAAATAGGCCTCATTTTTGAACTCCTGTGGATTGCCCTGATTCAGTGTGGAGAAGCAGCTTCTGTTGGTGGATTCCATCCACCCAGCCAGGGGAATGGTGTGCAAAACTCCTACTGCAAAGAGGAGGGGTGATTTCCAATGGAAAATTCTTTCCAGAAAATTTCTTGCCATGAATGTATTTGTGCATTGTTTGACTCTGAAGTTATCCATGGCATGGCATGTTCTTTCTGTGATGCAGAGGAAACTCATATGTTTCTTTCTTGTTCCAGGTTATAGTCATTTGTTTGTTTTACTTTTGTTGTTGTTGCCTAGATTTTTCTCATACCGTATTTACTTTTATTGTTAAGAAGAGATTCCCAAATAGATATGGGCTATGTGTGAAATTTCATTTGGGTCAAGCAAAAATGGCCATTTCAAAAAACTGCCAGTGTAAATTATTTGGTATTGTGGTTGATGTTCTTAATGGTGTTATGCCTTTATTTGGTGTTTTGATAGCATACTCTTATACATAATTTAGATCAGCTTATTCAATGCTACTGGAAATTCACCCTGTACTGTTAGGGATAGGCAATTTGTTTTGACATTAGTAATTTTTTTTCTTTGTGTGTGTGTTTATGTACTGATTTTATCAAAAGTATTTTAGCAGTCAACATAGTGCTCACTCGTTCTGTATCTCTCTATCTTCTTCTAATTTTCATCACCATTGATGTGTGAGCTAGGCTCCTAAATACCTTTGAGTGTCTGGGTCCATGACAATTAAGCACTTCTATATGCTGCTTTGGAATGCATGTCCTAGCAGCACCAAATCCCACCCCCTGTTAAAATAACAAGATCCTTTCCCAAGTCAAGCAATCTTCATTAAAATGATTCCAACCCATGTTCACAGCTCACAAGAACTTGCTAGACAGCTGCCTCTTTCTTCATCATCTCTTCAGATAACAAATAAATAGCAAATTAGGGTCTTTTGGGTCAAAACATTGCTTGGCGGCAAGAAGTGTGAATAATTGGCAGCTTTCTTTTTTTTAAAGAAGAAAACAGATGCTCAATGTCTCTCATGTTAATGACCAAAATGTGCTTTCCAGTTAAAATAAACAGGGAGCATACTATTTCACATATGGATTTGCTTCACAAGTCTAAAATTGTCCATCATTAAACAGTGTACAGAAAGCCCAGTAATGGATAATGACCACAATGATATCATCATTGAGCTAAATACCTATTAGACATCTGGAGAGTCAGAGCAATGGCTTATCAGCCCGGAGGTCCGTGGGCCAATGTGTGTTGAGATGTACAGACAATTAGCCTGATTCTGCCCTCACTGAGAATGCTGTAGCTTTCCTGAAGACCATGGAGTTACACCGATGTAAAAATGGATTGAAGTAAGGGCAGAATCTGGCTGATTAATGGATAATTGCCTGGCATCATGTCTCTGCTCGATGGGTCAGATTCTGCTCTCTTGGAAATGACAAAACTACTGCTGGGATCAGAAACATTTTTTACCTGAGTTTGCTTATGGGGAGTGTTTCGGGGAGGGGAGAAGTTCGAACCTTTTAATTTAGGGGTGGAATGAAGTCTCCTGTATGTATAATGTTTCCTCTTGCTAAGCAGGCTACATAGCTAAATGAGTTGGGCAGTCTTGCCGGCTTCACTGGGAGCCAGGCCGACTGTTTAGAAACATTTCCATATGGATCTTTCCCAGCTCCCTGTTAAAATTTAGAACCGCAAAAGTGTTTTCAGTAAGTGCTATTCATATCAACCACCATAAACAACGTCAGGAGATTGTCATGTTTCCTGCTATCAAATAGGTAAGAAAAAACAGCCGTAGCCCAGTTAAATTATACACAGTAAAAGGAAACACTCAGGTCCAATATATTTTTCTGAATGTCTGGGAGGGGAAGGATAAAGGCCTGATATTATTTTACCTTGATTCATCTATTTCCAGGCTTTGCCTGTGTGTCATCTCAGATGCTACTTTATCACCCCATAGCTCAAAACTCCCTTTACCTTTAGCCACAGCTTCAGCATTTGACTCTAGGCCTCGTTTTTCTCACAGGGAACTTTCCTGTCTGTTCCAATCTAACAAGAGTTCTGGTGGCAGGAAATCACATGTGAAGACAGCAGTACCAAAGAGGCCTTGAGAACATACTAGGCCCAGCGTTGCCTGTCAGCTGAGCACTTGTGCATGTGCTCGGGAGAGATTCAAATGCCATCCAGATGATTAGCAGAATGCCCACAACTAGGGTTTTTTGTTTCTACTCATGGTACACATTCGCACATGTGTCAGTGCACATACAAATTTATTCTGCACATGGATGGGAAAAATCCGTACATGGATGGAAAAGATTTGAAGAAACATTGACCAAGCCCTGTGTGAGCTCCACTTGACCCCATGCCTCCTGATTCCTTCCTAATGGCAAAAGAGCTGCACAAAAGGGGATAGCAAACTAGATTCCTTGGGTTTATTTGGGGAATGGTTTGCAGACCACTAGATGGATCCCATAGAACCATCTCATAATTCCCCCCCTTCCAACCCTTACTGCCCAACATGGCATTATTTCATTTCCTGACTCCAGTTTAATTCCACCATCACCCCCTGTGCTTCTTTTTCTCCTGCTCCCCTTCCCACAGGAACCTCAATATTCATTTAAGTAAAAGAGAGAACGAATCCACATCCTGTTGACTGACACATTGGATCTGCAATGAGCAATCTGAGGTCGGCAATGCGGTGCCTAATCTAAAGCAATATCACCCGTCAGTTTCATAAAAACTGCAGGAAAAATATCCCATCAGGCAAAAAAAAAAAAAAATTGTCATCTAAAATAAACGCTAACCTTATCTATACAGACAAAATGACGGGAAATTGTCATTATGTTTCTTCTTGCTGGAAGCTGGGTACCACAACAAAAATGACTGGTTATTTGTGAAAATGAAAGGCCAGAAGGGTAGCTCACCAGACTTGCTCTAGGTGTGTTTTTGTTTTTGTTTTTCCTCCGAATCAGTGCAATGTGCAGTCTAAAAGGTACTCTTACAGAACCTAGGGCCTTAGCTGTCTCAAGACATCTGATCTCTCTTGAGACCCGAAGGTGGTTCTAGCTCACTCTTTCTACTGTCCTAATCCTTGTGAGCATTGTGTGTACCCCAGCAGATGGAAAGACAAATGGCAGCTCCTTGTTTATTTGCATTCTAAACAGCCACCTCACTTAGTATTTCAGCTCTTGTTTGCTTTTTAGTTTGCTGGACCATTGTACAGTTGCTGCAAAGTGAACAAACCTGCTTCAAGTCACGTTGGTGATGGGTTGCACCCAGCCTTGTAGCTTCTGGGTTGCAGGTGAGGACACAAGAGTCTTTCCTGTCTGAGAATTGTGCTGTCGCCCATGTTAAATGAGCTTAGTGGTCTCCATTCATAGTAAGTGGCTTCTACAGTAGGAGGGTGCTTTCCATCCATTGATCATACAGCACTCCCCAAATTACTATTATCCCCATATTCCAGAATAGGGGAAACAATGCGCAGAGTGGTGACATGCCCAAGGTCACCCAGTGAAAAAGGCACTAAGCTGAGGCTGGTAACCAGATCTCCTGATTCGCAGTCCAGTGCCCTGTGTGCCGTACCATGCCACAGGAAAACCATTTCCTAAGAGAAGGCATAGTAGCTTGCCCCAGCAGCAAGGAGGAGGACTGATTAGACAGGTGATCCAATGTCCTTCTCATCTTTGGAAGGGACTGTTCAGTCTGGGGCAAATCTGAAGCATATTGGTAGAGGTGCATTGTGGCCTCTGGACTGCCCTTCTTGCATCTGTTCTATGTATGGTCAAGGGACTTTGGTCTCCCCTGGAAAGAAAAACCTACAGCCACGTTTTATAGATAAACGTTTAATCTGGAAGCAACCAAGTTCTATACAAAAATGAACAATAAGAAAATTAAGTGTCATTGCTAAGTAGAATTCCCCATAACCAGCATAAAGAATTTGGTTAAGAGGAGGGATAGCTCAGTGGTTTGAGGGTTGGCCTGCTACACCCAGGGTTGTGAGTTCAATCCTTGAAGAGGCCATTTGGGGCAAAAATCTGTCAGGGATGGTACTTGGTCCTGCTGTGAAGGCAGGGGCCTGGACTTGATGACCTTTTGAGGTCCCTTCCAGTTCTAGGAGATGGGCAATCTCCATTCATATTAATCTGAACAAACACTATTACCCAAATCTTCCCCCATCCCTGTCTCTTCTGCACACGTGCATGAGCACATGCACACACAGAGGAAAGAAACATGCCTTCTGCTACTGAAAGGCCGGCTCTAATGAGATATTTTCTCCATACTGCCAAGCAGGTTTTGGAACAACTGAAGAAGAGCTTGTGATGGGGTGCTTGCCCCCACACTGGGCTCTTGGGGATTAATAGGGTCCTAAGAAGGCTGTGCAGGACATAGCCAGTCTGGGCCAGGCAGGTCCATATAAGAAGAGCTGCAGTGCAGAGCAGCAGCAGTCACTTCCAGGAGCTTGGGGAGAGAGGAGAACCAGCAAGCACCTGGGACAGAGCACCTGGGGAGGTAAAGGCAGCTCCTGTTGGGCTGCAGAGATTTGCAGGCTGAGCTCCTGAAGCAAGGGCAAAGAATGCATTGAGGTCATGGGGGAAATGGCCCAGGAAAATCTACTGAGAAGTTGGAAGGGGTGCTGCAAGCAGTGGACATCTACAGGGTCCTTGGGCTGGGTCATGCAGTAGTGGGGGGCCTGGGTCCCCCTTACCTCCGCCTGCTACTGAGGGAAGTGGTTGGACAGAAGATGGTGATACTGCCCCCTAGAAGTGGTGTAGCGCACAGCTGGAGTGCTATGTCATGGAGAGGACACTGTGGTCCTGGGAGTGACATGGGCCCCTGGAGTAGAAGTGATGATGGCAAGATGCCACCAGAAGAGGGCACACTGGTGAGCAGAGCTAATCACCATGACAGCCAGCAGGAGGCGCTACAGTGGTGAGTCATGCCCTGTCACAGAGCCTTCCCCCGGAAAATTCAGCCCAGTATTTGCATTCATCCCACTGCATTACAGGTCAAAAAGCTCTACTTTGCTTCTTGCGGTTGAGTCTTGATTTAAGAAGCTCTCAGCAGCCAGGAGCACCACAAAATGCCATCAATGGGCTTTGCCTTGTGTGAAGGGGGAGAAGTCAAAAGTCTGAGGGATAGCCATGTTAATCTGTATCTACCAAAACAACGAGGAGTCCTGTGGTACCTTAGGGTATGTCTCCTCTACAGAGGAAGATTGAAGCTACTGCTGTCAATCTTCCAGGGTTTCAATTAGCAGTCTAGTTAAGGCAGCTAATTCAAAGTGAGAGGGGTACTCCGGTCGATGCCGATAACCCTGCTTTCACGAGGAGTAAGGAAAGTCGAAGCAAGAGTGTTCTTCCTTTGCCTCCCCGTTCTTCCTTCAACTTCCTGCTGTGTAGACAGCGCCAAAGGCTGAGTAAACCTACTTTGACTTCAGCTAAGCAATTAACATAGCTGAAGTTGAGTGTCTTAACTTGTCCCATAATGTAGACATATGCTTAGAGATTAACAGATTTATTAGGGCATAAGCTTTCATGGGTAAAACCCACGTCACCAGATGAATTGGAGTGGAAGTTACAGAAGCAGGAGTAAGGGAGAAGTTGCTTGTAATAATGAAGCTAATCAAGTCCAAGTAGAAGCGGGTCATTCACAACATTTGGTGTGGAGACATGAACATCCTGAGAGGGGAAATTGCCTTTGTGGTGTATTAACCAGTTGAGATCCTTATTCAGTTATAAGTTGATAGTGTCAAATTCGCAGTTGAATTCCAGTTCAGCTCTCTCCCTTTGTATCTGGTTTTTTAAATTCTTTTGCAGAAGGATGGCTACTTTCAAACCCAGTCCTGGGAGATTAAAGTGTTCTTCTAAAGGTTTACGTGTGTTACCATTTCTGATGTCTGATTTGTGTCCATTTAGCCTTTGGTGTAGAGACAGTCCAGTTTGGCCAATGTACACGCCAGAGAGGCATTGCTGGAACTTGATGGAACGTTAGTGGACATGTTAGTGGATGAGCCCGTGTGGCTTATGTGGTTAGGTCCTGTGATGGTGTTGCTTGTACAGATATGTGGACAGAGTCAGCAACAGGGTAAATGTTTCTGTGGTGCATTGTGTGGCTGCTGGTAAGCATTTTGTTTCAGATTGCGGGGGGTGGGGCTGTCTGTAGGCAAGGATTGGCCTCTTTGCCTCCCAGTCTCTTAATACGGCAAAGGTGGTCAGTTCCAATTCCAATGATGCAATAGTAAGTGGGTTGGTGGATGGTCCCTAAGGTAGGTTGGTCCAATACTATTTCAAACCGTGTTTTAAACTGGAACCTTGACAAATTCATGCTGGACAGTACAAAAAGACAGTAAATCATGGCAAATGAGTGTCAGCAACTCTTGCTGGGATACATTCTCCAGCTATCAAGCTGTATGTATTGCTCTTCTAGGACCTGATCCAAAGCCCACTGAAGTCATTAGGAGCCATTCCACTGACAATAAGGTGTTTGAGAGGAGACTCCTAATGTGGCCATAACCACAGTGCGTCTTAATCTTCTCCAGGCTGCAGCACTGCTCACTAGCTGCCGTACCTACGTGCTCTTCGAAGCACAGGAAAGTTGCACTCAGCTGGACTATGCATTTTCTGTTTCATTGCAATGCCCTGATGGTTAAGATTTGGCTTATGAATAGGCACTGCTATTTTTTCTTTAAAGAAATGCTATAAGGCTGTAGTAAATTGAAGAGCTAAAAAAGAGCCACGGCTCTGGGGAACGTTGTTAAGGCCTTTCTCAGATGCTAGGCAACCCTTCGGGGAGAGCAAACCCCACATTAAAGGGTGTAGTACCTGGGAAGAATTGTTGAAAGTCACTTATGTCATGGGATTACTTCTCAAAGTAAGTTGCCTGGCACGGGGAGAGACATTTGGAACACGAATGCCATGGGAAAGTTCTAAATATATTCATAGCTGTCTCACCCTCAGGGTTTCGGTTTTGCTCCAAAGCCAGTTTCAGAGTCTCATTTCAAATGAAAGCTTTTACTCAATCTGTAATGCATTGTGATATCCAGCAGGTAGAACTCATTGTAGGAAATTGCTTCCTGCAATGATCTATGATTCATTCAGTCACATCTCTGAGCTATTTAGGGGAAATTATCCATGGGATCATATCATTAGTTTAAAAGCGGCTGCAATTGTTTTTCTGTCAGGATAATTTTAAGCCATGCACGAGTATTAGTTGGAAAAACATATTTGAAAAGGTGTCTAACTCTTTCCCTATTGCTTAAATTGGGATTTCAAGTAATATATTCCCCTTTATTGGTAACCAGATCCATGGGTGAGACTGAGAGGAGCCACTTCTCTGCAAGCTTAGCGGAAGTGTGTTCTAACGATGAGACATCCAACCTAAAGAAGCCTTTTCCTACTCTGTTACCCACTGGCAGTCTTCTATCATTATCCCCACTTTAGGGGTGTGTCTAGACTACATGGCTCCGTCGACAGAGCCATGTAAAGTAGTTTACCCAACATAGTCAATGAAGCGGGGATTTTAATAATCCCCGCTTCATTAAAATAAAAATGGCCGCCACGCTGTACCGACAATCAGCTGATCCAGCACAGCGCGGCAGTCTAGACGCGGATCGGTCGACAAGGAAAGCCTTTGTCGACTGCTCCGGTAAACCTCGTTTCACAAGGCATAAGGGAGCGGTCGACAAAGGCTTCCCTTGTCAACTGATCCGCGTCTAGACTGCCGTGCTGTGCCGGATCAGCTGATTGTCGGCACAGCGCGGCAGCCATTTTTATTTTAATGAAGCAGGGATTATTAAAATCCCCGCTTCATTGACTATGTTGGGTAAACTACTTTACATGGCTCCGTCAACGGAGCCATGTAGTCTAGACACACCCTACGGTTTAGAACAGGCGCCTGGGCCCACCCTGTCCACCAGGCTGAGTCATGGTCCAGCGGTGGGCAACTAATTCTTCACCTTGGCGTGCAAAGCAACAGCTTCCATGAATCGCTTCGTACCAGAGTGCCTGTGATGTTGGCAGACGAGGTGCCAGCTCAGGCCAAAGCCTTAGTCATTGTCCTTGATTGTCCTTGGTGCAGGAAAAGGTATTGTGTGAGGACCTAAACACAAACAGCCATGCTTTGAACCACGACTAGAGAACTCTCCAACCAGAAAATGCCTTCATTTATTAAGCTCCCCACTGCAACAGATCCTTGTCCTGTCTTGTAACTGAGGGCCAGAAATTCTATAAGGAAAGGAGATCGAGAGTGGTTATAATAAAAGATTACAATTTAATTTAAAAATCTCTCTCTCTATATATATATATATACAGCAATTCCAGACAGCGTGAGCTGTTCTCTTTTCCTCACATGGTAAATGAACAAACTGAACACACAATGAGGATTTTGAGCTTCAGAAACAATCACCGGTCCCTCCTTTGAAAGCTCTGGCAACAGGCACTCCTAGGGTACTCCTTCAAGAGAGCTCAGAGCCAAAGTCTACTCCCTTCCATCGTCTCCTTCCCTTTTTAAGTTCCACCTCAGAATTGTGCAGTTTCTGTAGGCATGGCTGGAGAATACATTTTAATAGGTACATCTCATTTAACACCAATTTTACTATACATACACATACTGATGAGAAAATAGTTCCATGGATAACAATCATAATACAGTAAAACTCCAATTGTCCAGCATCCAGTGGTCCAGCACTCCTGATAGTCTGGCACCAACTGGAACCCGGAAGTGCTCCGGCCAGCCGGACAATTGGAGCTGCTCTGCCCCCAGCTTCCCCAAGTCTGCCGCTGGTCAGTTTCAGCAGCGGTGGACTTAGGGAAGCCCTGGGGCAGAGCACCCCAGCTGCTTTGCCCCTGGCTTCCCCAAGTCCGCCGCCGGTCAGCAGCGGCTGACTTGGGGAAACCGGGGGCAGAGCAGTTGGAGTGCTGCCGGGTTGGTCCCGCAGCGCCGCCCTCTCCCACGCTGTGCAGTTCCCCGCCGACACCCCTCCCCCACCCCAGACCCCTCATAGCCCCCCTTCCGGTACTCCAGAATATCTGATAATCCAGCACCCCCTGGGTCCTAAAGGTGCCGGATTATCAGAAGTTTACTGTATACTCTTAGTCAAACTAAGAGAAATCTGCTTGAGAACTTGTTCGTTTGAAGGAATTTATTTTGTAAATATAATTATTCTAAGGTTTTTACATTTTAATTCTCACTATCCAGTGTAATTAACTAATTATTATCTGCCGTCTGGAATCCCGAATGGTGAAAATTTAAATTGATAACTATAGAAAAAAATGACTGAACATCAATATTATCTGTCAAAATAATGTTTAAAGAAATATGTAGCTTGGGCAAAATTCAATCTCTCAGCCCTCCACTAAGCTCTGAATTTGCCCACTCTGACTGGGCTGCCATTTGGATTGTTGTGCTCATGCCCTGCACTTGTTTATACTTTGGTGTCCATTGTGGATTTCAGAGGAGTATCTTTTTCTGAGGCACTAGAGGGATAATAAAGAGTTGGCCTTTCCAAAGCAGGGCAATCAGCCACGTGAAGGTTTTACCGTCCTGCCAATGTGGTGGTAGATTGGTTGGAAGTTGACTCTTTCGACCCCACCCTCTTTGTCAGAACTGAGTCGGGTTCTGACAAGTCTCATTCATTACTCAGCTCTAATTTGCTGAAGTCTGGTGGCAGCTCCTGGAATTGCTGCCAGAACGAGGTCAATATAGACTGACATCATTTTCTCTAAAGCCTTTTTCTTTCGCTGGTGGCTGCTCAGCTGGGGATCTCAACAGTCTATCGGCCGCTGTGAGTACTTTCCCTGGCACATGGACAAATTGACAGAAAATTGCATCTGCCACGGTCAGAAACTTTGAATCTTAGGTAAAAGGGTGTTTTGTATTTTCGAATCCAATCATGCGACTAAGGGCTTGTGGTCTATTTGTGTTAAAATTCAGGTATGTACTGAGCCATTCACAGGCCCAAATGACTGCTGGAGGGTTTTTTATTTCATGTGAAAATACCGCTGCTCGGTCCCTCGATATGACTGCAACAGGTCTCTGGGATCTTTCGGGCTTCTTGTGTGTTAGTGTAACATGCACATCTTCTGGGTGTGGGGCATTGTCCCATCTAGTAACACTTAGCCACTTCCAGAGAGAGAGAATGAGTTTCCTCTACCACCTTAGCTGAGCACCAGCTGATTTTTAGCTCAAGCTGTGGAGGCTCAGACACTAAGCTTCAGAGGTCCCAGGTTCAGTTCCGCCTGTTGGTATTACATTAGCGCTGCTCCAAACCATATGAAGACGTCTGTTGCTACTGTCATTGCAATATCATGTCAAAACATGCTGGGATGTCAACAGTTTATTAAATGTGATGTGTTTTGTGTATTCCCACGGATCCATATATTGTGACCATTCAGGAGATCACTTGAAGAATATATAAAATGTGTCACATTTGGTAAGAATTTCCCCAAATGATTTGTTATGCCCAGGAGTCTAACGGCAGAAACATCCCTTGGTTCAGGTACGGCAAGTATGCCTTTAGTTCATCTGAGTCTGGCTGAATTCCCTGCTTGCTAATAATGTGCCTTAGAAATTGTATCTGCTCCTTTCCAAATTCACATTTCTCATTCAGAGTGAGGTTGGCTTGTTGGAAGCATCGCAAAACTGCCAGTAGTCACTTATCATGCTCATTTTTTATCTCTGCCATAGACCTACTCATCATCTGCATGGCAAAGGATGCCAGGCACAACTGACACGAACTGGGAGATTCTGTTCTGGAAATGTTCTTGTGTGGCAGTTATGCCAAATGAAAGATGATTGAAACTGTACCCTCCAAATGGGGTGATAAATGTTGTTATCGAAGTGGAGTCTTTAGGAAGAAGGACTTGCCAGGCGCCTGCAGTAGCATCTAACTTTGAGAAGACTTTGCTTTCTGACAACTGCACTAACATCTAGTCACTTGCAGAAAACATGTGTCTTCCTCTGCACATGGTTTTATTAAGGTGTGTAAAGTCTGCAGAAATCTAAATGTTGGCCATTGGGCTTTGAAACTGCAGCCCTGCTAACCCAGAAATCTTCCATTCTCTTGAATTAATCTTTGACTTTCCCTAGCGAGGGCATGGAGATGTGACAAATTGCTGTGAGAGCAAATGGAATTACCAGTGGCATCCGTTTTATTTTGTACTGCCCTGACAGGTTTCACAGCCCTGTGAAGATGTGTGGAAACATCTCCCGTATAGTTTACTTTTTGCTGTCACAACAGTGCAGTTTTACTGCTAAGTGTAATCCTTGTATCGCTAGCAACCCTAGGAGAGGTATTGTCAGTCCATATATTGGATATATTATTTCTTGAAGAACATTCCGTCCTTCTCCAATTTCCTAAGGAATTGACCACAGATCTCCAATATATTGTTATTAGCCTCATGCAGAATCTTGTTTTGTCTTTCCAGATCTCCATCCTGGGATCAATTGTAATTTTTTTTTTTTTTTGCAATTGCATGACGGCTGCCCCCATATCAGTTTTAAAATTTAACGTTTGCACTGTTTAGATTCATGCTTGTGACGCCAGGTGTTGTCTGTTCTGTTGAGGGTACACATTCCCTCCAAGTATGGCCTCATTGCCATCTGATATTAACACTCCCTCTTGGATTGTTTCTACCACTCATGGTGATATGCCTGCTCTTCAAAATGCCCCGCTTTGTGGCCCCTCCTACATTCTTTAGCTGGGCATTCTTGCTGGCTGTGGGTTGATATCCTGCCAACTCTTCCACAGCTTTTCCAAGCTTTCCTACTTCTCCCACGCTTTGGTTGTGCATCTTTCTTATGTTGTAAACATGGTCTTATTGCCTCTTTTCTATTGTCTGAGGACATCCCCCATATGCTGCCAGCATGGAAGTTATATGGCAGTTTCTTTATCGAATCTTTCATTCTCACTTTTTTGCTAGTGTGAGCTCTGGCTGTAATAAAGCTGTGCTGATAAATTTGTGTCTCTTATACTAATAACAACAACTATCCTGTCTCTTACTAGATCTCCTTTTAACATTTCGTGTTTGCAATATTCAGCAAGACTATGAATTCCAGTTATAATAACCAGTTGCCTTCCCTTGTTCCTGGCCCCTCTTATTAAATTTAGTCCTTCATATATAATATTCTGTCTGCCTACAGAATGGGCATTAAAATCCTCTTTCGCTCTGGAGTATTCTTTCATTTCCTCATTAGTGAGAGGTATCCTCATCAGCATCAAAGGCATTTACTTGGTGTTCTTAGCTCCTGGTTTGACAGAGAAAGAATATGTGGAATCACTCAATTTCCTGCATCAATCAAAGCACGCTGTGTTGCCAAAATCAAACTTCTCTCTCTAACATTATTTGTGGTCTGGTCTCTATTTCTGCACTGAGCCAGGAGCCTGCCACCTTCTGCTGTAGCTTTCCCTGCTCACTCGTCACTCTGGCAGTCCGGGATGGTCTCTTAACTTTCCTTCACTTCTTTAGAGAGAAGGAATCACTCACTTCTGACATGAGATAGCATGAGGATATAAACACAGAGCCATGCTCTCAGCAGCTACTAGAGAACCAGACACTTAGGCTGTGTCTACATTGGCGCGATCTTGCGCAAAAGCAAAAACTTGCTGCCTGTCTACACGGGCTCCGAGTTCTTGTGCAAGTACACTGATATTCTAATGTATGAAATCAGTGCTTCTTGCGCAAGAACTCTGATTCTACTGCTCAGGAATAAGCCCTCTTCCGCAACTGTTCTTGCGCAAGAGGCCAGTGTAGACAGGCAACATGAATTTCTTGCGCAAGAAAGCCCTATGGTTAAAATGGTCATCAGAGCTTTCTTGCGCAAGAGAGTGTCTACACTGGCATGGATGCTCTTGCACAAAAGCACATCTCTTGTGCCAAAGCACATGCCAGTGTAGACCCTCTCTTCTGAAAGAGTTTTTGCACAAGAACTCTTCCACAAAAGAGTTCTTGTGCAAGATCATGCCAGTGTAGACGTAGCCGTAGGGTATGTCTAGACTACATGCCTCTGGCGACAGAGGCATGTAGATTTGTTTACTCGGCATAGGGAAATGAAGCGGCGATTTAAATAATCGCTGCTTTATTTAAATTTAAATGGCTGCCGCGCTGTGCCGATCAGCTGTTTGTCGGTTCAGTGCGCTAGTGTGGATGCTCCGTGGTCGACATCAAAGGCATTTGTTGACCTCCCCGGTAAACCTCATCCCACGAGGCATACCGAGGAGGTCGACAAATGCCTTTGATGTCGACCGCGGAGCGTCCAGACTAGCGCGCTCAGCCGACAAACAGCTGATCGGCACAGCGCGGCAGCCATTTAAATTTAAATGAAGCGGCGATTATTTAAATCGCCGCTTCATTTCCCTATGCCGGGTAGCCTAATCTACATGCCTTTGTCGCCAGAGGCATGTAGTCTAAACATACCCTTTGTTTCTACATTTATTAAGCTCCCTTCTCCAACACTATCTGATCCTCTCTGCTATTGGGGATGTGGCTTTTAAAAATTCCAGCCTGAATCTTATGGTAGCTATGGGCAAAATCCAGGGAATAACAAAGTGCTAGAAATGGAAAAGTCTCTTTTGCTAAAATCCAGACAGGTACTCTTAAGACTAAGGAGATTTTACTCAATCAGAAACATCAAGCGCTAAGGGAATCTCAGTGAGGAAATTAAACCAGAAGAAGAATACAGTAAACTGGAGATTGTGAGCATGAGATGACCATTAGAGAACATAAGAGATATGGGAGCTTGTGGAAATATCCACCTGGAGATCAAATTAAACCTCTTGTCCTTGTGAAAACCTCTATCCACTTAGGGCATGGGTTCCCAAACTGGGAGGCGTGTCCCCTGGGGGGGGATGAAGAAATTCCAGGGGGGGCACAAGGCAACCCAGCCACACAAACCCCCGTCAATCCCACCCCAAGTTTTGCTGCTATTTTTTTGGGAGGGGGGGGTGTGAGGGTTTCTCAAAAATCAAAAAGGGGGCGTGATGCCGAAAAGTTTGGGAACCACTGACTTAGAATCATAGAATCATAGAACCATAGAGCTGGAAGAGACCTCAGAAGGTCATCAAGTCCAACCCCCCTGCTCTAGGCAGGACCAATCCCAACTAAATCAACCCAGCCAGGGCTTGGTCAAGCTGAGACTTAAACACCTCTAGGGATGGAGATTCCACTGCTTCCCTAGGTAACCCATTCCAGTGCTTCACTACCCTCCTAGTGAAATAGTTTTTCCTAATATCCAATCTCCCACCACAACTTGAGACCATTGCTCCTTGTTCTGCCATCTGTCACTACTGAGAACAGCCTCTCTCCATCCTCTTTGGAACCTCCCTTCAGGAAGTTGAAGGCTGCTATCAAATCCCCCCTCACTCTTCGCTTCTGCAGACTAAACAGACCCAACTCCCTCAGCCTCTCCTCATAAGTCATATGCTCCAGCCCCTAATCATTTTGGTTGCCCTCCGCTGGACCCTCTCCAATGCGTCCACATCCTTTTTGTAGTGGGGGCCCAGAACTGGACACAATACTCCAGATGTGGCCTCACCAGAGCCGAATAAAGGGAATAATGACATCTCTGGATCTGCTGGCAATGCTCCTCTTAATGCAACCTAATATGCCATTAGCCTTCTTGGCTACAAGGGCACACTGTTGACTCATATCCAGCTTCTCATCCACTGTAACCCCAGGTCCTTTTCTGCAGAACTACTACTTAACTGGTTGGTCCCCAGCTTGTAACTGTGCTTGGGATTCTTCCATCCCAAGTGCAGGACTCTGCACTTGTCCTTGTTGAACTTCATCAGATTTCTTTTGGCCCAATCCTCCAATTTGTCTAAGTCACTCTGGACCCTATCTCTGCCCTCAAGCGTATCTACCTCTCCCCCTAGCTTAGTGTCATCTGCAAACTTGCTGAGGGTGCAATCCATCCCCTCATCCAGGTCATTAATAAAGATATTGAACAAAACCAGTCCTAGAACCGAACCTTGGGGCACTCCGCTAGAAACCGACCGCCAACCTGAAATCGAGCCGTTGATCACTACACGCTGGGCCCGGCCTTCTAGCCATTTTTCTATCCATCTTACTGTCCATTTATCCAATCCGCATTCCCTTAACTTGCTGGCAAGAATATTGTGGGAGACAGTATCAAAAGCCTTGCTAAAGTCAAGGTATATCACATCCACTGACTTTCCCACATCCACAGAGCCAGTTACCTCATCATAGAAGCTGATCAGATTGGTCAGGCACGACTTGCCCTTTGTGAATCCATGCTGACTATTCCTAATCACTTTCCTCTCTTCCAAGTACCTCAAAATGGATTCCTTAAGGATCCCTTCCATGATTTTTCCAGGAACCGAGGTAAGACTGACCGGCCTATAGTTCCCTGGATCGTCCTTCTTCCCTTTTTGAAGATGGGCACTACATTTGCCTTTTTCCAATCATCCGGGATTTCTCGATCTCCACGACTTTTCAAAGATAATGGCCAAAGGCTCCTCAATGACATTTGCCAACTCCCTCAGTACCCTCGGATGCATTAAGTCTGGACCCATGGATTTGTGTACGTTTAGCTTTTCTAAATAGTTCCTAACCTGTTCTTTACCCACCACAGGCTGTCCATCTTCATCCCATCTTGAGTCACTTAGCGCAGAAGTCCAGGAGCCGACCTTGTCCGTGAATACAGAGGCAAAGAAAGCATTGAGTACTTCAGCTTTCCCACATCATCTGTCACTAGGTTACCTCCTTCATCCAGTAGGGGCCACACCTCTCTGATCACCTTCTTCTTGTTAACATGCCTGTAGAAACCTTCCTTGTTATCCTTCACATCCTTAGCCAGTCGCAATTCCATTTGCGCTTTCGCCTTCCTGATAACCCCGGCATTCTCAAGCTATACATTTAAACCCCTCCTCGTCATTTGTCCAAGTTTCCACTTTTGTAAGCTTCCTTTTTTGCTTAAGTTTACCAAGGATTTCCCCGTAAGCCAATCCGGTCTCCTACCATGTTTGCCACTCTTGCTTGGCGTCGGGATGGTTTCTTTCTGTGCCTTCAATAAGGCTTCTTTAAAATACTGCCAGCTGTCCTGGACTCCTTTCCCCTTCATGTTAGCATCCCAGGGATTCTGCCCATCAGATCTCTGAGGAGTCAAAATCTGCTTTTTGAAGTCCAAGGTGTGTATTTTACTACTCTCTTTTCTTCCTTTGGTCAGGATCCTGAAATCTACCATCTCATGATCACTGCTTCCCAGGTTGTCACCTACCTCCACTTCCCTATTAGTTCCTCCCTGTTTGTGAGCAGAAGGTCAAGCTGCGCACGGCCCCTGGTCGGATCCTTCAGCACTTGTGTCAGAAGTTATCCCCAACATTCTCCAAAAACTTCCTGGATTGCCTGTGTACTGCCGTATTGGTTTCCCAGCAGATGTCAGGGTGATTAAAGTCCCCACGAGAACCAGGGCCTGCGATCCGGAGCTTCTCTCAGTTGTCGAAGAAAGCCTCATCTACCTCACCCACCTGATTTGGTGGCCTGTAGCAGACACCAACCACAACATCACTGCTGTTGTTTGCTCCTTTAAACTTAACCCATAGACTCTCAACAGGTTTTCTCCTCTTTATACTGGAGTTCAGAGCAATCATAGTGCTCTCTTACATATAGTGCAACTCCTCCTCCTTTTCTTCCCTGCCTGTTCTTCCTGAACAGTCTATACCCTTCCATGACAGCGCTCCAGTCATGCGAGTCATCCCACCAAGTCTCTGTTATCCCAATTAAATCATATTTCTCGGACTGGGCCAGGGCCTCCAGTTCTTCCTGTTTGTTGCCCAGGCTTCTCGCATTAGTGTACAAACACCTCAGGTAACCAGTTGATCGCCCTATCTTCTCCATTTGAAACAGGGTCCTCCTTTCTTGCTCGTTCCTCTCTGCATTTCTTCCCGGTATCTGACTTTCCCACTCCCCTCAGGTTTTGGTCACCGTCCCCCAACGAACCTAGTTTAAAGCCCTCCTCACTAGGTTTGCAAGCCTGCCACAAAGATGCTCCTTCCTCTCTTGGTTAGGTGGATCCCATCTCTTCCTAACAATCCTCGTGCCTGGAACAGAGTCCATGGTCGAAGAAACCAAAGGCCTCTCTGCGACACCACCTGCGCAACCACGCATTTACGTCCTCAATTCGACGATCCCTGCCCAGTCCTTTCCCTTCAACAGGGAGGATGGACGAGAACACCACTTGCGCTCCGAGTTCTTGGATCCTTCTTCCCAGCACTACATAATCCGCAGTAACCTGCTCAAGGTCATTCTTGGCCGTATTGTTAGTTCCCCACGTGGAGAAGCAGGAAGGGGTAGCGATCCAAAGGTTTGATCAGTTTGGTAAGCCTCTCAGTCACATCCTGAATGCGAGCTCCCGGTAAGCAGCATACCTCTCGAGATTCCAGGTCTGTACGGCAGAGGGATGGCTCAGTCCCTCTTAGGAGGGAGTCCCCGACCACCACCACCCGTCGTTTTCTTTTGGGGGTGGTGGCCGTGGAACCCCCATCCCTAGGACTACGCATCCCATGCCTTCCAGTAGATGGTGTTCCCTTCCAGTTTCTTCCTTGTGAGATCCCTTCCAAAGCATTCAGCACCGCAGAGCCTGTGGAGAGAGCCTAAAGGCGATTACTTACCTCTATAGCATTGGGGGATTCCAATGCTGGCCTTTTTCCCCTTCTAGAAGTTACATGCTGCCAGTTCTCTTCCTGGTCACGTACTGCCCTCTCCGGCTCTTCCGCCTGCTGTGCTTGAAGGATTAAACGCTGCCTTCTATCGAGGAAGTCTTCATCCTCTCTGATCGAGCGTAGGGCCTCCAGCCCTCTAATAGACTTAGGGGATGCCTAAATAAGGTCAGTGAGGTAAGTATAAAGGATTGGTGTCTAGTGACTAGAGCAAGGAAGGGACAATTAGGTTACGTCTACACGGCACTGTAGTTCCGAAATAAGATACACATTTTGAGCTACGCAAATTGTGTATCTTATTTCAATCTTATTTCAAGCACCAAATGTCAAAATATTTCATAATAGCAGGTTGTCCTTTACTCCTTATGCAATGAGATTTACAGGGATATCAGAATAGCGAGCCCCAAATAATGGGCTTGCTGTTAAGATGTGAGATAACTATTTCGGGATACTCCAGTATCCCGAAATAGCGTTGCAGTGTAGATGTAGCCTTAGAGAGGAAGGATGGTCTAGTGTTTAGGGCACTAGATTAGACCCTGGTTCAGACCCTGCTGTACCTTAGGCTTCCTGTGTGATGTTAGGTGACTCACTCAGCATCTTTGTATTCAGGTTCCCCACCTGTAAAACAGGTATAACAGCACTGCATCTCACAGGTGTGTAGTGAAGATATATACATAATAATTAGGAGGTGCTCAAACACAATGGTATATATAATAACTTTAGCTAGCAAGTTAGGATCCATGGGACTTGTCATGAGCCCCCCATGCTTTATGAAAACTAGCTTATGAATATGAACATGCAGAACTCAAAGACACCTTAAGCTAAATTCATCGTATAACATATTTTTAAATGTGCATATTCTATTTTTGTGCATGTATCATTCTTAGGTCTGAAACTGGAAACATGAAGTGTGAATCTGCTTATAATTCTAAATTTGCTAATGAGGGACATTTCTGATACTCTAGAAACATAATGGTCCAGTGCTCGAGATAACAATCTGTGAATGGTTTTGTTTTTCCTTGTGGTTGGTCATGCCAGGATATCTGGCCTGGCCACCTGATGCTGGAACCCATTTTGAATCTTGGACTTTTCTACTCAAGGCGAGAAAAGCTTGAACACAAAGAATTCCTACCTTTGGACAAAAGGGATATAAAAGTGGAACCAAACAATAGATAGTAGTTGCAAGATGCCAGGAGACCCCCTCCCCCCCCCCCCCCTCTTACCACCCAAGATGCCTGCTGGAAACATCTAAGGCTGAACAGGGCGAAGGATTAGGCTCAAGCTGTGAGGCTGCCTACCCTGTAAAAGAGATGATTAAAACAGCTGTTAGGGTAAGAATTTGCATATAACAAGTTTCTTAGTGTATTAGGATTAGCTGGTGTGTTTTGTTTGTTTTGGCTTAGTAATTTATTTGATCTGTCTGTTTTCACTTGCAATCACTTAAATCCTACTTTTTATACTTAACAAACAAAAGTATTTTATTATCAAGCCCAGTATAAACAATTGCTACCTTGGGAGAACAACCACTGTGCATCTCTCTCTTCCCACCAATAAAGGGGGGCTGACCGGATGAGCTTTCTCTGTGTAAGACTTTTATACATAGTAAGAGATTTATCTGGGGCTTTGCTCCTCATTGGGGCTGTGCTCCTGGGTGCTGTCAATGGCCTTGCAGCTGAGCCCTCTGAGCTGAGCTGGGTCAGCGTTTGTGTTGCTCTGTGCCTTGCCTAGGGGAGACCAGAGCTCTGGCCCAGTAGAACAGAGTGGTGGAGCGCTCTGAAGGTCAGGTAGCTGACTCAGTGGCACAACCAGCTCAAGGGGACCCCTGTGACCCAACCCACCACAGGACTTATTTCTAACTTTGTCACTATTCAACTAAGCCATCACTGATTTGCGGCCTTGATCATTATCAGTGTCTGAAAACAAACAATGGGGCATATGGGGACCTTGCTTCTGTTCCCAGCTCCTACCCAGACTTGCTCTGTGATCTTGCACAAGCTATTTAATCTCATTTTTCCATTTGAAGGAGTGGGGCATTATCACTATTGCAGTAAAAGGCTGCAGGACTCCAGTCTGGGTTTTGGGCCCCATGGTACTAGAAACTGTGCAAACAAGGAATACAAGGACAGTACCTCTCTTGGAAAGTTTCGCAGTTTAGGATTTTGACAATACACAGAAAAGGGGGTTGGGGAGTTGGCAGGATAAAAGTAGAGCTAATTTGCATAAATTAGTAATCACACTGATCTCAAGATTTGTAGTTGCCAGCCAATTTAACAAATTTCAGATGGTTGTGTTTGTAGGGATCATGACAAAAGCAGGTTTAAAAGAGGGATCTTGCTGGCCAACTACCCATCACCATGGTATCTGGGCCTTCCCACAGTAGCTAGACTGCTTGCGCTTGCCTCTCTCTGGCAAATACCTCATGGGCAGCCTGTGCAGAATTATGTAAGCAGAGAGACTTCCAAGATTTCAGACCACGCTTCTTTCTGTGGCTTAGAACAGGATGTTAGACTTTCCAGAGCAAATTGAACTAATTGGGGTGATGCAGCCTACATTCACTTAACAAGAAGCCACTCCTCCAGAAACCTCATTATTGCATTTGCCATTAAAGGAGTGGCCAGCTTTTGAGGTTTGGCTGTGTTCTTTCAGGCGCTAACGGCCTAGAGATAAGACACTAGAGTGCGCTATGAGAGAGCTGAAAAGTTTAGCTGTCAAAGCACTTTGGTAGAGCAGCAACACTGATATGTTGAATGTGGGGGACAGATTTATAAAGTGTGCGATGTATCTACAAGGGCCATTTTTTGGTGTTTGGTGCTTTACAAAATAAATAGAGATATGCCTTGAAGAGTGAGGTAGCATGTAATATACTCCAGTGCAACCCAATGGAGACCATATGATCATATTGTGAATTTGTCTGCAATCTACAGTATCAGATTTCTTGACTGGGTGGAGCTTATTGTGTGGGTGGAGCCTGGAAGAGTGCCACTAACATTTCCCCCGATCACACCTTGAATTAGAGGTTGTAATGGTGTGCTAGCATAGAGCAAGCTGCTACCTGGGTCACAGGGATTGTTGACATTAATCAGGGAAATACTGACCAGATGAGTAGTGACCTGTGTATGTACACAATGGCTGTTCCCTGAGCAATAAATCAGTGGATGTATACACAGACAGAGTCAGATTTCCTGAAAAGCACCAAGCTTTGCCTCAAACTAGGGATGGCTCTTAACTGAAATACTGTCTCTGAAAAACCCGGAATCATTAAAGTTGGCTTATGGATCTTTAATGGAGGAAGGGCTGATTTTAATGACCTATTCCAACCCAATGGATTGACTTGAGGCATAGAGTGACCAGAGATGAACTTTGTAACTTGAATCTTTCTCTGCTTAAATAAGGCATCAACATAACTTGCGGCCACGCATTTTAAAGCGTGTACTTTAGAAAGCAGGGACCCTGTGCAAATCCCCTTCTTTCGGACTTCTCCATTGGCAATGAACTAACATGGCTGTAACCTTTTCCAAGTGTGACAGTAATGAGCGTATGGTCCCAGACATACCTATGTTATGGAGATCAGAACCTTTTCTGACAAAAGCACAAGCTACTAGTAACTGAGCAAAAGGACTAACACCAACAGCTGGTGGTAACAAATGGTTACAGCAGATGGGTCAGCCACTAGAGGGAGACTCGATAACATGCACTAAGCCATCCTGTTGCCATCTTAGGAACCATCTTCTTCAAGACAGACCCAAGAAAACCAACAATAGAACACCACTTGTCATCACCTACAGCCCCCAACTTAAACCTGTCCAACACTTTATCAATAAACTACAGCCTATACTGGAACAGGATACTAAACTCCAAGAGGCTCTGGGAGACAGACCCATAGTCTCCTATAGACAACCACCTAACCTCAGGATGATTCTTACCAACAACCACAGGACATACCACACTAATACCAACCCTGGTACCTTCCCTTGCAACAAACCCCGTTGCCAGCTTTGTCCACATATCCACTCTGCTGATACCATGATTGGACCTAACCAAGTGAGTTATAAGATCAAGAATACATATTCCTGCGCATCCAGAAATATAATTTATGCTATCATGTGCGAAAGTGTCCGTCTGCTTTGTACATTGGACAAAGCGTCTCAGACACTTCGCCAAAGGATCAATGCCCACAAAACAGATATTAGACAGGATCACAAAGAAAAAACAGTTTCTTGCCATTTCAACCAGAAAGGACACTGTCTCAACGACTTAATTACCTGCATCCTGCTTCAGAAGACTTTTAAATCTGCACTTAAAAGGGAATCCTCTGAACTGTCATTCATGCTAAAATTCGACACTCTACGCGTCAGTCTCAACAAAGACGCTAACTATCTTACCCGTTACAAAGATAGCTTCCCCAATTATCACCTCTAATACCATTAGCTCACAGACATTTACCTTTTCCCACCTCTAATACCATTAGCTCACAGACATTTACCTTCCCCCCCCCCGCATTCCCCTTCTGTTCTGAAATGTGATTTGTCCTTTTCATATATGTTCATTTTTTTAAAATTGTATCCTTTGGTATATATGGTTGTGACTATTTTCTTCCACTATTTGATCTGAGGAAGTGGGTCTGGCCCACGAAAGCTCATCATCTAATAAACCATCTTGTTAGTCTTTAAAGTGCTACATAGTCCTGTATTTTGTTTCAGCTACACCAGACTAACACGGCTACATTTCTATCACCATCCCTCTAGTGGGCGCTATTAGTAAAACTACAATAAATGTCATTAATTGCAGTTGTTCTGCCTCTGCATCAACATCAGACTTTAGTTTGGCTTACTTAAGATCAGGGATAAAATGGGGGCCAGCTGGTAGCATCTCCTCTCCCCCGGGCCCGTATGACTCACTGGGGACCCAGTCTCGGATCTTTAGATCCCATGTGGTACCTCCTCATACCTCTGCTCTGTTGCTTCTGGGGGGAAAAACGTCAGGGAAGAGCTAACCAGAGACTCCAGCCAATAGGAGCAGAAGCAGCCAAAGCAGGCATCTTCTGACAGTCAGCGAACTTTCTACAGTTATGACTGGACTTCCTTACCCTGAGCCAGGCCTCTTCACAGGGGAGGGCAGGCAAAGGCCTAGCAATTTTAAGAAGGATCTGGGGTTCCGGGCTGCCACTACTATAGCAACAGTCCTTTAAATCGCTGACAGAGCCCCCGGCATCACGGAAGGGCTGGCTGGGGGGGAAGGGAGGCAGCTAGCCCCCAGGCCTGCCTCATCTGCCCAAGGCCCCACCCCTTCCCTGGGTCCGGAGCCAGCCCCCTTCCCCAGCTTACCCAGGGCCCAGTAAAGGCTGCGGGCTGCTCTGCCCTGAGCTGATTGGCTGTTTGCGCTCCCTCCCTTTTCCTCACATTCACATGCTTTGAGCAGGGGATTGGACTCGGTGACCTTCTGAGGTCTCTTCCAGCCCTATGATTCCATGGTTCTTTTCATCCCCTGCCTTGTTCCTGATCCCCTTTCCTTTCCCTTCCCTTCCCTTTTCTTTCCTTTTACCTGACCCCCTCCAAAGTCAACCCACTAATAAATGGTGCCATTATGATCATGTTGTTCCCTCTGCTTGTGTGTTCCAGTCCTTCCCCCAACCAGCACCCATCTTTTCTATATTGTATGGTTTTGGGGGGTACAGGGATGATCTAATACTCTATCTATGAAGCACCTAGTATAGCAGGGTCCCATTTTTGTTGGTCTTTGGGTAATATTGAACTAATCATGATGAATAATAATTATAGGTAGGGGATGGGCCTGATAAGCTTGCCCAACACTTATTGTTATAAGACTGTTTTCAGCTGCTTTAAACTTTGCCAGACTAACCATTTGGGCTGATATTTATTCAGCCAAGTGTCTGCCTCAGGCTGTTGTTTTGGAAAATTTCAGCCATAAGGGTGTGACTGTTTCTGAGAATGAGAGCAAGGGGAAACACCTTGTTTTTCAGTGTTAAAAAAAAATCCAGGGACCTGTACATTGGGAAGTTCTAGCGCCTCGGTGACTTGAAAGTTAGCAAGGGAGAGGCTTTGTTTTGGGGATGATCCTTTTTACAGCCTTGTGAAAGTCTGCCCCCAATGTGCCCACGTGACATGCTTTTTTGGGGGGAGGGGGAATCTCAGTTTACACAGATTCAGTAGAGATCTGCTAGAGTTTAACAGCTAATGCCACTGAAGAGTTTGTCCTCTCCTCACAACTAGCACTGACCCGGCTGCATGTGCTCCTTCCACACATGGCTCCTACATGTGACTGGAGTGTGCATGCGCCACTCCCTCAGAGCGACAGAGTGCGCTCTCTTCGGCCTCAGGCTGTGTGGCAAAGCCAGATGTTCCCTCTTATTGTTGCTCCAGCTGTGGTGGGGTCTGGGCCTGGATCCCAGGACAGGGAGCTGGTCTCTTCAGCAGGGCTGTCCGGACCAATTCTGGTGCCCTATGCAACCCGAGCACCTGCACCCCTTCATTTTGGGAGAGTGGCGGGGGGCTCTCTGCGGGGGTTGGGTGGCTGCTTCATGAGGACAGAAGCTGTGGGGGGCATGAGCAGGGCAGGGAGGCTAATGAGACTGGGGAGCAGGTGGGAGGTGTGGATGGTGGGTGAGCAGCATAACTCCAAGCTCCGGGCCGGAGGAGGAGCAGGGGGTAGCCGCTCAGCCATCTGGAGACAAGGGGCTGTTTTCCCTTCTGCCAGAAGGGGAAACAGCTGTTGAGCATGGGCTGGGCGCTGCCCATAGGGGTCCAATAGGGAATCTGGCTGGCTGTCAGAGCCGGTGCCACATACACAGCATGCAGCTGCCTAGGGCTCCATGAAATTTGAGACATGGAACACCTGGGGGAACAGACTGGGACAAAGAGTCTGGAGAGTGGGGCTGGCATGGACTGTGCCAAGACTGTCAGCCAGGGAGGCAACCAGGGGATCCTACTTACTTTATAAATGCAGCTTACGGAATGTTACACTTGCCTGAATTCAAATTTGATTTTTAATAATTCTGATGGATAAGATCAATGTTTATTTTTAAGCTTTTTAAAATTGTTGTCCATTTCAGTTTTCACAACTCTTTTAAATTATGGGATATAAAGACTTTATCAATTTTAAGTTTTCACCATTGTGGGCAGTTTATAGGGGTTTGAGAAGAGGGGAGTCAAAAATTAATAGTAGGCAGTGATATTTATGACTAAAGCTTTATTAGTGTTAACTTTGTATATTTTGTTATGTTTTTTAATAGCCTTAAATAAAACTAACGTTGTCAAGCATCTTTTTTTTCTTAGTTTGCCTCGCTATAAATTTTGATTATTGTCACTGGAAACATTTTTTCCTTATTTGTGTATGTATGGTGAAATCAACATTTACCAATGTATACTGAGTCTCAGAGGGGTAGCTGTGTTAGTCTGTATCTTTAAAAACAACAAGTAGTCCTGTGGCACCTTAGAGACTAACACACACACACACATATGTTAATGTGAAAGAGGGAGAGAGTATCATGAGCATTTGTGGGCAAAACCCACTTCATCAGATGAGATGAGCATGAGTGGAGGAAAAAAAGGGGGCTCTTCAGAATAAGAAGGAAGAGGCAGAAAAAAATCTTGTTGTTTTTCAATGTATACTGATAAACTCTAATCCTTCCCAAGCCTACTTTTATTTAAGTGCCCAAAAATGCTGTGATTTCTCTGCCAACTGAATGGGGAGAGGTCCGACGGGAAAAAAGTGGTATATGATCATGCAGTTAAAGACTGTAACATAAGGAATAAATACAAGGGTGCTGAATTAAGGTTGCACATGCAGCCTGACTTATGGCATCTCCTAATATATTTTTAGTGCATGATTTAGTAATCCTAATCTTCTTTTATTGTAGTTTTTTTAGTGGAATGAGAGAAATATAGAAGAGTCTACAGGGAAATCACAGGCGGATGGCACACTTGATAAATACACATTTCAATAAGCTGCATTTGAAAATCAAGCAGATGAAACTTTCCAATGACGAGAAAAAGGGAAACAAAATTGCTAGAACAATATGTTATCAGAGGATAAAGAATCACACATTGTATTCTTGTTCCCTGAGAATCCAACTCATCTGTCTGAGTATTATGCTCTAGCCTGCTCACAGGTTAGAGAAACCGATAGCAATGAATGTAAAAAAACAACAATAATAGGAAAATCTACAGGGAAAACTCTCCATAAGAGAAACATTTTTCAAGACCCTTAGTGGGGGAGACTTTGGGGAAGATTGGCTATTCAGAGTACATTGTCTGCAAGCTCTTTGAAGACTAGGCACTTGGGGCCTGATTAATGAACATTTTCTGCATCATTTAGGCCTATCCTTTCCGCTGTTTATATACAAAAAGTGCAGTACATTTTCTTCCATGCAGAATATGTAAAGGAAAGCAGCATGGTCTAGTGGCTGAAACTGAGAACAGGAAACTGGAAGTCCTGTGTTCTTGCATTGTCTGCAGGCAAGTCCCTGTAATTGACAATAATATACTGCATTTATTTGTCAAAGGTCTTTTCCAGTGACTATATTTGAAGTGATTATAATCCCACCCATCATTTTCATGGGATCCTGTAGTATTGGACAAAACCATGCACACAAAAGTCACCTAGCACTCACCTCCAAAATATAGACACTGCTGGGCAGGAGCATACTAGCTAACTAATAGTTATGCTGCATACCAGTTCAGGAGAAGTGATGTCAATGAATACCATATTCACACAGGGAGAAATTAAGTGGGCAAATTATAGTAAATTAGAAGTTGGCTCAGACAGTGGGGCTAACACACCAGCCCTTGAGAAAAACAGACTGACCATGAGGAATGGAATGGTATGGGAACTTACAAAGAAGTGTAATCTTGCCCTGACAAAGTTGATTCATACATCAAATAACACCCCTCCTTCTCCCCCCCACCCCGAAACGTATAAAGCATTCCTGGCTCCTGGGCAGTGTTCCCTGTAAGCTGAGTGCTTGGGCAGCCACCCAGGAGATATTCAAATGCTGCCCAGCAGAGTGCCCAGAATCTCCAGCATGTGTTTCTATTGGTGGTGCACATCTGCACATTCCTTGGTGCACAGAACAAAATTCATTCTACACACACGGAAAAAATAGAGGGACCATTGCTCCTGAGCATTTCTAACTTACGCTCTGAGCTGCACACAATCCATCCCTGAGATCAATATGGCAGTGTCTATTTATGACTTTCATTACATGTGTTTTAAAAGCACTTTAACATACTACAAAGTTTGTGCTTCACTTTTAAATAATGCTTAATGATTGCTCAGTCACAAGGGTCGCGGGGTGTGCTATTAATAAACAGTCTGGCTCCTATGATACGCATTTTCAGGAAAAGTAACCTCTATGTGTGCTTTACAGAGCAGGGGGTGATCTATGTGTTTGGGAGGGCGCACGATGTATATTGACTGGCTTGGCAGTAGCCAAAGAAATATGTGATAAGTGAACACGGGATGTGAGTGATTGCTGTGCTTCAGGGCAATCCTTCTTGGCAGTGGTGTCATGTCCTCTGATATATGTCCAGCCACTGCCTGGCCTCACTGTGTACAGCAGGAAATATGCAGATAGTCAGAGAATATATTGTGTGTGTCGAGATTCCAGCTACAGGGCACGGAGCCAAGCCTGGATGGGAGGGGGAGGTGGTCTGAGTTCAGTCTAGAGGGTGAAGGTCAATAACCACAGGCCATACTAATGTCACACTGTCAGGCCGGAGTGAACATTGAAGAGCTGTGCTGAGTCTCGGTCAGTCAGTTGAAGTAGGGTCAGTGGAAGAGGGGCCAGGTGAGGAGACAGCAGTGGAGCAGGGTACAGGGAACTGAGGTGGGGCAGAAGTCAGGAGCAGAGCAGGAGCCAGGAGCGAGTAGTGAAGCTAGATAGTAGAAGTAGATCAGAAGCAAAGCAAGTCATCTGGGGTGCACAGCAAAATCTGTTTGCAGCAGCCGACCCGGGATCCCCCTAGCTGTACAGACAGCCCCCAGATGTTTTCCACAGCCCTTAAATAGCGTGCCTGGGATAATCAAGGAACACAGTAGGCTCTGCCAGTCAAGACGTCTGTGGGCAAGGCATTCGGTGGTGCTTGAACCTGTAGGACTCATAGGCTGCTGTTCCCTACTTCGCCTGAGGTGGCAGTGTAGACACGGCAGTCACCCATGGTTCCAGGCCACTGTGCGTGTGAGGGTGCGTCTACACTGCACCTAAAGCTCGAAATAAGCTACGCAATCTGAGCTACGCAAATTGTGTAGCTTATTTCAAGACAATTTTGAAATAGCTTATTTTGAAATTTGGCGCTGTCTACACAGCACTTATTTCAAAAGAAATCTCTATTCTGAAACATCCCTTACTCCTTGTGGAATGAGGTTTACAGGGACGTTGGAATAGCAAGCCCGTTGTATTTCAAAATAATGGGCGCACTCAAAAGACATGGAATAGCTATATTGGGATACCTCTGGTATCCCGAAGTAGTGCTGCAGAGTAAATGGAGAGAGACAATTACTTATCTTTTGTGGACAGACTAAAAAATGCTCAGCTTTATGTCATAGGCCCTTTATTGTGGCAGCGCTGGAGGAGATTCTCCACTTAGCTAAAGTATTTGGGGTCTGAGGACCTGAGTTCTGTTCTTGCTGACATCATAAGAACATAATAACGGTCAGACCCAAGGTCCATCTAGCCCAGTATCCTGTCTTCTGACAGTGGCCAATGCCAGATGCTTGAGAAGGAGTGAAAAAAACAGGAAATCATCAAGTGATCCCCCTCCTGTCATCCATTTCCAGCCTCTTACAAACAGAGGAGAGGGACACCATACCTACCCATCCTGGCTAATAAGTATAGATAGACCTAATCTCCATGAATTTATCTAGTTCTTTCTTGAATCCGGTTAAAGTCCTGGTCTTCACAACATCCTCTGGCAAGGAGTTCCACAGGTTGACTGTGCACTCTGTACATGACATGCCAGCAAGATGTGGTGTGCAGCATATGATATTCCTAGAAGTTCACAGGCTTTTTACAATATATGTCCATGATGGGTGCATGCACACTGATGAATTTAGAAATTCAAGCACCACCAGTAAGGAGCACATCTTCCTTGTCCAGTTACTACCCTCAGACTGCCCGGTCAGTCTCACATTCCTATCTGCAAGCCCTGACATGAGGCTATTCCCTATCAGATGTATAGGTGTGATGGCATATAGACCCCATCCTGGCTTTAAAAGGGTTAATGTGGGCCAGCCCTAATTAAAGATAAATCCTCACTGGGTAAGGAGCTGCATGGCTGCTAGAAAGGCAAGAAAGGATGTGGACGCATTGGAGAAAGTCCAGCAGAGGGCAACAAAAATGATGAGGGGGCTGGAGCACATGACCTATGAGGAGAAGCTGAGGGACTTGGGCTTGTTTAGCCTACAGAAGAAAAGAGTGGGAGGGGGATTTGATAGCAGCCTTCAACTTCCTGAAGGGAGGTTCCAAAGAGGATGGAGAGAGGCTGTTCTCAGTAGTGACAGATGGTAGAACAAGGAGCAATGGTCTCAAGTTGCAGTGGTGGAGGTCTGGGCTGGATATTAGGAAAAACTGCATCACTAGGAGGGTGGTGAAGCACTGGAATGGATTTCCTAGGGAGGTGATGGAATCTCCATCCCTAGAGGTTTTTAAATCCCAGCTTGACAAAGCCCTGGCAGGGATGGTTGAGTTGGGTCTGGTCCTGTTTTGGGCAGGGGGTTGGACTCGATGACCACCTGAGGTTTCTTCCAACCCTAGGAGTCTATGAAATCTGGAGTAGAAGGTGGTGGTGGCAGTTTGAAGTCACTCTCTGGGGTGTGAGAAACCAGGAGGAAATCCACAGGGAGGTCTGGCTGTGAGATAGTAAAGTCTGTCAGGAAGCCAGGAATGACACAGAACAAGGTGGGGCCCGTGATGAGCCCTGATAACAGAGTAGGATTGGAACTTCCAGACAGAGAGTCTGGGAGGTGCTCAGATGAGCAACTGAGTAAGGGAAGAGGGATGAGAGGTCAAACTTGTGGGGCACAGAAGAGGGTTTCAGTTTGTTTGATTTGGGATTTATTGGGCCATTCTAAGGGGGGAAGACACTGTGAGTCCTGGCTGTGAGAGGAGGTGAACCAAGGGAGACTGGTGGGAGAGGTCAGCTGGCATGCTTGGCAGGAGGTACCAAGTAGTCCAACAGAGCAGACCTCGGCAGATGGTTATAGAATCCCTTAACTGCAGCCAGGGTAGAGGACAGGCCTGGATACCCCTGTCAACCAGTTATCACGTGTGCATGAAGCTGCTGAGAAGGTGATGAGGGGACTGGAAGGGCACTTGTGTCTCTGGAGGATATTAAACAGAAGCTACTGAAGTTGGGCATTTTTAAAGGATACGGTCCAAATCACTTGCACCCAAGAGTTGTAAAAGAACTAGCTGAGGAGCTCACTGGACCCCAAATCTTGATTTTCAATATTCTTTGGAGCACTGGGGAAGTTCCAGAAGACATTAAGAAAGCTAATGTGCCAATTTTTTAAAAAAACAGTAATTACTATGACCCAAGTAATTATAGGTCTGTCAGCCTGGCATTGATCCTGGACAAGGAAACGGAGCAGCTGATATGGGATCCAATTAATAATGAATTAAAGCAGGATTATATAATTAATGCAAATCAACATGGTTTATGGGAAATAGATTCTGCCAAACTAACTTTATATCTTTTTTGATGAGAATACAAGTTTGGTTAATAGGGATAATAGTGTTAACATAATATATTTAGATTTCTGTAAGATGTTTGACTCGATTTTGATTAAAAAGCTAGAATTATTTAAAGTTAACATGGCACACGTACAATGAATTAAAACTGGCTACCTGGTAGATCTCCAAATGTATTTATAAATGGGGTATCCTCTTCGAGTGGCTGTATTTCAGCAGGGATCAGTTCTTGGTCCGATGCTATTAACATTTTCATTGAGGAGCTGGAAAAACAAACAAAGAATCATCACTGATAAAGTATTCAGGACACTGATTCTGAGTGATCTGGGTCACTTATTAGACTGGGCGTAATATGTGCTTTCATATAGCTAAATGTAAAGGCACACATCGGAAACAAAGAAAGTAGGCCATAATTATAGGATTGGGGACTTAAAGGAAGCAGCAGTGCTGAAAAAGATTTGGGGGTTGTTGTGGATAATCATTTTAAGATGACCTCCCAATCTGACACGGTGGCTGAAGGTGTTCACGCGATGCTGGGTTTCATGAACTGGAGTATTTCAAGTAAGATTTAAAGAGGTTATTTTAGCTTTGTATTTGGCAATGTGGTGACTGCTGCTGGTATATTGTGTTCCATTCTGGTGTCCACAAATCAGGAAAAGTGTTGATAAATGGGAGGGAGTCCACAGAAGAGCCAAGTGAATGAATGAAGGATTAGAAAACATGCCTGATAGTGGTAGACTCGAAGAGCTCAACTGATTTACTTTAACAGAGAGAAGAGTAAGGGGTCAGTAAGTGCTTACATGCGGAACAAATATTTAATAATGGACTCTTCAAGCTAATGGGTAAAGATATAACGTGATCTGATGGGCTGAAGCTAGACAAATTCCGAGTAGAAATGAGCTGTAAATTTTTAACAGTGAGAGTAATCGACCATTGGAACAAATTACCAAGGGTTGCAGTGGATTTTTAAATTAAGATTGAATGGTTTTTCAAAGCGATCTGTGCTAGGGATTATGTTGGGGAGGTTCGGTGGCCTGGTGGTCAGACTAGATAATTAAAATGGTCTGTTCTGGGATTGGAATCTGATTTTGTCTGAGAACCCCACGAGAAGGGTGTGAGGTTCATCAGCACAGAGTTTGTGCAGAAGACATTTTCTGGGGACATTGGGCAGTTCTTTGTTGGACTTTCTCTTACCTCAGGAAGGTGGAGTAGGACTATTAAGGCCAGGTCTACACTAAAGAGACCAAAGAGGCGGATGAGGCTTTTTTAAAAAAATAACTAACAAACTCATCCAAAGTGCAGGATTTGGTGGTGATGGGAGACTTCAATTATCCAGACTTATGTTGGGAAACTAACACAGCAGGGCATAGATTATGCAACAAGTTCTTGGACTGCATTGGAGAAATTTTTTTATTTCAGAAGGTTGAAAAAGCTACTGGGGGAGGAGGGGGAAGCTGTTCTTGATTTGATTTTAACAAATAGGGAGGAACTGGTTGAAAATTCGAAAGTGGAAGGCATTGTGGGTGAAAGTGACCATGAAATAATAGTTCATGATTCTAAGAAATGTTAGAAGGGAGAACAGCAAAATAGAGACAATGGATTTCAGGAAGGCAGATTTTAGTAAACTCAGAGAGCTGGTAGGAAGACTTGGAAGACTAAGAAGATTCAGAGAGCTGGGAAGCAAGACTAGAAGGAAAAACAACTGAAGAGAGTTGGCAGTTTTTTAAAGGGACATTATTAAGGGCCCAAAAGCAAATGATTCCATTGTATAGGAAAGATAAAAGATATGGCAGGAGACCACCTTGGATCAACCAGGAGATCTTACATGATGTAAAAATCAAAAAGGAGTCATATAAAAAGTGGAAACTAGGTCAAATTACAAAGGGTGAATATTAGCAAACAACACAGGTATGCAGGGGCAAGATTAGAAAGGCAAAAGCACAAAAAGAGCTAAATGTAGCTAGAGGCAGGAAGGATAACAAGACATTCTACAAGTATATTAGAAGCAAGAGGAAGACAAAGGACAGGATAGGCCTGTTGCTCAGTGAGAAGGGAGAAACAATAACAGGAAACTTGGAAATGGCAGAGGTGCTTAATGACTTCTTGGTTAAGATTTTTGTCAAGAACATAGATGGTGATGGGATGCCTAACAGAGTAAATGCTAGTGGAAATGGGGTAGGTTTAGAAGTTAAAATAAAAGAACAAGTTAAAAATTACTTAGAAAATTTAGATGTTTGCAAGTCACCAGGGTCTGATGAAATGCATCCTAGAATACTCAAGGAGCTGATAGAGGAGGTATCTGAGCCTTTAACTATTATCTTTGAAAAATCATGGAAGTCGACAGAGATTCCAGAAGACTGGAAAAGGGCAAATATAGTAGTGCCCATCTATAAAAAGGGAAATAAGAACAACCCAGGAAACTACAGACCAGTCAGTTTATCTTCTGCGCCAGGGAAGATAATGGAGTAAGTAATTAAGGAATTCATCTGCAAACATCTGGAAGAAAATAAGGTCATCGGTAACAGCCAGCATGGATTCGTAAAGAACAATCTGATAGCTTTCTTTGATAGGATAACAAATCTTGTGGATAAGGGAGAAGGTATTTGACACTGTCTGCAAGATCTTCTTATCCATAAACTAGGGGAAATACAACTACATTGGAGCTACTATAAGGTGGGTGCATAACTGGCTGGATAACCGTACTCAGAGAGTAGTTATCGATGGTTCACAGTTTCTAGTGGAACCATTTTCTGTTACTGAATACTGTTTCAGCTGAATGGAAATGGTTCACAAGACCATCCTGGCCATAACAATGTTTGATGAAAAGCGTCATTCCTGCTATCAGAATGTGTCATTCCTGCACTATCATTTCATCTGTAGGATTGTAGGGTATTATCAAATGACTCATTTTAGCTTTAGCAATGTACAGGTTTTTTGACCAGGTCATTTTGAAATTTCATATTTTTCCCCAATTTTGGTTTTGTGAGAAATTTCAATTTCCCAACATTTCCTTTCATCCCAAATCAGAACAAAATGCTGCAATTTTCCCCAGAATGGAAAGTCTGAGTTTCAGCCAGCTCTAGTGTACATAGGGCAGTACCCCAGAGCCATGAGACAAAATTATAGGGCCTTGCGGACCTGTTTGCCACAGGTATCACATCAGTATAACACTGAGTTGTAAACAGTGAGTCATAATGGAATGATCATGCTGAATGACAGCAAAGGCTCTCCAAGAGTTTATAGGGAAAGGGTGTTTGGTTTTATGCCAGAGGAAAAACATATTAGCCTTAGCAATGATGAAACTGACTACAGATCACATTGACTGTAACATCAACAGATGCTAGCGCGCCAGTCTGTTTGCAGTTGAAGGAGTCAGGTGGTGAAACTGCTGTATGATGAATACATAAGGATTCCCAACTGCACTTATAACTCACACATTACTGGGGGGGTGAGTGTATTTGCTTCTGTTGCTGCTTGTTATTATTATTATTAGTGATTGTTCCATGGGGGCAGGCACAGGTGTGCAGAAGGGAGAGAAAAGCAATCAATGGGCAAATGAATTTGTGTTGCAGAGAAGACTTGCATTATAATCCATCACCCTGGGACACAGTTGGTTGGACTTCTGGTTGAGCTGCTGTTTTCCTGGCTTCCCTTTGGCAATCTCCTGGCTTCTCTGTGGACACAAGAATGTTTGTTCATTTATTTCTTTAAATATAGCTGCTTCCAGGTGAACTTGAAGTTACATTGACACATTGATACAGAAACAAAGACATTTCCGTTGTTTCCTCTTAGAGTCCGTTCCGCTGCATTGTTTTGCTTCTCCGCAACAAAGAGTATATGGGTAAATAATTAAAATAATCATCATTTATTTATATGACTGTAGTGATTAGAAGCCTCATTCATGGACCAGGACTTTATTGTGCTAGGTGTTGTACAAACATAACAAAAAGGTGGCTCCTGCCCCCAAAAGCCTACGCTCCAAGTCCAATGTCAGAGAGAACAGATGGATACAGACAGGTGGGGGACACAAGGAAACAATGGGACTAGTGAATCGGACAGTGGGGTGTCCACGTTCTAGGAGCCTCACCATGGTTGAGCTTCCTGCAGGCATCATGGCACAGGAGAGTTTTGAGGAGGGATGTGGAGGTAGACAAGGAGATGGGCCCCCCCTTTTTACTGACCATAACAGTGAACATCAAGGGCAGGGGAGGAGGAGAAGCAAGCAGGGGGTGGGTTTAGAGGGAAAGGGCAGCACGGGAGTGGAGTCTTGGGGAAAGAGGCAGTGCACAGGCAGGGTCACAGTGGGAATGGGCAGTGTGAGGGTGGGGGCTAAAAGAAAAGGGGCGCCTATATAAGACAAAGCCTCAAATTTTGGGACTATCCCTACAAAATCGGGACATCTGGTCACCTTTGTGAGGCGGGAGACAAGTCACAAGCTTTCATGAATAGATTGCGACAAGCTAAAACTGGTGAAACTTCCCCAAAGTTTATGGGTGTTCAGAACCACTGGTTTCAGTACTGCCAGTGCTGTCTGTTCAGAAATAAGGAGTGGGGTCCCTCAAAATAACAAGATTGGCTTAAAATATGAAATGTTTAAGTACAGGTTGAACCTCTCTAGTCTGGCACTTTCTGGTCCAGCAACATCCATGATCCAGCATGATTTTAGCTCACCGGATGTCCACTTATCATGGACAAGTTTCCCACAGTCCCATAAAGTTTGTTTACAGTCGCCATCTGATGCCCTACATTTGTATTTAGGAATGGTTTTACTATAGTGCCTAAGAGCCCTAGTCATGGACCTGTTGTTCTAGGCATGGTGCAAATAGAACCAACAGGCAGTCCCTGCTCCAATCGAAGTGGTACCTAGCTCTCCAAATACATGTCATGGCATCATCTTGGCTGCATTTGTTTGCAGCGCTGTCAGCATGGGAAGAACAGAGGGTTTCAGCAACACTTGTTACCAGCCCCTAGGATTTCCAAAAGAGACGAAAGATTTGTGAGTGAATCTTGGTGCCCCCCCAGGCAGCATTACCAATGGAAGACTTGGTAATTTCCCAAGCTCTGGAATGCAGGCAGTGCTCAAGTCCCAAATGGGTGTAATCCTGGATAACCATGAATGAGAAACTCTTTTCCCATCACACCCACAAACTGCTGCTTTAGCAATTGTAACTCCTGCTTTAAAGGGGGGGTATCATCTATTCAAAGGGCAGCCCCATACATCTCTGTGACTACAGCAGTACCATTACTGTCCAGAACATGACAGGGGAGTGGATTTACTACTTTAAGGGCTTCTCAGTAAGTCATTGGTTCCAGTGGAGAAGCATTTTCCTAATTTATTGAGGAAACAATCAATCACTAGGAAATACACCCCGCATGTTAAAGTAAGCCTCTGGGCCTTTGCCCAGACTTGAAGGGTCTTAGGAAAGATAACCTGGCATGATTCATCCCCAACATTGCTGGGTTTTTTGTTAGCAGCTTTGGTGGTTACTTTGAAATACTAATGTCCTGACATGGTTGTATGATTTATGGCTAGAGTTTTAAGGAAGAGTGCATACAAAGCTGGTTCAAATTCATTTGTATGTGATAGATTGTCTGTTCGTACTGGAATAGTAGCTCCTAGAGGCCATGATCAATACAGGTCAAGGAGCTACACACAGACGGAGAGAGAGACAGATTCTGCCTGGAAAAGTTTACAATTTTTAAAGGTGAGAGACAGCTTTTGCGACTGTGCTCCTTAGTTGCACCATCATGCACGATAGATATACGCCTGGATGCATATGATGCATGGTCTCCTTTCAAATGAGAGGAAATAAATCATGGTGCACCATAGGAGGCATAGGCCAACCAGTCGGCCTCAGCCATAAATGAGAATGGGACTCTGAGACACCCAAACTACATCTCCCCGCTCCCCACCCCGTGTGACGCTACAGCAGCATTTCAGAATCAACTTCTAATACTTCATTGAGAAAACAAACACGTGTAATGGATGTAAATCATGTTGAAGGTAAATCACATTACAGGAAGGTGTTCAGCTACTAAGGCAGTGATTCCCAATCTTTTTTCCTCTATGGAAATTATTTCCCCTAAAATAATTTTTCATATCCCGAGGAACCCCTACCTATGAAAATGTTTGCTTGGCCAGAAAAAGTTGACAGCGGGGAGCGCAATTCAATTACTGCTAAATTATTGTCAAGAAATTTATTTGTAAAGAGCTGTTTTATATATATATATATATATATATATGTCAGCTTACATTGTAAGAAAAAAAATTGGAGCATTTTTCCTGTCTTTTTTTGTTATCTAATCTTTTTTTTCAAATATCAAAATATCAAATCAAAATAAAGTTCACATCCGAAGTCAATATAAAGTTTACTTTCAGTGTGACACTTGGGCTTGTTTCTTGTTGCACAAATGTTGAATTCTTGGCCGAATTTTTGATACACGAAAACAACCACAGTTTCGGTTAAAACATTAATTACAAAACTGCGCAAAGACTACAAATCTACAAAATAGCGAACGACCGTAACGTGCACTAGAAAAGACTAGAAATGCAGAGAATTCTGGGAAGCTGAAGGGCAGGCACAATACAACTAAATATAACCTTAGATACGAACTGACCAAAAGAAAACAAAGAGGCAGTTGGTAGCGTACAAAGATTACTCCAGTATTGCCAATTGCCGGACAAAAATTCCCGTGATATTTCGAGGGATATTTGGAATTGTTTGAGGTATTTCAAAATTTTTATTTATTTATTCCATGATTTCTCGCGGAACCCCTGACGATGGTCTGCGGAACCCCAGGGTTACGCAGAACCCTGGCTGGGAAACACTGTACTAAGGTGATGCCTCAGTATAAAAACCTCTCTGGGACAGACTAGAACAAGGAGAGCATCTTTCCTCTTTAATGGTCCCTTTCTTTATGCTAATTCATTCTTCCAATCAGAGGAGAGCCGTCAGCAATGGAATTTTCTCTCTCTGCCTGACAAAGCCTGTTTGTTTAACTTTTAGGACATGTTGCAAACCTTATCTATTGATTCTGCATTTTGCTGGATGCTGGTCATTTGAGAAGGTTGATTTTCATTTGCAAAAGTAAATGAATTTATTGGAGTTGATTCTTAGTCAATTTTGTACCTTGTTAATTGATGTTTTATCATTTTTGTGCATGTGCCCAGAGCGGATCTGGGCTGGATACATTTTAATTGTGTGAAGAATAAATAAAATAACACGAACAACCCCTGAGTGTTCAGTCCCAGTGTGAATGGCATTGCATGGATTGGCATGGATTCTTCGGAGATTGGTTCAAATCTCTTGTCTGGAAAACAGAGGGATCTTTCCTCTTCACACTGAGCAAACACTAACAACTGTCGGAATACACTTTGCTAGTTTTTGCTGGTGAGTTTTTCATCCCCAGTTTCTGCTAGTTCTATATACACAGAAATACAGATATGGAAAATATTCAAAGGATTTCCTTTATTGGAAGAGGTTTACAGGATCTTTCAAAATGGGGCATTTCTGTCGAAAATGCCCCGTTTTAATTGCGGCTTTTTTTTAAAAAGCGGCTTTTCGAGAAAAAAGAGCCGCGGCTGCCATTATGTAAATGAAGCGCAGGAAATTCAAATCCCGGCTTCATTTACAATTTCGATACATCTAATTTACATCCCTTTATCGAAAAAGGGATGTAGTTTAGATGTACCCTTGGAGGAAGAGTGCTCTATTTCGAAATAAGTGCTGTCTAGACGCTCCCAATTTTGAAATAAGCTATTTCGAAATAAGCTGAGCAATTGACCTAGCTCAATTCGTGTAACTTATTTCGAGTTAAGCCCTGCAGTATAGATGCACCCTTAGATTCTAAGGCCAAAAGGGGACCATTCTGAGGGTGTGTCTACACAGCACCCTAAACTCAAAATAAGAGATCTTATTTCAAAACTATTTTGACATTTGAAATTTGGTGCGTCTGCACAGCACCCAATTTCAAAATAATGTGCTATTTCGAGTCATTCCTAATCCCTCATGTGATGAGGTTTGCTGGGATGGCGAAATAGAATGCCCATTGTCAGGGCTTGACAAATGGCGGCGAAACCTACTCGCCAGCCCCGGACTGCGCATGCGCAAGACCCGCATTGTGCATGCGCGTGCTGCCGGTGAACGGGGCGACCGGCTGAAATCTACTCGCCATGGGTGAGTAGATTCAGTGATTTGTGGAGCCCTGCCCATTATTTTTAAAAACATTTCAAAGTAACAGGCGGCTTGTGTAGATGTGGGGTAGCGGGTTTCTTCTCCTGCTTAACAAACAGTTTAATCCAGTTTTATCCACCCATACTTTTGGTTTGCTTCATAGCATCTATTTTTAAAAGATTTTGGGCAGCGGCTGATTATTAGACATTAGAAGAAGCTGTAGTAATATAATTACCACAGCAATCCGGTGTTGGGTAAAAATTGAGTAAGGAACACAAGCTTTGGATTGGACCAAAAGATTTCGTAAGACACCATATACCAACAACACATGGCCACCTAAGAGGGGTGCAGTGTAACTAAATGGTGAACCAAACTCTTATGAAAACCTTGAAGTTAGTTCAGAAAGGAACTTTAGGCAGGTTTCAATCCCTGTTGTATGTGCTTCTCCCTCTGCTGTTTTTCTTTTTTAGCCACCACAACACAACCCTACAGCCAGATCCTAGGTTTGGAGGACATTGGCATGTCCCCAGAGGTCTAAAGGGCTTGAAGATGCTTTCGTTTCAATACAAACTGAATTTAAATCAAAAGCTATCGGTGGGAATTTCCCTCCATAATTTCTTTTCCTCCTGCTGCATAGTCCCTATATTTTATACTCTAAGAACATTCTCAAGACTTTTAAAGAAATACCCATTCTTTGTATGTCTCCAGGGCTTGTCCTTTTTGATCCTGCTCTCGTTTCCCTTTAAATTTGCCTTCTGATTTTGCTCTTATGGCGTTCCTTGCTGTCTTTCCCATGTTGTTAGCTGCTTTTCATAAAATCCTATCTCTATTTTTTTCCGTTTCCTTTTTCCCCCTCTTTTGTTCTTTGTTGCTGGGGGCGAACATTGTAATTTAGTCAGTTTGTTCTGCTCTGCTGCCTGGTTAAGAAAAGGCCTCTCATTCCCTGGACAGTAAACAATTTCGTAGCTCCTCTGTCTGTCTCTTAGCTTGCCTTTTTCCCACCCCCGCCCAGAAGCTTGCAATACTGCTACAACATTGTTTCATTATTCCTTGGAAGTGCATTGCTTCGGCTGACCTTTCTGCTCACCCACTACTACTCAAACCACCCAGCTACTGGAATGCTTTACATGGTATAATAGCAATCCCTAAAGACAGATTTCCCATTCTAAGAGGCAATCGACCCTTAGACTGATCCCTCCTCTTTGCTTGATAACATCTGCTTAGTTGGCGATACCTTCTTGAGATTTCATCTGGGGCTGATGACGGGTTAAAAGCCTAAATTCTCATCAACAATTCCAAGAACCAGCAGAAATATGCCAGCAATTGCACAGATGTGGAGGCCCCTCTTTAGTGAAATGCAAAAAAAAGCTAGCAACAGGATAAAGACACCAGGCTAACAAAGGGTTAAAGAACATAAGAACATAAGAACGGCCGTACTGGGTCAGACCAAAGGTCCATCTAGCCCGGTAGCCTGTCTGCCAACAGTGGCCAGCATCAGGTGCCCCAGACAGGGTGGACCGAAGACAATGATCAAGCGATTTGTCTCCTGCCATCCCTCTCCAGCCTCTGACAAACAGAGGCCAGGGACTCCATTTCTATCCCCTGGCTAATAGCCTTTTATGGACCTAACCTCCATGAAATTATCTAGCTTCTCTTTAAACTCTGTTATAGTCCTAGCCTTCACAGCCTCCTCTGTCAAGGAGTTCCACAGGTTGACTACACACTGTGTGAAGAAGAACTTTCTTTTATTAGTTTTAAACCTGCTACCCATTAATTTCATTTGGTGTCCTCTAGTTCTTCTATTATGGGAACTAATAAATAACTTTTCTTTATCCGCCCTCTCCACACCACTCATGATTTTATACACCTCTATCATATCCCCCCTCAGTCTCCTCTTTTCTAAACTGACAAGTCCCAGTCACTTTAACCTCTCCTCATATGGGACCCGTTCCAAACCCCTAATCATTTTAGTTGCCCTTTTCTGAACCCTGTCCAAGGCCAAAATATCTTTTTTGAGGTGAGGAGACCACATCTGTACACACCACTCAAGATGTGGGCGCACCATAGTTTTATACAGGGGCAGTAAGATATTCTGTGTCTTATTTTCTATCCCTTTCTTAATAATTCCTAGCATCCTATTTGCCTTTTTGACCGCCGCTGCACACTGTGTGGAAGTTTTCAGAGAACTATCCACGATAACTCCAAGATCTCTTTCCTGATTTGTCGTAGCCAAATTAGCCCCCATCATACTGTACGTATAGTTGGGGTTATTTTTCCCGATGTGCATTACTTTACACTTATCCACATTAAATTTCATTTGCCATTTTGTTGCCCAATCACCCAGTTTGGTGAGATCTTTTTGGAGTCCCTCACAGTCTGCTTCTGTCTTGACTATCCTAAACAGTTAGGTATCATCCGCAAACTTTACCACCTCACTGCTTACCCCTTTCTCCAGATCATTCATGAATAAGTTGAAAAGGATTGGTCCCAGGACTGACCCTTGGGGGATACCACTAGTTACCTCTGTCCATTCTGAAAATTTACCATTTATTCCTACCCTTTGTTTCCTGTCTTTAACCTGTTCTCAATCCAAGAAAGGACCTTCCCTCTTATCCCATGGCCATGTAATTTACACAAGAGCCTTTGGTGAGGGACCTTGTCAAAGGCTTTCTGAAAATATAAGTATACTGTATCTACTGGATCCCCCTTGTCTGCATGTTTGTTAACCCCTTCAAAGAACTCTAATAGATTAGTAAGACATGATTTCCCTTTACAGAAACCATGTTGACTTTTGCCCAACAAATTATGTTCTTCTACATGCCTCACAATTTTATTCTTTACTATTGTTTCAACTAATTTGCCCGGTACTGAAGTTAGACTTACCGATCTGTAATTGCCAGGATCACCTCTAGAGCCCTTTTTAAATATTGGTGTCACGTTGGCTACCTTCCAGTCATTAGGTACGGAAGCCGATTTAAAGGATAGGTAACAAACCACAGATAATAGTTCAGCAATTTCCCATTTCAGTTCTTTTAGAACCCTTGGATGAATGCCATCCGGTCCCGGAGATTTGTTAACATTAAGTTTTTCTATTTGTTCCAAAATCCCCTCTAATGACACTTCAATCCGAGACAGTTCCTCAGATTCATCACCCACAACGGACGGTGAAGATTTGGGAATCTCCCTAACGTCCTCAGCCGTGAAGACTGAAGCAAAGAAATCATTTAGTTTCTCCGCAATGGCTTTATCGTCCTTGATTGCTCCTTTTATATCTCGATCGTCTAGGGGACCCACAGGTTTTTTAGCAGTCTTCCTGCTTCTAATGTACTTAAAAAACATTTTGTTATTTCTTTGAGAGTTTTTGGCTAGCTGTTCCTCAAAATCTTTTTTTGCTTTTCTTATTACATTTTTACACTTGATTTGACAGTTTTTATGTTCCTTTCTATTTATCTCACTAGAATTGACTTCCGCTTCTTAAAAGATGCCTTTTGTCCTCACTGCTTCTTTTACATGGTGGTTAAGCCACGGTGACTCTTTTTAGGTCTCTTGCTATGTTTTTTAATTTGGGGTATACATTTAAGTTGGGCCTCTATTATGGTGTCTTTAAAAGTTTCCATGCAGCTTGCAGGATTTGGCTCTAGTCATTGTGCCTTTTAATTTCTGTTTAACTAATCTCCTCATTTTTGCATAATTCCCCTTTTTGAAATTAAATGCCAGAGTGCTGGACTGCTGAGGTGTTCTTCCCACCACAGGAATGTTAAATGTTATTATATTATGGTCACTATTCCCAAGCGGTCCTGCAACCGTTATCTCCTGGACCTGATCCTGCTCTCCACTCAGGACTAAATCGAGAATTGCCTCTTCCCCTTGTGGGTTCCTGTACCAGCTACTCCAAGAAGCAGTCATTTAAGCCATTGAGAAATTTTATCTCTGCTTCTCTTCCTGAGGTGACATGTATCCAGTCAATATGGGGATAATTAAAATCCCCCATTATTATAGAGTTCTTTAATTTGGTAGCCTGTCTAATCTCCCTCAGCATTTCAATGTCAGTATCGCTGTCCTGGTCAGGTGGTCGGTAATATACCCCTACTGCTAATTTCTTATTTGGAGCATGGAATTACTATCCATAGCGATTCTATTGAACATGTTGATTCATTTAATATTTTTATTTCATTTGATTCTACATTATCTTTCACATACAGTGCCACTCTGCCACCCAGCCGGCCTGCTCTATCCTTTCGATATATTTTATATCCCGGTATGATTGTGTCCCTCAGATTTTCCTCATTCCACCAGGTTTCAGCGATGCCTATTATGTCAATCTCCCCCTTTAATACGAGGTACTCTAGTTCACCCATCTTATTAGTCAGACTCCTAGTATTTGTGTAGAAGCACTTTAAAAATTTGCCACTGCTTATTTGTCTGCCCTTCCTGATGCATTGGATTCCTTTATATGCGGTTGTTTGTCTGCTCTGGCCCATGGTTTGTCCTCTCCCCTCCTCTCTTTCTGACTACAGCTTAGAGATTCTCTATCAATGGATTCTCCTCTAAGAGAAGTCTCCATCTGATTTACGTGCATCTCCGCACCAATCGGCTTTCCCCCATCTCTTAGTTTAAAAACTGCTCTACGGCCTTTTTTAATGTTTAGTGCCAGCAGTTTGGTTCCACCCTGGTTTAGGTGGAGCCCATCCTTCCTGTATAGGCTCCCCTTTCCCAAAAGAGAGACCCCAGGGGATGCTTGGAGAGTTTAGACCTTCTTAAAGAGTGTCCCCTCTCAAGCTGAGGAAACACAAATGTGTGGTTAAGGTACCTGGGAGGTCTGGATTTTATTCCTAGCTCTGCCACTGCCTCCCTTAGGCAAATCATTTAACCTGTGTGCCTCAGTTTTCATTCTGTAAAACGGGGCTTCTTCATTTGCCTTATCTGTTTAGGCCAGGTGCTCCTTGAGGATGGGACTAATGAAACTAATGGGCAGCAGGTTTAAAACAAAAAAAAGGAAGTTCTTCTTCGCACAGTGCATAATCAATCTGTGGAACTCCTTGCCTGAGGAGGTTGTGAAGGCTAAGACTATAACAGGGTTTAAAAGAGAACTAGATAAATTCATGGAGGTTAAGTCCATAAATGGCTATTAGCCAGGATGGGTAAGGAATGGTGTCCCTAGCCTCTGTGTGTCAGAGGATGGAGATGGATGGCAGGAGAGAGATCGCTTGATCATTACCTGTTCAATTCACTCCCTCTGGGACACCTGGCATTGGCCACTGTTGGCCGTCAGGGTACTGGGCTGGATGGACCTTTGGTCTGACACAGTATGGCCATTCTTATGTTCTTATGACTGTCTTCCATGTACTGTGTTAAGTGCAGTAATGGGCCTCCCTCCTCTACTGTCAGACAGACATTAGAATTTGGATCTGAATGTCATAACTGATCCTTGTCTTTATAATGGAGCTGAATCAAACCCTTCAGATCCATAAACTCCCCAAACACTGAAGAAGCCCAGATTTGGATTTTGCAGCTCAGATCTAGCTCTAGGCGAGGTGCAGTAAATGACGTCACTGATTTCTCTAAAGGCCACGTGAGATGCAAAGGTTTGATAATCCAAACGAGTGATTCAGAGACAATCATGGTAACTAGTGGTAATTAGCAAGTAATCTAGTGCATGCCTGTTCACTGCTGTAGCATGTGTTCCTGTGACTTTTGAAGAACCAACCTTCCCTCTATGCACTTTGACATGATGTGCTTTCTAATAACATCGTTAAGGAAGATACTGCATGTTCTGTTATAACCAAGCGCACTCAGCCAACAACAGCAGCTTGGGTGGAATACTAAAATCTCAGACAACGTGAAAAATAGAGCCAGGACTCCCAAAGCTTCCCAGAGCGCCCCAATCAGCAGCCACATGGAGTAAGTACAGATTACACTGCTATAAACCAGAACTCTCTGGTTCGGAGCATGGATGTTCCAGGATCAGAGAGTCGGCATGCTGCAGAGGGTGAGGGGGTAGAGGTCTGGCATGATGCATGTGTGGGTGATGCATGCCCATCTGGACTGTGGGGGTGGGGAGGCCTTAGGGGAGGGGTGGAAGTTGGCATGAAGCTCAGCTGGTCTGCTTGGGGGGTCAGGTTCAGCTGGGCTGCAGGGGGAGCCAAGAAGCCTGGGGCAGGGGCAGGGCAGGGGGAGCCGGGACAGGGGGCCAGAAGTGACCTCCTCTGGTCTGGAAAAATCCCTCATCCGGGACCAGTCAGGTCCCAAGAGTGCCAGACCAGGGAGGTCCAACCTGTAATACCTGTGTTTGTAGTAACCAGGATTCCTTACATCCTTTCCTCCACCTTTGAGAAATGAGGGAGCAAGTCTCCGACAGCTCCCAATATCAAAAAGCCCACATTTCCATAGCCACAGATGGTACTGATCAACCTCTTCGGTGGTCATCTCAGCAGACAGGTCAAGACTGAAAGAGTAAGTCAGAAAGCAGGGCATATGCATGAAGAGCCCATCCCAGGCAGACTGGGCAGTATGGGCAAGCTAGCATTGCTCCTCATTTGTCTTCATCTGGCCTATTCTCCACAGGTGCAATAGCTGCTTTTTCCCAACCTATTTCTTACATTTAAAGGACCCAATCCAGCACTCACTGACACAGAAGCAGTGTGAATCTTTCCATTGATTTCCAAGGGCTTACAGCGCTACAGGTGGGACCTCCGTGATCTAGCACCCTTGGGACCAAACTACAGTAAAACTCCAATAGCCCAGCATCCAATAATCCGGCACTCCTGATAGTCCGGCATCAAAATGGCAAGAGCCTAGTGAGTGAGCTTCGGCAAAAAATGAGTCACAAGGTAACAGCGGCAGCAGCTGAACTGAGCAAAAGGGAAAAAAGGCTTAAAAAAACTAAAACATTACAGTATACTGTATACAGTATGTACAATAAAAAGGGTTAAGAACACTTTATATACAGTATATAATGTATACAGTATATATATAACCTGCTTATAGTACCTCCTGATAGTCTGGCATATCTGATAATCCGGCACCACCTAAATCCCATAGGTTCCGGATTATCGGAAGTCTACTGTACATAGTTTTCCGGACGAGGGGAGGTCCTGCCCTCCTCCCTGCCAGAGACCTACTGCCCCCAGCCCTGGTGGTGCTGTGCTTCCTCCCGAGGCTGGGGCTGCCCTCCTCAGCACACTGACTCCAGCTGGGGCTGTGCTCTCGCCGCTGACCTGGGCTGCACTTCTGGGCACCAGCCCCCCTGCCTCCAGCCTAGGTGGGGCTGCACTCCTGCTGTGCTGGCCTCACTGCCACTCCCCACCTCCAGCCCAACCCCTGAACCTGGCCAGCTGGGGCTTTCTGGTCTAGCACTATCCATGGTCCTTCCAGACCGTAGATGTTGCCAGACCAGAGAGTCCTGGATTTTAGAGGTGCAACCTATATTAAAGCAATCTATTAATTGTCATAGGAACAGTTCATTGTCTGAGCTTCCCGTTGGTCTACAACCTTTTTTTGTGTGGCAATTTTCCAGACTGATCTTAGGCCCTGATTCTGCAAAATACTTAAATAAGCGCTTCATGGTAGATATGTCTGTAAGTCCATGGGACTTCAGCACCCACTAACAGTGAAGCCCATGACTGGTTTCTTTGCTGAATAGGAATGGGCTTAAGCATGTGCTCAAGTAGTTTGCTGGAGCAAAACCTTGCTGCAGTATGAACATAGTAAGCGGAACAGACAATGGCAAGGACCGTTAAGTTAAAGCGATAGAAGCAGCAAAAGGGATGTGGACCAAAAGCAGGATGGGCTTTTAAAAATCACCCCCTGGGTATGTCTACACTACAGTTTTTTTTGGCAAAACAGCATTTTTTCCGAAAAAAACTTCAATTACATCCACATTGCAATTGTGTTCTTTTGAAAAAAATTTGAAAGCTCAGGGGTTTTTCTGACATTGGTAAACCTTTTTCTACGAGGAAGAAGCCTTTTTCCGAAAGAGCTCTTTCAGAAAAAGGCGTGCGTGGATGGAGAAGAGGGAATTCTTTCACAAGAAGAGGAAAGAGGAAAAAGCACAGGTGGCCATTCCTCCCATAGTAATCACAGTTTACATGTCAGAGTGCGTCCGTTCAGTGTGGATGCGATCTGTCGAAAAAGCAGATTGCTTTTTCAATGCGCTTTTGCTGTGTAGACGCTCTCTTTCGGAAGACTTTTTTTTGGACGATCTCTTCCGGAAAAGTTTCTTCCGAAAGAAGCCTGCAGTCTAGACTTAGCCCCTGTGTCTACATAAAAACCTCCTACTGCCCATGGACACTTACAAAAGCCAGCGCCCCCAGAAAGAGTCTAATCGTACAACTCCAAGGATGTTAACTATTCACATCAGAAATACAACAGGGCCCAAGTGCAGCAAAGATACAAGGCGTGGCTTGCTCCAATGACGTTAAACAATGACGTATAGGGTGACTTATGTCACGGAAGCTCTTCTTAGATCTCCAACTCCAACTGCCATCCTCAGCCCTCATGTCTGCATGCACCATGCTCTGCCACTAGCCTGAAGTGAAACGAATCCATTCCTCACAGCTTTTCCCTGCCCTGCTAGCCCCCAAACTCCCGATTCATCCAGATTCTGTTTCTCCTCCTAGCCGTATGGAGAAGATCTGTCTTTTCCCCACCAGCATGGGGACAGGATCTGTCCAACCACACAACAGCCAGCAGCCTTCAGATGAGGAAGTGGTGACCAGCACAGAGAATAAGCTATTGATGTTCTGTTTCCCGTGTCTGTGTAACCCGCTGGCTGGGGTTGGCTGGTCCCCCTCTGGGCCTGTCCCACAGAGGATGGAAGTGCTGGTACAACATGGCTCAGGCGTGTGCTGCTGTGGTAGTATGGTCATGGCGCCAGCTCTGGGAGAGAGTGCTTCCAGCACCATAGGTGGTAAGCTATCTCCAGGAGCAGCGTAGCTCCTGGCACTGGGAGCCTGTTGACATTAGTACCAGGGCTGCCTACAAGCGGGAACTGGGGCCCAGTCATTCAAAGGGGTCCGTGGCGATGGCTGGAGCCCCGAGCCCTTTAAATCACCACTCTAGTGCTGCACAGCATGCTCCATGTGGCTCTGAGGGCTGGGGGAGGGGATGCCGCACTTCGGCAGTGCAGAGGGTCGTCTGCCCCACCCCTTCTGTCCTTGGCCCCACCCTCTCTAGGAGCAATGAGTGGGGTTTTCCCCCACCTGCCCAGGGTCCCATGGAAGCTCTCCGCTCCCCTGACTGGTGTTTTATAGCTCTGTAACTCGCTGTGCTCGGGGGATGTTTTTTCATACCCTGAGTGAGAACGTTATAGTACAATAACTTGCCAGTGTAGACAAACCTTCAGAGCCTATTTCTTTCTCCAGAGACTCGTGCTTTTAGCTCTGGACCCCAGTCTTGATACCGATCACACAGCTCTATCTTTATGTGCGTAATTTCCATATACACAGAATTGTCATGTGTCTGCGCATATATACACATGTGCACGTACACACATAGAATCATAGAATACTAGGACTGGAAGGAACATCAAGAGGTCATCGAGTCGAGTCCCCTGCCCTCATGGCAGGACCAAATACTGTCTAGACCATCCTTGATAGACATTTATCTAACCTACTCTTAAATATCTCCAGAGATGGAGATTCCACAACTACCCTAGGCAATTTATTCGAGTGTTTAACCACCCTGACAGTTAGGAATTTTTTCCTAATGTCCAATCTAAACCTCCCTTGCTGCAGTTTAAACCCATTGCTTCTTGTTCCATCTTCAGAGCCAGTAAGAACAAGTTTTCTCCCTCCTCCTTGTGACACCCTTTTAGACACCTGAAAACCGCTATCATGTCCCCCCTCAATTTTCTCTTTTCCAAATTAAATAAGCCCAATTCTTTCAGTCTTCCTTCATAGGTCATGTTCTCTAGACCTTTAATCATTCTTGTTGCTCTTCTCTGGACCTTCTCCAATTTCTCCACATCTTTCTTGAAATGTGGTGCCCAGAACTGGACACAATACTCCAACTGAGGCCTAACCAGCGCAGAGTAGAGCGGAAGAATGACTTCTCGTGTCTTGCACAACACACCTGTTAATGCATCCTAGAATCCACAGGACAGTTTCTGTGGTTTGAATAAAAGGCCATTTTTCGCTGGGAAAAGAAAAGGGTTGGTGGACAATAGTCAATCAGGTCTACTGCCCACATAAAGTGTTTACACATGGAAATAAACAGACTGATTTTTTTTAGAAGTGCTGAGCTTCTGCAGCTCCCGCTGAAGTCAATGGGAAATCTGCAGGAGTAAGGGCTTTAGGATTTTGGCCCATGTTTGAGCTGCTTGGAGGTAAGGTACTAAAGCAGCGATGGGCAACCTTGGCTAGTGAGTACGCCGTGTGAATGGCCCTCCTTCATCTCAGTGGGCCACAAGATTGTCGTAACCAAGATGGTCTCCCGGGATAGAGTAGATTTGCTAACTGTGCTTGCGTACCTAGAATTTGAAGGGTTGTGCCCATTGAACAGCGCTGTGATTGGGTGCAGAGGGAGCACACGACTCTCACAGTCAACACTGCCTGCAATCAGCATGCACCTCATTTCACGAGCCCTTGATTTATGTGCGGGTCACTTTACTGATAATGGTAGGAAAAAAACTACACAGATGGAAACCAGCTGAACCTGGCAATCTGGCAAATGTAGTGCCCATCTTTAAAAAAGGGAAGAAGGATGATCCAGGGAACTACAGACCAGTCAGCCTTACCTCAGTCCCTGGAAAAATCATGGAGGGGATCCTCAAAGGATCCATTTTGAAGCACGTGGTAGAGGGGAAAGTGATCAGGAATAGTCAACATGGATTCACTAAGGGCAAGTCATGCCTGACCAACCTGATTAGCTTCTATGATGACTGGCTCTGTGGACATGGGGAAGTCAGTGCATGTGATATACCTTGACTTTAGCAAAGCTTTTGGTACAGACTCCCACAATATTCTTGCCAGCAACTTAAGGAAGTATGGATTGGATAAATGGACTGTAAGGTGAACAGAAAGCTGGCTAGATTGTCAGGCCCAATGGGTAGTGATCAACAGTTCATTGTCTGGCTGGCAACAGTTTCAAGTGGAGTGCCCCAAGAATCAGTTCTAGGGCTGGTTTTGGTCAACATCTTTATTAATTACCCAGATGAGGAGATGGATTGCACCCTGAGCAAGTTTGCAGATGACACCAAGCTAAGGGGAGAGGTAGATACATTGAAGGGCAGGAGTAGGGTCCAGAGTGACCTAGACAAATTGGAGGTTTGGGCCAAAGGAAATCTGACGAGATTCAACAAGGACAAGTGCAGAGTCCTGCACTTGGGACAGAAGATTCCCGAGCATTGTTACAGGCTGGGGACCAACTGGCTAAGTAGCAGTTCAACAGAAAAGGACCTGGGGATTATAGTGGTGGAGAAGCTGGATACGAGTCAACTGTGTAGCCTTGTAGCCAAGAAGGCTAATGGGATATCATGGTGCATTAGGAGCAGCATTGCCAGCATATCTAGGGAAGTGATTATTCCCCTTTATTTGGCTCTGGTGAGGCCACATCTGGAGTAGTGCGTCCAGTTTTGGGGCCCCCACTATAGAAGTGATGTAGACGCATTGGAGAGGGTTCAGCGGAGGGCAACCAAAATGATTAGGGGGCTGGAGCACATGATCTAGGAGGAGAGGCTGAGGGATTTGGGCTTATTTAGTCTACAGAAGAGAAGAGTGAAGGGGGATTCGATAGCAGCCTTCAACTTCCTGAAGGGAGGTTCCAAAGAGGATGGAGAAAGGCTGTTCTCAGTAGTGACGGATGGCAGAACAAGGAGCAATGGTCTCAAGTTGCAGTGGGAGAGGTCTAGGTTGGATATTAGGAAAAACTATTTCCCTAGGAGGGTGGTGAAGCACTGGAATGGGTTACCTGGGGAGGTGGTGGAATCTCCATCCCTAGAGGTGTTTAAGTCCCTGCTTGACAAACCTCTACCTGGGATGTTTTAGTTGGGGTTGGCCCTGTTTTGGGCAGGGGGCTGGACTCAATGGCCTCCTGAGGTTTCTTCCAGCCCTAGGATTCTATGATTCTATGACCCTGCGCGTTGGCAATAGGGATGTTAGATATCGGGTAATTGAATAGTCGTATAACCGCATAAAATCATATCCGAGCTCCCCCTGGACAGAAGCTGCTGCAGGGGTGGTGGGAGGGGTAAGGGAGGCTGCTGTGAAGCAGCTTCTGTCCGAGCTCCCAGCAGACAGAGGTTGCTCCAGCCTCTTTCTGTGGGGGCTCAGACCCCCGTGGACAGGTACTACTGCCGTGAAGCAGCCTCTACCCGCAGCAGGCCCAGGCTCGCCATGGACAGAGGCTGCTTCACAGCAGCCTCCCCTGCACCTCCCTCCCCCACTTGCTGCTGCCTCTGTTAGATACAGAGGCAGCAAGGATGGGGGAGGAAATGTGGAACAGGCTTATACTGATTCAGAGGCAGCAAGGCGGGGGATGTGAAAATTCTTATTGGTTAATTGTATAGTCAACTACACGTTGACATCCCTGGCAACAGTAAACACAATGTCTTGTGGGCCTCATGCAGAACTCTGATGAGCTGCATGCGGCCCATAGGCCACAATAATAATAATATATGGAGATATACCATCTCATAGAACTGGAAGGGACCTTGAGAGATCATTGAGTCCAGTCTGCTGCCTTCACTGCAGGACCAAGCACCATCCCTGATAGATTTGTCCCAGATCCCTAAATGGCCCCCTCAAGAATTGAGTTCATAACCCTGGGTTTAGCAAGTCAATCTCAAACCACTGAGCTATCCCTCCCCCCATCTTAATAAATTGTCCTCCACTGCCTTAATGAATTGCCATCTAATTATTATTATTACTATTATTATTCCTCGTCCTACGTGTCAAGCCTTGACATTACATATATAGCAGATATTCTCCATCCCTGGCTTTTTCCGAGCTCTGTGCTTGCACGTGCTCTACGGAGTATTTAGTTCTGTGGATAATTGTCTGAGGCTACAACAGTAACTTGCTGTTGATTAGGTATAATTGAAAGCAGCGAGCATGCCTGCGTTATCACAGTGTTTTACGCATAAGCACAGTAGATGCCACGGTTGACTGCACGGCAGGCTGATGCCAGCTGGGGCTGCGTCTCACGCCAGAACACACAGCCTTTACAAATGAACAAACCAAACAGGCTAATACTGAACATACCTCAAGAGGGAAATGTGCTTAATATTTTGCCCCTTTTCTCTCCTCAAGGATCTTACTACCTTCCTTACTCAATTGCCTTTCAAGGGCATAATACTCTACCACCACTTGGCATGTCTCTGCAGCAGGCAGGTCTCTGTGTAATCTTTCAAAGTCATTATGTGTAGGTAGCATCCGTGTTTCTGACAGGCTGAAATACATTGCTTCAGCCAGGGATCTGTGCTGCATTTCTGATTCAGGCTTGTGTTGACCTAAATTTTATCCCCCCCGAAGAGAATTAGTGCAGAATTTGGATTCCTCTTTTGCCTTTAATTGAGCCTGTAGGAATGATTGAAATAGCCTTTGTTTTAATTAGTACCCTACATTGGAGAGGACTCCCATGTCTGCTGGCTAAATGGTGTTTAAGACATTAATCATTTGGTGTCTTCTGTAGCTTTATGGCTTGGTCTATGCTACCAACGTATGTTGTCATAACTGCATCACTCAGGGGTGTGGAAAATCCATGTGCCTGGGGCTATGCCACGTCCAGGGAACACGTCCTCTCTTCTGAAATTTTTTTTGGAAGAGCAGACATGCTTTTTTGGCATCCCTGTAAACCTTGTTTTATGAGGAAGAAGGGATGTTCTGAAAAAGGTTTTCCCCCAACATTTGGCCCAGTGTAGACAGGCCAAATGTTGGAAAAGCCTCTTCCGAAAAAGAAGTGGAAAAAGCTATGCAAATTGTGGTTCGTAATTTGCGTAGCTTTTCCTGGAAGAACAGTGTTGCATAGATGTAGCCTGGGCGACAGAGTTATACCAACCTAGCCCCAGGTATAGACAGCGCTATCCCGAAGGACAGACTCCTCCTTTCGGGAGGTGGAGAGTCGACACTAGTGGTGGGCAGCCTGTGGTTCACTGGGGTTCAACCTGTGGCCTGCGGACCCCCTCTCTGCCTCACCCCACCACGTGTGTTTCATGGACGGGGGCACCAGAGCCACGTACATCCTGCTCCTTCTCTTTCCTTCCAGAGCTTGAACAGCTGCAAATAGGTTGCCTACCGCTGGATTTCAATCATGCAGCCACTGAGACAAAGGAGGGCCACCCATGCAGCTCACTCACTCGTCTTGGTTGCCCATCACTGGTCTACACCGATGGGAGAAGCTCTCGTCAGCTTAGGTAGAGTTTTCACTAAGGGTACGTCTACACTGCACGCTTATTTCAAAATAAGCTATTCCGGAATAGTGATTCTGAAATAGCTTATTTCGAAATAGCACGTCTACACTGCAGGGAAGCCTCAAAATGAGTCCAAGGCAGGCTTCCCTAATGTAGACGCTTCCATTGTTATTTTGAAATAATGCTAGTTATCTTGAAATAACGGCGCAGTGTAGACGCACCTTAAGTGTTGTAAGTGTAGACAAGCCTCCAGGTCTCGCTGCACTTTTCAAGCATTAATGATTTCAGGACATGTCTACACGTTGGGGAGCTGTAGTGATGCAGGGGGTCTGGTAAAGACACTCTATCCTGATGGGGGAGAGCTTTCCTTCAGCATAATGTAGCCTCCTCTGTGAGCAGCAGAAGCAAGGTCAGCTGGAGAAGCTCTCCTGCCAGCATAGCGCTTACGACAGAGTAACTTATGTTGCTCAGGGCAATGGTTTATTACATCCTTGAGCAACCTAAGTTTTGTTAACGTAAGTTGTAGCATGGACAGCATCTCCATCTCTGCTCTCTTCCCCACCTCCCTTCTCTGCTCTCTTCCCCACCTCCCTTCTCCATTATATCCAGGGAAGTAAACAGGCCCAAGTTAAGTGATATGACAGTGAGTCAATGGAAGAACCCTGAGAAAATCCAGGAGTCACCACTCCATAGTGCATATAGTAGAGCTACAGAAGAGGGAGAGAGCTTTTAAAATTGCATGCGAGTTCTTTCCATTTTCCCAATGCTATGGAGATAAAGTGCAGCATGTGCTTGTAGATGCGTACCCCTAACATTCTAGAAGATACGGCCAACTTGATTGCTGGTTGAAACCGAGGGCTTTTAAGGCGGACCTCTGTTCTCTTGTGTTGGCACCTCCCTGCCAAACATCTCCTGTGACGCAATGCTATGCTATGTGTCAGCCCACTCTGTGTTATGAGAAAAAGCCATTCATCTGAATTCTGCTTCAGATTTCAGACACTCACCAAACTTGCAGATGCTTAGGTTAGTCCAGTGTTTTTCTTTAGCGCCTTCACTATATTATGTTTTGGTTTTCTTCGTGGAAAATATATTTAAAAAAAAAGCAGAAGCAAAATTTCCCTGAAAAGAGTTTAGATTTGGCAGAAACTGCATTTTTATTTTAGAAAAACATTTGGATGGAAAATTCCCAGCCCAATTAAGCCCAGCTGTGATGGCTTCGATGGAACTCAGGTGATGTATAGGCCTCAGGCTGACTTTCAGGACAGGGGTGAATTTTGCCCTGGAGGAAAAGGGAGACTAAACTCTCTAACCACTGGTAGAAATGGTCCCTCCACTCAAAAGCTGGAGTACATGAGGGGAGACAGCTGGGGAAGCTTGCATTGCTGTTGTCTATGAGTCGGGGTCCATTATAATGGTGGGGGACATTTGCAAAATATGCATCCTAATCTCTTGTGATATAACACAGGCCTCAATCAGAGGCACTTGAGAGTCTTTCCACAAAATGGTCTTTTGTCAGGGTATGTCTACACTTGCAGCCTAATTCGAACTAGGGCTGCAAATGCAGGCATTCGGAATTGCAAATCAAGCCTGGGATTTAAATATCCCGTGCTTGATTTGCATCTTCCTGGCCGGGCACCATTTTTTGACATTTACAAGCCTGGAATAACTGCCCGCGTCTACAAGCGGCAGTGAAACCGGCGTTCGAAATAAAGCCCTAGTTCGAACTACCTGTTATTCCTCCTGCAATGAGGTTTAACAGGTAGTTCGAACTAGGGCTTTATTTCGAACGCCCATTTCACTGCCGCGTGTAGAGGCGGGCAGTTATTCCAGGCTTGTAAATTTCAAAAATGGACCCCGGCTGGGAAGATGCAAATCAAGCGTGGGATATTTAAATCCCAGGCTTGATTTGCAATTCCAAATGCCAACATTTGCAGCCCTAGTTTGAATTAGGCTGCAAGTGTAGACATACCCTCAGAAAATGCTGCTTTTTCCAGGTGTGTCAGGTACAACAAACAATTTACAGGGAAGGTTGTGTGGGCTCAGAATGGCATTTCTGACCAAGAAGTGTAGGAGAGACCAAAGACCACCCAATAGCCCTGTAGTTAGAGCATTCACTTGGGATGCGTGGGACACAGCGACTTGAATCCGAGTCTCCCAGATGAGTGCTGGGCCAGTCGCTATTCTGAAGTAGGTCTGTCTCATCCAGCATTCCCCTCATTCTCCAGAGTGGTCAGAGTAATGCCTTTCACAAATGCCAAATCCACTGCAAAACTTTTAAGACCATGGTACGCCCACATCTTGAATTCTGCATACAGATGCAGTCGCCTCATCTCAAAAAAGATATATTGGCATTGGAAAAGGTTCAGAAAAGGGCAACAAAAATGATTAGGGGTTTGGAACGGGTCTCATATGAAGAGAGATTAAAAATACTAGGACTTTTCAGCTTAGAAAAGAGGAGACTAGGGGGGATATGATAGAGGTCTATAAAATCATGACTGGTGTGGAAAAAGTGAATAAGGAAAAGTTATTTACTTATTTCTGCAATGTAAGAATTAGGAGTCACCAAATGAAATGAATAGGCAGCAGGTTTAAAACAAACAAGAGGAAGTCTTTCTTCACTCAGTGCATAGTAAACCTGTGGAACTCCTTGCTAGAGGATGTGGTGAAGGTCAGGATTCTAATAGGGTTCAAAAAAGAGCTAGATAGATTCATGGAGGTTAGGCCATCAATGGCTATTAGCCAGGATGGGTAGGAATGGCATCCCTAGCCTCTGTTTCTCTGGAGGTGGGTGACAGGGGAGAGACCACATGAGGATTACCTGTTGTGATCCCTCTCTCTGGGACATCTGGTATTGGCCACTGTCGGCAGACAGGATACTGGGCTCGATGGACCTTTGGTCTGACCCAGTATGGTAATTCTTATGGGTTTTATAATCCAAGGAGCAGTTTAGCAAGATCATTTAATACATGGGAAGAAAACCTGCCAATAATTCTGTGGGAGAGACTTATCACATTGTGACTGAGATTTTCAAAGGTGCACAGGAGATTTTGATAGCTGATTCCCGTTAATGTGAGCTGAAATCACACCTCCATGCCCCGCAGTGACAAAGTGTTTCTTTTCCCACGAAAGCTCATGTCCAAATAAATCGGTTAGTTTCTAAGGTGCCACAAGGCCCCTCGTTATTTCAACATTTAAGGTTATATTGCTTTTGGGGAAGATTTCAGAGTGACTAGAGACCGCCCTCATACAGATTATAGACAGTCAAGAGGGCTGATTCCGACTATTGCAGACTTAGGGATACATTGGACATCCTTTTTTGACTGGTAGCAGTGTTATTAGTAATCAGAGAATGGAGCCAGCACCAGGAGCCCAGAATGCTAATGGGATGGAAGTTGCTCTGATAGGTGATTGGAGGAAGTCACTTGTTTTCCCTAGCTGTACAATCCCTCCTTTGTCAAGTGCTGTCAAATCTACAGATAAAAGGTCTACCTCAATGCCGGTGATTATTTCCCACAGGAGACTTTCAAAGGAGTCGCCTCCACTGCCATTGAAATTAGATGTTTAACTCCTTGTAGACCCCTTTGAAACCTGCCCCCCCTTCATGTCTGGGTTACAGATTTGACGCTGAACACACCAAACACAGGCCACTAACACTAAAAGCATGGCCGGGGAGACTTGCAGGAAGGCAAAGAAGAACAAAACCATCCCAATGGATGAAGGTGTTCCCACATCATACATGCAGCAAGACCAAATAGAAACTATACTGCAGAGAAGGATGGTCACATGGCTCGCACCTTCACAGTGGCAGCGCGAGAGAATGGAGAGGAGTCACGGTGGAAGCGAAGGTGCAAGTGACCGGCTTAATTTCTCAGGGTATGTCTACACTAGCCCCCTAGTTCGAACTAGGGAGGCTAATGTAGGCATTCGAACTTGAAAATGAAGACCAGGATTTAAATATCCCGGGCTTTATTTGCATGTTCCCGTCCGGTCGCCATTTTTAAATGCCACTAGTCCGGATTAACTGCCCGCAGCTACACGTGGCAGTTAAACGGTAATTCGAACTAAGTCCTTAGTTTGAATTACCTGTTACACCTCATTCCAGGAGGAATAACAGGTAATTCGAACTAAGGACTTAGTTCGAGTTAACGTTTGACTGCCGCGTGTAGCCGCGGGCAGTTAGTTCAGAATAAGGGGATTTAAAAATGGCGCCCAGACGGGAAGATGCAAATAAAGCCCGGGATATTTAAATCCCGGGCTTCATTTGCAATTTTGAATGCCTACATTAGCCTCCCTAGTTCGAACTAGGGGGCTAGTGTAGACATACCCTCATAGATTATTGGCGCCATTACAGGAGTCGAACGTGGTACAAGAGGGCGTAAAGGAAATGGAAAGTGCTTGGACTGGCTTGGCAACCAGCACGAGGGTGGGCGGGAGAGATTTTCAAGGGTGGTGGGATTCCCGCATCCTGTGCAAGGGGAAACAAAGCCAGGGAAGAGATTCTTGCATCACTTCTCTCCCTGCAGCTGAGGTACAGAGTGTGCTCAGAGGACCTTTTCAGCATCATTCCCCAGACACAGTTTCTGCCCTATGGGTTGCCATGAACTAGAGCAGCCTGCAGGTTGCTCTGATTTGTGCCTGGAGCCCTAATATTGCATACAGCGGCACCAGAGGCTTTTCCCCACCTCTCCATGCCCTTGAGCTCAAATGACTGCAGGCTTCTCAGCCATGGGCAAAGATCTAGCCTAGAATTCTTCCTGGAGAAAATTCACTGATGTCACCCTATGGAAGGCGCTCAGCATCTTGCTCTGTGCTGCCGTGGTGTTTGTCTCTAGGGCAATGTTGGGTGGATTCCCAGGAGAGAGGAGGGTGTGGTCAACGACTCCATGCTATACAGAGTTGCTGGCCAACAGCCCCTGGAGGGTAAAGCCTGCATGTACTCTTGCAGCTCTGAGGCCACGTTAACAACTGCAGAGCATTTCTAGGGTTCTCCATGAGGCTGGAAGAGGGGAGGATCCCCTGTCTAAGCCCATGCAGCTAATGACTAACAAATAGCCCTTAACTCAGGGTACGTCTACGCTACGAGTTTTCTCAGCAAAAAATATGCTAATGAGGGACTCATTTGCATGTGTCTCGATCTCATTTGCATATTTTCTACCGATCCTTTTTTTTCACTAGGGGTTTTTGCGCAAAAACAAGCAGTGTGGACGTTTTCTTTTTGCACAAAACCCACTTTTTCCGCAAGATCGGTATACCTCCTTTTGGGGGGGCATAAGGATCTTGCGGAAAAAGGGGTTTTTGTGCAAAAAGAAAACGTCCACACTGCTTGTTTTTGCGCAAAAACCCCTAGCAAAAAAACAGATAGTCAGAAAATAAGCAAATGAGATCGTGACTCATGCAAATGAGTCCCTCGTTAGCATATTTTTTGCGGAGAAAACTCATCATGTAGACGTAGCCTCTGGCTTTGCACAAGAGGAGAAGGTCTGGCCTCTCCAAGAACTTGCCTGCGGCGGACTGACCAACGTGCCCTATTTTTTTTTTAACCACAGCAGCATAGCATAGCTATGACCACATACTCTGAGACCCATCCGTGACAATGCAGGAGAGTGAATTCAGAGCAGTGCCCTGTCTACACATGAAATTTCCTCCTCTCAATCTAAGTCAGACCCTGGCTGTTATTTTAAGGCAGACCTTGTTCTCTCCCTTGGTATTTTATAGAGCGCTGACATGCTTTGCTGCCTAAACACAGGGCCGGCTCATAAGGCAAGGAGTTAATGTCCCTAATTTATACTTTCATGAAGCTGGGGATACATTTCTCTTCACACGAATGTGCCAGCGGGCTGTAAAAAGGATCATTTTCCAAGATGACATTAACATTATTTCCATTCGGGAGGAGAAAATCCTTGTTAGACAAACTCAGGACTCAGGATGTATAATATATGAGCACGTCCCCTCCCGTGGAGAGCAGACGCACAAAGGGTCTGACTCGGCTCTCACGCTGGTGTAAAATAGGAGTCATGCAACTGACATCAGTAGACTTACATTGGGGTAAGGTGAGGAAACCAGAACTCAAGCATGTGAGGATTGCAGCTGGAGAAAAGACACGGGTTTAGGAGTGAGGGATCCCAGTAGCAGATGCTTACAGATGGAGAGGCAGCCTTGAACTAATAGGAAACCAGAATTGTATTCCTTGCTCCTCCATTGATCAGTTCTGTGTGTGTGGCCTCTGGCAAGTCACTTGACATTTCTGTACAACCACTTCCCCTCCCACTCTTCACTAGCTTTGGCTTTTTGGGAAGGGGCTCTCTCTCATTGTGTTTGTCTAGCACCTAACACAACGGGGGCTGAAATTGACTCAGCCACTCCTTGCACAACCATAACACAAATAATGTCGTGATTGACAAGAACTATTAGATCATTGAGTTAATCCCCTTGCAAGAAAAAAAAAGATGTAATCCCCCAGTAGAGGATGTAGCAGGTATTAACGTCATGCTACTCTGGACATTTGAGAAAAAGCCATGGCACATAAACATTTACTTTTTCTGTGGACTTGTGATAAGTTTTCCCCAATCTGCTAAAAAAAAAAAAGTGGTAGTAGGCGCACAGATGAAACTTTAGAACGATTCTAAACTACTTGACATTTATCATGTCCTGTTTCTAACACACCCAACGCTTTATCATTCGGGTGTCTTAAGGCATCATTTAAAAACTGGAAATTAAATCCTAGTGAGAAAAACAGAAAGGAGCATAAACTCTGTCAAATGAAGTGGAAAAATATAATAAGGAAAGCCAAAAAGGAATTTGAAAAACAGCTAGCTAAAAACTCAAAAAGTAATAGCAATTTTTTAAAGTACACCAGAAGCAAGAAGCCTGCTAAACAGCCAGTGGGGCTACTGGATGATCGAGATGATAAAACAGCACTCAAGGATGATAAGGTCATAGTAGAGAAACTAAATGAATTCTTGCATCAGTCTTCATGGTTGTGGATGTGAGGGAGATTCCCAAACCTAAGCCTTTCTTTGTAGGTGACATATCTGAGGAACTGTCCCAGATTGAGGTGTCATTAGAGGAGGTGTTGGAAGAAATTGATAAACTAAACAGTAACAAGTCACCGCGACCAGATGGCATTCACCCAAGAGTTCTAAAGGAAATCAAATGTGAAATTTTGGAACTACTAACCATGGTTTGTAACTATCCTCTACATCATCTTTTGTACCAAATGACTGGAAGAGAGCTAACGTGAAACCATTTATTAAAAAGAGGTCTAAAAGTGATTCTGGCAGCCACAGGCCAGTAAGTCTAACTTCAGTACCGGGCAAATTGGTTGAAACAATAGTAAGCAACAGAATTGTCAGACACATAGATGAACATAATTTGTTGGGGAAAAGTCAACATGGTTTCTGTAAAGGAAAATCATGCCTCACCAATCTGCTAGAATTCTTTGAGGGGAGGTTAACAAGCATGTGAACAAGGGGGATCCAGTGAATATAGTGTACTTAGATTTCCAGAAGGCCTTTGACAAGGTCCCTCACCAAAGGTTCTTAAACAAAGTAAGCTGTTATGGGATGAGAAAAGTGGTCCTCTCAAGGGTTGGTAACTGGTTAAAAGACAGGAAACAAAAGGTAGGAATAAATGGTCAGTTTTCAGACTGGAGAGAGGTAACTAGTGGTCCATATTGGGACCAATTTTATTCAACATATTCATAAATGATCTGAAGGAAGGGGTAATAACAAGGTGGCAAAATTTTCAGATGATACAAAACTGCTCAAATCAATAAGTAGCAGGTTTGAAACAAACAAAAGGAAGTATTTTTCACACAGCTCACAGTCAACCTGTGGAACTCCTTGCCAGAGGATGTTGTAAACACCAGGACTTTACCAGGGTTCATAAAAGAGCTAGATAAATTCATGGAGGATAGGTCCATCGATGACTATTAGCCAGGAAGGGCAGGAATGGTGTCCTTAGCATCTGTTTGTCAGAAGTTGGGAATGGATGACAGGAGGGTGCATCACTTGGTGATTACCTGTTCTGTTCATTCCCTCTGGGGCACCTGGCCACTTTCAGAAGACAGGATATTGGGCTAGATGGATCTTTGGTCTGACCCAATATGGATGTTCTTATATATAGACTGGCATGCTGTCTGTATGTAATGTGTGAATGTACAGGTGTTATATCTAAATTGCTGGGTAGCGCTTGTGGAAGCCGTGATCTACCTGACTATCAGCCATTGGTGAAAGGATCACCCAAAGGATGACATTGACTCACACGCAGGACAGGTGAGGGGCAGAAAAGGAATGGGATTCAACTTAAAAATCAAAAAGTGCAGCGAAAGTCAAAGGGTCACTGCTAGTGTCCCACAGGCAGACACTGACCAGAGAGCCCCAGATCATGGCCACTGCTCTAAGAAATGATCAAGGGAGTCTGTGGATGCCTCGTAGTGGCATTCTGCCCAGAGGAGTCCAAGGACAATGGCCTCGCAGTCACAGATAGCCTCCCTAGAACTGAGCTTTCTTTTCCTGGATTTACAAAAGGCCAATTTGGCCAGTGCCAGGAGGAAGCTCCCTGGAAGGTCTCTGTAAGTGGTGCAAGTTCAGAACTTTTTCACCCCTAGTTGTAAGGGGCCAGACTCCTGAAATGGGTCGTAACACAGAGCAACAATGACCTCCTCCTGGGAAAAGCGAGTGGCCCAAAGGAAACCAGGGTTCCCCTGATGATGGAAAGCAACTGAAGAAGGCAGGAAAGAAGGCAGGAAGTCAACAGAGCACCCTGCACAGTACCCCCTGCTCCAAAATGAGTGGCCAGGGAGGTGGTGGGTGGTACCTAATGAAACTCGTGTGGGATGTTTGCATGTTTGAGGCAAAGCAAGATTTCCCTGCAGTCACAGAGAGCCTCTTCCCCCTCCATGTTAATCAAAGGCCACTTTGGCCAATGCTAGGAGGAGATTCCCGGGGCTGTCCCTAGTTGGATTGGCAGCACTAAAGACTGGAAGACCTCTGTTAACCCTGTGACAGGGTCAGGCCAGGGAGCTGCTGCAGAGAGGGGAAAAGGCAGCCCAAAAGGGAAAAACCCCTGTGAGAGAAGCAGAGAACTGCAGCCCAATTAGATGCAGCTGGGAGGGAGCTGGCTCAGGCTAATTGGGGCCAGCTGACTTCTCTGCTGTCTGTCTGAGGGCCTTTAAAAGCCTCAGCAGTTGGAGGCTGGAGAGGAGAGGAGAGGACAAAAGGAAGGTGGTGGAGAGGCAGAGAGGAAGAGACCAGAGAGAACAATTTTGACCAGCATTAGGTAAAGGCAGCTAAGGAGGAGCCTGTGGGCACGTGGCCCGGGCTCCCTACCATTGAGACCCGCTGCAAAACCCCTAACTGGGGGGGGCTAAGGGGAGGAGGCCTCCCCAGTAGTGGCTTGGGGAAGAGGGGCCCTTGCCACAACCCACACGAGCAGAAATCTTTGCCTTGCATGACAGCATGCAAAAACTCTTTCTTACAGCTCACGGTCAACCTGTGGAACTCCTTGCCAGAGGATGTTGTGAAGACCAGGACTTTGACAGGATTAAAAAAAAGAGCTAGATAAATTCATGGAGGATAGGTCCATTGATGACTATTAGCCAGGAAAGGCAGGAATGGTGTCCTGAGCATCTGTTTGTCAGAAGTGGGAATGGATGACAGGGGGGTGCATAAGGATTCTGAAAGGATTCTGTGCGTTTTTGCCTTGATTGAGTTTAACTCATCTGGGTGAAAAGCACCCTGTGTAGCTAGCCAGTACACAACCTATGCAGATATCTCTTTCCAGTCCTCAGTTTAAATGGGGGTTAAGTAATGAATAGATCTGGTGCTGGTCCTCTGCATAGCTATGAATTTCACCCTCTATTTAACATCAACAAAAAGTCATGCTCTGTGGTTTAAATATCAGAACACTAACCCATTCTGTGGTTGCATAGGCTGCTATTTTCATTCATGACAAATGCCTCTGATCAAATATAGACTTTTTTTTATTCCTGCGGTTATAAACTCCGCCCATTTAAGAGATCATTAAAACTCAGCCAAAGGCTTTTAAAGATGTGAATTCACAGGAAATCAGAAAGGCTATGTCTACATTACCAGGTTATTTCAAAATAAGTTATTTCAAAATAATAACTCCCAAAAGAACTATTTTGAAATAAGCTGATTCCTCTTCACAAGCGGGAGTTATGATTTCGAAATAACAAAGCCCATTAGTTTGAAAAAACAGACTTGGTAATGTGGATGCTCGCCTTGTTATTTCGAAATAAGGAGAGTTATTTCAAAATAACTCCCTAGTTTAGTCCTGTCCTGGGTAGCATGTGAGGTACTGTACCTTCCTGTCTGAGGCATGCCCATGTCACGTGAAAAGTCAGAGAGACATAGACTTGAAATTCTCATACAGAATTGTGCCTGTGTCCTTACATACATGGCATACCACCTGCCTGGGATTAGAGCTACGCCTTTCTTCCATTCCAGGGGGAGAGGACTACAGGCTGTTTTAACAATCTCTATAATTTCTTTATCTGTCATCCTAAATGGGCTCTTTCAAATACTGCAGTCAAGGTGAACATCTTCCCTTCCCCTTTCGCTAAAAGAAGTTCTGAGTTCGGGAAAGGATTAGCACAGAATCCCAAAATGCGTCTTAAAAAAAAATGTAAAAAGCAAGACATGCCATTATATAGCTGCATAAACTGGGGCACAAATGGCCTCTGCTAATTACACACCAGCATCGAGCCGTGTTTAATATCTTACTCCAGCCCAGTCTTGCTTGGTGCTATCCCCTTAGCAAACATGAGACAAATTACTAACCCCCCATGTAAATAATGAACAGCAAATATTCTCTCTGCAGTTTATTCATCTATCATTTTAGAAACAGTTAGCTTGTGGCGGGAGAGAGCTCCTGTGCGAAGTGTCAAGCAGTAAATCCTAAGAACACAGATGTTTCAAACAATAGGAGAACTATGTTAGGGGAGTTCATTCCACATCTGCAGAGCATTTGCCCCTACCATTGTCAGCATTTGTTAAAAGGGCTGGGGCTCCCCGTTTCCGCACAGACTTGAGTGGCATAGTATGGAGTATGCAGTTAAGAACAGAATCTGCTGCCACTGAAGTTAATGGCAAAATTCCCATCGACTTCAAAGGCTTGCAGGATCTAATCCTTCACACAGATGTACCATAAGGACTTACACCCTGATGCAGAAAAGCACTTATGCATTAGTCCAGTCATGTTCCATGGGACTTACACATGTGCTTCTGTGCTTGTCTGACCCTAACTGCTTCTCTGAATCAGGGCCTTTGGCTGGGATCAAATCTAGATCTGGCGCTACCTTAGTTTTCTACTCAAAGAGCAATCAGATCACACGACAACATTCTATATGTACAGCCCCATAGAGAAAAGCCATTTACTGTAGTTCATTATGGGGTAAGAGTTTTACAGGCTTACATTTGCATTTCAACAGGAAATACATGTCTGAACAGCAATGGCCCATGTATAAGTAAATCAGATGTTGGCCATAGGGCAATAGGATATGTCTGAAAGCAGTTACCGGTAGTTAAAGGGTGGGGACGCCGTGAGAATAGTTTGGACTGTGGTATGGAATATAAGAATGGCTGTATTAGATCAATGGTCCATGTAGCCCAGTATCCTGTCTTCTGACAGCGGCCGGTGCCAGAAACATCAGAGGAAATGAGCAGAAGAGGGCAATTATCAGGTGATTCATCCCCTGTCATCCAGTCCCAGATTCTGACAGCTAAGGATTTAGAGACATCGAGCGCATGAGGCTGTTGATCATCTTTCATAATAGCCACTGATGGGCCTGTCCTCCATGAATGTATCTAATTCTTTTTTGAATCCAGTGCTTTTGGCCTCCAGAACATCCACTGGCATTAGGTTCCCATGTATGTTGTGTGGTGTACTTCCCTATGTTTATTTTCATCTGCTGCCGACTGATTTCATTGGATGTCCCTTGGTTCTTGTGTTATGGGAAGGAATGTAACGGAAAGTACCGGTCAACAATTTCAAAAGTGACTAGTGTTTCTGAGTACCAAACTTGAGATGCCTTAACAGGGCCAGATTTTTATAAAGTGCCCATCACCTACCCTGTGAAAATCAGAGCTGCATAAAGTGATTTTTAAAACATTTGGCCAATGGAATAAAGGCAAGAAGGACAATTTAGGGTGAACAGAAGGGAACTCCTGGTGCAACAGTAAACTGCAACAATGGTACAATAATGGTGAATTAACAATGGCTTACAGCTAATCAAATGCCTCTCATTAATAGGTACGAATTCAATCCAAACTTGGAGATAATAGTTCTTTTTATATTGTTGGCTGTCAGCATTGACTAACTGAGCTGAACAATCGTGTTTCATTTCCCCACGTTTTGTTCCTGCATCTGGTGGGGAAAAATACAAATGAATGCAGATGCTTACTTGGAGCCTGTGAAAATGTTTGTGCTCTGGCTAAGAAAACAAGCCAAGAGTCATTTATAAACACACAGGCCCATAGCAGATCCGGTTAGTTTAAATTAATTCATAAATAAACTATTTTTGTGTGGCAATTAGTTCAGACGGAAACCTCTTCCAACTCCCCGGTCACTTCTTTATCAGATTATTTACTTTGTAAACAGCTGCAGTGCTACCTGCCCTTTTTATGCAAACACTCCTCTCCACAACTTCCAATTCATTTCTCTCTCTGGATAAATGTTTCCCTTTCTTGCCAGTAATGTCACTCGCTCACTCACAAGAACAAGGAGCAAGTCTGCATGGAACAGGCCTCTTGTAAGTGTAAGAAGTCAGTGTCAGCATAGTGTTTATTGGATAAATGAAGGTGGGAAGTCACAGAATTTGTTAAACCAATGAAGGTGCCATATACTCCATTTCAGGCAGGAGCAATGATGTCCCTCTAGGTAATAAAAATACTGCAGACAGTGAAGGCTACCAGCAGAGATAGCAGCTAGTAGTTCTAGGAGTTGTGGGAAAGCCAGGAGAAGGAGCTGTTGAATGTGATCCTGAGAGGAAAAAGAAGTCCATAGATTCTTGGGCACAGAGCTTGCTGGAGTGGCAGATTTGGGGATTTCAGAACAAGCAGAGCAGCTGTTGCATGTTACTACCATGCTCAGGGAAGCAAGATTTAGTGGACATTTTTTGTCAGCCACACAAAATGACACCAAGAATATATCTGACTTACACCATCCATTTCTTATCTCAATGAAAACAACACGTCAAGGTCCCAAATATTGGTTATCTGATTGGGCTAAAGAGGCAATAGTGTTTTTTATCAGATCTCCTCCTCATTGCCTCATCTTCTGCACTGTTTAATGATTCTGAAAGGTCCTGAGGGTCCGTAACTACCATCAGTCAAGATTTTTTAAAGCACTTGAATTGCCTCTAGAGAGTCATAGAATCATAGAATCCTAGGCCTGGAAGAGACCTCAGGAGGTCATTGAGTCCAGCCCCCTGCCCAAAGCAGGACCAACCCCAACTAAATCATCCCAGCCAGGGCTTTGTCAAGCTGGGATTTAAAAACCTCTAGGGATGGAGATTCCACCCTCTCCAGGGAACCCATTCCAGTGCTTCCCCACCCTTCCAGGGAAATAGTTTTTCCTAATATCCAACCTAGATCTTCCCCACTGCAACTTGAGACATTGCTCCTTGTTCTGCCATCCGTCACTACTGAGAACAGCCTCTCTCCATCCTCTTTGGAACCTCCCTTCAGGAAGCTGAAGGCTGCTACCAAATCCCCCCTCACTTTTCTCTTCTGGAGACTAAATAAGCCCAAATTCCTCAGCCTCTCTTCATAGGTCATGTGCTCCAGCCCCCTAATCATTTTGATTGCCCTCCGCTGGACCCTCTCCAATGCATCCACATCCTTTCAGTAGTGGGGGGCCCAGAACTGGACGCAATACTCCAGATGTGGCCTCACCAGTGAGAATAAAGAGGAATAATCACTTCCCTAGATCTGCTGGAAATGTCACTGGCGTTGGTGAAGTTTTGCAGTTGAGAGACTTTACCTGGAAGGTCTGCAGGTGTGGCGGAGAGATGGATATATCTTCAGGCACTGTTATTTCCAGAAAGGACTGAGCACCTAACCTCTGACAATCAGCCCCCTCGGAAGTGTCTCAAATTGGGCACCAAAATTGGAGACATCAGAAAGCAAAATCTTGGTCTTTTTAGGAACACCCAGTGCGTTATCATGTCAGGCACTGGAAGGAGGAATCAGAGCCCCTCCCCACTTCTCTACCACCGCCTCTCCCTCCCCCACCAGGTCTGGACAAAGTAAGGGTGTCCATTGTAATCTGGGAGTAAAAGTGTTGATAAAAGTGTGTTTAAGTCACCTGGCTTGGTTTTCATTGATTTAGCTGTTTCTGGGGCCTCCCCCGCCTCCTTTAAGCACCATCTTCCGCTTGCCAGCAGAGGGGAGTACTAGGTACTCTCTCCCAACTCTATGGGGCAGAAGTTGGAATGGGTGTGATGACAGTGGAATAAAAGACCCATGGCACAGCTAACCAGTGTCAGCTGACTCAGGCTGTGGGGATGAAAATTTCTATCTACATGTTTTGGCTTGGGCTGGAGTATGGCCTCTTGTAGGCGGGCGGGGTGGGGTGGGGGGTAGGGGGAGGGAGAAGAGGTTCCCAAGGCCCACGATCCAGCCTGAATGTCTACACAGCCGTTTTACAGCCCCACAAGCCTGTGTCAGCTGCTGTGGGCCTGCCATGGGCGTTTAATTGCTGTGCAGACGTACCTGTTCTAAAGAGGGCTAAGAAGAAGAGAAGGCTGAGGCAGTCTGACCCCACAGCGAAAAGTAGTAGAAGCTTTGCCATTAAATGCACTGAGCTGCCTGCTGGCTAGAACACCGTGGAAAGCAAATTACACACATTCATTGGCATATTTATACTAATTGGTTTTGACTGTGTCTGTGTCCCTCACAGCAATGGGAGCCAATGAAGCACCTCGTGAGGTAAGTGGATACTGGTGGCTTTGCATGAATATTCCAGCTCCTTGTAGCCTTAAGATTAATTTGGGGATGCAAAATGTGCTTATCACTAATAACAGGTTTGTTCTAGCTACTTAGAGATGAATTAAGATGATTAATGAGACACACATACACTGGGTTTTATTAATACCACGTTCCATATAAGCAAAAAGTCACAGAACTAGAAAAAAACCAAGATAAGAATAACAACAGAGTCAGCATCATCTGTGCTCATAAAATCCCCTTAACGAGAGATTAAGTGTTACGATTGTCACACTCCTGTTATCCCGAGGTCTTGCTATAGGACAGGTTTGATTCTTTTTCATGCTTGTCTTGCTTATAGACACCTAGTTCTGAGACTATACTTGTTTTAAGTCATGGCCTTTTCTTCATATCTGCCATTCCTGTTACTCATGTGGAGGTTCAAACAACTGGCACAGATAGAAGATTTTCCATACTGTGCAGTAAAGGGGTGTATGGCCAAATAAAGCATTTCCAATCTAGGCGATGTATCACAAGATATGTACTGTGAATCTTCTGTGGCGAGATTACTTACTAACGGTAAGTTTTATTAGGCATCTAATGGCCATATGTTAAAAAACACTAGGCCTCAAGCCAAACACTAGGCTTCAGGCTCACTGGAAAACTCATTTTTACAACAGTTGTTGAGTTTCTTTGCTTATTCCTACTTCCATGATGGCTCTTCATTTCATTTGAACTAATTTAGCAAGTATCTTAATTCTTTCTAGGATATTGATGATTATTTGCTTGATCACATAGCTCAGGTCAACAATGGAGCTGCCGATGAAGGGAGGGGGCAAATGGGGCAATTGCCCTAGTGACCACAAGAACCCCATGCTCTTTAAATTGCCACCTGAGGTGTGTGTGTGTGTGGGGGGGGTGACACAGCATGCTCTGGGCAGTGCTGAGGCCTGGCTGCTCCTGCCCCCCTTCTGCCTGAGGGATAAACACAAGGGAGGGAAAGGAGTTGTTTAAGTTCAGGGCCCATGCGGCCATCAACTTGGCCATCAACACGTGTGTAGTCTTGACATTAGAAAAAGGTTTCGAACCACCGGAGGAGCAAAGTTCTGAAACCGTGTTCTTAGGGGACACTGAGGGAGAGCCAGAAGTACCAGACGCAGCACCAATGTTATTGCCTCCTGGCTGAACAAGCCACAGCGTTAGTAATACCCTAATTTCTATGGGGCTTCAGGTGGAGATGCAGGACCGGGGCAGCCAGCACCCGTCACCCCCCAGCCCTTATAGATGTCTGGAGTGCACCGCATGGCACTCCAGTGGCGGTTTAAAGGGCCTGGGGCTCTGGGCACCGCTGGTGCCACAGTGGCAGTGGTCCTTTGGAATTTCCAGACCCCAGGGCAGTTGCCCCTGTGGTCCCCCTCTCCGTGGGTGGGCCTGCTCCCAAGGGGAAACCTGATGGATGGGCGACTTGCTGGGGAGCCGTGGAGAATTTAGGCACAGAGCTCTCAGTCACTGCCCTCAAAAAATCAACCTGGGAATGGAGAATAAGACAGAGGCAGAGAACTGGGAAATCAATTGGACCCTTTTATGAGTCTGACTGGCCCCCGCAGTTGCATGAACTAAGAGAACCTTTGCCAGGGTTGTCAATCCTCATCCTTCCGAGACTAGGGAAGAGAGATTTCACCCCATGCACAGGTCTCAGCCCTCTGAGATCCCAGGGTGGGACCCTGGCCTTTAAAAATGAGCAGAGTGGGAATGCTGGTGCGATGGGGTATCTCTCCCATTCTCTCCTCAAAGGGCTTCATGTGAGTGTCAGAGGCTAGCCAGCCCACGGGGCTGCATCTGGAGGGGCAGGCCCAGGCCGGTCCTGAGTGAAGATGAGTCTGAGGTGGAGGAGGAGACGTGTGTCTGCTCTACAGGCAGGAGGTCTGGAACCAACAAGCTCAGTCAGGGAAACTCTGCAGTTCTTGTCTGAGGCTAGAAAATGAAGAGCCTGACAACAGTCAAAGAGGAAGCCTCATGAGGAGGGGCAGAGTTAAGGAATCCTCTCCTGAGCAGCAATTCTGGCAGGGGTCAGGAGAGACGTGGAGTGGGTAGAGGGGTGGGTCAGGCTCTGTGAGGGATCCCTGATTATAGGGCAGGATCTGAACTTTCCCAGAGAGAGCCCTGACGTGGAAAAAGAAAGAAAAGTGAAGCCTGATTTCCATTTGGAGTTACCAGGGAGGAGTTACCAGGCTTGATAGTGTGGACGCTTCACTTATAAATTTTGAAATAAAGTGTGAATGTTTTCTTTTTCTGCAAAAACCCCTTTTTCTGCAAGATCCTTATGCCTCAAAAAAGGAGGTTTACCGATCTTGCGGAAAAAGGGGTTTTTGCACAAAAAGAAAACGTCCACGCTGCTTGTTTTTGCACAAAAATCCCTAGGCAAAACCGGATTGGCAGAAATATGCAAATGATATCTCAACTCATGCAAATGAGTCCCTCATTAGCATATCTTTTGCCGAGAAAACTCGTAGTGTAGATGTAGCCTTGGTGTAGACCAGGGCTAAGAAACTTGTTACATGCAAATTCTTACCCTAAACAGCTGTTCTTATCTCAGGTAAAAAGCTTTGAGCCAATTGACCTTTACTCTGGCTCTGGTCTACAGCTTCTTCAAAGTTCTTTGTGTCCACTTGGGATGGGCCAGGCAGTTTCAAAAGCCAGCTGAAGAAAACGAACTGATGGCTTCTCATTGCCTAAATAGACTTTTCCTCAGGGCAGAACCCTTTGTTCTGCACCCTCCCTCCCACCCCATCTTCATGGAACAATACCAGGAATTTCAGTCCCAGGTGGCATGGTCACATGTCTTTCTAGGACCAACCACAATTTGGGCTTATAGGCCAAACACAGACATCTACAGGTCATTGGTTTGAGTACCGAGTCATTAAGATCCAGAGCATCAGTAATGGCCCTCATTAGTACCTTTAGAATTATAAGCAGATTCACACTTTATATTTCTAACTTCATATACACATGCAGCCGATTGTAACATTAAATTGATGTTACATGAGGTATTTTGTCTAACGTGCCTTTGAGTTATGTATATTCATATTCATAAGCCAATTTTCATAAAGCGTGGAAGGGCTCTGGGACAAACACATTTTGTGGGCTTGCCAAAAAGCCATCAGACAGTAATGATGCATAGCCACTATTGACTCGTACCGGCTTTGAACCAACAAGTCTTCATGCCCTATGAAAGGGGCTTTTGTAACGTGGGTGGAATGCGGAGGATATCAATGCAAGCTCTAGCCAGTGCTAAGCTAAGGATGACTGTGTCCTTTTCTGTGTGATGAGTTCTATGCTCCCGGGTTGTTGAACACAGAAGAACTTTTCCCGACAATGATTGCCTAACGTTTAGTTCTTCCCTTGTAAATTGCAAAGCGTCCAGATTAAAGATCTCCCTAACTTGAACTGTAGGGATATACTTGTCTAAATCCAGCTCCAGATGGTTAGATCCATATCCAGTTACCAGTTGCTTGACTCATCCTGTTGCTGGATCAGAGAATTAAGTAACACTTTGTGTCACTATTACCCGACAGCATCAGTGTAGCTAAATGAAGGAAGAATTAAGGAAGGGAGTGTATATTCTGACAATCTAAATCCTTATTTTATGTTGCCTTTTTAAAGAAGACACAATGGGCCAAAGTTATCTCGGGCATGACTCTGCTGAGTTCTGTGGAGAGATACCAGGGATAAACTTGCCCTGGTTTAAAGTTGTCTCTTCTTTTTGGCTGAGGCTTTATCTTTAAGCAGTCTGGCTCTCTCTCCTTCTATAATGAGAAAGCAAAGCTTTCGGGGCTGGCTGGTTTTCCATCTTTCTAATGGGAGTATTTCTTGGCCAAAAAATAGTCCTGTGTCACTTGCCAGCCCTCATTTGGCCTGATGTTTCACATACGGTGTCCTCGGTTTCATCAAAAGATTCCAATCCCAAACGTGACGGCGATGCCAAGAGAATTACTTTGAATTCAAACTCTGTTAAGCGCAGCATGATATCATGGTGGAGTCATCAGGTGAAATGAAGACTGACAGTTTAATTTCTCTAAATACTGTAAAAGAAAAGACATCTGCCATGATGGCTTCTGGCTTCCACAGGTTGACAGTAATAGACCGTGTGTCTCTTTATTGCTAAAAAAAAAAAAATCCTTGTTTTAATCTATACAGTTTTTTTAATGGAGCAAAACATGGTATTAGAGTCTATGACCCAGATCTTTCTCCCCTCTCCAAATGTGCCTCCAGTTTCTATGGTCCAAAGGAGATCTCAGATTTGCTCAAGTCATCTTATTTGTCTAACTAATGGAAAGAAAATCCTGAAATATCCTTTCCATCTTTGTCTCTCTTCCACAGCCAAACTCACTCCACCCTGTACCTACTGTGCAAGCATTTCAGGTCAGGATGGTCTCTCTGGGCTTGAATAAACAGTCACTCGGTCCTGATTCTGCAAGGAGTTGTGTCTGTAAGTGTGAACTCGTTGACTTCAAGGGGCTTCATCCTATATGTCTTTGACCAACTGCAGACAATGTCCCACATCCCAGGTGACCCTAGAAATCACGGTGTCTGTCTTCTGTAACGTCCAACATTTCATTATCTTTTAAGGTGTTCAATTGCAGAGGGTCTCGCCAGGCCAGTCCTTTTTTTCAGACACACCACCCATCTCAAGGTCCCTCCCAGCCCTATAGTTCGGTGAGTCTATGAACACTGACATAAACAGGCTGCAAATAAAGGGTGCAGGGAAAAAACAAAAACAGACGTAAAATGATCTGCAGCTTCTGTCTCTCTAATCTATAGTCTATGTAGAGCAGCTGAAATGAGAGAGAAAAAGCCTTCATTAAACTATACGCTGAATGCAGAATGGATAATAGGTTCTGGCTATGAAGCTGACTGTGCTGTCTGCAAATACATTATTACTAGGAATCTGGCCGTCGTTCTCCACCCATCAAACCTGCTTTTGGATTCATCTTAATGCATGGTGGTCTGCTTCCTCAACCCAGTGAAAATCAGGATTAGGGTGGGTACAGGGTAACTGGGCTGCAAACTCTTTGAAGGTGGAGGTGCTCCAGATGTCCAGGGTCTGGCTGTGCTGCACAAGAGTCCACATGGTTCTCCTGATGGTTCTTGTTTATGTTAAGATGCAGCAGGTGGCCGGAGAGTTGAAAGGGTCGCTCCTCACACGCAGCAAAGCCGGGCTGTGAATGCTGATCAGCGCAGAGAAATGCTGCTTTAGCTCAGAGCAGGCTCTGATGTGTGTCCTGTGAAGTGGATATAAAGATAAAAACAAGAGCAACTGTTTGTTTCGTCCATGCTCTCTTAGGGTACATCTACACTGCAGCATTATTTTGGAATAACTGACATTATTCTGAAATAACACAGTGCCCGTCTACGCTACAAGCCATTATTTGGAAATAATGTCACACTGGAGGACTTCTTACTCTGACTCCTGTAACCCTCATTTCACGAGGAGTAAGGGAAATCAGAGGATGAGTGCTCTTCCTTCGCCTTCCTGCTGTGCAGACAGCGCCAAAAGCCGAGTTAAGCTATTTCGACTTCAGCTACGCAATTGACATAGCTGCAGTTGCGTAGCTTAATTTGACTTTAGCCCTGCTGTGTAGACATACCCTTAGTATTAACGTGAAGAGCGATGTGCACATCATGATGGGTAAACCACGGCCTTGCTCTGTGTGCATGTATTGTACGTACCAAAAAAGGGCTCTGTTCTTCACTACGACCTTTGGTGCAAAGATAATAATATAATCCTAAATGAAGAATCAAAAATATACAGTCTGTGAAAAATCCCTCCAGCCCAGTGACAAACAGTTGTAATGTACTTCTGCCTGCAGAGGGCTACATTTTTGTCAAAACAGATTTTCTATGAAAAATAGGTTTTTTTATCAATACAAAAATATTTAGTTAGTTGAAATTTTCCAGTTTCCAGAAACCAAAACCTGAAAAGGTTTGGAAAAAATGGTTTTCAAAAACCAAATTTGTTTTTAAGATTTTAGATTAGCTCTTTTCATTAAAAAAACACCTGAAAAATGTTCTTGGGAAATTTCTTTTAAAATATTTTCCGGTGAAAATCAGCATTTTGCAACTGGCCATGGTTCCTTCCCCTACTCAACAGATGCTTTTTTGAATTCAGAATCTGAGAAAAGATCATTTTAAAGGGCTCAAGTTCCCTAAAACAGGTAACAGATGGGATCAGAGAGTGGGATCAGAGAAAAAGAAACTGGCAGGTTAAAAATATTTTTTTAAGTCACATCCTGTCTTATGCTCCATATAGTACTGTACATTAGCAAAGCTGGAAGGATTTTTAAACGATAACTAAGACTTCAACATTTGAGCTGGTGCTTTGCTTTTGGAATGTCAGGCATCTCGGTCTTTTTAATTGGGTTCACTTTTTGGCTCTAGCATGTTTGATATTTTTGTGTTTGCCCTCAGGGAAAAAAAAATGTATAGAACTTAATCGAGATGAAACCAATGACATTCTATAAAAGTTACTTTTGAAACTAAAGAATGTAATGTAAATTGTTAATCCCTCCATACTAGCCTATGGAATTCTGTGGATGACACGTGTTCATTGTATCCTACAGGATGATCTGAACTTTCCTTTTCTCTCTTTTTTTAATCACTTTTGAATACATTCTATAGAACTGTTCCTTAAGGAATAATTTTGTGAGTAGGCATTTCTATGGTACTCACTGCCATAGTAGTTGACCTTTACTCTATGGCAGAGTTTCTCAAAGTGGTCTGTGAAACAACTTTCAGAAGCGCATTAACTGGCCACGCTGATTTGTTTATTTACTGGCGCTGTGGCCATAGAGCCTCGTGACTCCCATTGGCTCCATTTCACCATTTGCAGCCAAGGGGCTCCATGGGAAGTGGCGGCCTGGACCACACTGCGTCCCATGGCTCCTCTTGGCTGCAAAGGGCTAAACGGAGCCAATGGGAACTGTGAGGCTCCGTGGCCGCGGCGCTGGTAAATAAACAAACCAGCGCGGCCAGTTAATGTGTTTCTCAAAGTGGTTTCATGGACCACATTGAGAAACACTGTTCTATGGTGTATTTTAAAAGAAGAACAAATGAAGAAAGAACAAAGGGCAGGTGTCTGAGAGAGAGCATAGTGAATATGCTTCCTTAGTAATACAGGCAACTGGAAACAAAATGGCAGCCGCCTTCTAGTTGGGGCCGGTCTTGCTTTGAGTAGGGGTTGGAATAGATGACCTCCTGAGGTCTTTTCCTACTCTAATCATCTATGATTCTATTATTCAACTCGGGAAGGAGGGGAATTAACAGACTCTCTCTCTCCTCTGTATAGTTAGAGAGTTTGTCTGTCTGTTTGATCAAGAACTCCTCCTAAAAGGGAAGAGGTAGGACCACCATATTTGTTATACAGCTTCCTCTTATCATAAAGTAAAGCCATATAAGGGTTTGGATGTACCAAGAAAATGGGACCTGGCTGGAGTGGAATTGCTTCTCAATAAACCAAACAGAAAAGAGACAGGATCACCAAATGATGTAAAGTCCTCAAAATTGACAAAACCAAGGAAATGTGGAAAGAGACTGAACCAAGATGAGCCAGAAAAATAGGATGAATCTGGAAAAGGATTGCTTCTCAATAAACCTTCCTGGAAACTGATAAAATGGAGAAATTTGGAATAGTGCTGTGTTTTGGCAAAGCTAAATCAATGCTTTAGATTAAAAAACTAGAAGAAAATGTTACTGGAATCTGAATCGACTATAGCCCTTCTTTGGTTAAGACATAGAAAATGATAAGTGGTTTTAGGGAGAAGAAAAAATACACTTGATGGAATTCCCATTTAAAAAAAACAGTACTCAAAAAAATTAAACGGAAAAATTTTAACAATCCCTTTTTTTAAGAAATAAAAAAACCCTTAAAAAATAAGACTGTATTTTTTAAAAATACAATCATTTAAATGTACAAGCATGTACAGGTTTCTTTTATTTTCAGAAATAAATCTCCAAAACCTTGAGTTAAGGACCTGAGCAAAGCTGGATAAATCTGCTAGTATATATATATATATATATATATATATATATATATATATATATATAAAACAACAAACATTAATGAATTTTTAATTTCTCGGGATGCTTGGTAAGTATTATGGCACAGAACGTATGTAATTAGGGTACGTCTCCACAGCAGCATTATTTCGGAATAATGTTGGTTATTCTGAAATAACTATGCAAGCATCTACACAGCTAGCCCATTATTTCAAAATAATTTAGAAATAACAGGCAGCTTATTTCGGTGTTTGTAAACCTGATTCCACGAGGAATAACGTCTCCTCCAAAATAGCTCCAATGCTGCTATTTCAAAATAGCTCTTCCACCAGGCTACTCAAAACAATTACTCCTCAGTGACTCCTGGGGCTCTAAATCAAAGTAGCCCATCCACATTAGGGGAGCCTGCCTCGGACTAATTTCCAGGCTTCCCTGCAATGTAGATGTGCTATTTTGAAATAAGCTATTTTGGAGTATTTCTTCCAGAACAGCTTATTCCGAAATCATTGTGCATTGTAGACGTAACCACAATGTGCTAGCCACATAGTAATTCTGAGGCAAAATTGGGAATAGAACACTGAACTCTTGGGTGCGTCTAGACTACATGGCTCCGTCAACGGAGCCATGTAGTTTACTCGGCATAGTCAAAGAAGCGGGGATTTAAATAATCGCCACTTCATTAAAATAAATATGGTCGCCGTGCTGTGCCGACAATCAGCTGATCCGGCACAGCGCGGCAGTTTAGATGCGGCGCGGTCGACAAACCTTTGATGGAGCCGTGTAGTCTAGATGCACCCTTTCATATTAAGCATAATGGCATCTTTCATTCAACATTTTGGTTAGACACAAAATATGGAATATTTAATCTAACGGTGGGCCGAGGAAGCTGCATCAGAACCAGATTAGCTCCAGGCTGGGTGGTAGGTTTAGGATTGAGGCCAGATCAAGATTAGGATTCAGGATGCAAAATCTTATCCCCCGTTGCCCTACAAAGAGTGGAAATCTTGCCTGAAAAATGTAGCACAACAGATATGTGTAGGAGCAGCTTGATCTCGTGAGATGTTAACCACCTTCAGTCAAAATCTCCTGTGAAGTGGTGCTTCAAGATTTAGCAATTTATGACTTTGAAAAATTAGGTTCTTTCAATTCTTCAAGCAAGGCAGAACCTAAACTTTAGGAGCCAGGAATTTTTAAAATCAAGGAGTTCAGCTTCGGGGGGTTCATTTGCTAGTTTTGATGATTTAAAAAAAATCTTTAATAAACAAAAGAAATTGCCATGAAAACATATCCATCGACATCCGGTTTCACAAGCTTCCTTTTACAAAGTGCCTAAAGGGCCTTGACTTTATCCTCTTTAAAGTAACTAGCACAAGGACAGAAGTACTGCAAAGAGCCTATTGAACTATTTTAATAATGTATGACTGATGACTAGACACATAGATCTTTTTTGTGGATCTTTAATTGAATTTTTTTTAATTAGACCCGTTCCAGGAACAGATGCAATAACCCAAATCACAGTTCTAATCTTTACCAAGAGACAATTTCCTATTCTCTGACAATACTGGTGTCTTTTCAGCTCTCCTTCAGCAATAAATAAATATCAATAACTCAACAGCACAATGGATTTAGACAACTTTTATCTTTTTATTTTCCCACTGGTAAAATAAAACTAGTCCATCAGCATGAAGTGACGTAGACTCCTTTTATTAGTCTCCGGTTACGGATGGGAACCAGTTTCCATCATTTTCATGGGAGCCTCCTGGCTGCCATGTGGCACCGCACATAAAACACCCTCCCCAAACAGCTGTGCCATCATTTAGAAATGCAGCAGCTTGCATCTGCAGCCATGGTGCCCAGCCAATGGGAGCTGCAGAGCTGGTGCTCAGGGCAGTGTCTACGGACAGAGACAGTGCACAGAGTGTCCCTAACCACCCCTCCACCTAGCAGTTGGACATGCTGGCTGCTTCCCCGGAGCCACACAGATCTGATGTGACGACTAAGATGCAGATACAGTCACTAAGTCAGTTATAAATTCCAGGCTGAAAGGAACCAATGTGATCATCGTTACTCATTGCACAGGGTCAGAACTAGAATCCTGCATCTTCATATCCATAAATCTGGCCTGAAACTAAAGATGACCCTCTTGTTCCTAGAGACTACAAGTCATGAGTCCCTCATCTGCACTGGTATTTCTGGGAAACTATTGCACTGGCACTGGTGGGAACATGAATGTGAACAGGCCACCCACATTTAAACCATTGTGTCTTCTAGGCCTGCTCTGGATGAGGGTCAAAAAATAAATCAATAAACTCTTAGGGTGCATCTACACTGCACCAAGAGCTGGAAAGAAGCTACGCAATTTGAGCTACGCCAATTGTGTAGCTTATTTCCAGTTAATTTTAAAATAGCTTATTTTGAAATTTGGCGCTGTCTACACAGCACTTATTTTGAAATAAAACGCTATTCCAAAATGTCCCTTACTCCTCGCAGAATGATGTTTAAAGGGACGTCGGAAATAATTTGAAATAACGGGTGCGCTCAAAAGATGCAGAATAACTATTTTGGGATCCCTCCAGGATCCCAAAATAGTGCTGAAGTGTAGACGTAGCCTCATAGGGTACATCTAGACTGCAAGATTCTTTTGAAAGAGAGCATACACACCTCAAAACTGGCTCAAAAAAGCTATCTGCTTCTTTGAAAGAGAGCATCCAGACTGCATGGACACTCTCGAAAGAAAGCCCTGATTGCTATTCACAGAATGGCCACCAGGGCACCTGTGCTTTTTTTGATTGCCTCTTCTTTTGAAAAATGTCCCTGTTCTGAGTCCACACCCACCTTTTTTCGAAAGAGCTCTTTCGAAAAAGGCGTTCTTCCTCGTAATTTGAGGTTTACCAATGTTGAAAAAAACCCCTGCATTCTTTCGATTTAATTTCGAAAGAACATGATTGCAGTGTGGTTTTTTTCAAATAAAGGGCAGTTTTTTCAGAACCCCCCCCCCCAATGTTGTCTAGACATACCCATAGTGTGTTTCTATTGTTGTCCCTCTTCTCTTTCCCATGGTGAGATGTAATAGGGCCACCTATGGGACAGAGCACTGACTTGGGATTCAGAAGACCTGGATTCTATTCCTGGCCTGCATGGTGACCTTATTTCATCTTTGGGCCTCAGTTTATCCATCTGTAAATTGGGGATAATCAGACTGACCTTTATAAAGTGCATTGAGATCTACTGTTGAAACGTGCCACATAAAAGGTAGGTGGCATTATAAAGGAAGGAGAAATGCACCTGATTATCACTCCTAACTGATTGTAATCTGCTCTTCTTGGATCAGTTGTATGATCGGAACCTAGGAACCTTTACCTCTAAAGCATAAGCCTGGCCAGCATGAGCGAATGACTAACATCTGTTAAAATGGAAGTTGTGGCAAACATGCATCTCTTATGTAGCCTGACCACCAGGGATTGACAAATATCCTCATCTCCAGAATATGGGTTTTGTCATCGCTGAATTAACCTCCAAAACGTCAAAAAGAAGAGTGGCACATCGAGCCACTTCCAACAGCTCTCCATGGTTGTTCTTAGGAGAACTGGTGATGGTACCTGCCTTGTATGATGGAAGGACATGGCACCAAAGAATGAATTCACAATTTGCTTCCTGCTCACGTATTTGTTTTCTCCTCCTTGGGAAAAACCAATGACACTTCAAGAAATTCTCCCAGCACATCTCAAATATGAGTTGGATAAGATGTGAAACCTGAGAAATAAGGATGTTCCAACCAAAAAAGAGAGAGAGAGAGAGAGAAGAAATATTTGCTAAGAGTTATGTCTTGAGTGAGAGTTGAAACATCCAACACGTGGCCCGCGGCCTATTTGTTTGTGGCCCACAGGTGGGAGCTAAAACAAAAAAGGAGTCAAAATAATGGTCTTCTGTTGATATGCATTTTAGTAGTTAAATTCCTGGACTGTCATTGCTCATTAAAAGTGCTGACATGTGGGTGGGAATCAGGTAAATATTGCATTTTATTTATATCAGCAGAACTGACTTAAATGGGGCCTGTTTGTTGTGTAGTCTTGCCTTAATTTTTGTATTCATGCCCGTCAGTGTGAAAGAAGCTATTTGCATATATATTTGCATGTATATGCAACCACACTTAAGCGGCCCTTGGCATGTGCTGTGAGTATCATCGTGGCCCCCGGGGCTTCCAAAGTTGAGTAGCCCTGATCTAGATGATGAGAGAGCTCCAGGCAACAGATTACTTTGAAATGTCTTTATGGCCAAGCTGTTTCTTGACAGACACAAGAAACAGCTGATTTCATTCTAAAACCTCCTCATTGAATTTAGTGTAGAAAAATCATTCAGTTGGTCAAATTTCTCGGTAAACATTTAAAAAATCCAATCATCTTCTGTGTTTGAGAATAAAAGAATAGACAAGGCCAATCAGTTAAGGCACATTACCAGCAGTCTCCACGGCTGTCTCCAAAAACAGGCTGTAATTTCTGAGAATGCTCCTCCCTAAAGTTCACTATGACAAGCGCACCCCATTCTTGTTCCTGAGTATGGTCTCTCAACTCACTATTACTTACTAGTTCATACAAGCACCCTGTTTGCTTCCAGGGTGTCCATGGGTTCATTTGAAAGGAATATTGGATCAGATTGAAATGCTCTAGCTTTATATCAGTTTAGGATATTCCTGGTCTGCCTGGAATTATCCTCTTTAGGGGGAAGAGCATCTAGTGCTAAGGTTGTGCTAATAAAGTTTGGATGGCACAAAGTTGGGAGGTATTGCCAATGCGCAGGAGGACTGGAATATCACACAAGAAGATCTGCAGACCCTTGAAAACTGGAGTAGTAGAAATGGGATGAAATTTAATAGAGCAAGGTCATGCACGCAGAGACTAACAAGAACTTTTGCTACAACGTAGGGAGATATAATTTGGAAACAACAGAGGAAGTGGAGGAGCCAGATTGATTGGAAAGAGGATGACTCTGACTGCTAATGTGATGAGGTTTGAGAAAGGCTAATGGAAATCCTAGATGCATTCAGTGAGGTATTTCCAGTGGCAATAGGGAAGAGTTATTATCGATATACAAGGCACAGATGAGACCTTATTTGGAATACTGTGTGCAGTGCAGGTCTCCTATGCTTATGCAAGATGAACCCAAACTAGAAAAGGTGCAGAGAAGAGCTAGTAGGATGATGAGAGGACAGGAGAACCTATCTTATGAGAGGAGACGTAAGGAGCTGGCCTGGTATAGCCTAACAAAATGAAGGAAGATACAATTGCTCTTTACAAATTCATCTGAGGGGTAGACGTCAGGGAGGGAAAGGAGCAATTTTCATAAAGGTCCAACGGTAGCATGACGACAAATGAACATAAACTGGCCATCAACGAGGTTAGGCTTGAAATGAGACATACATTTCCAACCATCAGAGCAGTGAAGTTTGGGAACAGCCTTCCAAGAGAGCTAATGCGGGGGATGAACCTAACTTCTTTCAAGACGAGCTCAATAAGTTTATGGAGGGGATGTTATAATGAGATTGCCCACAGTGGTAGATGATCTATCCCCAACTACTGACAGCAAAGATCTCCAGTGGCCAGAGACTGGACACCAGATGGCAAGAGCTCAGATCTACTACAGAGAATTCTTTCCAGATGGGAAGGAATGAGGATGGGAAGGAAGGAGGTATGTTTTCCTTCCTTGGCAGCATGGGCCATGAGTCAGCATTGGGTTTGAACTAGATTAAGTGGTGGATTCTCTATAACTCGAAGTCTTTAAATCATGATTTGAGGAGCTCAGGAACTCAGTTAAAGGTTATGGACCTGTTGCAGGCATGGAGGTGTGAGATTCTGTGGCCTGAGATTCCGATGGCCTGGCTAGCTGATTAGAGTGGTCTCCTTCTAATTTTATAATTTATAAATGCCAGGCCTTGCCGTGGCACCTTCTCCATACAGCAGGGACCCACCTCTCTTTTACCAATCTGAGAAAGACAGGATGATTCCAGTCGTCTGAAGCCTCTTGTCACAAATCCCAGATTGAGAACTTTTGATCTCTCAAACATTTGTTATTCCGAAGACGTCCATCCTCCTAGCTATCCAATGAAGGAAAGTGATTCAAAGAGGGCAGGAGAAATGGACCTAGACGTAAACAGATAAATAAGGATTCCACTATTTGTTTGCTTCCTATCCCAGGGGTTGATCCCTGACTGTCCCCCTTCAGACTGATCATGATCACGGCGCAGGTGAAGTGCTGCTGTTTGTATTGCCAGTCCCTGGGATGGTTAAATCATCAGCCTCCAGTGGATAAAATGGTAGCATCCTTATGCAGTAAAATGTGTATTTCCCCCTTACTCTTCACTGTTCTTATTATGTAGTGTTTGCATCTCACCCTGCAAAATAACGTCAGCCAGCCTGACAGAATGAAATGTAAGCCGAAACAAAGTGCTTTTGGAGACGCTCCAGATTTTAACCCTTTCCTGGGGGTGTGAACTCACTGACACATTAACAGTTACATGTCCTGCATTGGCTGCTGACGCGAAGCTTGGATCTGGACCCTGTGTTTTCTAGACCGCAAACACGATTCACTACATAAGTGACACAAAGACAGGGAGATGAGGGTGGAACTCTGGTTCCTCAGGTCAGGGCACTGCAGCGTGAACTAGAGGGCAACTCCCTTACACTGGGGTAGTAAAAAGTCCCCTGTCTCGTGCGTGAGCTTGGCACTATTATTCATTCACTCATATAAGCCCTGGTGGCTTTATGCCTCTAGGCAACAACTTGGATCCAGAGCTAGGTAAGTCCTCTCCCAATGTTTGGATTTGGGGTTTGGGTTGCGCCTTTCTCAAATTTTCTGTAATATGCCAGTTTCTCCTCACGCAGGAGATTTATTTCCAGAGGGCTAAACTATACTCTTGGATACACCTTCTGAGTCCTTTTCACTTGACTCTCCCTCAGGAGTGCAGAATACGTGCCTTTAAGATTTTGCAGACACGTCACTTCTAAAGCATAATGGTTGGTCACTTAATTGTATCTGACAAAACTTCATCTGCAGTTTAACTTGGATAAAGATTTTTTTTTTCACTCTGCGATGCAGTGAGCCCCTCTCTCCTTATCACAGCAAAAACGGAGTTGGGAGAGATGGGCCCAATCTGCTAATTAGGCTGCAAACAAGAGTGCCTTAGGCTGGGGGCAGCTAATTAGAGAGGCTCAGCTGTGCAGGAACAGGCAGGGCCTATAAAGCCAGGCAGCAGCCTACAGACTGAGCTGCTGAGAAAAGTAGCTAGTACTTATTCCCTGGAAAGACGAGGGCAGTTTGGTGCTATAGGCTGGACCTCCCTGGTCTGGGACCTGGCTGGTCCCGAATGAGGGAGTTTGCTGGATTGGGGGAGGTTAATGCTGGCCCCTTTGCTGCTGGCCTCTCCCATGGAGGTTGCTGGGGTCCCCTCCCAGCTGCTGACCCTGGCTCCCCGCTTCCCCTTATGTCTGCTGGCCGTGGCTGCTGGGCTGCTTGCCCCTGGGCTGCCAGACCGGCTCCTGCACCTAGCCCTGGCCAAGCTCCAAGCTGTCAGCCCTTCTGCCTCTGGATCCCCTAGTCTGCCCCACTCCAGCTGCTAGGGCACTCTGGTCCAACTACACCATGGATGTTGTCGGACTAGAGAGGTTGAACCTGTAGTACACACAGAGAGAGGAGGGGAGCCAGTGTGTAGAGAGAAATGAGGGCAGAGAGAGGGAGTTGAGAACTGTTGAGCTGAGGGTCTCTGGACTGGAATGTGGAGGGGCTGGGGGGAAGGAGTGTGGGGGCTATGTTCCTCTGCCAGCCACTAAGGGGATGGTGTAGAACTGAGGTAAAGAATGGGTGGACTGTTTAGTACTGCAGATTGCATCCCCGCTCCCAGGGTGCACTCTACGTGATGTAACTGGAGGGCCGAGTCAGAAGGAAAGAGTGGATCCTGGAGGTGCAGCTAACCAAATGGTGTCATGCAAATCACGGAGAGGGGTGTCTACCTCAGGAGCTAAGCCTGAGTGACCAGAAGCAGATGCCACCCCTGTGGCAAGTGGAGCACCCTATCATACACCCCCTCTCCTAAAAGACGTGCGGCTGAAGAAATTCTGCATTAATACCTGGTGAAGGGTTCACTTGGGGCCAGCAGGCTGAGGCGCGATAGTCTCTGAGAGCCTCGGGACAGCCTCGCCAGGTAACCTGAAGGCCTGGTGGCCAAGTTACGCTCCACTGTTCTTTAGTGCTCCCAGCCTTCCCAGAGGAGGGCTACCAGGGTAGGCAGAGCTGGGCCCTACCTCCACTGGGTCCCACCCAAGGTCTGGGTGGCAGGAGTGATGAGGAAACTCTGCCCCCACTAGCCCAGTTTCTTCTGCTCTCCTTCCTCCCACTCGTCTCTCAGTGTAGGTGTGAGCTGCTCCCGCCATCTTGAATTCAGTCAGCTGGGTCTTCCCAGCTCACTTTTCAGTGTCCCCCTCGTCAGGGAGAAAATGGGGAAAGAACAGGGGGTCAGAGCCTTGGCCTTCCAGTTGGGTTCCCTTCTCCCTGTAGATCCCTCTGTCCCAGAAGATGCTGCCTGCAGCCAGTTGTGCCTTCACTCCTTCCTCCTTTCCCCCCATCTATCAGTCTCCTTTTAAGCAGGCCCCAGTTTGCAATATTCTCTGCAGCTGCTGAGGAGCTTGGCCACTACTACGGCTTCGTTACAGACTCTCGCTCCAGGAGTAAAGTGCCTCATGACACCCCTGAGACGGATACTTGTCGGTGGTGGCTGTTGTGATTCTTCTTTGCAAAATGGTATGGGCAGGATGGCTGATGGGGAGAGGGGAGCAAAGGGGGCAGTTGCCACGGGGCCTGGCAATTCAAAGTGGACGAGGCCCTTTGCTGCTGTTACTATGGCAGCCGGAGCCCTGGGCCCTTTAAATTGCAGCTGGCATGCCACTCCTCATGCTCCATGTGGCTCTGAGGGCAGGGGGAGAATACGGGGGCACACTGCGTTCTGGGTGATGTGGCGGGCTGGCTGCTACTGGCCCTGCCCCTACCCCCCCGAAACCCTGCCCCTTCCTGGAGCACGGAGCAGGGCTTGCCAAGGGTCCCACACAGACTTGGCGATGGGATCCTTTGGGATGAAAGGCATTTCATACCCTGCTTGTTAGTAATTCTTGTCAGTTCACTGTTCTTTGATATCTGGGCTCAGTGCAGGAATTAATGGGTGAAATTCTCTGCTCTGTCCTATACAAGAGTTCAGACAAGATCACTGTGGCCTAATAGGGAACGTCTACACAGCAGTGTTATTTCAGAACTAGCCAATTAGCCATTTTCAGGTCCCTCCTCCATGTCGGTCTTCTCTCCTGAGCCTCCGGTCTCTCACTCCGTCTCTCTCTCTCTCTCTCTCCTCCTCTTACTGCCTCCCCCTCTCTCTCTCTCAGCTCTCCTCTGCCTCCTGCCTCTCTCTCTGTGTCTCTCTTTCTCTTCTCCTCCCACTCCTGCCTCTCACTCGGGGGACTGCAGAGCCCAAATGGCCGCTTGCACCGCTTGTTCCCTGGTGGTGGCCCGGCTGAGCGGTGCAGAAGTCAGCCAAGCACCACAGTGGGAGGCGAAGGACATGACTCAGGCAACAGCACCACCCAGAGGGAACAGCCAGGGAGGCAACAGCACCGCCGAGAGGGAACAGCCAGCATTTCAGCGTTACAGAGTCATAGACATTGGGCTACTATATATATGATAACTGTAATTATTCCGAAACAACACAGTGCGCATCTACTCTACAAGCCTTTATTTCGAAATAATGTCGAGCTGGAGGACTTCTTACTCCGACTCATGGTAACCCTCATTTCACGAGGAGTAAGAGAAGTTGAAAGAAAAGTGTTCTTCTCAATTTAAGCTATGCAATTGACATAGCTGAAGTTGGGTAGCTTAATTCGACTTCAGCCCTGCTGTGTAGACATACCCATAGCTATGAAGCCATGAACTTTTACATTAGCGAATCTCCCACTGTTGTATGTGAATGCCAGATTCCAAAAAACACAAAAGCACGCTCTCTTGCACTCATTGTTCTGGCATATGCAACTCTTGCTGTGCAAGTCACACATTCTCTCCATCTTAGGTTGCTCTTGTGCTGTCACCTGCCACTGTAACATCCCTGTGCTGGTATCTTTAACAGAGCTGCATAGGAACTGTGCTTTTCTTGTCCCATGAAAAGTTTTGAGAGATCAACTAACTTTCCCATCACAAATGTGATGAAGTTAAAAGACCAACTATGGGTGAATGTGGGTCCGCTGAAATGTTCTGTTCCAACAACTTCAAAACTTTGTGTAGTTGAAAAATTTAAACAAAAAAGTCAATTTCAATGCATTGGCATTTTTAAATGAAGAAATGATTTATCCAAAAAACACCTGATGGGTTCTACTCTGAATAGGCACATGTAAAAAACTCAACTTTAGGGGAATGTAGGGCCTGATCTGCAGCTCTATGAGCTCAACAGAGAAACTCCCACTGATGTCGTTAGCCTTTGGCTCTGGCCTGCATTAGGCAGAGGTGCTGACAGAAGATGACTGTACATTGGGTTGAAAATATGGGCAGTGAGATTTGGGCCTTTATCAACCAGTCTGCTGTGAAACAGTTGTTACTCCCCAGTTGCTGACAAATTGGTGGCATGCTCTAAATCCATCCACAGGACTCTCTTCCCCACACTTTGTCTATTCACTTCAGCAACTTTACCAAAAGTCCCAGCATTTAAATACTCCCAGTATTTTTAGACAGTCAGAGGGGTTGAAATACAACAGCTTTTACTTTTGTCTGATCTAAGATCTATTACCAAAGGTAAAACACACATCATATGAAAAAGACCTTCAGATTAAACGTGCTTCTGTCCACTTTCCATCCTCTGGCTTGCTCAAAAGAGGGTGAGGTGGTGAATTGAAGGATGAAATGGTTCAGCTAAATAAGAAACCTTAGGGACAGATCCCGGGCCCCAGTGTAGTCCTTATTGCAGTGCTGAGATGGTGCAAAGGATCTGTAATGATCCCAGGTGCCTTATGAGAGTAGTTCCCCTGATATAGGAGAATCCCCAGGTGATTTAATGTCAGTAAAGCTTTACGTCCCGTCCCTGGAATAGGGAGTCTACAAGAGGAGACGCCAAAGAATGTAGCTGGAATATTCAGTGCAGTGGAATATTCAGCCCTAGGAAGCTGTTACAGCTGGCAAGAGTGAGAACTGGCATCCACACCATTTGGGGGAAGAAAAGTGGGTTAGTAGAGCAATGTCTGTGCTCCCCCCCCCTCCCCCCTTTCCTCAGTTGCACCCAGGAGAGCTTGGATGCAGCTGGGAATCTGGGTGGGTGAATTTCTATGGCCTAATCTCACGGAACTAGAACAGAGTAACAATCATAGAATCACAGAACACTAGAACTGGAAGGGACCTCGGGAGGTCATCGAGTCCAGTCCCCTGCCCTCATGGCAGGACCAAGCACCATCTAGACCACCTCGATAGATGTCTATCTAACCTGCTCTTAAATATTTCCAGAGATGGAGATTCCACAACCTCCCTAGGCAACTTATTCCAATGTTTAACCACCCTGACAGGAACTTTTTCCTAATGTCCAACCTAAACCTCCCTTGCTGCAATTTAAGCCCATTGCTTCTTGTCCTATCCTCAGAGGCCAAGGAGAACAAGTTTTCTCCCTCCTCCTTGTGACACCCTTGATACTTGAAAACTACTTAGATACTTGAAATAAATGAAGGTCCATCAGTAAAGAGTGGGGAACCTGTAGTTTGCTACCTGCTCAAGGAGGAATTGCAGGCAGAAAAAGCTGGTGAATTCCAGAAAGGGAGGGGGGCCTCTACCTAAAATTCTACATCTGAACATCTCGCTCCATCTTGAGCGGGACTTGGAGTTAGTTGTGAAATATAGAGACCTAGATCTATTCATAATTCAGACCACCTCCAGCCCCTCCCAAAGCCTAAATGCCTGGACTATGACTGATGTCTAGGAGAAGACTGCTGAGTGCATGCTGTCTCTTCACTTATATTTTGCAGAAGGTGCCCACTTACCGTTGTGATGAGCATGCTCATGAAAACCCAAACACACCAGGCTGCCTATTAACTTGCGTGGTCTCCCCTTCATTCATTGGTAGCGATTGCCCATGAAGTCGTCATCTGGCCTCTTCCGCGATGATGGTAATGAACCACTGGTGCCACCGCATGTGCGCTGAAGAATCTAGTGGCATTTGAATAAAGGATTCTTTCTGAAAGAGCTCTGCCTGTGAAACGCACAAAGCAGGGACTGTAACTTCTTTGCTGCTAAAGCGATAAAGAAAGTAATGCCACACTAGGTTCTAAAGTCCCATTGCTGTCTGGAAATATCTCTTTTTAAAAAAAAAATCACTTCTCTCCTTCCAGTGTATGAAGGTGCCTGCAGTTAAAGGAATGGGAAGATGTAGGAAAGATATTGCTTCCCCGGAGTTTTATGAAGCTGATATCAATCTTTTATTTCATAAACTTCAGGCCTGTTATTACCTTAAAAGTGCGCTCTGTGGCATTAAATGTGACACTGACAAGAATACAAATAAGGGGGGAATCAAATGCTGCTAGACATCAGGGCCTGAACAGTGCTTCTATAGAAGCACTGTTTTTTAAACGCTCCTCAGAAGAGTTTAAAAGGGCCCTGAAACAGCGTAGCATCTAAAGTGTGTTTGAGGGCAATAAATCAATTTTAAGCTTTAGTATTGAAGAAAATAAATACAGTGTGATTCAGGTGAGGATAGGGTTTTGACTTCTTCCGCTAGAGACCCAAAGGCTTGTGTGCAAGCGGATGAAACGATATTGTGTACATGCACTCAGAATATAGGAGCATTCAAAATTGGTATTTTTGAAGTAAAAATTCATCCAGATTTTCATTAAATGTCATTCCAAGAGGGCTTGTTTTCACACTAATATATGTGAAATGCTGCCTCATGAAATGGCCCAGAAGGAAACAGCAAATACTTTGCCTAAAGGCCTGTCACATTTGCACAGTAGGAAGGCCCTATTCTTTCAACGCATGTAAGTACATAAGCAAGTACATAGTCCCCTTGGAAATGCCCTCCTGTTTACAATGAATGCATGTGCTTAAGTGCCACACCGAATGAGGCCATAATGACGGTCATGACTTACAATCACTTACATTCACAGCTGAGTATCTGGATGTCTAAATCTGGGTAGCTCAATGACCCTGATTTACATCAGGTGCAGATCTACCCATAACGCCTTTCACTAGAAGGGTCGCAAAGAACTTTCCAGACAGATCCATGGATTATTGTGTGTGTAAAACAGCAGCATGGATATAGCAGTGTGATTAACTAACTGCTTGTGCACCTAGAGCAGGGGTGGCCAACCTGCAGCTGGCGAGCTTCATGCAGCTCTTCAAAGAAAAAATTGAGGCTCCCACACCCACGGCTCTTGGCTCTGAAAGGGGCAGCATGTTTCTGTCTAAAAGAGACAGAGCTGGAGTTGTGGCCTCCCATGCAGATTTCAAAATGGCCTCCTTAACAGGGCAATGCCTGCTCTGTTCTTAAAAGGGCAGTGGCCAAGGCCTTTTTTTTTTTTCTCTACAACTTTTTTCCCTCGGCTCTTTGCGCTATATCCACCACTATTTTGGCTCTTCATCTGTAATGGGTTGGCTACCCCTGAGCTAGAGGCTTTCCATCATTGAACTTCTATCATCAAACATTGCTGCAGTGGCAGAGACGGTTGCAAAACTTTATCTAGTCAGATGAAGACAGCAAGTAATGACTATTGCATCCAAAGTGAAGCAGCAGTGTATGACTACCCAAATGACATTTGGTCAGGGACCTATGGCTAGTGGTAGTTGCTTGAATCTCAGGTCTTGTTTGTAAGATGGCACCAGGGTCATGAAGGCCTGCTCTACGTTAGACATGGCAGGTTGATTTAAGGTAAACAACTCCAGCTATGCAAAATGCATAGTTGGAGTTTATTTATCTTAAATCGAGCCATGGTGGGTGTCCACATAGCGGGAGGCCGACGGGAGTACCAGACGCTGGCATGGGCTGCCCTCAGCATTTGATTTACTGGTCTCCGTTACATCAAACACTAGAAGATCGACCTCCAGAGCGTCGATCTTCTCCCTAGTGTAGATATGCCCAGACTGCTTGGTAAAGTAAGTAAGTGAGGAGATAATTGGACAATCTGCAAAGACTGTGCTAGCACACTCTTAAGATGCATCACCTGGAAAATGTACAGGCTCCAAACACTTTATGTAATCTCAACACACACTTTTCAATGTAAACATCAGTGTACCTGGAATCGTTTATGTCTGCTATGCTTTTGAGAGAGTTTGTGCCTCTGTCTGTCTGTCTTTCTGTTTGTTTGAGAACTCCTCCTAAACGGTAAGAGCTAGGACCACCAAATTTGGTAGGCAGCTTCCTCTTATCATAACGTAAAGCAAGGTCAGGGTTTGGTCATACCAGAACAATGGCATGTGCGTTGAATGTGATTGTTTCTCATCGAATGGAAAGGGAAGGGACAATAATCTCGCAGACTGACCACAGGGGGGCAGCAAACATGGGAGACAGTTATACTCTACAGTGATCACAAGGGGGTAGCAAGCAAGCAAACCCCTGCCACCCTGACAGCCCCTGAGATCCGTGGAGCTGTCACCAGCCAGGCAACATGGCCTCCATTGCCCTGAAGAGCCCTGGGGAGAGGTTCCCCGCCACCTTGGATGGCCCAAGAGAGCGGTCCCCACCACCCCAGGCTGGCCCCACAAAGCTACAGAGCAGTCGGGCAACATGGCCCCCTGCTGTCCCAGAGAACCATGGAGCAGCCTGGCACTGTGGCCTCTGTTGCCCTCGGCTAGCCCTGGAGAGTCACAGAGCAGATGGGTACCATGGACCCCACTGGCCTGGGCCGGCCCTGGAGAGCAGCCGGTGACTGAGCAGCACAACACCCGCCGCTCCAGGCTGACCATGGGGAACAGCCCTGAGCCCCAGCCCCTACCCTGACTCCTGTGCCTCCCTGCCCTGAGCCCCCCACCTCCTGCACTGAACATCCTGAGCAATGCTGGGTAAATCTTCTAGTATATATCACTTTTAAAATGAATTCTTCCATATGTTAAAGTTGTTAACCGTGAGCTGGTAGGAATTTCAACCAGCAATAACTTTTACTTATCTGTATCTGTCAAAGAGAATACTGTCTTTCAGAGTATTATCTCGGACATGTGAATTTGAGACATGTGAACTGTGTGTAAATGCAACGCATATGGAGTGGCTGGTTCTGTTCCTTAAATCTTCATTTGATCAATGACTTCAAAAACACATTGTACATATTTCATGTTCTCTTACCCAACTGACGTTTTTTTGTACATATTGCATATGAATGGACCTAATTTGATATTTCAACAAATGTTATTTCCGTTTTGAATTGTAATGGAAAAATGAATTTTTCACCAACTATATGTATGTGAGAGAGGTTTTCTTTGAATATCAAATTTTGATGGGGGAAATATGCGGGGTGAAAAACAGGGAAGGCATTTTCTTCACACGCTGAATATTTAATGTTTAAGATCAGAGTGTTTCTGCATAACTTTTGTGTTGAGCTCTCTTTTGACTTTTTTTTTTTAGTTTTGGGAGAAATTGTAAGTTTCAGATCAACCCCTTTCTCCTTTGTTTTTGTTTGACTAACTGCTCTTTAAGGAGGAATTCTTTGGAAAGCACGGGGCATTACTGTACACTAAAACCTTAATCATGAAAATTCTTAGAGTAAATTTTTTGTCCTATTGGAGTCAATGCAAAACTCCCACTGAATTCAGTAGGACTAGGATTGCAAAGTGTGTATGTAATCCACACATGTAGTGTGGTTCACTGTCCCATGAGGTGGCACTTAGACCACTTACAGCAAGAGCTAAAAACAGGGGAGTGCTACAGGCTCAGTTGAGAATCAGCTAACTTTGTAGCTCAAGCTCCAGAGGTCCCAGGTTCAAATTTGCCTGATAGTAGTTACACGTGTACTGCTGAGCCTGCATAGTTGTCCTGATGACCACTATGACAGTGAACTTTTAGCAACAAATATTATTTGTGTGTGTGTATACAATGCCTAGCACAATTGGGCTCTGAGATCAGAGGAGGCTTCTGGGAACTACAGCAATATATTTCAGGATTGGATCACACCACTAGTCTCTATAATCCTGTGATGGTTCCAACTTCCAATGAAGGGGTGAATCCCCTTGTTAAAAACTGGCCAACCTTGCAATATTACATAGCTGGGAGAAGGGGAGTGGGAAAAAAACCCAAACTTTTGTGTGACTGGTGATCATTTTAGGCCTTGACACATTAGATTTGATTATTGTAATTAGAGGTAGGCCTGAACCAAAAACTTTTTCTTTCTCTGTATATCTAGGGAGGGCAGGTACTCCAATGGTTTGGACACTAGTCTAGCTCTGTCTCTGTTCTCCATCTGTAAAATAGGAATGTGCTGATATCCTCATCAAGAGTGTTTGTGAGTGACTGGTTGGAAAACATTTATGGAATCATGTCCGTGGTCACCAACATTTCTTTGGGAAGGGAAAAAAGACGAGAGGAGAGATAAAAAAAACCCTCATTGTTCCAATATTGTTTTGGGTTTTGTTTTGTTTTGTTTTGAAATGACTTCTCATTTTGAGTGGTTTCAACTGTCTCATTTTTAATATTGTAGGAACCTTTTTAAAAATGTGTTTTGGATCTTGCTGAAAATGTCTCAGTTGATCTAAAAAGGAAACTTAGGGGAAAAAATTCCTTCGCAGAGAATGTCAGCCTTCTGGGGGCTTGTGTACCCTGGAAATGAAGAATTTTTAAATTTGACGTCATGAAACATAATGGTTGTCCTGCAGCCAGTGCTGATAATGCATTACTGTAGTTTGTCAGGATTTCACATAATATTAAAGGGGGGCACGTAAGCACCACTGCTAGATTTGTCCGTCTTCCCATATGGCCTCCTATCGGAGGGCCCTGAACGTGGCCAATAGCAATTGTCAGACTATTCAGCTCTTTGTTAATGTTCCTGGGTGTATATAATTAGCAGGGGTGTTTGGGTTCCATTGTTCCTTTTCTTAGACTGGTGCGTCTCCTCCCCCTCATGAAGCTGTTCTCTTTCATTTGCCTCAATCAAAAACCAAGGCATTGTAAGAGCTAGTTTGTTATTCCAAGAGTCTGTCTGTTGGAGGCCGTCCTCTCACAGCCCCACCATCAGAAGTCTGAGCCCCTGTCGGGGTGTGCAATAGCTCACTGCCACAGTGGGGAGAAGATGCAGCCCCCAAGCAGCGGAGGACGACTGGTGTTGAAGCAGAGGGATGGTTGCCAAGTTAGTCTGAGCAGCTGAGGCATTAAGCTGAAAGACCAGGGGCCTGTATTGCCAGCAGAGCGTGAGGACTATTTGACGTTAGGGTTACCAGGTAGCTTCAGAAAAAATACTGGACACACTTGATTGGGAGGAAGAAGGCCAGCCGGGAGGGGAGCGGGGCTGTCCAGGAGGAGGGGATGGGAAGCAGGGCTGGTGGGGGTCGGAGGCAGCGGGGCTAGCTGGGGAAGATCGGGAGTCCGGCGGGAAGCAGGGCTGGTCGGGAATTGGGGCAGCGGGGCTGGCTGGAGATCGGGGTCCAGGGAAGCGGGGCTGGCCAGAGAGGGAGAGCAGGGGAGGGGGGAGACTGACCCGGGCACATGAAGATCCCAGGGAGCTGCCCGTCACGCACACGGTCCCGGCGAAGCATGAGCGAGTCCAGCTACGGCTCCACAACGCGCTTGAACAGTGCTCAGGAGCATGGACAGGGCTTCTCCTCCTCCCCAAGGCGTCACTCCTATGTCAGACGCAACCAGAGGCTCCCAGCGCCGATCGCGCCCCGCCTCCCAGCCAGGCTTCCGTTGGGTGCCCAGCCGGAAAACCAGAAAATACCGGACATTGCACATGTCTGGTATTTTCTGAATTTTTTTAACAGAAGAGGGCCCAAAAACCGGACTGTCCGGTTGAATACCGGACACCTGGCAACCCTATTTGACGTAGGGCACTTACACTTGTGGCTGAGGCGTGGGTAGTGGTCGGAGGCGTTGCTCCAGGGAAGGATTTGCTCTGTGCTCTTCCCAGACCCAACTACTGCAATAAAACACATTTGTATGCCTCCTTACACAGGGATGTGTCTATCTGTGACGGGGTGTCTGCCCTGCACTGGCCCTTTAAGGGTTAAAACCCAGCCCTGGGCAGGGCTGGAGCCAGGGAGCCAGCAGCTGAGGCAGAGACAGCCAATTAGGGCCCAGCTGGGGCTGTATAAATAAAGGCTGCTGGAGAGGTAGAGACAGACTCACTCTTGCTCCAGCTGTGGAACAGGAGGGACCTGGTTGCCTGTGATTCTAGAAGCTTCCTGACTTAGAGCAGGGCTGGGGAAAGGCAGGCAGAGCTGGGAAGCTCGGGCTAGGAGAGCTCCCAGGCTGCAAGACCTGAAGCAAGGCCTGAGGCTACTAGGGCTGCAGAGAGGCAGCCAGGGTAGCAAAGGCAGCAGGTCCACACCCCCTTGCCAATGGTGAGTGGCCATTTCAGACTGCAGTTTGACCCTGAGGCAGGGGCTAGACTGGCAGTGGGTCACTGAGGAAAGGTGGGCATAGGGGGTTGAGGGTTCCCTGAGGGGAAGGACCCTGGAATGTGGGGGCCCTGTGGCAGGCCAGTACCCAGAGGGGAGGACACCATGGTCTGGGAAGGACATGGGTCCTAACACAAAATGGTGGAGAATAAAAGGCAACGGCAGGTGAGACAGTAGCCAGAGGGGGGTGCTCCTGTGCTGAAGCGCTAATTCACAAAGTGACCAGCAGGAGGCGCTGCGGCAGTGAGTCACACCACCGTGTAACACTATCCCTAGCTATTTCTACCCTCTTCCCCCACTAAGCTTAAGGACATTCTTCCATAGGGCAGAACTTTAACATAGAATCGTAGAAATTCAGGCCTGGAAGGGACCTTAATAGGGTGAGTCCGTTCCCCTGCACTGAGGCAGGGCTAAATATTATATAGATCATCCCTGACGGGTGTGTGTCTAACCTCCTCTTAAAATCCTCCACTGATGAAGATGTCACCAACTCCCTAAGTAACTTGCTCCAGTGTTTAACCACCCTGACTGGAAACTTTTCCTAATATCCAGCCTGAATCTCCCTGGCTGCAGTTTAAGCCCCTTGCTTCTTGTCCTGTCTTCAGTGCACAGTTGAACCCTGTCTTCTCTGTAATAACCTTGTACATACTTGAAGACTGTTATAGGATTGTGCGAGGGACTCAAGGTCATCTGGTCTGGTTCCCTGCACTCACGGCTGGACTAAGCATCCTGTCACACCCCCATCTTCTCTTCTCCTGACTAATCAAAGTCTTTCCTCAGGGGCCGCATTTTCTAGACGGCTGATCACTTTTGGCTGCTCTCCTATGCGTCCACATCATGGGGTTCATCCTGCTTTGGGCAGGGGGCTGGACTTGATGACCTCCTGAGGTCGCTTCCAGCCCTAAGATTCTATGATTCCTGAAGCATGGTGCCCACCACTGGACACAGGACTCCAGGGCTATGTCTACACTCGTGGCTTCTTGCGCGAGAAATATGCGAAGCGTGGACGATCGCCGAGCCTCATTTGCATACCTAATGAGCCGCCATTTTTGCAGAAGAGGCTCTTGCACCAGAAGGAGCTGTCTACACTGCCCCTTCTTGCGCAAGAAAAACCCTCTTGAGCAATGCCACTACGCCGATTATTTTCAGGAATAACGGCATTGCGCAAGAGGGTTTTTCTTGCACAAGAAGGGGCAGTGTAGACAGCTCCTTCTGGCGCAGGAGCCTCTTCTGTAAAAATGGCGGCTCGTTAGGTGTGCAAATAAAGCTCGGTGATATTCCATGCTTAGCCTCATTTGCATATGTCTCTCGCAAGAAGCCGTGAGTGTAGACATAGCCCAGATGAGGCCGGATGAGTGCTGAGTGGAAGAATTATTTTTTTTTAATGTTGCTTAAGCACTTCTGCTAACGCCTCCCAGGCTGACGTTTGAGGTGTTGTTTTTGTAACAGTGTTACGCTGACTTGTATGGACTTTGTGGTCCATTCTAACACCTGGATCCTTTTGTGCAGTAGTTCTTCTTCAGCAGTCCTTTCCCAGTTTGCATTGGTGCAACCAGTGTGTTCCTTTCTGCCTGGTGTACGTGATTGCGACTGGACACACCCAGACTGTAGAGTGCTGGTGCAATCACAGCCCCAGAGGCTGAGGCAGGAGCCAGGGCTGAATGCACCTGACGGTTACTTCAAAGCTCTGCGAGTGTATTTCTCCTTCGCTTGAATCATGCGTGCAGGGGAAGTTGGGTTCTGACTGGAAGCAAGGAGGCCCAGCCAGCCCTTGGATCATAAAAGTGTCAAAGTTGGAGAACAGCTGCTTTCAAACAAACACCTGTCTCCGGGCAAACAGCTGATTTAGGTCAATCTCATCGAAGCCAGAGGGTGTGTGTGTGGGGGGGAGGGGGGGGAACTGGGGAAAACACTGGTCTGTGAGAAAAATAGAACAGGGGAAAGGTCTGGCTCTCAAGAGTTGGATTGTGCCCTCCCCCCCCGCTGTCCTGAGAGTGAGGAGAGTTTTGGAGGGTTCCTTCACAGCACATCCCCTTATTGCTCTGTCAGGCTGGACACAGCTTGCTCAGCACTGAACCCACCTCCAGCCTCACCATTAGCCCCCTCTCTCTTCCTCTCCCTCCCATGGCTTTTCTATGATCCAATCTCTCAGAAGAGCTGTGTAATCCAGAAGTCATTTGAAGGGTGCAATAACAGTATTGGTCTTACAAACTGAGCCATTCCTCTACAAATTCAACACTGATACCCTGGGCTTGAATAAAGACATTAACTGGTTGGCGCATTACAAAGCCAATTTCTCCTGCCTTTAACATCCACATTTTCACATCAAAGGCTATGAATGGGACACATCCAGCCTACTTAAGTAGCCTCATGAACACGGGTCCTGCAATTGACAGGTACAACTTCTGCTGTTATATATATATATATATATATATTGGTTTCTGATATTTCCACTCCAGTTCATCTGATGAAGTGTGTTTTACCCACGAAAGCGCCTAAGTCTATAGACTTTTGTTAGTGTCTAAAGTGCCACAGAACTACTCATTTTTTAAACTGAACAGTGTTCTACTTTGTGCCAGTAGGTGGTACTCTGTATGTTGGCCATCTGTGTGTTCTCACAGCTAATTGCCTCTGTATGGGAGTGCGCCCACCCCGCGCAGGCCCCCGCATGTTTAGACACCCCCAGTGTGGGTCCTCAACCGTCCATTGACTCCCTCCCGCCGCCCAGCACGTGAATCCGTCTGTAATCTCTGGGTCATGGGGGTAGGGGGCCCGGGCCCGCCCTCTCTCATGGGCCCCAGCCCAGGGCCCTAAGGACAGGTTCGTGTGGACCTGCCCAGCTGGTGGGGCTAATGCCCGCAACTCACCGGCTCACCGGCTCCGCGCCCCACCCTGGGCTACTTCCTACCCCCCTTGGGCTTCACTCTCCGCCCTGGGGTCAGCCCTTCCAGGGCACTTCCCCCCCTCGCTCTCTCTCTCCCTCTCTCTTCTGGCTCCTCCTCTCCTCTGGCTTCGGCTCTCCCTCCAGCCCTCTCCCTCCTCTGGCTCATCCTCTCCTCACGCCTCTCCCCTCTCCCCAGCTCCCCTCCCCCCCCGGTTTAAAAGTCCCGCGCCGACGTCCTCGCGGCGTGACGTCAGCTGCCGCGCACATCACTTCCGCTCCCCCACCCTGGCGCAACGTCTCGGGACCGGCCCCGCCCCCGCCTCTCAGCTGAGAGGCCGCCGTGGTGCAGGGGCCGCACGCCACCTGCTCCTCCTTGGCCGCCCCCAGGAGTGTGAGTGCGACCGCGGGGTCAGTGCGGGGCGGGTCCGCCTCCGTGGGGTGGAGGCGGTCCGCCTCGTCGTCACAGCCTCCTATGTATAAGCCAGTCCCCTGAGGCCACAGCAGAGATGCTCAATGGAGTTGCATTATCAGAGGTTTTCCGGGGGTCTTAAAATACCTGCCTCCCTACCCTTTCTCAGGTAGCTGGCAGAGGCGTGTGAGGTTCATCTTGCCGACCTCTCTCCCACCCAGCCATGCCTTTGGGGGCTGCCTAATCTTCACTCCCTTCCCGTCATATGGATTCTCAGACCCATATTGCCCGGAGGAGGGGCTGACCAGTGTAAACAAAGCAGCTGAGCACCAGCAGGAGTTACCAGAGTGGATCGATGTCCTGGCTCTAACTGTGGCTGCATCAGATGCCTCAGAGGAAAGCGTAAGCGCTCTCCTCCTCTCAGGGCACCGACAGACTTCGCCAGGCCTTGGTCAAGGTGTGGGTGGGGAGAGTGGCTCTGGGTCCCCAGAAGGGGAGAGCCTCAGGCAGCTGGGGCAGAGCCCCCCCCTCAGCCAGCCCTTCAGCACCAGCTGGTGGGCGCCGCCCACGGCTCCTGCCACTCGCACGGTAGCAATGGTAGTGGCCAGGAGCACTGGTCCCTTTTAAATCACCGTGCCCTGGGACAACTGCCCGCTTTTGCCTCCCACAATGATGGTCTTGCCTCCCCTGCAGTAGGCAGATGTGGGATACTCTGCCTCTTCATATTAATTATCATGTGGATCCCTAATAGAGATTAATATCTCTGCTGTATCAATAACTAGTAACTCCAGATTCTTTTTGGCTCATAGCGATATCGGATCCCTTTTTGATTCTCGGCCTCACCAACCTCCTGTGGCAATGAGTTCCGCAGTTTAATTGCACACACGCGAGGGAAATCTGCATGAAGCAGGTGTGAATTTGGATAAGAGTTCATGACTGCTGGGGATGTCTTTCACCTCACTAAAGAGGCAAAAATCACTTGTTACTGGTATGGATCGCTAGTGTTGAAGGGTGTGTCTACACTGCACTGTTATTTCAAGATAACTAGCATTATTTTGAGATAACAATGTGAGCATCTACACAGCCAAATAATTTTGAAATAATGGACGGCTTATTCAGAAATCTGTAAACCTCATTCTATGAGGAATAACGCCTATTCTGAAATAGCTATTTTGAAATAAGGTGTGTGTAGACTCTCCATTGCTGCTGTTTCCAAACAGCCCCTCACCGGGGCCATTTTAAGTTACTCCTCCCCAGTGCCTCTTGGGGCTCTAAATCGAGATAGCAGGTCTACATTAGGGAAGCCTGCCTCGGACTCATTTTGAAGCTTCCCTGCAGTGTAGACGTGCTATTTCAAAATAAGCTATTTCGGAACAACTACTCCGGAATAGCTTATTTCAAAATAGCCGTTGCAGTATAGACGTACCCCAAGAGATGGCAGCATATTTTTTTCACTCAGATGGAATAATATGGTCCTAGAGGAGGAAACAATTTTATTTTACTTCTCAAAACTTTATTCTGCTGAATACTAAAACACATAGCTAATAGCAATAGTTCTTTAAAGTCATGAAATATTTACTGCCTGGAGCCCTCGGCAGCAGACTGGTACAGTATGTTTATTCTGCAGTTCAGTAAATTATAGATATAGTAAGAATCAAATTGATGCTTTCAGATCATGTTAATCCAAACAAGCCTTCTTTATGCTTTTAATCTCAAAAATTTGTTTTCCTTCCTATGCACATAATTATCAAGGCATCTATTAGGCACTATAAATAAACCCAGGCCTAAAATTTCTCTCCAGACTCCAAATATACTGAATGACTTCAGGGCATATTATTTCTCAACAGAAACTCATGTTTCTGCCATTCTTCCCAGGTCCTTGGTATAGACCCTTAAAAGGAAAATTGCAGTGATAGCTAAATAAACATTTGCTAACTGAGAACCTATCGAAATCAATGGGAAACAGCATTTAGAAATAGCTGGCGTGGTCCCAAAATCTGCATAATTCTAAAGGGTGCTGGTGTCTTTCCACCACCTCTGCATAGTTATTTTTTTATTGTGCTTCATATTCACTTACCTAGTCTCAGACTATTACATGAAGAGCAGGCTGATGAGGAAGGCTGGTCCAGTGGTTAGAGTGCTAATCACAGATGAAGGAAAACCAGCTTCAATTCCTAGCTCTGCTACAGATGGGCTAAGTGATGTGGGATAAATGACTGAGGCAGAGATCTTCAAAGGTATGTGTTGTATAACTCCCATTGGGAGGATTCTGGCCTTAATCTCTCTGGCTCATAATCCCAGCTATGAAATGTGGTTAACAGCATCCAGGACTTAGGATGTGTCTATACTGTACCATTATTTTGAGATAACTAGTGTTATTTTGAAATAACAATGCGAGCGTCTACTCAGCCATTCCATTATTTCAAAATAATTTCGAAATAACAGGCATCTTATTCCAAAATCTGTAAACCTCACTCTACGAGGAATAACGCCCATTCCAAAATAGCTATTTCGAAATAAGGCATGTGTAGATGCTCCACTTCTGCTATTTCAAAATAGCTCCTCACCGGGGCCATTCTAAGTTATTCCTCCCCAGTGCCTCTTGGGGCTGTAAATCAAAATAACACATCTGCTTTAGGGAAGCCTGCCTCGGACTCATTTTGAGGCTTCCCTGCAGCGTAGACGTGCTATTTTAAAATAAGCTATTTCGGAATAACTATTCCAGAATAGCTTATTTCGAAATAGCCATGCAGTGTAGACATACCCTAAAAGGAGGTCCTCAGTCATTATGGCAGAAGGGGCTATCTGTGTCCCTAACTCTGTTAGATTCATTATTAGTCACATTAAGGCTGCAGGGCTACACTCAGAAGTCAGGCCATGAGGAAGTTAAAATTGAATGTGGCACCTTAATATTATTCTTTCATTTTAAACAATGCGATATATTCTCATTAGGTGATTTATGTGGTCTGAGAACGGGACTCGGTGTCAGAACTCTCGGCCTTTTTCCTGGTGTTGCCCTTGATTTGTTGTATCAAATTATTTTATCTATCGTTGCCCTGGTATGTCTGTCTGGGTATGTAATTCATTGTGTTATGCCTCTGATACAAAGGTGATACATTGATTAGAGCATCATCCTATGCATGAGGAACTCTTCGCTTCCAGAAATTAATGAACATGGAAGAAACCAAAGTGGAATTTCCTCATTCAGTCTTCTCTGAGGCTCTGAGCAATACTTTTCTGCCTGGGATGCTGTTGACATAAGCTTTGCTATTGGTTTTCACAGTCAAGCTCATCCCAGGGTCATAAAATGGTCAATTTCTAAGCATGCAGTGCCTGGGCACATAGCCTGTTATAAATCCAGCCTCGGTCTCCAATAGACAATTAGAGGTGTCTGATGACTACAGCGTGTCATGGAAATGTCATCTCAGCCTAGCCCTGCGCTCAGGCAGCACCAAGAAATTTAACCCATACTCAGCAGGTGTTTGTCTAATTTTTTCCTTCAAAACCTCCATCCATAGGGCTTCCATGGCCTTCTTTGCAAGCCTGTTCCAGTGCTTAACTCTCCTTATACTTTTAGAAATCTTGTCCTAATCTTCAACCTAAATCTCTCTTGCTGCAGATGTAAGCCCATTATTTCTTGACCATGCTTCAGTGGACACAGAGAACCAATTGATCCCCATCTTTAGAACAGCCTTAAACATATTTGAACTCTCAGGCTGTGTTTACATTACGAGATTATTTTGAAATAAGTTATTTCGAAATAACTCTCAAAATAACTATTTCAAAATAAGCATATTCTTCTTCACAAGCAGGCATTATTATTCAAAATAACCAGCCCCTTATTTCAAAATAATAGGCTTGGTAGGCTATGTCTAGACTGCAAGCCTCTTTCGAAAGAGGCGTTTTCAAAAGATACTTTCGAAAAAGCCTCTTTCGAAAAAAAGCGTCTAGACTACAACCAGTACTTTCGAAAAAGCAAGCCGTTTTTTTCGAAAGAGAGCACCCAGGCAGTCTGGATGCTCTCTTTCGAAAAAGCACAGTTTGCATTACATAGTGCCTTTTTTCGAAAGAGCACTTTTGAAAAAAGGCGTTCTTCCTCATAAAACAAGGTTTTCCGCGGTTGAAAAAACTGCCACGTTCTTTCGATTTACTTTCAAAAGAACATGGCAGCAGTCTAGACACAGGAAGTTTTTTTTAAAAAAAGGCTACTTTTTTCGAAAAAACCCTGTAGTCTAGACACACCTGTAGTGTGGACGTTCGCCTTGTTATTTCAAAATAAGGGGAGTTATTTCAAAAGAACTCTCCGGTGTAGACATGCCCTTCAGAGACTAACAAATATATTAGACCATGAGCTTTCATGGGTAAAACCCACGAGTGATGTGGGTTTTACCCACAAAAGCTCATGATATAACATATTTATAACTGACATTATTTCAAAATAACAATGTGAGCGTCTACATGGCAATTCTGTTATTTCGATATAATTTAAAAATAACGGACGGCTTATTTCAAAATCTGTAAACCTCATTCCACGAGGAATAACGCCTATTCCGAAATAGCTGTTTTGGAATAGCAGTAGTGTGGACGCTCCACTGCTGCTGTTTCGAAATAGCTCTTCCCCAGGGCCGTTCAAAGTAATTACTCCCCAGTGCCTCCTGGGGCTCTAAATTGAGGTAGTGCGTCCACATTAGGGGAGCCTGCCTCGGACTAATTTTGAGGCTTCCCTGTCTTGTAGACGCACTATTTCGAAAGAAGCTATTTCAGAGTATTTCTTCTGGAATAGCTTATTTTGAAATAAGGTGCCCCAGAACTGCTTGTTACATTTGAAGACTGTTAGTAGTCTTTTCTCAAGACTAAACATACCCAGTTTTTTAACCTTTTCTCTTCGGCTAAGTTTTCTAAACCTTTTATCATGTTGCTGCTCTCTGAACTCCCTGCAGTTTGTCCACGCCTTTCCAGCAGTGTGGTACCCCAAATTGGACACAGGCCTTACTAATGCTGAATACAGTGCAACATCTGCCTCCCATGACTTCAGATATGAATTACACCATGTGAGACTTAGCATTTGTATCTATCGCAGAAGAGCCCAGTCCAGTTCATGGCTACACCCAGTAAGAGACAACCCATACCCCAAAGACACTGTAGCCTTAAAAAAGGTGGCAGACAATGTGCGGGAAGGAAACAGAGGGACAGGGACACACCCAAGGTCACATTGAAGGTCAGTAGTGGATGTGCAGGATCCCAGCCCTGTGCTGTATCCACCAAACAACACTGTCTCGTGTGTCCGCATCTCTACAACGTAGTACTTTTGGCAATCTGGATGAGAGACTCAGCTGAGAATGTAATTGTAGAGCTGTACTTGTCTACTGCTGACAATCCACTCCTTTGCCCCACCATTGAAATTCATGAGACTAAAGCTATAAGGCGGGGGAGAAATGCTTTTGCCATGCTGCGTACGGAACCAAAAAGCCAGATACCCCTCCCATAAGCTTTCATTTATCTGTTCCGCTCTAGTCCTATAGTACATGACATCCTTGTTTTCTCCCCTCTTGCGGTCCTATTCTAGGGTCTTGTTCATGTTGAAATGGTGACATTTTATATTGCTGGAAGGGTGACTCTACCATAACAGCTGTGGAAGAAAGCCTGCGGAAGGCATTAAAGGATTTTAGGAGTGCAGAAACTAGAATCTCATGGATATACAAGAAACCCTCACTGTTTGCAGTGGATATGTTCCTGGCACTGCCGTGAATGTCGAATGCCTCCTCTGCCCCTCCTCCCTCTCCTCCGTTGGCAGGTGTGACTGCAACACACCACTCTGGGCTGTTACCACAAGTGAGGGTGCCCTGCCTGAGCCCCCAAAGGTGGGATGTTTTAGGGAGAAATGAAGGTTGATTTGAAAGGGGTGTTGCTTCTGGACGCCACCCTGAGCTGGAGTCAGTCATGTGCACTCTGGGTATGTCTACGCTGCAGAGTTTTTCCGGAAAAACAGCCATTTTTCTGGAAAAACTACACTTACGTCCACACTGCTATTGCATTCTTGTGACAGAAAGTCGAAAGAACGGAGGGGCTTTTCTGACAGTGGTAAACCTCTTTCTATGAGAAAGAAGCCTTTTTCCAAAAAAGCTTTTTCGGAAAAAGGCATGTGTGGATGCGGAAGAGAGTGTTTTTTCGAAAGAAGAGGCCTCCAGGGAAAAGCACAGGTGCCCTGGTGGCCACTCCATCCACAGTAATCACAACTGAAATGCGAGATAGCGTCCAATCAGTGTGGATGCTATCTTTCGAAAAAGCAGGTCACTTTTTCAATGTGCTTTTGCTGTGGAGTCGCTCTCTTTCGGAAGAAGTTTTTCTGGTAGATCTCTTCTGGAAAAGCTTCTTCCGAAAGAAGCCTGCAGTCGAGATGTAGCCTCAGATGTGATCTGCAGAGTTCAATGGAGGAGGATTTCTCTGCTGGGCACTAGCCTGCAGGATGCCCTTGGCCACGTCCCCTCCTCTCTCCGGGCCAGTTTCCCCGTCTGTAAAATAGCAGGTAATTAGCCCGATGTCCATGATAAAATGCCTTGAGAGCTTCCAATGAAAAGTGCAGGTATGAGCTCACCAGCATTATTCTCAGAACTGGCCTGACAACGAACCCGTCCTCACTCGTCTGCCCTTCTTTTTTCTTCAACGTGGTAGTTGGTGATAGCTCAGGGGAGCAATGTTGGGCGCTGGGTCTCGGTGCTGCAGGGGGGTGAGGTGACCAGTGGGGGGGGGGCTAAGGCAGCCCCCTGCCAGTCCTGGCACCACAGACTGCGCTGTGCCCCAAAAGCAGCCAGCAGCAGGTCCGGCTCTGAGGTGGGGGGAGGGGAGAGCGCATACGGTTCTGTGCACTGCCCCTACCCCAAGTACTAACTCTGCACTCCCATTGCCTGGGAACCTGCTACTGGGGGCAGCACGGTCTGCGGTGCCAGGAGAAGCAGGAAGCTGCCTTAGCACCCCTCTGCATCGCTGACCGGGAGCCGCTCAAGGTAAGCCCCTCCTGCCACAGCCCTGCCCCCCCCCAAGCCAGAGCCCCCTCCTACAACCAAAGCTCTCCTCAGCCCCACCCCGGAGCCCACATTCCAGTCAAATTATCCTGGTTTGCGGGTATCAACCATTTTCTTCAACTGGGTCATGAGAAAAAAAAAAGTTTGAAAACCGCTGTCCTTGCTGGTATAAGCCTGCAGAGCCCCATGGATGCCAATGCCAGAGCAATTCAAGCCAGCAGAGGCTCTGGCCTGAGCGGCAGTGGTGGGCTTTTTAAGAAGTTGAAGAAAAGCAACTCACTCTAGGAAAAAGTGCCGAACGCAGCTCTTCAGCCTGCTTAGCTGTTTCTTTCCAGCTGGATTGCTCTCTAATGTGGAGCATTAATTGGAAAATAACAGCATTCCATCCTTGTAGAAAATCAATATGCCTTCTCCTCCCCTTCCCCGTCAAGGGGAATCCATTACGAGGGCGTTTCTGGACATGCCAATGAATGTGGCTCTCAACCGCTCCACTTCAACCCTCATAATCAGTAGGAGAGGTGTCAAAACTGCATTGCTTACTCTTCACATTCGCGTGGCCTTCCAGGCCGGCAGCTGCTTCCAGATCTGCTGGCTTGTAAAGGAAAACGGGTAAAGATCACTGTATATTTCTGAAATGGCACAGGCTGGCGGATCAATTGCGCCATTAGGCAGGGTGCTGGGTCACCAGGCTCATAGCCACAGGGACAGTTTTGCAATGTCGCCCCCATAAGTGGATGTCACTACAGTCTTGCCAGCCCTAAGAAGCCAGATGAGGGAACAAAGGTAAGAAAAGAGGGTACACAAACTGGGAATATGAGCAAATGGCAACACGTTTTACAGGAGACTCCACGGTATACAGGCAATAATTCTAGTAACTGAGCATCGCACAGTCCTGCTCAAATCCCCACCGGATCTAATTAAGTGTGTGGACCGCCAACCAATCACAAATAATTGTGCTGGCTGCTCCATTGTATAGAGTATACTGTAATAAAGGGCAAAAGTTTTGCAGAGTTATGACCTACCCGCTAGAAAAAGATACGATCTTTCAGCGACTTTTTATTTTTTGCTTGCTCTTGGAAGCTGCAAAGGAGCAAATGAGATAAGAAAGTACGATAGCTGGTTGGCAGTAGTGTTCAGTGGCACAGATGTTCTGGGGAGGCAGAATGTCCCATGCGTGTCAAGACTTTCTGCAGAATAGCTGTGAGGATTTGAAATCCTGATAAGGGAATCTTCCTGGAGAGAAAGGAGCCATATAAAAAATGTAAATGAGTCCACAGACTGCTCAGGAGAAATTGAGTCTGGAAAGTAGCTCTTCCTATGATGAAAGGACTGGAGTTGTTTTCTAAAGCAGTGTCTGCTATAGGAAAGTTAACATTTGCTGTGAGTCACCTACAGGTGATACCCGAGATGTTGCGTTCTTCTCTCTACATAGACTAGAGGAACAGCTGTATCTCAGGATAGCACTGTCAGGCTATGTCTACACTGCAGACTTCTTGCGCAAGAAGCTTTTTGTGGAAGAGATCTTCAGCAAAAACTTCTTGCGCAAGAGCGCATCCACACTGCAAAAGCCCATCGAAAAAGCGATGTGCTTTTGCACAAGAGAGCGTACAGACTGCATGGATGCGCTCTTGAAAGGAAACTTTGATTGCGATTTACAGAATGGCCACCAGGGCACCTGGGCTTTTTTCGATTGCCTCTTTTTGTGTAAACCTCCCCGTTCCCTGTCCACACACGCCTTTTTGTGCAAGAGCTCTTGCGCAAAAAGGAGTTATTCATTGTAGAAAGAGGAATAACTATTGTGCAAAAAACCCTCTGTTCTTCCAATTTTTTTGCGCAAAAACATGCTTGAGGTGGAGATGCGCCATGAGTTTTTGCGGAAAACGGCCGTTTTTCCACAAAAGCTCTGTAGTGTAGACATAGCCTCAGTGTCACGTGTGGCTCTCCCACATACACACCTCCCAATGGCACCTTACAGAACCATAGAACACTAGAACTGGAAGGGACCTTGAGAGGTCATCAAGTCCAGGCCCCTTCCCTCACGGCAGGACCAAACACCATCTAGATCATCCCTGAGTGATGTTTATCTGATCCACTCTTCAATATCTCCAATGATGGAGATTTCATACCTCTGCCATTTCCACCTTTTCTGTTATTGGTTGTTTTTCCCTCTTTGTTGAGCAGTGGGCCTACCCTGTCCTTGGTCTTCCTCTTGCTTTTCATATATTTGTAGGATATTTTCTTGTTATCCTTTATGTCTCTAGCTAGATTGAGCTCATTTTATGCCTTTGCCTTTCTAATTTTGCCCTTACATACTTGTGTTATATGTTTCTATTCATCCTTTGTACTTTGAACTAGTTTCCACTTTTTATAGGACTCCTTTTTGATTGTTAGATCATTCAAGAACTCCTAGTTAAGCCAGGGGGGGTCTCCTGCCATACTTTCTGTCTTTTGCTATTATTTTCACAATCTGCATTGCATTTTGGGAAGGACCTTATGCAAAGCCCATTGAAGTCTATGGGCCCTAGAAGAGCTGAAATTCAAAATTTTATCTAAACTGGGAAGATTACCTAATCTTGAAACATGAGCTTTAGGAGTCCTGTTAACTTACAGAATGTTAATAATGACTTTGAACTAAGTACATCCAAGTGCACATTTTATTTAATATCCTGGGAGTCAACACGTTCTAATAAAATTCAATTTCCAAGTATAGAGAAAGCCTTCACTTGGATTTGGACTTTAATAAGCATTTACAGATCCAGGGGGTAAAATGTTACTCATCTAGTAACTGTATGACTTTTATTAGGAGATCATTAAAAAATGTTCAGTTTGGATATTGCCAAAATTTGGGAAGTGAAAGCTGGCTACAAGAAAACCACAAACCAAATTATTTCAGATGTAATAAAACTGTATCCTGTATCCAAGTAATCGCTTGAGTTGATGTATTAGAATCCATAGGCTCAATAAGGACTACAAGTGTCATCTGACATATTTGCAGTACATTGTTTGTCAATTCCCTGTGGGGAACAAATTTTGGATTACCAGCCATTCAGAAAAAACAGGATGCTACTTAGAGCGGCAATTGCATGAGGGGAACATGCTATGCATTTGGATAACTAGGATTTTTGGGTAAAGGATATTTGGGTAACTAGAATTATACTGCATATCATATGTAAAAATGTAAATGCGGAAATTATTGGTGAAATCCTGGCCCGAATGAAATTAACAAGAGGTTTTTTCCACTCATTAATTAATTGGCACCAAGATTTCATCCTATATATACAGCGTGTGGGGAGAGAGAATGGTAGCTTGGAGTGATATAAAAGTTTGCATTTGGGATAACTGCATTAGTTCTGAGTTCCTTTCACCTTCTGTGCTATTTGTTTGCTTTTTGCGTATATCTCTTACCAGTTTCTTGTCAGTTTCACTTAATAGCTCTTGTACATTAAATGAAGGCTTTGGGGTGCCATAATTGTGTAGGGTTTTTTTTTCTTTTCAAAACTGATTCAGTAAGAAGAATGTCAAGATGATCCCAAGCTTTCCATTTCAACATGAATACAATGGGACGTGAAATATTGCTGGGAGTAAAATAAAGCTTTTATGCCACTAGTGCTTGGTGTGGGCTCCAGATCAGCCTTTTTTCTCACCCTCTTCTTCCTGCTATACCTCTTACTACTTACAACAGCAGAGTAAAAAGTTTATTTTATGATTCACCTGCCACACAGTGCAAAATGTTTGTCCATCTATGAGTCTGATCCAAAAATAAAGAACACTTAGTAATCCCAGGCTCACGTCCTCAGTCAGCCGCAGGTTTCTCATCTTCCTCCCCATTCCTCGCTCTCAATCAAATGGGAATGAAAAGTTTTTGCCTTTTCTTTTTAGCAGCATCTTTATTTTGCACCTAGAACTTGCAGTTGGTGCCCACTCTGGGCAGTGAGAAATTCAATGGAAACATAGGGGAGAAAAAAATAGCATCTCTAATGATGACAAACTGCAAATAGCAACGCTAGACCATTGAATTTTTAATCTTTTTTTCTCCATCATTATTCTCTTCCCTCTATTAAATTCTTCCAGAGTCAAGTGAAGAGCTAAAGGTGACAGTGATAGACATGAATGTTTATTGTCTTGTCAATACAAATAAACCCAGAGCTGATAAGTCAGGCTATTTCTTCAAGGCTGATTAAAATTCAGTGATCTCTGAATAAAATAAAATAAAATAAAATAAAATAAAGTAAAATAAAATAAAATAGAAATCAGGATATGTATTCTAGGTTCTGTGGAAGATGTAAATGACACAAGTAGTCTGACTGTAGAAAGTGGCTTGAATGATATTTAGTATTCCCAGAAAGCTATTGCCTACTTGTGACTTGCATGTTTCAAAATGCAGATTGGCCAGGTTGTGATGGAAGAACTCGATTCTGCCACGACCCCATGGCCCTTGTAAAAGCTGGGAAAGGCGATGGAGTCTAGAATGGAAAGAACCAAAATGAAATGGCAAAACCTTGCTGGAGAATACCAAGCAACTGGGGAAAGAATGTGGTCGGCTGAAAATGATGGATCTTACCTCTGTAAACAAAACTAGGAATGGGTTTGGGCAGGGCCTGTCTGATGCAGAGCCGAGGTCTGTGGAAAGTCAGCTTTAGAGCAGGCAAACTCCAGAACAATGACTAAACCTTTGGAGAAAGCAGGTTTGAACACCTGCCAAGGAAAGCCAATACTAGAAGGTACCATGGTACAGTAAGCAGGGCACTGGCCTTGACTTAGGCAAGCTGTGTCTTCGTCCCACGTCTGCCCCCGGTCTGCTGCATGACTGTAGGCAAATTCATTCCTCACTTTGTGCCTGTCTCCTACTTTTTATCTCTCTCGTTTACATTGTAAGTGCCTTGTGTCGGGTACTGTCTTACTAGGTAAATGTGCAACATCAAGTACAATGTACTGCTCCAGCCCAAATAATACCCCGGTTGGTGGTTTTCAATGTTTCCTAGATTGCTAAGAACTATAAATGGAGCTTGTTCACCATGACGTTCAGCAGGGAGACTCTTACATCAACTTGATGCGGAACAATCCCGAGAGGAGATTTTCGGAGTGAAATTCCATAGACCAGGGATGTGGCATGGATGAATGGAAGTGACTGGCCAGGAGACGGGAAGAGTAGAGACAAAATGCTGAAAGCTTTAATGTAGGCGTGATGAAGACCTGTCCTCATGAGGGTGAGAGGTGATATGGGGATCAAAGAGGAAATCAATGTGAGCTCTTCAGGACAGGTGAGGAAAAGTACTTTGAATTCAGGTGTGATGGTGAATCAGCAGAGACAGCATGGGCTAGAATGAACGAGAACAATTTTCTTCCCTCCTCCTTGTACAAGCCTTTTGTGTTCAGGTTAGGGATGTAAGCGAATAGTCGAGCCTAAGCTTATCGGGTAGCTGAGTACTCAACTACTCACTTGTCCCCCCCCTTGCTGCCTCTGTACCAGAGGCAGCAAGGGGGGGAAGAGGAACCCATGCTGGGGGGAGCTGGCTTAAAAGCCGGTTCCCACCACCACCGTATCTGCGGTGCCACCTGCCTTGCTCCGTGCTACTGCCTCTAACAGAGGCAGCAGCATGGCGGGGGGGAAGTTAGGGGAGCCTGCCATGAAGTAGCTTCTGCTCACAGCCAGCCCAGGCCACCGCGAACAGGGACTGCTGGACCTGGCGCGAGCTGGGACCGAGGCAGTCCAGGCTCACGCCAGTCCAGGACCACTGCAGCTCTGCCTTTTAAATGTAGTAAGAGTTGCCCAGATCTTACTACATTTAAGCTACAGAGCCACAGCGGGGGTAGCTCCTCGACCGGCATAAGCACCCTCCCTTATCCACTAATATGTTGTTGACACAAATTGTATTGACGACACAATTAGTCAATTACCCGCCTCTTGCCTCCCTGGTTCGGCTCCCTCAGGACTGCTCCTAGAGAGTTTGCTGGACAGGGGAGGTCAATGTTCCCCTGCTGGCTGCTGTCCCGCTCCTGGGCTCCTCTTCCAGCTTTGGAGCTCCCAAAGATGGGGCTTCCCACCCACTGCTGCCTCCACTGACACTGGCCTGGCCAGGGCTCCCCAAAGCATGGGTCCCTGCCCCGCTGCAGCTGAGGGTTCCCCAGCCAGGGCTGCCCAGCCAGTACAGGGCCTGCTGTCACCGGGGGTTCCCCAAGGTTCCCCGACCGAGGTCACCCAGTCACTACCCAACCCAGCAGCTGTTGACATAAACAAAACTTCCCAGACCCCATGGGACTCGCAGCTGGCTCCCGCTCCTGACCGCCAGGACTTTGTGGTCCAGCAACATACATGGCCCAGATCTGAAAGGTTCAACCTGTACTCATCCCCACCCTCTGTCTTCTATTCTCCAGACTAAAGAAATCCTGTTTTTTCACTCTTTTCTCAAATCATGTACTAGACCTTTAATTTAGATTGCACAGGCACCATTCACCAACAGTCATAGAGTAAATATCTAGCTACTTATCTCCTGGTTTTTTTTTTTCCTGTTTAGCATAAGCCAAACCTTTTCATGTGAGTTGTACTGACATTTCCATGGCAGGCCAGAGTCATTTTTGGAGAAATCCCTCTTGAACTGTCCTAATTACCACAGGAAATACATATCTCTGCACAGACCTTTGTACAACTAGTCAGCCAGCCCACCTTTACATGGGAGACCCTTTTCCCCTTGGATCTTGTTACCCAATCAGAGAACCACCAGGCTAGCTGTGATCTGAAAGAGTAAGCAGCATGGGTTCCAATCTACTGCAGGCCTCCTGTATAACCCTGGGCAAATGATTTACACTTCTGTGCCTCAGTTTCTCCATTTGTACAGTAGGGGACATATTAGCCAACTATTGTAAAATGCTGTGAGATAAACAGCTGGAAGGAGGTGTTGAAGTGCAATGTATTATGACTGACAGAATATGTGCTTAATAATAACCATTTATTTGGGAGAAATGCAAATCAGTATAAAATTAATTAGTTTACAGTAGATTTAGCTGGGGTCTGAGGGTTAGATTGCAGACAATTCATCATTGTTTAAGTATCACAGAGACTTGTGCCAAGCTTCCATTAATCCAAGTCTGACTTTAGAGTGACCATTTGCAAAATTTCCAAGGCTTCCCCCCAGCAAACATTAGAGCTAGATTTCTGAAATTATTCATCTGATGAAGTGGGTTTTACCCACGGAAGCTCATGAATCTATATTGGTTTGTTAATCTCTAAGGTGCCACAGGACTACTCCTTGTTTTTGAAATAACTGAGTAACTGTAAATGTCTTATTGAAATACACTGCCGCAATCCTTCACCAGAAGAAGGAGATACTTAAAAATAAATAAACTCCCTTTAAAATGAAACTGAAAAAAGGGAGACTGAACAGAGAGGAATTGCTTACTGAAGTAAACTAAATTTATGCACCTCTCAACCACTTCTTGCTAAATGTAGAGCCTATCTAGGTCTGTATATGGGCATACACGTAGCTGTGTGTAGAATGTGGGTGTGATATAGTCATAATACATGATGGAAACAGGGAATAACTGTGAATATGCAATTGTGGGAGGAAAGTAGTGTTCCCTGTAATTTGGTGCTTGGGAGTCCACCCAGGAGATTCAAGTGCCACCCACGGAGCACCCACAGCCATGTGTTTCTACTGGTGGTACACATCCACGTATGCCTCTGTGCACATAACAACATTTATTCTGCCCGTGGATGGAAAAATTGGAGGGAACATTGAAAGGAAAGGGGGAAAACCTTAAAAAGCTCTGTTTGGGCAAACGATCATGAAAACTGCAGAAGCAATGGGGGGAAGGGGAAAGCACAGGCTCTTACTTGAGAAACTGCGTGTATAATATAGAGTCAAGGGACAGCTAGTTTAGAACATGGAGATGTCGGTGGCTTCGTGAAACCATCGGTGGGAATCTTCCTTCCTCCTGGTCCCCCGCTGTCATTTCATTTCCCAAATCCGGTCCCTGGGCCTGACGGGCCGAGCCTGAGCAAACCTTCGCGACGCTTGAGAGCGACTGATCTCAGTCCAGAGCGGCAGCAAGTGTATGTGAGCGGGCCGCACAGCTCGGGGAGGGAGCGCGTCTTCCAGACGAAAGGACAGCGTGTTCTTACATGGCCCCGCGGCTGCTGCCCGGCGCCAGGAGGGACTCCCCTGAAGTTACCCCCCCTTCCCAAGAGAAGAGCCAGGGGCTGTAAATTAGACTCCATCCAGACGCGCCATCGCTCCTGGGGAACGAGATACCGAGGAGGTGCCCGCAGCGGCTGGGGACCGGAGTTGCTCCTTCACTCCCCCGCGAGCTGGGCACTTCCAGGCCTGCGGGGGGAGCCGCGGTGCCGCGCGTGGGTGCGGGGGAGGCTCTAAAAGTTCCCGCGAGCGCCTGCCGGGCTGCGTGTGCCGGCTCCTGCGCCCCTGGGAAGCCGCGGAGCAGCCGGGTGCCTGCGCTGCGCGACGCACGGAGCCGCGGGGGGCACTGCGAGCCGAGCGCCGCCTTGGAGCAGGAGGCACTCGCCAGCCAGCCGAGGGGGGGATATCTCGCTCCCGCTCCAGCTCGGCTCCTCCCCCGCGGGTGGCAGCGGCTTTCCCGTCCGCCCCACGCCGGCTGCGCGCCGCCAGCCCCGGGGAGGGGGCCAGGGAAGCCGGGGGAGAGACGCGAGCAGGTTTCTTCCTCCTCCCCCCCCCGCCCCAGCCCGCGTCCGCTCCAGCCGCGCCTGAAACTTGCATGGAGTTGCCGCCGCGCTCCGGGTGAAGCCGCAGCGCCCCCGCGGCGCGCCCGCCCGCCGCAGCCATGGGAAAAGTTGCGGGCTGGTCCCTGCTGGCCGGGACCTGGCTCGTCCTCTGCTCCTGGCGCTGGAGCGGGGCCGAGATAACGTGCCGCGCCTGCCGCTCCCCGGTGCAGCCGCATGGGCCGCGGCAGGGATCAGCCGTGCTCGTGTGGCCCGGCCGCGGAGGACAGGAGCGGGGCTTCCCGGCGGAGGCTGCGGGGAAAGCCACCGCGGCTCCCATCACTAGGCAGCCCGGCCCCCGCGCGTCCCCGGCGCGCCCCGGAGCTCCCCTGCGGGGCGCTGCGCCCTGGCTGCCGGCCCAGCGAGGCGAGGAGGGGAGCCCGGCCGGGCGTGCGCCCCGCAGCCGGCGGAGAAGGAGCCAGGCGGAGTGGAGGCGAGCCCGGGGCGTCCCGGCCGAGCGGGAGGCGGCCGCGGCCTCCCCCGAGCAGCCGGCGGGCAAAGCCACCCGCTTCAGGCTGGAGGAGCTCCGGCTGAGCAGCAGCACCTTCGCGCTGACCGGAGACTCGGCTCACAACCAAGCCATGGTGCACTGGTCCGGCCACAACAGCAGCGTGAGTAGCCGCGGGGCGCGCGGAGCCTGCGCCTGCCGTGTGAACGGGACCCCGGGGGGCGCATCGGGGTGCCGGCCGCAGTTGGCGGCGGGGCTCGCCGGGTGCTTCTGCGGCAGCAAAAGGTTTCTCCCTCCCCGAACGCCGCCTGGGCTGCGCTCCAGTTGCGCGTAACTCGGGGAGGTCTGTAGATCGGGGCGGAGAAGGGGGATGATTGCAGGGAGTGCGGGGCGCATGGGGCTGAAAACCTCCCTTTCCCCAGCTGGCAGGCCCCCGGGCTGTCCAGAGCAACGCAGCGGGGTGGAAAAGGTGCAAATTACCCTGCCCGTTCCTTCCCCCGCCCCGCTCCGGTCTCTCCCAGGCCGGGTCAGCGGCTCCCCGGAGCCGGACGGACTCCGATTGAAATCCATCCGAGCCCAACTTGGAAGACGCGGGTGCGCAGCAGAGCGAGGGTCCTATTCCCCCCTCCATCTCCCCCCCCCCTCCCAGGAGGAACAAAGCGGTGGTTGTTTGGCTTGTCTCGGGGGCTGCTCCCCATCCGCACTAGCCCAGATCTCGGCCGTGGGAACGGCGACCACACAGAGCAGGCGACTCCGTTTCCAAGACCGAAGGAGAATTCATGGCCCGGGGAGGGGAAGTTTTCTCAAGTTCACTTGCGCTCTGCGCCGCGGCGAAGCGTTCTGCTAGCCGTGGGAACCAGTCGCTTGGCTGCGTGCGCTTTGAAGCTAGTTCTGGAAAGGCAGAAGCTTGGAAAGCTGGCTGATTACATCTTCAAAGCTGGGCGTCTTGGGGCTTGAAAGGAGCAAAGAGAATATCGGGAAGAGATCCGGCGGGATGCAGGGCTAGCGGGGACCTGTTTTCTTCTTCTGTAGCAGTGACTCAGGCGGACTACGATGTGGCGAGGCGTTTTCGGCTCCTTTGCAAGGCTGGAGTCCGATTTCTGGATTCCTGTTCTTCCCTTCTGCTTTTAATAAGAAAATTTGGTAACGTTTGAGAATGTTGGCCTGATCATTCATTCCCTTTGGTTTATATTGTGTGAAGGGAAATAACCATGAGCCAATTTAGTATTAATGTACGTCTCATAAGCACTTTCAGCCTTCACTGGCAGGACCAATATTTTATAGTTGTATCCGGAACTTTTAAACCATTGAAGCAGAATTTCTCACTATCCAGGTTTTCAGGACCTTTACCTTTACCTGTGAGCCCCCTCGCAGGTGCTACTGAACTGAACCCTCCGTTAGCTCTCCAGCCACTAAACCGCATTGAGTTTGCCACCTTTTGAAAGGGATTCCTCTTTTGAGCAAGGACTTATGATTGTATAAGTATAAGGCTTTAAAGCCATCAAGCCTTCTGGGCTTATGGTGCCTGGAATTAGAACTTTAGTCTTCACATTAAACAGGTATTTCAGGCCGACACGCTGATATGAGTCGTACAGTAGCAGAAATCAATGGCCTGCGTGAGATTTTGGGTTTGCAGGAGGTCAGACTGGGTCCCTTCTGGCTTTACAATCTAGGGATGCGCTTTGGGATGGGGCGGGATGGGGGAAGTGCTTTGACTCACTAGCTGCTTTCTTCCCAAACAACCCTCTGCAAGACAGGGCCATGCAGACACCTTGCTGCTTTTGTACAGGCGGGTGCCAAGCCATCTTGTGTTCTGGTCCCCTCCAGTCTCACAGCTCAGTGTTGCTCTACTCATGCAGTTGGTTGGGAGACCACTGGGGCAAACCTAAGTGCTGTTAACTTAATAAGTAGCCCTCCTCTTCCTACAGCAGTGCAGAGTCAATGTCCCAGCCTGGTGCTATTGGGCACTATGTTGTGTGTAAGGTACTATTGAAACCCTCTCTGTGTGGTCCGGGAAGATCCCTGGGCATCTTTTGCAGAAGTGGGTGTCCTGGCCCAATTCTATTCTGGGCAATTTATTCTTCCCCCGACAATTTTTGTGGGATGCCATATAAGTCTTCATGTTTTGTCCTTAACGGTTGTGTAAAAGAGCTTTCACGCTTCACCCAGAGATGGCTACACTACAGTGCTGTTGTAGTGTCGTTTGTATGCCACTTTGGGATCCTGTTTCATGAAAGATACTATAACCAATGCAACCTTGTTGCCATGAAGTTGCTATAGCAAATAGCACCCAATGCTGGTGACCCCTGATGAATTCACTCTTTTGGAGTAAGTTTCGCTATTTCAAGTGGTTGTCTCTCCTTTTACTTATTAAGCCTTACTGTAGTACTGTCCTATGTACAACGCCCATCTAAAACTTGATTCAGTTTGGGGTAGGAGAAAGAATGCGCCTCCATAGCTTTGATTTCAAAACGAGAGGGGTCTATTGATTTGAAAGGAATAAAGGCACAAGATGGAAAGCCCTTTGGGACAAAGGCTGACTTTTGGTTTTGTGCAGTTTCTAGTATAATGGAGTCTGGTCGATTACTAAGGCTCCTAGGGACTACCGCAGTACAAATAAATGATAATTACCAAATTCATCCATGGTGTAACTCTGCTGAAGTCAGTAGTTTTGCATCAGAGATTAATTTGGCACATCTGTTTGCTGTGTTGTCTAAGGACCTGATCCATGTCCAGTTCAAGTCCAGGGGTGACTTTCCATTGGCCTCAGTTGGAACTGGAGGATGGTCCCTGGTGAGATGAAATTTCTCTGTGAAGCCTTACTCCAAAACCTTGTAATCAAACTCCCCTATAGATAGGGGTTGGCTTTCTATCAGAGGTGATTTTGAGCCAGACACATGAAAAATCTTGGATTCCTGGAAATATAGCTACCTTTCATGCTCCCAGTGGGGAACAAATATTCACACAAAAGATGTGTCTCTATTTATTAACCGCACATAATATACAAGGAGAGGATTTTTGTGCTCGGTGCAGGACGAGTGCAGATAGGCTGGGGAGCTGAAATCCATGACCCTATCCTGGACTGGCATATGGGATCATTCTTGGCATGGTAGTCAAATATGTGATCCATCCCCTGGAAGCGCACAGTCAACCTGTGGAACTCCTTGCCAGAGGATGTGGTGAAGAGTAGGACTTCAACAAGGTTCAAAAAAGAGCTAGATAGCCATTGATGGACCTAACTTCCATGAATCTATTAGCCAGGATGGGTAGGAATGGTGTCTCTGTTTGTCTGTAAATGGGTGACAGGAGAGGGATCACATGAGGATTACCTGTTGTGTTCATTCCCTCTGGAGCACCTGATATTGGCCACTGTTGGCAGTCAGGATACTGGGCTAGATGGACCTTTGGTCTCACTCAGTGTGGCCACTCTTATGTTCTAAGCCTTCTGCAATCAATGAATGAGTAGTTGGCACAGATACTCTCACCGTAGCATTTAGAGCTTTTACACCAGCCAAAGGATCTTCAATGGCCGCACAGAGAGGATCATGACTGTGCAAGCCTTTTGGTGTGATCATGTCATCAATGCCTGCCCACCCCACCCCCCGGTTCCATATATGGGGTGTAAATGGGGCTGACAGCTTTGTGCTGGTCCTCTGCCCCACAGGTGGATTTTGCCACCTGTTTGGAACCTGCTATTGGGTGTAACCTCTTGCAAGTGCCTTCCCAATTTGATGTCTGAAGTCAGTGTAGATTGGGTGTCCCCACAGTTCCCTTGGGTCTTTTCTCAGTCTGCCGTCACCCAGAGCTGTAGAAGATGGGAGGCGCTTGAAGGTGGAGCTACAATAGGCTGCAGGTGATTGTTCCCACCTTGCAGAGAATCCCAAGGGTAGTTTTATTATGGGGTTTGGCAGCCTTAGGTTAGGGGTGGTTCCCATCACTGGCTCTTCTGGAGATTTCAAAGTTGCTGAAGGCTCAAGTCTGCCTCTGGCCCTAGTTTGCGGTGAGTGAGTCTAGTGAATCAGTTGCTTGCTGGAGACACAGCCAGAGAGCAAAGCACGGGAAGAGCTGAGGAGGTAAACTGGAGGACCATGGGAAGAGAAGCCTCAATACCAAGCTAGAAGATCCTCCTATGAAGGATCCTCCCCTGTAATGCAGTAGTAAGTTGCCCTGAACTGGAGAGGGTCTTCTACTGCTCTCCTGCAGCTGGAGCAGGTGAAGTGTTAATAATGATACCCAGCACTTATGAGTAGACCTCGAAGCAGATAAATGCATGTGCCCATTTTACAGATGAAAAATTGACTTGTCATAGTCACCTGGCCAACCAGTGGACGAGATGGGAACAGAACCCAGGTACTGGGGGTGCCAGTACTCCATCCACTAGGGCATACTGTTTTCTTTCTTCAGTTTTCTTGAAAGGCAGAGATGGGCTGCTGTGAGGTCATCTGTTGAGACCAATCATGATCACACTGCTGGACATAGATTCTAACTCCACCCCAAAGTAGTCTGTCTGGGCCACTTTTTAATTCCAGCCATTGGATAAAATCCAGGAGGCAGGGGGAATCAGCAGAGGATGCAGTCTGTGAGGCTGTCCTCTCAGTGATCAGATGAAGAAACTAGATTAGAAGGGAAAAGCAAGGTGGCTTTTGATGGGAGAAGGGGTAGACAAGAGTTTTTATTGTGAGACTCCACAGCATGTTACCTGATGTTGCTGGAAAGGCCAAACTGAACAACTGAAAGGCAGAACAGGGTGATTTTTTTTATTGTATAAATGCCCTGAGTAGAGAGATTCTGTGTTAACTATCATTGGAATTTACACATGTATGCTAAAACCAATTTCATACATTCTCAAGTATAATAAGAAGAACCTTGAATTGTCGGGATGCAGATTGTCTGTAGCTTGAACTTGAATGTAGCTTTGCCTTTGACTTGGAACACTCTAGGTTTTGAAACCTAATGTATTCCAGTTTACAAAATGAATATGAAAGAGCATAATGAATCAATCATATGGTGGCATCACCATAAATCCTCTGTTCCGAAGAGAAACCGAGAAACACTGACAACGTTTCCTCAGCTTTCTGAGCATTGGATTCTTCACGTGGCTCGTTTGTCCGTGAAATGCATCAGTTAGGATCCTCTGTCATTCCATCACAGCTAGAGGACTCAACGTGAAAGTGCTCACTCTTGGTGGGTATTCCTCAAAATCCATCCTGCATGCTGAGTGGCTGGTGATTACCATTTTTCTTCTGTTGACTTGCTGATGACCCATTGTCCTCCTTTCGGGGGCATCATTCACAGAACGGAGGTTTTCACTGAGGAACCTGTTGATAGGTATGGAGCCCCCAGCAAGCTAAGGTTTCAAGACGGCAGCTGTGTCCAGGTGTCCATGAATACCATGGTAGAGTCTAATTGGTTCAGCTCATGTTACCTTTTTGTGTGGTTATTGAGAGACAGGAGCTGAACTGCTGAAACTAGAGGCGGATTCATTTTAAGTAGGATGTCAGCATTAAAATACAGTGAAATGTTCTGTAACAGACAATAATAGCAACCAGCCAGACCCCGAAGTTATTATTTACTCTTTACTAGGGATGTTAATGGGTAACTGGTTAACTGGCCCCCCACTTGCAGGATCCTGGTTAACCGGAAAGTTTAACATTCCATTTAGCTGGCTAATGTTTTAACCAGGATGTTCTATCCCTATTCTTTACACGGTCAAACCGTATAAAGACTGAGTGGAAACTGAGACCGGATTTAGCTCCGCAACATTACTGCCGCACACCGTCTACTTATATATTTGAGAGAGTTTGTATGTGAGGGTATGTCTAAACTATGGGGGTTTTTTTGAAAGAGGATATGCAGATTCTGCGGGAATTTGCATATCTTCTTCCGATCTCACTTTCAAAAGAGGTTCTTTCAAAAGTGAAAGTAGTCTGGATGTGGGTTTTTTGGGGGAAAACCCCCCTTTTTCGAAACAAACCACGTAAACCTCACTTTTTAAGGAAGAGCGGTTTTTTCGAAAAAGGGGTTTTTTTCCAGAAAAAAACGCATCGAGACTACTTTCACTTTCAAAAGAGCCTCTTTCGAAAGTGAGATCGGAAGAAGATATGCAAATCCCCGCGGAATTAGCATATCCTCTTTCGAAAACAGAACGTAGTCTAGACATAGCCTGAATGAGCAAGGCTGTGTGTCTGTCCATCTGTCCAAGAACTTCTCCTGACCCGTAAGAGCTAGGACTGCCAAATTTGGTACACAGCTTCCCCTTATCATAGCTTAAAGCAAGATCAGGGCTTGGTTGCATGTGTGTGTGAGTGGGGGGTGGGACGGCTGATGCTCCCCCCTCAATGCATTTGGGGATGCATAAAAACATACAGAGAAGAGACACAGGTGAAAGGGGCTGGTTGGGAGTACCCCAGCCCTGAGTCTCCTACTCCCCGGGTGCCCTTTTGGGAAGGCAAGGGGGGCTGCATCTGCCCCCAGTTGTACAGGAACATTGCAGGGCGGTTACCTTCATCATGGAGCAAGGGGGAAAGTGCATAGTTTAAGGAATGGAGCACAGGGGGCAGACGAACGTGGACCTACCCCAGCAGGGGGACATGCACCCCTCCCCTGGCTGTACCTGTTGGAGCTGCAGAGGCCATAGAGAGGCGCTTCTCCCCTGACCCCAAGCAGCTGCAGTGAGAGAGCGCTGGGGCTGTCCTCTCTCCCTGGGGCAGCCTGTTACTGATCTCACATCCCCAGCCCTACCCCAGAGCAATGATTTAAATGAGGAAAAACAAAAATTAATTGAGTTAAGTATCTGATCAAAGCCGGGTTAATCTTCTAGAGCGTGTGTGTGTGTGTATCCATCTTCTGTTCTTTTGACTCCCACCTGCTACGCTTTATACTTCATAAAATCCTTTATTTGCACAATAGATCTAAACAATATCCTATAGATCAAGATTTCAGTGGGAGAAAACATCAACATCTTCACTCAGACCTTGAATTAGGAAACCATTTCCCCAACAAATGCACACATTTTTCATGTTTTCAAGCACATTAAATAGCTATCGTGTTTTTTTCCTGCCTTTAATATGATCCATCTGTAGCTATATTTCCTTGGATTAAAATACAAGTCTTTATTAAAGAGCACCTATAATAAGACACACAATAACTTTCAAAAGCAGCCGTGTGGTGACAGAAAGTGAGAAGAATCACGTGCCTAGGAGAAAGAATGGGCTTGGAGAATAGCTAGTCTCCGAGGAAGTCTATGGGAGACCTTGAGAAACTGAGGTGCTCCCATACAGATTGGGTAGATGTGGCCAGTAGCTTCCAGTTACTCATACTTGGTTCCACGTTCCCAAAATGTTTTGCCACCCTTACTGCCATCTTTGAGATGGAGGGTTTTAAATCAGAGCTTGACAAAGCCCTGGCTGGGATGATTTAGTTAGAGTTGGCCATGCTTTGGGCAGAGGGTTGGACTTCATGACCTCCTGAGGTCTCCTCCAGCCCTCACCTTCTGTGGTTCTATGACCTGCTGGAAGTCATGACCCTGAGGTTGATCCTTCATGCAATAGTCATCTACATCTCTAATTCCCAGTGGGAGCTTTGGGCCCTAGACTTTTAATTATTTGGGAATTGTTAATTGCATATATAAAACCCACTACTATACAATGACTTTCATCCAACCTTCAGATTTTTGTTGTCACTTCTACAATCAAACCATAGTTGGAATAAGGTCCCTTAATCTGTAATGCTCAGGGTCTGAAACAAACAATTGTTTGTTGGTATTACACTTCCTTTTTTCTGAGGATCTCCAAGTACTTCAAAGTCAATGACCCTTCACATCACATTGTTCTCTAAAATAAGGACCCAGCAGAATTCCCAGCAGGGTTCTAACACTTGCCAACTTTATGGCTAGTGTCCTCTCTGTTGGGATTATAAGGGAGACGGGAGTGGCTCTTCTGAGGGAGCTAGACAGAGGAGGGGACTCCCCAGAGACCCAAGTGGAGGCAGGACTCTAGGTATGCAAAGCAATCTCAGACTAACTGCCCCCCAAGTTCTTCACACAGCTACTGCTCCAGCCGGAACTGCGCTCTGACTTCCAACTAACGAGTGTGAGTGTTCTACAACGGCTTGTGCTTCTCCCACCGTGGCAATAGAATATCTGGGTGGGACTGAAAATGGTTTCAATCTACAGGGCTGTTAACTGAGTGGTTAACAGGCTTCCTGCTTCCAAGGGATATACATTTTTTTATTTTTTTTTTGCTCTTACTTGTCGAGGCTTTGGCTAGCTGGCCCTCCTGATCAGACTTTTACACTTCACTTGCCATTACGCAAAGGCACTGATGGTGTTCAGTGCGTATCGGTGAGGCTCATTCATCAAGGCGATTTGCTGATTGTCCCCAGGAATATGCTGTTTATGAACTAATGTCTGAATGATCACTTCTTTGTGTCCCGTGTAACCTAAGTGCCCGTTTGGAGCCATTTTTATTCTAGGCACAGATCAGCCTAATCAAGAGTAAGAAAGAAAGCCGGGTTGGAGGGGCAGGGGGGAGGAGGGAGGAGTGACAAAAGAAAATAATTCACAGTTGTTACTTGGGATGCAGACCTCTTCCAGTGAGCTATGGGCCTAATGCAGCAATGTGAGGTAGAGGGCAATCGACAATATGCCGGTGGCGCCTAGCACGTTACAGGCTATACTCAGGGTTGAATTTGTATGTCTACATTCAGTGTAATTTTGGTCAGTGTTAACTTATGACCATCAATGCAATCAGTGTTACCTGTAATTCTGAGATGCTTTGACCTAATAGTAATGGGCATTTCAGAAAATGTGTGGTTGGTTTTTTTTTTAAATAGAAGTAAGAGGGAACTTCTTTGAATTTTTCCAAATTGAGTTTCTGTAAGTGCATTTAATCTAGAGCTGAGTGACTAATACAAAGGAAACAATTTATTCAACCAATAGAGCCTCTTTTGCTGCTGACAAATTGTCCATGATCCTCCAGTGGCTTTCTCAGATGTTTTTGCTCATAATTAATCAACAAGTTCCTGATCCAAAAACCCATCAGAAATCAATGGAAAGCTTCCCAATGCCTCCCGTGGCCTTTGGAAGGCCCCCAGCTAATCACTATGAATAATTCCTGGTCTGTAGATTTTTGTCCTCCAAGCTGTATTTTAACTGGGCAAATAGATTACATGTTTTTTCTCCAGTTCCCTGTGAATCCGTGTAATTCTCTAACATTGAATTAAGGGGCCTTGTCTCCCCCAATTATTTTGCCAGTAAATTTCTTTGCCAGAATATTCTCAGAACACAGACACAAAAGAGGGATGAATGGAGGTGAAACTAGTTCTCAGGGGGTCTCTGTGTTAGTCTGTAACTTTAAAAGCAAGGAGTAGTCCTGCGGCACCTCCAGGCATGTCTACACTAGGACATTATTTTGAAGTAATTTATTTTAAAATAACTCCCAAAATTACTTCTTTGAAATAGCGTGTCCTCGCTACCAGGAAGCCTCAAAATTAGTCCCAGGCAGGCTCCCTTCATGTGGATGTGCTACCTCAACTTAAAACCCCAGGAAGCACAGGGGGAGTAATTATTTTGAATGACTCTGAGGAGGAGTTATTTCGAAATAGTGTGGATGCTCCATTGCTGCTACCACTATTTTGAAATAACTATTTTGAAATGAGCGATATTCCCTGAGGAAAGCAGGAGTTATTTCGAAATAACCAGCCTGTTAATTCAAAATAATGGGCTTGGTAGTGTGGACGCTCTGCTTATTTCGAAATCAGGGGAGTTATTTCGAAATAACTCCCTAGTGTAGACCAGGGCTCAGAGACAAATATATCTCATGAGCTCTCATGGGTAAAACCCACTTCATCAGATGACCTTGAGTGGAGAGGGAAAAAGAGAGGGAGGGGATTTTCACAATTTATGACAGAGAAAGAAGGGGGAGGAAAAATACACTATTATGCTCAAGTGAATATTCATTGGGCATTTTTTAAAAGAAACATTTACCCAGATCTCCTTTAAACATAGGTTTTTAATGCTAAAGGTGATCATTATTGTCACGGTTCTGCTGTGTTTGAATAGGGATTTGACCTGGAAATTAAATTTGCTGACTATGAAGATTTAACTGGGGTTTGAAGGTGAAAAAACTGTTACTGGAAAAAAGATTTTTAAAATAAAATCATTCTTAGGGAAAAAAGCAGAATGGTGGGACTGGTTAAGTGCAAATCAAAGCTGCCTCTTATTCTGCTGGCTTTAAACAAAATAGATTTGAATGCAAAAGGATAAAGACGGAATTAAAAATCCATGCACAGAGCAGCAATTGCACTAACGTCAGGGCCCAGACTGCACCGAATTAGGGGGATACCTCCCTATCTGATCTGAATCCTCTGGATTCCTTCTGGGGCAGTCTGCAGGGGACTGCGGTCCCAACTTGAGTGACTGCATTTGATTGCATCACCCAAGGACTGTCCGGGGTAGCCCGTAGTGTTGATGGTTTGAGAACACTGGGGGTGTGGCTAGACTACACCTCTCTCTCGACAAAGAGATGTAGATTAGGCACATCGAAAGCGCAAATGAAGCCAGGATTTAAATATCCCATGCTTCATTTGCATAAACATGGCTGCCACTTTTTTTCGAAATGGAGCTTTTTCGGAAAAAACGGCAGTCTAGATGCGGATCTTTCGAAAATACAACCCTTTTTCGAAAGATCCTGTAAACCTCATTTTTTGAGGGATAAGGGATCTTTCGAAAAAAGGTTGTATTTTCCAAAGATCCACGTCTAGACTGCTGTTTGTTTTGAAAAAGCTCCATTTCGAAAAAAAGTGGCGGCCATGTTTATGCAAATGAAATGCGGGATATTTAAATCCCGGCTTCATTTGCACTTTTGAAGTGCTTGATTTGCATCCCTCTGTCAACAGAGGGATGCAGTCTAAACATAGCCTGGGATGTGTAGGTGTTGGGATGCGTTTATCCCTCCCGGAGACATGGCCAATGAGCGTGCAACTTTGCTTTTGAATATGGGCAAGTATAGGGTGAGCACAGTTGTAAAGGGGTGTGTAGTCTGGGCCTTCCCTCACTCCCATATGTGGCAAAGGAGATCTCAGAAGATGCTGAAGGGGAAGGGAGGTAGGGCAGGGAACCTAGGATCCGTGTTTAACTCTGACTCAGTGGCCTAAAAGCTCTACACAGGAGGAAATGGGGGGCAGCAGCTGCTGTTTCAGTCCACAGGTTGGAAGAGTGGCCAAAGAGAGGCTAGGAGGCAGTTCTGGGTCTTTTTTGCAGGTAGAACAAGTTGGGTTTTGGTTTTTGAATGAAAATTGGCCTTTTTTAACAATTAACAATTTGACACATTTAATTTTTCCAGATTGTGTTTCTTTGATGGAAAACCTTAAAACCCAAGGAAAGGTGTTGAAAATATTTGTTTTATGACTAAATTTGGTTTATTGATCACGGAAGTTTTAAGCTTTTTTTGGGGGGGGGCACACAACCGAAGAATTTCAACTCCTCTCCAATGTTCCCTCTAATCTTTTCCGTCCATGTTAGGCTTTTTCCCATCCACGTGTGGAATAATTTTTTAATGTGCACTGAAGCACATATGAGTGTGCACCAACAGTAGAAACAAAATACCTAGCGGTGGGCACTCTGCTAATCAGCTGGGAGGCATTTGAATCTCTCCTGAGTGGCTGCACAAGTGTACAGTTTATAGGGAGCGCTGCTCTTCACCCCAAATTTAACATTTTGTTGTGGCTGGAAAATATCTACCAGGGCTCCAAATTTCCCTGGCTAAATGTTTAATCACGTGTTTAGATTGACAGTGTCACTTTAAATAGTGACAGACATTGAATTGACACCCAGGGAAAAAGCCGGGGAGACTTCTGCTATTTATCATTTAAAAAGATTTTTAAAATCTCCAGCAAGCGCTTATCTTTTTCCTTTCTTCCTCCCGAGTTTCAATGAGACCGCATTGAAATGCCTTAGTCACTTTCTTCATGCTAAAGACAGCAATTTCATCTGATCGCTTTGGCAGTTCTATATTTTCCCCCCCGGTGGAATATTACTTTTTCCTTCTCTGTGCCCTTGATACAAAATACTGTTTCTGTTCACTGCTCTTCTGATCCCCTTCTCCCTATGCCACCCACAGCTACACAACGTCGGCACTGTCACCTGGCTATCACTTGGTGATGGACAGACTGCAACAGACGTGATTTACACCCCCTGAGTTGTCATCTGAAACCTGTCATCCCCGTACTGTGACAGGCAGCAACAGCAAGTTAGGGCTTGACTCCTAAACGAAATAAATAATGAATGCGACATACCTGATCGTGTAGGTGTAAAAGTTGTCCTTTTCTCGCTATGCCTCTGGGATGTGGGAGGCCCATGTTGCAACTAATGGGGGAGAAAATGTCTCCATACCCAACCAGCTTAGTAATTATCATACGGAAAAACAAACCAGCAACGTACCTTGGGTTGTGATCCTGTTATGTCCCAGGGGCCGGGCAAGGTCTGCCGAGAGATGGGGGTGCACCAGGGGCTGGATGGAACAAGTGGTGTGGGTTATTCAGCAGATGGCACTCTTCACTCTGAATTAATTCGGCACCGTGGCGTTGGGCTACCGGGGTTGCTGCCTTTCAAATGAGATGCAGTCGAATGAAGGTCTAGCCAGTTGTGAGTTGGACAAGTCCCCTGGCAATTTTTTGCAGGAATAGGGAATGTCAGTCCAAATTTGAATGTAGCGATTCCATTCTGTTTACCTGAAACTCCTCTTGTCTTTTTCAGTTAGGTGATTCATGGTTTGCATTGCACCAAAAAGCAAGGGCCAAATTTATCAGTGGAATTACAATGAGTCTGAATTTGTGCCAAGTGGATTTTCATTTTCTGTCCCCAACTATTCCTTAGTTGTGTGCTCTTAATGAGCTGCTAAGTTACAATGCAGAGGTGGTTGTCTTTCTCTGGTCCGTGTAGTGATTCTTATGTATACAGCCTCTACAATGTGTGATTTGCTTGGGACTCTACACTCAAGCCTGGTGTAGAGAGTGGGAAAGAAGGGTTGTTTGTGTTTGTGCAGCGCCTAGCACAATGGGTCCTGATCCAGGACATGCGTTGTTTGGTGCTGTAGTAATACAAATAAATAACAATTGTGCATGGAGATGGGTTTGAAACAAAACCGTTGATTCAAATACTGCCAAATTTTGGGTGGAATGATGGTCTGGAAACCTGAAGCTGTGACAGATGTGTCCTTGCATTCTAATGAGCAAGCCCAGTGTTGCAAACTCACAAGGCAGGTGATACCATCGGGAAATAGTTAATGTGTCTCTTAAAATCCCACTTCCACGAGTCAAGTGCCTGATTGAAAGTCTCCGCTTTCCTTGTAAGAAAAAGGGGAAAGAGTTTGAAACCCTGATCTGAGCGTACCTTAAAGGCTCTTAAACCAGAAGAAAAATAAAATGAACCCCACATTTATTATTTAAAACAACGTGGCTGTAAAGCAACTTCATTATTTTAGAGGGGCAGGACTCATGGTTTTTAAGCCTGAATTGTGATTTTTTTTTTTTTTGGTGTGGGGTTGGTGATGCTGTGAAGATCTGAATGGGGCAAGGGGGAGGTTGTAGAATTTTGCAGCTCTGGGAAAATTTTGAACAAATGACATCCCTTCCCATTTTCATGTTGCTGAAACTAGGCAGGCGCCGGAGCCAGGAAGCAAACGAGATACACATAATTCATGAGCGGCTCTAGTGCTGTGTCTCCTAATCACCACGTGCTCGTATAGTCTCATTGGTAGAGCTCAATGCACTTCACAAAGTGGGTCAGTTTATTTGCCTCACTTTACAAATGGGGAAACTGAGGCACCAAGGGGAAGTTATTTCCCCAAGGTCACCTGGCAGCACAGCTGGGAACCTAGATCCCCTAAGCCCCAGTCTAGTGAGAGAGGCACTAGGCCACACTGCCCTCCTAATAGTATTATTTTATATTGTGTGCGGCAATACTACATTTGAGATCACTGGCTCATTGTGCTAAGTGATGTACAAACTCTTAATAAGAGGAAGTCTTCAGCTGGAAGAGCTTCCAAGCCTAAATAATCAAGACAAACCAAGGAACCAGTGGATAATTAGAAGCCTAATTGGAGGATTTGAGCCTTAGTGACCTACCCAAGGTCCGACAAAGTTAATGGCAGACTTTGGAAAAGACCCCCATCTCCTCTGGTAGTGGCTTTACCACAACACAGGTGTGTCTCTTCTACCCGTGCAGCTACAATAACAGGTGTGATAGCCTAGGAAAGGGTGTGTTACTTCACCATCTCTCCCTAGAAGCCAGGCACTTGCAGAATGAGTTAGAAAAGCAAAGCAGACTTTGGGCGGAATCTGGACTAAGCTAGCTAAAGCTGGCAGTTATCAAAAAAAACCCAACAAAACAAAACACAACTCCTGTGCCTGTTGTGAAATGTACAAGAGGTTATTGCTGAAGTACCGGGGCGGGGGGGGGAGGGGGGAATTCGGCAGCCGGTGCAGTAAACGATGGCGGTGATAATTAATTTCATTTTATTGCATAGTAAGAGGGGGCCTACAATACAATCTCTCATGAATGGCCGGAGTACTGCCCTTGAGCACATCTTTCACAGCCCCTTCCCACCCATCACTGAATGCTTCTCCTGCTGCTTTGCCCAGCTTGCTTTGTCTTTGTAGCACTGAGGCGAGCTAGCCACTGAGGTGTGCATGAAACAGGGAACTGCCTTTTTTCATAGGCACATGGGAATTGCTGGACTGGAGGTTCATTTGGCTCCGTCTCCTCTTTCTAACTGGGGTCAGAACCAGGTGCCTGAGAGCGGGGGGGCCTGGCAGCCTCGCCCGGCCTCTGGGTAAGGTGGTGGTGGCAGGGGGGACTTCTTGCTACCAGAAAGGGTGGGGCTGGAGCAACCAGCCCTCAGTGCCACCTGGACCGCGGTGAGTCTGCCCTCAGCCCGTAGTCACCTGGAGCATGCTGCATGGAGCTCCAGCGGCAGTTTAAAGGACCCAGGCTCTGACTGTCTCACTTAGCCGTGGTGGCAGCTGGGAAGCTTGGGGCCCTTTCAAATTGCTGGGCTCCAGGGCAGTTATTCCCCTGAGGGAGGCGGCCGAAGGAGGCAGATGTTGGACAATCAGAGATCTCATGCTGAGTAGTTCGGGACTGGCTTCCTGGCTTCCTTTAATAAAGTTTTTCGCCTTCCTCTGTAGCATGGGGTACAGATCACAGCTGGAGGATTCTCTGCATCTTGGGGTCTTCAAAACATTTGAGGGCTTCAATATCTGAGATATAGGTGAGAGGATTATTCTAGCAGGGGGTGGGTGAGATTCTGTGGCCTGCATTGTGCAGGGGGTCAGACTAGATGATCATAATGGTCCCTTCTGACCTTAAAGTCTGAGTCTATAATAACCCTTCCAATGTTTGTGGTGTTAATGATGAAAATTCTGGATCGTCTTGTTCTCCTATAATCTGCCAATCCCCTTTCTGAATCCTGCTTTTCAAACCTCCCCCTGCCCGTTCCCTGGATGTTTTGTGTGTGTGTTTTCCTGCTTTTGTTCAATAGGAAAGAAACTTAGAAGCAGAAAAATGAACGAATGTGTTGACAATTACGTGCTGATGCCTAGCTGGTATAAATCAGCCTGACTCCATCAGAATCAGTGGAGCTACGCCAATTTGTAACAAGCTGAGATGCCGGTTCTATAGGCAAATGAAGATAAAAACGGCCATACTTGCTCAGATCAAAGGTCCATCTAGCCCAGTATCCTCTGCTTCTGGCAAACAGAGGCGAGGGGCACCTTCTCCACCCTCCCCATTGATGCACTCGCTTGCTTTCATTCTGCAAGAGATGCCTTAATGTTGACTTAAGAAACCATGTTAGAGAGGGAAGGTATGGGAATGGTGGGCTTTTTTTCAAATGGGCCATTCAATGGGTGTATTTTAATAACCCCCCCCCCCAAAGAGAGGCAACCATCTCTGTCATAAGAACTAAGCAGTGCCCACCCTGTGTACGCTTCTGAGGTGAACTAGCACGTCCCATTCCACAACAGGACAAAACTGAGACCCCCTTGAAATCTTTCCTGAAATTTGGAGAATTCCACACTCTCCCTCCCCTCCCCCCCAGTGATCAGGGCACTGAGGTGGGGTAGAGAGAAGACTGGGGTTTCAGGTAGGGTTGTAAATAATTGGTTAATTAGTTGGTTAAATGACTAAACTTGTAACATTTAACTGGTTAACTGCCTGCCCAGCCTGGGTCGCTCTGGCATGGCTGGGGGGACGGGTCCTTCCAGCCTGCCTGGGCTGAGTTGGATGGACTGGGTTGGGTTTCAGTTGTAGCCCCCAGCTGCCTGTCTCCCAGGGCTGGGGTTATGCCAGTCTGCTCTGCACAGCTGGGGCCGCTTATACCAGTGTTTCTCAACCTTTTTTTTTATAAAGTACCACTTTACAAACAAATTATAAGTACCCCCAGTACCTACAGTTTTCAGACACAATTTTTTTTCTACCACTGCAAACATTTGTTTAAACAACTTAATCGTAGCTGGGCGGGCAATGAAATTTTCGAGTGTAAAAAGTACAAAAATAATAAAGTGCTGTAAAACTTAAAACAAAAATTCAGTTTTCTCCAATTTTCAGTTGTGTTGACGTACCCATCAGACTTCTCTCAAGTACCCTTAAGGGTACTCGTACCACTGGTTGAGAAACTGGCTTATACTATAAGCCTCATACTGCAAAGCCTGTTGCACGGGCTGGCAGCCAGGAGCTGGCATTTGCTGGGAGGGAAGAGTTTAACTGTAGCAATAACCAATAAGCTGATGCTTATCGGTTAACCATATAAACAGTTAACCTCTTACATCCCCAGTTTCAGGTCCCTGCTCCAAATCACACAGAGCAGGGACTCTAACTCTTGCTTGGGAGGAGACCTGAACCACTCGGCTGTTCTAAAGGGTAGCTTTGTCTCTTCTTCCATCCTTGCTTTGGCAACCTTCCAGGGGAAAGTTTCATGAAAATCGGCCCTTTCCCCACAGAAAGTTTCAGCTTCAGCGAAACAGCCTTTTCTGACCAGGGAAAAAATGTTTTTGGTCTGGAACATTCCAACCAGCTCTGTGCATGAACAGCATCATAATAATAAACCAATAGGTGATGCCCAACTCACACTAGTAACGCTGACAAAATTACTCTGAGCAACCCTGCAAGAACACTGATGTATTCTCAAGCCCCCATGAGCAGCCCTGCAAATGGCAAACTGAAGTGTGTTGCTCCGTGGCTAACACACAACCCCACAACAGCAAAGCATGTGCTCCTTACTACCCACTAGGGTTGCCAGATGATTGAAACAAAAATACTGAACACCCCCCCGCAAAAAAAAAGAAAAGGGAAAAAATTCTGTTGGGGGGGGGAAGGAGGGGAGGAGAGACCAAAGTTGTTGAGCAAAAAAAAAAAAAAAAGGACTCAAAGTAAAACAGCATGTCCCCTTTAAGAGTTAGTGAGGGATAGGAAAAAGGGAGCGGTTGAGCACTAAGACCCCTAGCATTGCTTCCCCTAGGTCTTTTGGCCGGCAGCCATTTTGTGCCGGCAGCCTTGGGGAACCAGGTAAACATGGGGGCTGGGGGTGTTGGGGGCTGGGAGTGTTGGGGGCTGGGGGTGATGGGGGCCGGGGAGGGAGGCCGGGCGCTGAGTGTTTGTAGGGTTGCCAGGTGCCTGGCATTTTCACCTCCTGGCCGGGGAAAAATTCAGAAAATACCGGACATTTTAGGTGTTGGGTAGTCTCTGAATTTTTTTACCGGACAGGAGCCGAAAATACCGGACTGTCCGGGTGAATACCAGACACCTGGCAACCCTACGTACCCACCAACAACCTTAGTGCAACAACCCCGCACGGTCGAGCAGCCATCGGTATTCATGAGCCACCTGGAAATAACAAGCCCAGCACCACGGAAGAAACCTGAGTGTGCTCATTGTAGGCCTGGCTTGACATGAGTAATTGGATGTGGGTGAGGCCTCATTTCTTGGGAGAGAATTAGGGAAGTAAATGGATGAGCAGGCTGGGAACAGAGTGTCTGCACTAGCTAAGATAAGAGCCACTTACAGTGGAGAAGATAACCGTGACTAAAGATTAGTTTGGAACCCAAGATGAGGTAAAGTGTAAGCCGTGCGTGGCTAGTGTGTGCTGTACGGCAGTGGTTTTCAAACTACTGGTCGCAACCCATTACTGGGTGGTGGAATGTCAGGCACTGGGTCTCATTGCTGCAGGGGGATCCGGTGACCAGTAAGGGGGCTAAGGCAGCTCCCTGCCTGTCCTGGCACCACAGACTGTGCCCCAGAAGCGGCCAGCAGCAGGCCCGGCTCCTCGGTGTGTATGTGAGGGAGAGCGCACAGGGCCCCCCGCATTGCTCCTGCCCTGAGCACTCGGCTGCACTCCCATTGGCTGGAACCTTCTGTTGGCTGCTTCTGGGGCGCAGCATGGCCTGCGGTGCCAGGAGAGGCAGGAAGCTGCCTTAGCACCCACGCTGAACCACTGACCGGGAGCCGCTCAAGGTAAGTCCCTCTTGCCCCAGCCCTACACCCCCCAAAGCTGGAGCCCCCTCTTGCACCCCAAAACTCTCCTCCTCAGCCCCACCCTGGAGCCCACACTCCAGTCACATTATGTTGGGTTGTAGGATCAACAGTTTTCTTCAGCTGGGTCATGAGAAAAATGTTTGAAAACCGCTGCTGTACGGGGATTGGTTCTGGCAAGGTGACCAGGTCAATCCTGAAACATGTGATTCAGTGCAACGAGTAAATGTATATAAAGGAGGAAGTTTGGCTGTGTCACTGGAGAACTGGCACACCTTATACCTAACCTTTGTTTGCGACTAATCAACTCAGCATAGCTTTGCTGAGGAACCGGAGTGCCGCGACGAGTCAAACTGAGTTCTTGGGAGACCCAGTGGAAGTAGTTTGGAGAGGTTGGACCTGTCAAGGAATTTGTTATAAAGCAGCGAGGAGGCGACGTCTGTGTACTTTTCGCTTTGCAGTTGTTCTCACAGAGAGATGTGCATGTGTTTCCTGATTCTTTCAAACTGCTCTGCTTAGTGATGGTTTCAGGGTATCTTCTTGACCCACTGCTGCTAACAGAGCGCGTAGAGGACCGTTCTGTACTGTGCAGGTCCCCAAAGCAGTTGTCACAAAGTTAGTATTGTCTATACCCATGATTAAGCCATACCAAGACTCTCGACAGCTCATTTCATGCAGGACCTGTAACATCAGGTAGGTGCCAAGGGACTTTAATGCTGTCACTCGCAAGAAATTATTAGTTGGGTTTATCATCTTATTTTTCTTGTGAATGGCAGTGAAGGCACAGGAGAGCTGGATGGACTTTCCTGATCAGTCACCGGCAGATCATTGCAGGTCCCTCCCTCATGCACAAAGCATTCTGCACTCTCTGTGTGGGGATTTAGGGGATTCAAAACAATGAGTCTTGGGTTCTTCTATCCAGGGTGCTTTTGAAAATCTCTTCTCTGGGGTGAATGAATGATGTGTGGTGACTGGCTCCCCATAGCTGCCCTGGCATGTGCTCGGATCTCCTCTGTGTATCGATGTCTCTCATCCCCCTTCCTGTCATTCAAGGGTTGCAGAGGGCTCCTGACATGGTAAGTCCGTTGTGTCCATTCGTCGCAAAAGTTTGCTTTGGGGTATCTCTGATGCACATGCAGCATAGGTAAATTCTACCCATCCTCTGAAACCACGTGAACAAGAGACATTTTGCTCAGTGTTCTTTGATCTTTGCAGCAATGCTGACTCTCATCAGGACGTGTGGGAAATGTGATAGCCCTGTACAACCTGCACGTGCCTGGTGTCTCCTAAAATGTGTTTTAAAACTGCTGCTAAGATCCATGCCGTATATAGCAGCAGCGAATTCTGGTCACGGCTGCTTAGGTTCTTCTGACATGCCCATCGTTGTGATAGCTGAGCGAGTTTTAAGAGAAAAATCACTTTGAAAAGTTCTGATCAATCAGACCTAATGTACATGGCTTAGTAATCAACCAGGGCACCAATCAGAAAGAGAAAAGTGTTGCAGTTCTTTAGAGGTACCATTGTTTCCATATTTTCCTTATGCCTGGTAAAATCTCAAAATAGGGACGTTCGGCATGAATCTTGCGTCTCATTCTCCACTCCATACTGGTGTAAATCAGGAGTAACTTCAGAAGTCAACAGAGTTATACTGCAAATCCGTCTCTTATTTCCTTCTGAGTCTTCGCTATTGACAGAGCTGCAGAAAGGGAATCATTTCAGATACAGTCTGACAATGGCAAATCTCACTAGGAAATGCCTCTTTATGAGAGACTTGGCAAGAGGTATACATGGAGAAATCTCCATAAGCGAGCAGCAAACAATGTGGCCCAAAGGAGTTGCCAGCTCCATATGAAATGTTACAAAGGAAATTTATGTTAAGCGCTTATATAAATGGTACTTTACTCCAGTAAGGCTAACGGAATGATTAAACAGATGGCAAGCTGCATGGGGGGTGGGGGGGATTTGGAAAGAGGAAAAATACATCCACATTCACTAGTCATGGTCAAATATACAGACTCATCTGACAGTGTTTCTAAATCCCCCTTCGACCATGGCAATGAAGGAGTGAAGGGTAAGAGGAACTGCCTCCCCAGCATGGCTAATTGGTTGACTGGCAGAAGTTGGGATAAGGGGCAGAAGGGGGTGGTTCCCAAAGAGCCTGAGGGTTATTCCATATGAATTGCAAATGGCTGGAAGCCGCTAAAAGAGCAGAACATGAGGTCTCCTGAGGATTCGGGTGAGAGGCCTGGGGGAGGCCCTGCCAGCCTAGGTGGAGTTCTCTTGTCTTACTCTCCAGCAGCTAAAGAAAGTCTAAACTCCCTAGAGTTCTGCTGCCACCAAGCTTAGGCGGGATGTGACAAGGAGTTGAGCACTGTGACCGCTGAGTTGAAAAGCTACGAGAGCAAGGGCCAGTGTATAGTTTCAAGGGGCCCAAGGCTGGGATAGGGCTCTAAGGGGGGGGTTGCGGAATCCTCATCGTTGGATAGTTTTAAAACCAGGTTAGACACACACCTGCTAGGGACGGTCTCTTGGTCCAGCCTCAGCACAGGGTGATGGCCTAGATGACCTCCTGAACTCTCCTCCAGCCCTGCTTGGTAATGATACTAGCAGATTTTCCCAGCGCTGCTGGGGTCCTTAGCTCAGTTAAGATTTTATTTTTTTTTTAAAGGAAAATATAGATGCTTTATTTAAATTATTATAGTTTTCAAAAATGCAACGCTTTTTTATGAAGTTAATTTTTAGTTTGGATTTCTTAAAGGGATTGTTAAAAAAAATTCACTTAAATTTTTTTTAGTAATTTTTTTCAATGGGAATTCCATGTATTTTCATCACTATAAACTCCTATCATTCAGTATGTTTTAACTAGGGATGTTAAAATGTGGGGGGTTTTGGTAAACGTGTAACTGCTGACATTTTCAGCAGTTACACATTTACATGTGGGGGGAGGTGCTTCTGCACCGGTTCCCCCCCACCTGCCGCTGCTGCCTCTGATACAGAGGTTGCAGCATCGGGAGGGAGGGGCTTGCAAGTAACCATGAAGGTTAACCGATGAGCTCAGGATTATTGGTTAACCGTTTACATGTGTACACTATCACATCCCTATTTTTAACAAAAAAAAGGGCTTTAATCAATTTGGTTTCTAATAACATTTTCTTCTAGTTTTCAAACCTTTAGCTTTGAATTCGGTGTGCTAAAACAGAGCACTACTCCAAATGTCTCTGTGTTTTTACCTCTTTTATGTAAGGTTTATTGAGAAACATTCCTATTGCAGGTTCATCCTATTTTTCTGGCTCATCTTGATTCAGTCTCTTTCAACATTCCCTCAGTTACATCAGTTTTGAGGACTGTACTTGTTTGGGTGATTCTGTCTCTTTTTTTCTGTTTGGTTTCCTGAGAAGCAATCTCATTCCAGGAACATCCCATTTTCCTGGCACAACCAAAACCTGAGGTGGCTTTAAGTTTATAAGAGGAAACTGTACACCAAATTTGGTGGTCCTCGCTGTTACCATTTAGGAGAAGGTCTTGAACAGACAGACAGACATACTCTCTAAAATATATAGTGTATTATGACAGGTGAGATGTCTGAGTCCCCTGTCACTGACATTAGTGAACCTTGCTAACAGGATGTGAATTAGACAATGACCCATTTTTATACGTGATTCAACTGATTAAAAATATGGTCCACATATACTTAGCAAATAAAATTCAATCGGCTTACTGCTGGAAGATGAAAACCTTTCCTGACAGAAAAACACACAGTGCAATACAGTGTAGGAAACGGCTCAAATACAAAAATTAATCTGTTCCATAAGGACGCAATGAAACTGACAAATATGTTTTCAGATATTTGCCCCTCATATGCATTGTCATTAAAGCCAAAACTCCCATAGGAAGTATATTTGAATATTCAAACATAGGCATTTGAGCTGGTTTGAAAAAAAAATGGTGGTAAGTTTTCCACTGGAAAATGCATTTTTAGCTGAAATGGAAAGGTTTTGCAGGAATGTGTCTATATTTGAAGGAGATAAGTTGAAAAATCTTTTTTTTTTTGTCCTCATTTTGTTTTTGATCATGTCAACAGATTTTATTTTGATTCTATATTTTCAACTTATTTTGTTTTGACTTTTATATTACATGTAAATATTGATGACATCTTATATTTCGTATCATTCACTCATATCGCTCGGTTCCAGTATCATTCATTCATATTGCTCGGTTCCAGTGTCAAAACAAAAGGCACCAACACTCCTGAAAGGAACCATTTCCACAGTTCAGAATAAAAATTTTCATTTTGTGAGAAATTAACTTGTCAGCCTTTAGTTTTCAAAAAGTTGCTGTACTTTCCCAGGGAACCAAAAGTCTGATTTCTGACCGGCTTGAGCAAGTGTGTAAACAGACTTATTTGAAAATTCCAAACTCCTCTAGGCAGTTTTTGAGCCTGCAGCTTTACAAAGATGCACTTCTCCACTGACTCCCTAGCAATTCTGATAATGAGCTGAGAAACAACTTTATTTCTTTTCTAAAGCTATGTGAGCTTTAGTCAAGCATTACATGGAAGTTGAGAATTGTTGCAATACAGCTATTTAATAGCTAGAGAAACCACAGAGGAATACTTGATTGCAAGGCGCACGTTCAAAAGGGAGGTATTATTCACTGCTGCTAACCCTGAACTACCCAGCAGATTTACCTTCCAACACATGGGCTGCATCTACACTGGCATGATTTTGTGCAAATACTTTTAACGGAAGAGTTTTTCCGTTAAAAGTATTTGCGCAAGAGAGCGTGTACACTGGCACGGATGCTTTTGCGCAAAGGCACATGCCGGTATAGACGTTCTCTTGCTCAAGAAAGCTCCGATGGCCATTTTAGCCATCGGGCTTTCTTGCGCAAGAAATTAACGTTGCTGTCTACACTGGCCTCTTGCTCAAGAATACTTGCGCAAGAGGGCTTATCCCTGAGCAGGAGCGTCAGAATATTTGCGCAAGAAGCACTGATTTTGTACATTACAACGTCAGTGTTCTTGCGAAAATACTCGCGGCCAGTGTAGACAGGCGGCAAGATTTTGCGCAAAATCTTGCCAATGTAGACACAGCCATGCAGTCTTTTTTTTTTCGTTCAGAGGAAGGATTGCAAGTTGTTCCTGTTGTGCAATATTTCAGTTTAGCTGGAGTTGCGTATCGGGATTTGATGTTCCTGTTTAGTGTAGACCTGGCCTTAGGAGCTCTGGTTTAACCCATGTTAATCTTGGGTTACTGGTGAAACATCCGGGAAGAGATATCAGAGAGTGGCAGTGTTTCAGGACTGGAAGAGGTAGATTGGTGCATCATCAGCTGGGAGATTAAACCATGTGGGTGGATAAAGTGACTTGGGAGAGCGCAGAAAGGGAAAAGCGGATCTGAATGTAATTCTTCATGCTGCTTTCCCTCACCTACACCCTGCTGTTTGTACTTGATTTCAAAATGGAAAAGAATCCAAGCCATCCTGTCCCCTCGCCAGCCCCAATGGAGCTTCTACAGCTGGCCAGCCAGTGCATCTAAGGTGCCCATCTGATTCATCTGGTTTCACTGCATTTCCGTGCTTAGTCTCATAGCTTTAATCTGTAAACAAGCACATCATAAGAGAGCTAGGTAATTAAGCAAATTAGATGGGAGAAACTTTGCCCAGAGGAGATGTAAACAAAATACCTTCTCGAATTTGGCAGGGGATGGCTTTGCTAGAGAAGAGCCGCAGCGCTCTGCCGCGGAGACTGTTCTCTGGGATTGAAGAGAACGCCAGGCAGTTTGTTCCTTCGCTGATAGGAGTAAAGCAATAAGAAAGGAGAGATGTAGGCAGATATCAGCCCACCGGCTCAGGGAGGAGGTTTACATGGTGCAATACAGTAATTCCTCATTTAACACTATAGATATGTTTCAGAAAATGATCGTGTTAAGTGAAAACGTGTTATGCGGGGTCAATTTTCCCATTGAAAATAATGGAAAAGGTGGGGGTTGCATTTCAAGCGGTGGTGTCTGTTGGGACTGGGACATAAGGTTGGGGGAGAAAGGGGACTGGGTTACAGCAGGGAGGGGAGGCATTTGGCTCTGGGGAAGGGAAGGGACAGAGAGAGGAGGGGGATTGGGTTGGGAGTATGCCCCTATAACAGGTCTGCCGGGACCCGCACTGCCTCCGGCGAGGGGGGGGGTCGCCGGGGAACAGCGCGGTGAGTGGCGAACCCTCCGCCGCTTTGGAGGGAGGCGGGGAAGCCCCACGCAGCCGCCATCAATGGCCTGGCTGGGGAAATCGTGTTATTCCGGGGACGGTTGTATAATTCAAAAAACGTTCCCTAAAAAAAAAATCGTGCTATCGCGAAAACATGTTAAGCGGGCATGTGTTAAATGAAGAATTACTGTACTGTATAACTTCTTCACTCTTGGAGTCTTTGTGGATCTTCTTGGAGATCATTTTTCAGAGAGTCCAGCCATGTGATCTTTATCCTGCATGCCTTTTCCCATAATCGGTGACACGTTTTCAGGAAGACATTCCGATGCTATCACATTAAGGGTGTGTCTAGACTACAGGGTTTTTTTCCGAAAAAAGTGGCCTTTTTTCGAAAAAAAACTTCCCCTGCGTCTAGACTGCCACTGCATTCTTTCGAAATTAAATCGAAAGAACGCGACGGTTTTTTCGACTGCGGTAAACCGCATTTTACGAGGAATAACGCCTTTTTTCGAAAGTGCCCTATTGAAAAAAGGCATTCTTGAATGCCAACAGGGCTTTTTCGAAAGAGAGCATCCAGACTTCCTGGGTGTTCTCTTTCAAAAAAAGCGTCTTGCTTTTTCGAAAGAAGTGGTTGCAGTCTAGATGCTCTCTTTTGAAAGAGGCTTGTAGTCTAGACGTAGCCTAATTGTCCTCTGTCATCCAGCAAGTCCTCCCTCTCCATTCCATGGCAACCCGGAGGGAAACCGTATCCCCCATGTATCATAAGCCACATACACCATCTTCTCAGCCAAGGTTTGGGGAAGAAAATCCACCAGTTTCCTTCTGCTTATCCCCCACAAGAAAGTTGGGTAGTCGGGTGTGACACCATGAAACTAGACCACAATGATGTTGAGATTTGTGTGTGGAGATTTTAAGGCTAGATGGCACCTCTGTGGTGTCACACAAATTGGTACCTAGTTGGCCCTTGGCTTGAGTGGCGCTTCACCAGAGATGAATTTGGCTCATCATGCTTGTTACTCTAATCTGGCTCTTGGCTCTATTTGCAAGGGGTCAAATTGTTGCAGAGACAGAGGAGGCAATCTCACTCCAATTATTGGTAGACAGGGGATCTCATCAGTCAGCTGACCTACCTCTTACTCAATGTCACTGGGGCAGAAGTCCATGCATTTTGTATTGCCAACCCCAATGCTTAAAAAAATCATGAGTCGGGTCTCCTCAAAATCATCTAAAAAATGAGGAGCCCTGCGGGACCTTATAATACATTTATTAGTCTTTGACAGACACTTTCATGGGCTGCAGCTCATGGTCAGATGCAACTGACCGAGATCTGTAACCCATGAAACTTTATGATCTAATCAATGTGTTAGTCTTTAAGGTACCACAGGACTCCTCATTGGTTTTGCTGAGACAGACTAGCATGGCTACTCCTCTCAAGCAAAATCATCTACTTGCTTAAAAAGGATCATGGTTATAAATCCACTTTAGAGTCTGTCTTATTTGCCTCATCGTCTCTGAGGTTCTGAGATTCACATTTTCAAATTTGTCTCTACAACCATGAGGGCAAGACACTTTTTTTTAAAGGAAAGATTTGAATTCTGCGCCATATGTTTAGGTAAGATTAGATTATCACAACGGTCCTTTCTGGCCTTGTAATCTAGGAATGGATATTGCAATCATCTGACTCCAGGCTGTAAAACTACCGAGCATCTCAAAGCTCTTGGTAAAATCACGGGAGTTGGCCAACAGCATAACAGCAACAGGTGGGGGAGAAGTTCTATTGCAGCGTTGCCTTTCACTCATGTTTTAAAAGTTAAATCTAATTTTCCACAAATTGTGAAAATGCAAAAGCAGGTAAATCATGGTCAGGATGAAATATTTGGCTACTTAAAAAAGTTACACGATCTCCAGTCGCTTTTCCGTAATGGACAATGCAATTGAATGATCATTAGTGCTGGGACAGAACCTTTTGATAACAATGGAACGGTTTGAATTAAATTTGACTATTTCATTATTTCACTGATGCTTGTTGTTTTGGTTTTTCATTCTCTGAAGCCATCAGCTGCTTGGGCCCCAGCCCCACTCTGTATCTGATTTATTTTGGACTCCATCCACATTTGTTTTTGACCTGTGTGAGGGAGAAAGTCTCTTTAAATGAACAATACCAGTTCTGATTCCATGCGTCTGCCTGTATCTAGTTGATCTATCCAGAGAGTTTATTATCATGTGTGCAGTTCTGGAAAATAAAGACAAAATCTGTCCATGAGTTTTCTGTCAGTAGCAACGCTCAGTAGAGAACTTGAAAGCTACTGGTGGCATCCTTAGCTCTGTAGGTAAATTTCAAGATGTAGAAAGAGGCTATGCAGGAAATGTATGAGAGTGTGGAGACAGGACTGCAGGGATGCAGTCCGTTATTAAGGGCAACAACCTCTGTTGGTGTAAATTGGTGTCACTCCATTGACTTGTGCAAGCTGAAATTATCCCCCAAGTTTTTTTTAAGACACTGGTCATGCCTCAAGTCATGCATCTGTGTGCCCGGGCGGATTCTCCTCCCTTCCACCCAGACTAGCTTAGTGGCTCCAGGACTGAGGCCTGAATTAGTAACTGTGACAGCTTTCGAAGGACTGAAAATCTAGCCAGCAAACTCTGCCTAAGATTTTGCTGCTTAAATGGTGAATTCCTTGGGGAAGGAGCTGTGTTTTGTAAGGAACGGGGTGTGTGCAGACAGTGCCTTACCTATGGTGGGTTGCCACCAGAATGCAAATAAATGATGCCACTGTCCCTACCTCCTGGGTATAGTGAGTTGGTACTAAAGGGGACCCGCAGGGCATGGCATGCCTGTGTCCCTGGATTGCTGTATTCTGGCCCCTCCTAACCAATGTTCCTTCTAATTGTTTGCCACTCGTTGTGCAGAATAAATTTTGTTACATGCACCATGGCATATATGGATGTGCACCACACACTGCTGACAGCTGTGCATGCTCTGCTAATCATCTGGGTGGCACCCAAATCCCCCCTCCTTTGCCACCCTTTTTTCTTTGCTGGGACACAGATGAGACAAAACCACTCTGGCTGGGTGCGAGTTCCACCTCCCTTCACCACCTTGGCAGCTGCTTCCCAGGGGAAAGTAAGCGACTTGGCCGCACTGCCAGTGGCTCCTGCCAAGAAAGATCAGCTTCTCCCACAGTGCCATGGCAGGATCCCCCATTCCCTGCCCCCCGCTGCCACTGAGATGGCTGCAGATCCCCCGGTAGAGGAAAGGTTCCCCTGCCAGGGCCCTGCTGCTAGTAGTAAGGCTTTGAGCCAGGGCCGTGGAGGCACTAATAGCTAGCCTGGCTAAGGGAGGGCGGTGTAAGCACCAAGCAGGGCCACGTGATTCCTATCTTCATAGGGGTGGCAGAGAGCGAGCTGGCCCTCCCTGCATACTCCACCCAGAGCCATTCTCCGTTCCTGAGCTCGGGCGAGAGGAAAGGGGCAGGTCCTTCATTTGCTTCCAGGGGTGCAAACTGCCCCCCCCGGGAGAGAGGAGGAAGGCGATGATAGCCCCTCCCCCACCTCACACCAGCCTGTGGGAATGGTTGGCTTGTAGGGTTGCCAGGTGTCCGGTTTTCACCCGGACTGTCCGTTATTTGGGTCCCCCGTCCGATAAAAAAACCAGAAAATACCAGACATGTGAAATGTCAGGTATTTCCTATTTCCCTTGGATGGAACCCTGGTGGGGACAATTTTCCCCTGCTGTGTCTGGTGGGGGCGGGGGAGTGAGGACCATTTAAAGGCATAGCACATTCTTTTTTTTTTTTTTGCTTAACAACTTTGGTCTCCCCCTGTCCCTCTTTTTCTCTCAACAGAATTTTTTCCCGGTGTTTTTTTTTTAGCGGGGGGTGTTTGGTATTTTTTGTTAAACCATCTGGCAACCCTATAGCTTGAGGGAGTGGGGCAGGCTGACTCGCTCTGCAAGGAGGCCTGCACCAGGGAGTCCTGCAAAGGGGGCCTGGTCTCCCCTCCCTGAGGCTTTGTGGCTGCGCATAAATGCCCCAGCCAGAAGAATTATTTAAGGCAGGACAAGGGGATGAATGGCTAATGGGACAAAATCAGGATACTGGGGTGGGTGGATTTGGAGGAGTGGGCTGGATTAGGTGGGGAACAGTTTGAAAGGGAAGAGCTGACGTCCCCAGACTGGGCAAAACGCTAGCGCCTCGGAAGTGCCCTGTAGGGAGCACACCTGCCTAGGCAAGAATCTGGACTAGCAATCAGGGGCTTCTCTATTAGACAGCGAGAGCTGAAATCCCCTGCCAAGCTCTTATTTAAAACCCCCAGATGCATGTGAGGCGCCATTGAAACACCAGCCGAGGGGCTGCGGGGTGGGATTCATTTTCTTTCTCTGATAAAGGCAGATTAGTTTTAATGCAGGCTGAAATTGCATCCATTTTCTCCCGGTAAATGAACCGTCAGACATAGTGCCAAAAGCGGGCCTCCCGTGATGGCTGCTGTTAATATTTTAGAGCCATTTTCACTTTGGATCACAGCTGGGATGCGGGCATGCGAGAAATCAGCAAAGCCCGCTGCACGTTTAGCCTGCCTTGAATCCAGTTCAGGCTCAACTTCTCTGAGTTCACTGGGCCTGGTCATCTTTATGTGAAACAAAGGTTTGGGGTAATAGTTCATCCCCGGGTATATGTGCTATCACTTCTACAGCCTCTTCCATGCGGCCCTTACGTCTGGGCAGAGGAGAGGAAGGATGGTCTGCACTGGAGGGCTTGCCTGGTACATAAGAGAGCTGGGTTCAATTCTCTACTCTACCACAGACTGGTCTATGGGGGGCTGACAGTCTGGCCAGGTCCTGCTCCATGCTTTAAGTAGGGATGGGGCTGAGGTAGCCTTTAGCGCCCCCTAGAGTGGGTTGCCCTGTGTCACTTCTCCCTTCCCACAGCAAGCCCTTCATGCTGCCCGGAGTATGCGGCGTGGCACTCCGGTGGCAATTTAAAGGACCCAGGTCTCCAGCCGTCACCGCTGCTGCAGTAGTGATGTTGACGTCGGGGAGACCCAGGCCCTTTGGAATCTCTGGACTCCAGGGCAACTGCCCTCTTTGCCCACCCCTTCCGCCCATCGGCGGGCCTGTTTGTGTAACTTTGAGCAAATCACTTCGGGTATGTCTAGACTACGGGGTTTTTTTCGTAAGGGGATATGCAAATTTGGCACTATTTTGCATATCTTCTTCCGATTGCTTTTTCGAACGTGGGTTTTTTGAAAGTGAAAGTAGTCTGGACGTGTTTTTTTCTGGGAAAACCCCCCTTTTTTGAAAAAAAATGGCCTTCCTGAAAAAGGAGGTTTACGTGGTTTTTCGAAAAAGGGTTTTTTTCCCCAAAAAAACTGTGTCCAGACTACTGTCACTTTCAAAAAACCCACTTTTGAAAAAGCGATCGGAAGATATGCAAATTAGCGCCGAATTTGCTTGCCTCCTTTTGAAAAAACATCGTCTAGACATACCCTTCTTCTCTGTTCTCCACCTGTGAGTTGGGGATAATAGCACCATCGCCCCTTCTAAGGGAACAGAGGGCTGTGGTGATAGATTGGGTGATGCCTACCTGGCTAGGCTAATGGGAGCCATTTGAGGACCTAAGATGGACGGCGAGACCTTTCTTAAGCTCCTTTGCAAACCCTTGTCCTGTCTACATCTTTACTCCTCTCACAGACCTGCTTCTACAGCGCTTCTCCCAGAGAACGGTAATTTCTGCATAACTGGCCTCCTGCTCTTTTGCTTTCTCTGACCTCTACCCCCCCAAACCTAAGTGTGAGTTCCTCAGAGACAGGGACGTTGGAAGGGGAGGCCCAGGGCTCTGAGGTGGCACTGAGCATTCTCTCTCCCGGGTGCTTGGCTGGCTGGTGCTTTTTAATGCTCTCAGGGCCTAATTTGTCTCTACAGGAGGGGTTGGGAAGAAATTTTTCCTCAGGCCAGATTGGTAGTGGCCGTGCGGGTGGGGAGAGTTTATCTTTCTCTGCATCAGGTGGGTGTTGGTCCCTTGCCAGGGTTATCTGGGAGAAGTTCACTTATGAAGGGGCCTTGGGCACTGGTGAACCTCGGTCCCGCTTAACCTCTACCTGAGGCACGTAATCGTCCAGGCTCCTGTGGGCTGTAACACTTTGGTCTAATTTTGATGGTTGGGTTTAGCATGCGGGTGCTGAGTAGTGTTGGTACCTGTGCTACACAGGAGGTCAGACTACATGATCTGGAGGTCCCGTTTGATCTTAAACTCTATGACTCCATAGGCTGAGTATGCTAGTGTACCCAAATCTAGAACCCTGATTAGAGTTCCCAACACCCCAGAATTGTCCTGGAGCCTCCAGGAATTAAAGCCGAATGTTTATTTAAAGATTGTGTCCTGCGATGAAACTCCAAGAAGATGTTCAACCAAAATTGGCAGCTCTCTCCGATCCAGCCCCAACAGACGTCAATGGGAGTCTTTCAATGAGAATTACGTGAGAATTCATTGCTCTGGATCAGGGGTAGGCAGTAAGCAGCCCTTGAGCTACAAGTGGTTCACCAAGGTTAGCCCCGGCAGGACGTCAGCACTTTATGTACCTGCGCATCTGCAGGTACGGCCGCTTGCAGTTCCCATTCATGGATCTCCTTTCCTGGCCAATGGGCACTGTGGAGAGTGGAATCCTGGTTCACACCACTTCCCGTAGCTCCCATTGGCCGGGAATGGCAATTCACAGCCACTGGGAGCTGCGAGCAGATGTACTGGCAGAGGCAACGGGGCTAACCTAGGTGAACTGTGTCCAGCCTGTGGGCCACGAATCACCCACCCTTGTTCTGGATGCTCAACCAAACCAAGCCTCTTGCCCTTCTGAGGTTTACCTCTCGCTAGCATGCAGTCCTGTGCGGAGTGAAACGGCCCTGCCTACGCCAGCTGGGCTGAGTGCATCGCAGCACAAACTAGATCCACAGCGTCTAGTACACACACGGAAGAGTGACATGCTTTGCGGAGTTCAGTAACTTTTTCCCAGGTCTATGGCTGCCTGCATGGGGCTGCATTAACTTTTCTAGCTAACTTTCCATGACTGGAGGCTACAAAGGTCTCTTAACATCTCCATTTCCCCTTTTCCTTGACCCATTTACACACACACAAGGCCAGAGGATCTGGTCACTTGTCTCGTTTTGGGGCTTCAGTTTGATATGTTGACATAGGGGTGTTTTTATATTTACTAGCCAATTAGCCCATCATAAGACGGGATTTTCAGGTCTCTCCTCCACATCGGTCTTCTCTCCTGAGCCTCCGGTCTCTCGTTCCGTCTCTCTCTCTCGCCTCCTCCTACTTCCTTCCCCTCTCTCTCTCTCTTAGCTCTCCTCTGCCTCCTGCCTCTCTCTCTGTCTCTCTCTTTCACTTCTCCTCCCACTCCTGCCTCTCACTCGGGGGACCGTGGAGCCCAAATGGCCGTTTGGGCTCCGCACTCCCCGTGCTGCATGGGGAGTGCGGAGCCCAAACAGTCGCTTGCACCGCTTGCTCCCACGTGGCGGCCTGGCTGAGCAGCGCAGAAGTCAGCTGAGCGCCACGGCGGGAGGCGAAGGGGGGTGGGGCGATGATGTTCACGGCCAGGGGGCGGGGCCTGGAGCTGCTGTCACGCCGCACGTCACCGCCCCACCCCCCTTCGCCTCCCACCGTGGCACTCGGCTGACTTCTGCGCCGCTCAGCCAGGCCGCCGCGGGGGAGGAAGCGGTGCAAGCGGCCGTTTGGGCCCCGCACTCCCCATGCAGCACGGGCCGCCCAGAGGGAACAGCCAGCATTTCAGGCAACAGCGCCCCCCAGAGGGAACAGCCAGCATTTCGGCGTTACAGACTCAGACACTGGGGCTGTTCTATATATGATTTTGGGGCTTTGCAGTCATTTGCCCCTCTGCTTACTCCAACACCCTTTCTCCAATGCCTCATGGACTTCTCCTCAGTCTGGGATTGCTGGAGCTCAGGCAGCAGCTTCCCACTATCCATGCGCTCTCCAGCGAGGCGAGATAGCTCAGGGCCCCTGCGATAGGGGTTCAGAGACCGTTTCCTGTCTGTCCCAGGCAGACAGTGAGCCAAAGTTGTTCCTCCTTCGCAGGTTCAGGACAGTGTTTGAGCCCCACGACTTCGGTGAACCCCGTAAGCGGTTTCTTGAATCCGGGCTGGGGAGAGGGGCCCAACCCAAAACTCTGTGCCCACAGCACCCCCCCACTGGAGGCAGAGATTAATTTTGAATATAAGCGTTGTGGCTCAAACCCACCTCTAGCTGTAACATCTACAGGATGCTTGAGGGCGGAGGGAGCTGCGTGTGGTGGCCATGTTTCCCAAAGGGAAAACGGGATGCAACATGGGGCTTGCCTGAGGTGCCGCCCCCCCCACAAGGCTCATCAGAACCCTGCCCCCGCCATTGGATCTGATGTCACTGCTCACCCAAGCCCCTCCCCCACGCAGAGCTCCCTTGTCCAGCACATGGGTCTGGGGTCACTGTTTGCCCAACCCCCCTCGCTCCCCCTGTGGGGCAGGCATTACTGAGCCCTTCCCTCCTGGGCTGGGATGGGCCAAGCCGGTCACCTGGGCCCACATGGCCCAAGCTGCTCATCCCAGCTCCTCCACCCTGCATGAGGGCATCTGAGCCCCTTTCCTGAGGATCCCCCCATCCCCGACACCGCGTGGGCCTCTCCCTACTGCCCTGGGGTTGCCGCTCATCCATGCTATACAGCCCTACTGGCTGGCATCATCACGTTTCACCTCCCAAATGTCCCTCCAGGCCCTGGCTAGGGGGCATCCCCCACTTTTCTGGCAAAACTGGGCTTTGGTCCTGCCTGGCTTTGTCAACTGCTCATCCAAATGGGACGAATGCCCACTGTTGCCAAAAAAGTCGGGATGTCCAGAACAGGCCCCCCTCTGCCTGGGGGAAATGGGTTGGCAGGGGCAGCCTACCTGCTGGTGGCCAGTCTTGGGGGAGAGACTGCTTCTCCTGAAGCCTGAACTGCCAGCACCTGCCTCTCCCTCCTGACCAGAGTTGAGGCGCAGTGCGGGAGAGCTTGTGGGAACCCTCTCTGCTTTCCATCCCCATTCTCTGCATCAGGTGATTTCCATCTTTGGCCTCCTCACTCTGGTACCTTCCCTCAGCACATCAGAAAAATGGGAATGAGCAACAATGCCGTCTCCAGTTTGCTTTGCTCTTCGGAGGAGAGTTTTCTGTCCGATTCATGCTAGCAACTGCTCAAAGGCAAGCATTACATTAGACTTAGCAGCTCCACTGTGAAAACCCCATCCGTGTTTGACAGCCTGGCTTTCCCATTTAGTTTCCTAGTCCTAATGAATAAACAGGAGTTGCATCGCAAGCTATCCGGTACTTAAGATTGACTAGACCCTGGCGCTCTTTTTTAACATGTTTGCTTCCTCTCTGCTTTTAGCACCTGCAACAACTGAATACTCCTTCAGAGACATTGATTTAGTTGGGATTGGCCCTGCTTTTAGCAGGGGGTTGGACTCGATGACTTCCTGAGGTCTCTTCCAGCCCTGCTCCTAAGGCAAGAAATGATGAAGGTATTAAATCAGTCTGTCGGGAGTGGAATTTTGTATAGCTCACCCAGCGGTAGCTGGATGATAATTTGAGCTGAGGATGGCAGACAGTTTACTGGGATAAACGTAATAGGAGTTAAGATAAAAAAAATGCTGATAGCTATTACTGATAGCACAGATTGCAAACACCAAAATTCCTTTTTAAATATGCAGTTTTCTTACATTTTATGTTGGCATTTATATTTCATACAATGAGGCGAGGCTGGTCAGTTTTACTTTGTATTCCATGCCTACTCTCCAGCATCTGTTTTTATAGAACTAATTTAAAAAAAAAAGTCAGGGAACAATTCAGTCCATAAAGTTCTTTGTGGAAATTTGTGTCTAAATTTCATCTTGAGCATGAAGTACCATAAGAACAGCCATACTGGGTCAGACCAAAGGTCCATCTAGCCCTGTATCCTGTCTGCTGACAATGGCCAATGCCAGATGCCCCAGAGCGAGTGAACAGAACAGGGAATCTTCAAGCAATCCTTCTCCCATCACCCATTCCCAGCCTCTCACAGAGGCTAGGGACACCATTCCTACCTATCCTGGCTAATAGCCATTGATGAACCTAACCTCCATGAATTTATCTAGCTCTTTTTTGAACCCTGTTAAAGTCCTGGCCTTCACAACCTCCTCTGGCAAGGAGTTCCACAGGTTGTCTGTGCACGGTGTGAAGAAAAACTTCCTTTTGTTTGTTTTAAACTTGCTACCTATTTTCATTTGGTGCCCCCTTAAGTTCCAAATACTTAAGTTTTGCTTCTGCCCAGTTGGATCCAATAACTTGACTCCAGGAGGATAATAATAGATGAGAGGTATTGCTCCTCTTCCTTTTCCTCCTTGGGAGTTCCACACCTCTTCTTCTGCAGGGTGAGAAATGGGAATCCCAAAGAACAAAAGGCATTGTACTGTGTCACTTGAAAGAGACCGTGCTGCAAAGGTTGAAAGACGTCTCAAGGAAACATCTGAATGAAAGGAACGAGGATCTGGAGAGCCCGTCTCTCTTAGGGTACATCTACACTACAGGACAAAGTCGAATTAAGATGCACCACTTCAGCTACGTTAATTGTGTAGCTGGAGTCAAAGTAGCTTAACTCGGTTTTTGGCGCTGTCCATACTGCAGGAAGTCGAAGGAAGAACACTCTCCCTTCGACTTCCCTTACTCCTCGTGACAGCAGGGTTATCAGAGTTCACATCTCACTTCGAATGAGCTGTCTTAACTAGGCCACTCATTTGAACTCGGGAAGATCGACAGTGGCATCTTCGATCTTCCTTTGTAGTGTAGACGTAGCCTCAGTTCTGTGGCACCTTAGAGACTTAAATAAAATTAGTATCACGAGCTTTCAAGTGTAAACCCCACTTTATCAGATGAGCTGATTTTAGGCTCATCTCTCTTAGGGTGAGTCTGCTGCCCCACTTAAGGCTATCCTATACTCTAGTAGTCTCTGTGCTCTTCCACCTGTGTCCCATTTCACCACTCAGTACCACACGGTGGCATTTTCAGAGACCAGCCCCCTTCTAATGCCCATCTAGGATGAAGTTGTCAGCATCACATCTGGGGAAAGGAAGACATTGAATTAAGATATTACTAACTAGCATATGCAAGGTGGTGGTGTTAGCTGCGTTTTTAAAAAGCAGAATTAGAATAAAGTTCCTCCATCAGTTCCTTTTGGTTTGTTGTTCCCGGGAGTTTGTACATTGGGGGATTTTTCTCCTTCCCCAGCTCAAATTGAATTAATGAGGTGAATAAAAAACAGTCGCCATAAAATAAGTTGTGCCAGATTGGGATGTTAGATAGCGACTGATTGAGTAGTTGTCTAACCGCACAAAATATGATCAGTTACATGACACATTTGATAGTCCCCAAGGGTGGGGCTAGCAGCCAGTGTGCTCCTGGCCCCACTCCCGAGAAGACTTCTGCCACCCTGCGCTGCTGCCTCTGTATCAGAGGCAGCAGCGCAGGGTGGCAGGCAGGAGTTGGTCCATGAGGCTGCATTGGTATCCACGGAGCAGCCTCCCCTGCACCTGCTCAAGGCAGCCGCATGTGTGTGGGGGGGGGGAAGGGGGAGGGAGGCAGGCGGCTCCGTGGAAGTATAAGACTCCAGAACTGCAAACGCAGAATTATTCACCAAATTACATTCTCCGCTGCTTTGCCCAGTCCAGTTTGAAATGATCCGAGTGACAAGGCTTCCGCGGCTCCCCCTGGGAGCCTGGCGCAGAGCTGATCTCATTAACAAAGCAAATTCTCCTTGCTGTTCAGCCAAAATTTTCCTTTGCTTAATTTCATCCCGTCGCTCCACTTATGCCCCCCCTCTGCCTAAGCCGTTCCTGCCTCGCTGTAGCTTTAAATAGCCCGCACTTAACTTGCCTAAGAAATAGGGCTTTAGCTTGCTTGTCCTGGTGCCAGGTGAGCCATGGTGCTGACATCTTTCTCTAGACATGGAAGCTGGTGGTGGGTCTTTGGCTTGAATCTCTGGAGCTGGCTGGGGCTAGGAGAGAGCTGTGGGAGGAAGGGGATGCACACCAGGAGGAGTGACATCTGATTTCTGAAGTTTTGAACTGGGTACCGCTGGTTTTGGGTGTGTATCTTGGACTTGATTTCAGCCAAATGTTCATGGGAGCTGTGGATACTTGGAGCCCCTGAAAATTGATGGAAATGGGCATCAGGCTAGGTGGCCAAAGCCAAAGGTTGCTTTTGAAACGCCTGGCCTAAGTGACTCTGAAGGTTTAGAAGGATGCAACATGCAGGAGACTGTAGGTGGTAGAAAAAATGAGGAGTATACCTATCTCATAGAACTGGAAGGGACCTTGAGAGGTCATTGAGTCCAGTCCCCTGGCCTCACGGCAGGACCAAGTACCATCCCTGACAGATTTGCCCCAGATCCCTAAATGGCCCCCTCAAGAATTGAACTCATAACCTTGGGTTTAGCAGGCCAACGGTTTTCTCCTAGGTTATAAAAGTGTCATTGAAGAGACTCTGTTGGGGGAGTTAGTGTCATCTACTGGTTAGAGCAGGGGGTTGAACATTGACTCCTGGATTCATGTCCCACCTCTGTGATTTCATGCAAATCACAACTTCTCCATGCCTCCCATTACTCATCCTAAAATAGCAGTAAGGAAACCTACTTGTGGGGGGGAGGGGTGTTTGGCGTGAGATTGAATTGATCAATGTTTGCAAACTGTTCCGAGCTACCCGCTACGTAAGGCACCATCATTCCGTCCACTTTTGCAACACAGATAAACAACATTGCAGAGTTATTGTTTTTATTTGTTAAGAGAACCCAAACTGATGCTGCAGATCTCCTGTTAGGTAACAGATCTGTGAGTGTCAGGGTGGTGGGCAGGGAAAGATTTCTCTATTCTGCTAGAGTAGCAGATTCTCCTACAACAAATTATTTCTCCCTCTGAGCGTATTGAGTCAACAGCACGGAACTTGTACTTTTCAAGCTGTAAGCAGCACACTGTTTAAAAAGTGGAAGGGATCAAACTCTGTATTTTAGGACACAGAGCCCCTATCTATGCAAAGACAGCTGTAGTGAAAAGAAATAATAAGCTCTGGAAATTGCTGCAGCTGTAGGAATTGTAGTGGGTTCAGGGTGAGCTACCCACGGACCAGAGGCCAGCAATGTGAGTGTATTAATAAACTTGAGTTGTGTGCTTCTCTGTGGTGTCTGCAGTAGCAAAGCCAAGCCAATTATTTGCCCATCAAGGCGAGGTTATAATGACCTCCCCGCTCTCTTTGCTCTTTTGTTTCTGGTGTTGTGTGGTAGAAAATGTAATATAGAAATGATTAATTGCATTGCCCACCCGATTCTGTCTCCACTTGAGATCTGTGTAAATCAGGACGCCCCAGCATAAATTAGTAAATTGTGTCAAGTCATGATGATTAAAGAATTAAAAAAATACTTTATGAATATCCTATTCTCAACCCGGTCTGATTTTGGATGGAAGCCCAGCTGAGGAGGGTGAGAGAGCGGGGAAAAAAAGAATAAATTTGGTGAAAGAGACTTTGGCAATATTTTGCTACCATTTCCTTGAGGAGAGAAGATTGATAACAAACATTAGTGAGGCAAAATTACAGTGATTTGTATAGGTTCCCAGGTGGACAAGCCTAAAGTTAATAAAATAATACAGGCTGCTAGGCCACAGAAGTGCTGTACCACTCATAAAATGGAAAGCTTTTATTACAGATGTATAAAATGTGCACGTGTGTCTTAAATTTATCATATAAAAAGGCATCTGCCTTTCTGTTAATAGATTAAAAGCCTGCGTTCAGCTGCCCTAGTAAACAATTTGTCTTGCAGGTGTAATCATGGGTGATGGTGTTTAGCCAGGCTGCATTTTGCAAGCTCCCCGTTTTTGGCTGCCAAAGCAAAGCCACGGCCTCCTGCTGAAATGACCTCGGAGCCACCAGGGTCTTCCATCATCAGTTGCGCCTGACGCGCACCCCTGTCTGAGTGTGACTGCGTGGGGGGGTGCGCATGAGGCAGCATATCAGAGCTGACAGCTTAAGTGCTTTCTCCTCACTGCGTCGGAGACCGGCAGGAGCTGGCAATGGACAAGAAAGACGAAGGTTCTGAATCTTTTATGCTGCCCTTTTTAAAAAACTTTTTGGTTGCTTTTGGTCCCCCTCAGACGGCTGGGTTTTATCCCATTGCCGTGGCCCTCCGCCGTTCCCTCAGTGAGCGGTTGGTGGATTAAGCCTGCCGGGATTCCACCCCCGGCCTGGTGTTGGCACTTGGTGACCTGCAGGAATGTTCAGAGCAACGTTGGAAGCTGGGGCACCAAGGCTTTATCTAGGGATGCAAGAGGTTAACCGGTTACCCCGTAAGTAGGCGGCTTATCGACCAGCTTTCCCGGTAATCGGTTAACCGGCCTGGCTGGCTGGACCCTGCCTGCAGCCATAGCGTGGCCCGGGAGGGGGTTGGGGCTGGAGCAGCTCCCACCACCTGCAGCCACGGTGGGGCTGAGGCCAGAACAGCCCCTGCCAGACACAAAGGGATAATGGGGGGGGGAGAGCAGATCCTGCTGCCTGTGGTGAGGCCGGAGCAGCCCCTCCCCCAGCCACGGCCCGTCATGCCACGGATGGGGGTGGGGCCATCCAGGATTAACCGGTCAAACTTAACATTTAACCGGTTAACATTTTAAAGGTTAATTAACATCCCTAGTTGTATCAGAAGCTCAGGCAGCTGGGACCAGATTCGGTATCCCACCAAGGTACGTTCAGCACAGGAAGGGGATGTAAGGGGCCTGTTATTCCTCTCGGACAGACTGACTGGCCTGGGCCTGGTTGACGTTCGAGCATCTCTGTTAGCCTGCTGCAGCTGACAGCAGCTAGCTTTGGTCTCTCTGACCAGACCCAGTAGGTGGCATGCAGATGAACTCCGCTGTGCCTCGTACCCAACCCATCCGGCAGTGAGACACCCCCTAGGATGGCACAAAATGACCAGTGAAATGACTTGGGTTCTACTCCCAGCTGCGCTCCTCACTTGCATTGTAGACCTGAGCTAGTCACTTGACCTTTTGGAAGATCTTACTTCCATGCATGCAGGACTATACCATTTCAGTGCCAGTGATCTCAAACCTTCTAGTGCAGGGGTGGACAATAAGCAGCCCGCAGACTGGACACGGTTCACTAGGGTTAGCCCCTGGTGGGCCGCTAGCACTTTGTTTACCTGAGCGCCCACACGCATGGGTGCTCGCATGTCCCATTGGCTGCAGGTCACCATTCCCGGCCAATGGGAATTACGGGAAGCAGCGTGGACCAGGACACAACTCCCAGTGGCCGGGAACCATGATCTGTGGCCAATGGGAGGTGCAAGCAGCCTTACCTGTGGATTCTCAGGTAAATCAAGTGCCGGCAGCCCACCAGGGGCTAACCATGGCAAACCACATCCAGCCTGTAGGCTGTTTATTGCCCACCCCTGTCCTAGTGGGACTGCTGAGCAGAACCAGTGACCATTCAGATGGTTGCACAGCAGCAAGGGACTTCTGTGCACTTGTCATAGAATCCTAGGGTTGGAAGAGACCTCAGGAGGTCAAGTGCAGTCCCCTGCCCAAAGCAGGACCAACCCCAACTAAATCATCCCAGCCAGGGCTTTGTCAAGCCGGCACTAAAAAACCTCTAGGGATGGAGATTCCACCCCCTCCCTAGGTAACCCATCCTAGTGCTTCACCACCCTCCTAGTGATACAGTTTTTCCTAATATCCAACCTAGACCTCCCCTACTGCAACTTAAGACCATTGCTCCTCGTTCTGCCATCCGTCACTACTGAGAGCAGCCTCTGTCCATCCTCTTTGGAGCCCCCCTTCAGGAAGTTGAAGGCCACTATCAAATCCCCCCTCACTCTTCTCTTCTGGAGACTAAACAAGCCCAAATCCCTCGGCCTTTACTCCATAAGTCATGTGCTCCAGCCCCCTGATCATTTTTGTTGCCCTCGCTGGACTTTCTCCAATGCATCCATCTGCCTCTGTGCAATCACTAGTTTAGTTTTAAAGCTGAGCCAAGAAGAATAAAACAAACAGTTGCTGGTTTTACTGCTCCCAACACCTATCCCGTTGTTGGGCCAAATCCAAGCACTCCCTGAAGTGGATGGGTGTTGTACTAGGGGTGTGAAAGGTTAGTTCCCTGCCTGACATGGGCACGGGGGCTGCTCTAACCCCGCAAGGGGCCTGCCATGGACAGGGACTCCTTGGTCATCTAGAGCAGCCTCTGTCTATGGTGGGCCTGGGTGCCATGCAGGCAGGGGCTGTTCTAGCCCAGCAGGGCTGGAGTGCCCCTTCCACCACCACCACCACCACCACCCTTTATTGGTTAAACATAACATTGAACCAGTTAACCAATTAAATGGGATTTTACATCTCAAAATTGTACATACTTAGCATGACTTGGGATTCAATGCATATGAAGTAGCACTGTGAGAACAATGACTTTGGTGTCTCATGATGCTAGTTTTGGATGATTCTTACAGAGACACTCATTTGCTTTTTCTCACTACCCCACACTTTTCCACCCATTGAGCTGTCTAGGTAGCGATGAGGCAGGGTACTGGTGTGTTGATAACGACTTCATCCACAGAACATAGGATAAGAGAGTTCCTTTCTAGTCATGAGTAGTGTGGCTTTGGCGTATATTTCCTCAAAGGTGCATTATGAGGCACCCTGTTTGCTCTTCCTCGCTGAGGCTCAGTGCTCTCAATTTACAAGCCTAAAGATGATTTAACTGACTTCCTGTGAACCCGGGATGGTTGTACGGGCAAAGCAGAAGACTGGGCGGCTGTTGACTGTTTTTTTACACAGAGCTCATCCACCACAGTGTTGGAATACCTGTCACGGCTTCATTCTCAGCTCTACCCCAGGGATCACACCGCTCCCTGCCCATCTAGAGCTTCACAGCCATTGTATAAGCTATTCACATGGCCATTTGGAGCTTAACAGTGGAAAAGCTGGCTCGGAGCAGGAGGCTATGAGCTCGAAAGTACATCTTAGAATCATTAGTTACAGGCGAGGGTCTATAACCTTTTGCAGAACAATTCTGGTTCTGTCTCATCGAAGGCAGCAGTACACATTCACCCAAGTCAATTCATTGTCATGCTTATTTTGTGAAATATTGTCTATTAATTAGTTTATAGAACTTCACCTGTGTTAGATTTTAATTGAGTTTAAGGGCAGAGGGGCCATTAGACCATCTAATCTGACTTCCTGTTTAGCACAGGCCATGAAGTTTTACCCAGAGAGATCCCACTGCTGAGCCCAATGACTTAAGTTAGACTAAAGCAGGCTAACATTTGTAAAGTCTTTTGAGAACGTTGGCTGGGAATCACTACAGAAATCACGAATAGAGCTGGTTGGCCCAAAATGCCTAGTTCTAGCTTTATTTTTCACTTCCCATCCATTTCTTTCAGATTTTCAACAGACTCCCCAAACTGGCAAAAAATCCTTTGAAAAACCATTTGTGGTGTGTCTGTGTGGATTCAAAAATAGGACATTTTTACTGTATGCCAAATTTGTATACTCCCAAATTGCAAGTACTGTAGTTTGATTTCCAAGCTTTCACTGAAACAACAACCACCACCCCTTTCCCCAAAATAGGGGAGTTGGAGAGGGTGAAATATTTTCATTTTGGTAAAAAAAAAATGTTTTGGGGGGAAATGCTTTGAAAAATTCCAACCAGCTCCCATTATTGTTAACAGCTAGGTACTCAAGTAAGTGATGTCTCACAAATCTGACTGATATGTAAGAAAACAAGGTGTATTCCTTCTATCGCCTCTTATATCTACAATACTAAAAGTTCTGAAATGGGTATCCATTTACTAGCTGGAAACAAAGCAGAAAAGAACTCTGCATACTTCTGCGATCAAAGAAATAAAAGGTATTTTTGTTAGAGAAGTAAACAGATCTGTCTTTAGGGGACACACAGAACCTTAATCAGGTTGTTTATCTCCATAGCACACTGATGGTGCAATATAAATCCATCACACTAATGAGTACAAAGCTCTTACTTTTTTGGCTCTAGCTTGAGCACTGTCTCCATGTGGTTGCATTTAATTACTAATAATAGAGTACACCATCAAAGCAGGAAGCAATTTAAACACCAAATTTATTTTCCATCTCTTGTTGCTTTTTTGAGAGAAAGGATGATCTTGTACTGAAGACAGTCGTGGGACGCAGGAGATTTCTGTTCTCTTCCTGCTCTGTCCAGACCTTCCCCTGTGACTTGGACAAATCAATCTTCTTGGCAGAGATGGTTTCTTCCCGCAAGCATGTATGGTGCAGAGCACAATGGTGTCCCTCTTGGCGTCTCTAGATGCTACTGAAATGCTGCTAGAAATGTGGCACTTCAGAAGACTTGCCAAATATTCATATTGAGCTCTTTGATATCTCTTCATAAGCCAGTCCTTCAGGCCCCTTCACTTTTTTTTCCCCTGCGTTCCCTCCAATTTATCAACATCTCTCTGCTGCCAAGATGCATGGAGCAGAACAAAAGCCACAATCAGCTGTGGGAAAAAGATGCCAGAAATTACCTTGTGTATTTATAGGTGGTTCTTAGCATTTCACTACCCAGAGTTCATGTTATCAGAGCTAAGCTATTCATTTTAGGCTGTTAGGATTTTTGTGCCATTATTTGATAAAGGGCTGAAAAGTACGTTAGCATCTCAAAGTGGAGCCTGATGGGATACTCCAGGGAAGAGCTCAGATGCTGAAGGCAAACACAGGTCGTTGCTGGTTACTTGCTCTAAGGGTATGTCTAGACTAGTGCATTTTTTTTCGAAAAAAGTGGCCTTTTTTCCAAAAAACTTCACCTGCATCTAGACTGCCATCATGTTCTTTCGAAATTAAATCGAAAGAACGCGGCCGTTTTTATGATATTGGTAAACCTACTTTTACCAGGATGAACACCTTTTTTCGAAAGAGCTCTTTTTAAAAAAAAAGGAATTCTTAAACGCAAACAGGGCTTTTTTTAAAGCGAGCGTCCAGATTACCTGGGTGCTCTCTTTCGAAAAAGCAGATCGCTTTTTCGAAACCCTTGTGGCTGTCTAGACGATCTCTTTAGAAAGAGGCTTTTTCAGAAGAGCTCTTTCGAAAGAGGCTTATAGTCTAGATGTGCCCTAAGTGGAGGCAGTACAGCTAATGCATAGGACAGCAATGTTGCCATCAGAAGGCCTGCATTCTATTCATAGGTTGGCCACTAGCCTGCTTAGTGACCTTTGGCAGAAGTGTAACTGCCACTGGGTAGATTTGAACCTGGGACCTCTGGAAGCTTAGCATAGGAGCCTCTACAGTAGGGCTACTCAACACACAGCCTGCAGGCCACCTACAGCCCATTGACCATTTCTTTCTGGCCCACACTGTGGTTTGGGTTTACAATGGGGCACAACATGCGGCCCACGGGTGGGATCCTTTGAACATGGCCTCCACTGGGAACATGTTCCACAATGGTGAGTCAATATAATGGTCTTCTGTTGAGATGCGTTTTAGTAATTAAATTCCTGGCCTGTCATTGCTCATTAAAAGTCCTGTTGTATGGGTGGAAATCGGGTAACTATTGCATTTTATTAATATCAGCAGTACTGGCTTACATGGGGCCTGCGTGTTGTGTGGTCTTGCCTTAATCTTTGTATTCATGCCCGTCAGTGTGAAAGAAACTATTTGCATATATTAGCATATATATTTGCATGTATATGCAATCACACTTAAGTTGCGGCCCTCGGCATGTGCTGTGAGTATCATTGTGGCCCCCCGGGGCTTCCAAAGCTGAGTAACCCTGCTCTATAGTTTGAGCTACACTAGACTTCCGATAATCCGGCACATTTGGGACCTAGGTGGTGCCGGATTATTGAATATGCCAGAGTACCGGGAGGTACTATAAGGGGGCATACTCCAAACCCAATCCCTCTTCCCTCCCCTTCCCTTCGCCAGAGCCAAACACCTCCCCTCCCTGCTGTAACCCAGTCCCTCTTCTCCCCCAACCTTATTTCCGGGTCTGAAGGCAGCTGCCTGTTCTCAGCGGCCAGCTGCTAGCAAGTGCAGGCTGGACGCTGTGTGCACTGGGGACTGTGAGCGGGACGGCGCAGGACGGGAGCGCGCATGCGGCTCACAGCAGCCCGGCTGTGAGAGCGGCTGACCGGAGCACTTCGGGGTTCCAGTTGCTGCCGGACTATTGGCAGTGCCGGTCAACTGGATGCCGGACAATTGGAGTTTTACTGTATAAAGCCAGCTGGCTCTCAGCTTAGGTTTAGAGCTCCTTTGTTCTTGTTTCTCGCTGTAAGTGGTCTAAGTGCCACTACATGGGACAGTGAGCCACACCCACTAGGTGTGTGGGACATAAGCACTTTGAGGCAGGGACTTGTACTTGGAATTTCTTTTTTGCTGAAAATGTTCCATTCCTGCAGTGGTGGTTGCAGGTAGGTGCTGCTTTCATGGTGCAAACGCCACAGTAAAAATGGCATTCCATCCATAGCTGGTAGGGGCCACTGTCTTAGAGAAGGAGGCCCGGGTGGCAGTGAGTTGTCCAGATTTGTTTCCCCAACAAGTGAAGAGGAAGGCTCCAGCTTAGCCCCAGCTATTCCTCAGGCCATTTTGCAACAGCTGCATTTAAAAAGGAAACCAGAGGTGGTCCCAGTTGGAATGCGGATGCAATTTTAAAAAAAGGCGGGGGGAGGAGAACTGAAAGGAAAGGCAGATGTTTCTCACGGGGTTTGAAGCAGCTCTTAGCACGTTTATCCATCTCGGTACTAATGAGTTAGACTTCCCTGGTCCACCATCCTCAGGACCTGACTGGTCCCAAAGGAGGGAGTTTGCCAGACCAGGGAAGGTCTGGCCTTTGGACTCTTCTAGGAGGCTTCCAGGCTCCCCTCTTGGGGGATAGGGCACTCACCTGGGGAGGGCAGGGTTGGGGGTTCAAGTCCCACACCCCCTTCTGCCTGGGACCCCAGGGAGGTGGGCTGGGTTCTCTAGAATGGCCTAGAGGATAGGGCATTCCCCTGGGGAGCCTCAGGGTTGGGGGTTTGAGTCCTCTGTCCACACTGGGACCTCCTGAAGGGAGGTGGTGCCTAGGGGATAGGGCATTTCCCTGGGGAGCATGGGGTTGGTGCACCAGGCTCTGTGGTCAGCTCTGGCCCCAGCTCTGCTCCTGGTTGTCAGCTTCCCTGGACTAGTGCCACTCCTGCCCTCCCCCAACTGGTTTCCTGGCTGCCCAGATTAGCTCTGCTCACAGCCCTGGCCAGGCTGCTGGCTCCTCAGCTGCCAGACTCACAACCAGCCCTAGCTTTCTGGTCCAGCAACATCTGTGCTGGGGCTGTTCCTGGCTCCAAGACCCCACCAGAACAGCCTTTGTCTGCCAGGTGCTCATGCCTGCTGCAGACATGGGCTGCTCCAGACAAGAGCAGCTGCCCACTGTGGGGCTGGAGCAGCCCCTGCCTGCTGGAGGTGCTCTAGTCCCCACTGGTTACCTAGAACTGGTAAGCATCATCCATTTTAGGTGATGCTTACTGGTTAACCTTTCATGTCCCTAGTGGTTATAAATACTTCTCATATGCCTAGAGATGCTAACCATGCTATTCTGACCAAACCTCAGAGTGGATGGTTATTTACTTATTCCCACAATATAAGAACTAGGGGGTCACCAAATGAAATGACTAGGCAGCAGGTTTAAAACCAACAAAAGGAAGTTTTTCTTCACACAGAACACAGTCAACCTGTGGAACTCCTTGCCAGAGGATGTTGTGAAGACCAGGACTTCAACAGGGTTCAAAAAAGAGCTAGATAAATTCATGGAGGTTAGGTCCATTAATGGCTATTAGCCAGGATGGGTAGGAATGGTATCCCTAGCCTCTGTTTCTCTGGAGGTGGGTGACAGGGGAGGGATCACATGAGGATTACCTGTTGTGTTCCCTCCCTCTGGGGCATCTGGCATTGGCCACAGTCGGCAGTCAGGATACTGGGCTAGATGGACCTTTGGTCTGACCCAGTGTGGCCGTTCTTATGTTTACATGGTATTGACTCAGGCTTGAGCCCTAGGCCCCCCTTCTACACACACACCTACATGATAAATTGTTATCTACCTCCCCAGGAAACTGAGAGGATTAACATCTGTACAATGTTTAAAACTTGGCAGCGTAACCAGCTACTGTTTGCAAAGCAGGGTGCAGAACCCCCAGCTGGTGGCTGGGCGTGGTTTGTCAGCATTAGCCTGAGGTGGACCACCAGATGCTTTGTTTATCAGAGCATCCGCAGCCACAGTGGCTGCGATTTGCTGTTCCCAGCCAATGGGAACTGTGGGAAGTAGTGGGGGTCCGGCCACTATTTGGGGTGAACCATGTCTGGCTCACCAGCTGGAGATTCCCTGCCCCTACTGCAAAGCATTAATTACCTCCGAGGATGAGAGCGGTAATGCTGTGTATCACTATCTCAGCAAAACTGGTAACATGAGATGGTTATGCGAGGTGCATTTGGTTGAAAATTCCCCTGCTAGTCAGCCCTTTACATTTTCGGTCTTAATTTCCCTTTTGTGAAACTGGTTGTGTTCCAACATCATCTATAGAAGTTTCACAAGTTTCTTTTTCATTTCAAAATTCACTCTAGCATAAGCCGGGTAGGCTAGCCTAAAGCATGAAGTTGGATGTGATGGTGTTTTTAAAAAGATAAATGAGGTCACAAGATGTCACAAATCTTACAAGATCTGTTCTCCTCCCAAGGTATCTGCCCTCTCAGCTGAAATCTTAGAGGATTTCAGCCTTCATCTGAACCACAACCGGATAATCGGAACTCTTCTAGCTTTGGATCCAGCTTGGAACTCAAATCATAGGATTAGGTTGGGCTCCTCAAAGGTTTTGGTTTGGAAGTTCCTGTTTGGCTGCAGGTCTGATTATTAAGCTTCAAAAACAAATAGAATTGACTTTATGATAAATCAGAATTTTGAGCTGCATTGGAAAACAAATTCAAGGGAAACCATTCTGTTTGTGGACCTGGGTCATAGAAAGGGACCTGCTGTAAACACATGCAATGAAGGTAAGCACAGTGCAGCCGTGCTAATTTGCACCACGTCCAAATTTGGCCTCGGGGAATATCTGATTGCTCCACTCTTCTGCCTGTGCTGTAGTGTGCCTGCACTGCGTACATAACTTACTCCGGTTGTGGTCTCTGTTAGCATTCATGTAATATGAGAGGGATTATGAATACTGTGTGGTCTGCTGAACCACTAAATGATTATATGTCTCTAGAAAGCAATCGGTCCTCTAGCTACTGTGCTTACAGCAGATTAGTCAGTGCTTCTCTAACTCAGCAACTTGACGCTCTGTGTGTGTGTGTGTGTGTGTGTGTGTGTAAAATAATCCTTACCCTGGAAATATTAATTCCCAGACTAGAGACGCCTGTCTTTCTTCTCTCAAACAGAATGCCTTTATAGACACATTTGATAATTGGATAGATATTAAACAACCACTGCTCCACGGAGGCAACGGAATTGACTCAATACAATATGAGGTGCTCCTTTTGCATCCGGTATCTCACCCAGGTGCCGTGTGAAAGGGGCATTATTTCGGTTTCTTCAGCTTTCTCAAAAGCTGCCAACTCAGGCCTGGATGTTGGAGTAAAAACCAATCCTTTCCCTAAACTGCCTCTTGTTTGATGGAACTGGACAAGCGCGAGCTAAAGGAAACCAGCTGCCGCCTGGAACAACGGACTGAGCCAATTTCACTCCGTGTCCAAGTGGGGGTTGATTCTTCTGTAACTAATGGTTGTTAGTATTTTTAATAGGAGCATAAACCAGCCAAGCCTGAGCACACAGTGGATGTTTAGGGGCCAGTTGCCTCTTTGTAAGAGCGTCAGAGAACACCCCCACAAGAGGGGTCAAAAGTGGTGCTATTTGTGCCCTCTCTCTGCAAGAGGGGAGCTGTTGTTGCTGGCCTTGTTCAAGGCTGCGACGATCTGCGGGGGGAGGTATGGGCAGGCTGGGGACTAGCCGGCCCAGCGTCCAGGCAGAATAATGGGCACAGCCAGGTTGTGACAGGACTGCCTCATTGGCTGAAGGGAGCCAGCAGGCTCCACCCCCGGGGTCAATAGAATAGTCGAGTAACCGGTAAGAATTAATGAGTTTAATCGACTATTCAATTAACCGATATTTAGCATCCCTACTCACAGGCCTCGGTTAAGCTAAGAGTTCACTATTGTAATGATGCACCCAGTCACTCCACCCGCAGGACTTGAACTCCCTGCCTCTGGATCTAAAAGCATGAGCCACCATTTGAGCCAACTAGCAATTGGGCAACTATAGCAGAGTTATAGCCCTGAATACACAGTTCAGCCACTGGAGGGGGACAAAGAGCCACCTGGTGTTAATCTCAGTTACGAATATCCTTTGCCCCAGGACGCAGTTAGTGACAAAAAGTCATCTGAGCAACCTGTGCCATGAATACTGAGACTGAATTCCCAGGGGTGTTCCCTGGGGTTATCTGGGGTAAATTAGAGCCACAGTAAAAAGGTTTGAAGTCTAGTATACCAGCAGCACTAAGAGCTGCTGAGAGTAGAAGTGCAGTTTAATTCGATTTCAGGTGGACCAGTGGGGGACACATTGTAGAGTGCGAAAACTACTTTGGCAAATATTTACAGTTGCCGAGAGTCACAGACCAAAAACATCACAATCAAAAATCCCAGTGGTTTTGCTAAGAGTGCAGAATTTTCCATTCGGTCCTGACCAGACAAGCCCCTTTTGGCTATTGAGATCCCTTCTGTTCTAACAGGGTATTACAGAGACGGAGAGGGGGAGGAAATGATCAATTATGAGTATCCCACAGAGTGCTGTCTGTGATAGAGGGGCATTAAGCTCTCTCTGCTCAAGCCACAAGATACCAGTGGGTACACACCTAGGGATGGGACTGAGACTTTGGCTACACCCACAATTAGCATGTGTCGCAACTGGGTGGGAAGTCATGCCTAGTGGTTGAAGCAGGAGTCAAGCAGAAGATCCAAGATGGAGTCAGAGGCAAGCAGGACTGGGATGGACCTAGACAGGCAGAAACAAGGTTGAGTGCCAGGGAGGCACAGGAACGATTGTGTAACCCACACACCTGCTGAGCTTGGTGCACTGTCGCAACTAGTGGCACCAAGACCGCTTAGTGAATGTGTTTGCTCTACAGCCTTTGCTACCAGCCAGCTGGCTTTTAGCTCATGCAGTAGAGGCTCATGCACTAAGCTCCAGAGGTCCCAGGTTTGAGTCCACCTGTCAGTGTCAGGTGGCTTTTAAGCTGCGTCAGAGGCAGCAGCGCAGGGTACCAGGCAGGAGCTGGTCTGCGAGGGCAGCCAGTTTAAAAACCAGCTCCCCTCATGGACCAGCTGCCTATCGCCCCCCACTGCTGCCTCTGATACAGAGGCAGCAGCGTGGGGTGGCAGCAACCCCTGTCCATGGGAGGGTCTGAGCTCCCAGACCCAGAACTGAGCCAGGCTGCCTGCCCTCCTGGCTCCTAATACACTTTAAATGCAGAGCTGCAGCAGGGGTAGGTCCCGGACCTGGCACAAGCCGGGACTGAGCTGGGCTGCTGGCCAGCCTGCTAAACAATGTACTGGCAAGGGGGGGGGATGCATGTAGTCTATAGCATTACCCAATAAGCTTTTGCTTGTTGATTAATTGCCTATACTATTGCATCCTTACCTGTGAGTTCTCCCCTACTTTTCCCACTCCAGATCTGAAATGAAAAACTCTGGGATTTCCACCTCTTCCTTGGAGGAAACCCTAGGAGCTATTTCCAGACACTCTGCTTACATGTTCTGTTGCTCAGTTTATCTTTGTCCATTGTTACGCCTCTGTGGGCCACCATACAGAAATTCCTGTCTTACTTGTGTCTGCACCCTCTGGATAGTTTGCAAGTTCCGGCCCCTCCCCACAGTTATTATTTAGCCATAACAATGTTGTTATAACAAATGACATTTCAAGGAATGATAGGATTCCTGGCTGGGATGTATCTTTTTTTAGAACTCCTGTCTTCTAGAGTGAAGCTATTCCATGCAGCGCAAGGTCGACCGTGTTATTTAATTAAATAGAATCAAACTTTCTAGCTGCTGGGAGAGGCAGATGGTAACTACCATGTAAGGTCTGTTCTAGCATGGGGAGATGTAAGGGTAGGAATGGCAAGACTGGTTTTATTTTTTTATTTGTACTGATGGCCTCCAGGGCGCTACCCCTCTACCTCCACGAGCTGGAAAACCATGCTGCCACTCTAGGTACCTCTTTGCTTGGAGCTAAGGGAGAAAGTAAACATAAAAATAAATAAATCCTTGTTTAAAGCATGGTAATGAATGAGAGCAGTGTTAGTGATTGTAACATTAGCAGTGCTAGGGGTGTAAAATCCTGTTTAATCAATTAAACCGGGGTGGGGAATCTTTTTTGGGTCAGGGGCTGCTGACCCACAGAAAAATCCGTCGGGGGCTGCCCACAAGTGAGAAGCAAAAAACAAACAAAACCCCCTCACTGATATAGCCCCCAGCTGAGGAGAAAGACCCTCCCCGCTTCCCCTCGCACACCAGAGCCTTGTGGGGCTCAGCCTAGTAGATTTTGTACTTCCAGCCCTGCGATGGAGCAGCAGGGGGGATGGAGTGCCAGCTCGGGCTCTCCAGTGCTGGGGGGGGGACTGAGCCTTGGGGGGCTGCATCTAGGCAAGCAGGGGGCCGCATCCAGCCCCTGGGCCTGAGGTTCCCCACCCCTGAGTTAAACGATTCAGCAGGATCCATCGAGGGGGAGGGGGAAGGATTCCCGCCCTGCTGGAGCAGTCCCCAGCCCGTGGGGCTGCTGGCCCTCTGCAGGGCTGCCGACTGCTGGCCAGCCCCACCGTGGTCCCATCAGGGCTGGAGGCAGCCTTTTGCACACAGCAGACCGCCCTTGGGCCCCATGCTTACTGGGTGACCCATTCACCTCCCTAATCAGTGCAAAGACTCATTCAAGCAGGGCTAGAGCAGATGCAAGAGGTCCGATTCTTCTCACTTTCATCCCAGTGCTTGGACGGGGCCGGAGGTGACACGAAGCCACCTTTCCTGAGGCCTCAGAATAGGGCAAGAGCAGTGGCTGATTGGCTGCGGGTGTAATCGGCTCAGCCTTTGGCTTGCTCTGAATTGATGCTGTTTCCCTGGGCCCTGCGGGAGCACTGCGAAGTGGAGAATAGTTATCGGGCCGTGCACTTGGAGCAAGTCCAGCAGAGCCCTGATCCGCCGCCTATTCCAGGAGCTGGGAGCAAAGCCAGGGTAGAGCTTAGGATGGTCCTGGAAGGCCCTCCACACAGGGTTCTCTCAGGTGGCCCGTTCCACCTTTTGATGCTGTGAGAGGGGCTCCAAGGGGCTTCAGAATAAATCAGGTTCAGTGTTTCTGTGTTGGAGAAAGGAGTCCAGACTCCGGGCTTCCACCCCTGGCTGCGTTTAGGGTTGCCAGATGGTTTAACCAAAAATACCGAACACCCCTCCCTTCCTGAGAGTTGTTAAGCAAAAAAAAAAAAAAAAAAACCAAACCAGCGTGGCCCCTTTAAGAAATGCTTTTGAGGCTTTTTGGCCCTAACAGGCTGCCAGCAGCACCCAGGATTTTTGCCTCCTGGCCAGGAAAAAATCAGAAAATACTGGATATTTTAGGTGTCCGGTATTTTCTGATTTTTTTTACCAGACAGGAGGTGAAAATACCGGACTGTCCGGGTCAATACTGGACACCTGGCAACCGTAGCTGCATTGTGTGGCCTTGGATAAATCTCATAAACATTGAGTGCTACTGCGCAAGGCCTCTGTCACATGCGCGTCCTGGTTCTTGCCCTCCTCCGAGACCTATTTCTTCAATGAAATAGCTGAGACCTTCAGGGAAAGGTGCTTAAGAAAAATGCAAAGCAACATAGAAGGGGCGGGGGGAAGGACTTTGAAATGTGCTTGTCCCGCTTTCAGAGGGGATTTAGGGAGCCTATCTCACTGCAAGCTAATGGCATATCAGGTGCTAAGTAGGTGTGCTTGCAAATTTTACCCGGGAGCTTTTTGTGCGTAGCCGTTCAGTATGAAATGCTGTTGGGTGTCTGTCTTTTGTTTCGTGCCTGCCTTCATCCTCGGACGCAACCAGAGGAAACACAGCACTAGACCCGCCCCCCTCGCTGAGTGTTTAAATCCAAGAGGTATCCATCAGAATCGCTTACATCTGCGTTCCCGGTCCCTCGCGCGGATAGCTCGGCCGGGGCTCCCCTTGCCTTGATTTCCGACGGCTGGTGGCACACGTGAATTGTTAAGGGCTCAGCAGGATCTTCAGCAGTCCTCGCTTTTCTGAGCACTGGCTTCTGGGGCTCTGAGGAACAGGCCAGACAGGGGATAACGCAGGGATGGCAGCTGTACCTTGGCATGACCCTGTGTGAGTCGTGGCTGTGGTGTTGGATCTGTGGGAGCGGGTGGGGAGCTTTTTGTTTCTCAGAGAACCAAGGGAGAAGCGATCAGAACTCAGAGTTCTCAGAGAGGAGCGTATCTGGTGGATTTCTCTTCTCTTGGATTTCACACCTCCCCATGCCTTCACCCCCGGACAGCACTTCCAATGGCATTGAGCTTGTTCTCTGGTCCACTCAGGATTTTGCACTCTCTCTTGCTCTATCACAGTCTCAATTCTGGTGAAGCAGCGAGGGGCTACGTCTAGACTGCAGGCTTCTTTCGGAAGAAGCTTTTCCAGAAGAGATCTTCCAAAAAAACTTCTTCCAAAAGAGAGCATCTACACAGCAAAAGCTCACTGAAAAAGCAATCTGTTTTTTTGAAAGGTAGCGTCCACACTGAATGGACGCTATCTCGCATTTAAGCTGTGATTACTATGGATGGCATGGCCACCAGGGCACCTGTGCTTTTTCCTCTTTCCTCTTCTTTTGAAAGAACTCCCTCTTCCACGTCCACACACACCTTTTTCTGAAAGAGCTCTTTTGGAAAAAGGCTTCTTCCCCGTAGAAAGAGATTTACCGATGTCAGAAAAACTCCCTCCGTTCTTTCAATTTTTTTTGAAAGAACGTGATTGCAGTGTGAACGTAAGTGAAATTTTTTTGGAAAAATGGCCGTTTTTCCAGAAAAAACTCTGTAGTGTATACAGACCCTGAGAGAAACTCCTTCCAGTTGGGCTCTGCTCAGCCGAACCTCCTTGCTCTGTGTAAATCCACAGGCAACTCCCCTGGCCTTAGTGGAATGACGCTAGTGTAACTAGGTGCTGCATTCAGCTTTTAAGAACCACGGCATCAAGGAAAATAAACAGTAAATCGATATTGAATTTACACCTGGACAGTTCGTTAGCTGATAAGGATGCCTCACTCACCTCCTCTTTCTAATCCCATCCTCATCAGAGATCAGCTGGAACCCTCCCAGGCTCGTCGTGTGGTGGGCTCCAATCCAGTGTAGGAATTATGCTCTACCTGCCTATATTCCATTCCCAAACTAGGAGGGAACACTGTTTCTTTTGTCTCCATTCCTAAGCTTGTTTTGCATTGTTGCCATTGAACCGCTGCCACGTTATCACGCAGAGGTGGATGCATTACAGTGGTGGGAGTGAAACTGATTCCTGCATATATAGAGTGTGATTTTGCAAAATCCCTTCCTTGCTAGGTCCTCCTGACTGGTGAGAAGGTGAAGCTAGCAGGGCTGCTCAAGGAAAGGAGGGCGTGCCGGGGTTGGGCAAGAGTCGTTGGTAAAACCCTTTCTGAATATTTTGGAATACAGGCTTCCTGATCTAGTAAAGCACTTATGCATGGCAGAAATGGAACCACTCCCATAATTAAAGCTATACCCATGCTTAAAGGCTCTGCTGGATCAGGGCTAAAATGCACAGTAGGAATGTACGATAGGGTTAAAAATAGTAAGTACTTGGGTTGGGTGACTTGCAGCAGTTCTATATGCTGGTTTGTACCCATTTGGTTTTCTTTCCATTGCACATTCTGGTTTATAAATATACAGTAAAAGCTGTTTTATCCGGCACGTCACCAATTGGAAATCTCTCTAAACCAGCCTTTCTGATCTTGGAAAAATCTGGTGTATAGTGGCAAGGGGCCGGCAGGCTCCCTACCTGGCTCCACGTGACTCCCCAGAAGGGGCAACATGTCCCTGTTGCTCCGAGGTGGAGGAACAGCCACCAGGGCTGTGTGCATTACCCCCATTCTGCCCTCGAGCCCTAGCTCTGCAGCTCCCATTGGCTAGGGGAGGCAATGCACACAGCCACCTAGTTGTGCCTCTGCCTCAGAGCAGCAGGGACGTCTAACCCAAGACGAGCACCCGGAAACTCCTCCCATGCCGGATCTGGCACCTCCAAACTCCTCCCAGGCCCCATCCTCCAGCCCTGAGCCTCCTTCTTGTACCCCTCATCCCTGGCCCCACCCTGGAACCTGCACCCCCAGCCTGAGCCTTCACCCCCTTCTGCACTTATTACAGTTAACTCTTACTTAACTGGAATATTTAACTAACCAGAACCCCCCCATTCCTCCAACATGCAGATGACAAAGTTTTTATTCTATATTGTTAACATTCTATTTTTTTTAATCAGATTCCAAAGCCAGAAGGAACTGTTTATGATCATCTAGTCTGACCTCTTGTCTAACACACTCTCTGGAATTTGCCAATAATCATTCCTCGAGCAAACCTTCTAGGGAAAAAAAACATTGCCTCTTGATTTTATAATTGCCAGTGACGGAGAATTTATTATGCCCCTTGGTAAGTGGTTCCAGTGGCTAATTACCCTCACTGGTAAAATTGCCCTGTCTCAAACTAGAGGAAGCAGGAAAGGGTTTTATTGAGAAGGGGAAATTGCCTCCTGAGATAAGATAATAAGAGGCAATGGAATAAAACTGTAATGTTTTGATGATGGGGTTGATGACAACTTATGACTTCAAAAGCACCTCCTAAATTAATGCTGGAATGTGATCACCAAGCAGAGAGGTCTGCCAATGTGTTCATTGTGTGAAAGTCTCATAAGCAAGTCAAATGTAGGAAGTAGTTGGTTCCTATAATTACAGGTGGGATTTCCCTAGTCTGGCACCCTTGAGAACTGACTGGCCTTGGATTTTGCCAGACCAGGGAGGGATTTTGCCAGACCAGGGAGATCATTTCTGGCCCCCTGCTACTTTAGCTGCCACCAGGTGGATTTGAACCCCAGACCTCTGGAGCTTAGTATAGCAGCCTCTACCCTTTGAGCTAAAAAGCTGGTTGGTTCCCAGCCCATGCTGAAGAGGTCTCTTGTTCTTGTCTGTTGCTGTGGTCTAAGTGCCACTGTATGGGACAGTGAACCACGTTAGGTGTGTGGGTTACACTACCACCTCCCCATCCAACCCTGGCCCTGCTGCTGGCCTCCTGGCCAGCTCCCCCACCTGCCACCTGCCCCTCCACCCTGCTGGGGCACACCAGGCTCCCTGGGTCTGCTGGGATGGCCCTCTGGAGTGGTCCAGGTGCCCAGCCACCAGCCCTCCATTGGGACTCTGGTTTTGGAACATCCATGGTCCTGCTGGACCAGAAGTCCCGGTTTAGAGAGGTTCAATCTATTGTAGAGCTGGATAAAAAAACTGAAACACTTTCCTATGAAAAAATAATTCACATTTACAGAAAATAAATTTTATCCCAAATCGGGACAGATTAAAAAACTGAGATGATTATTATTTTAAGGAAGGGATTTTCAGAAATTGTCTGTTTTGGGAGCACCAATGTGCCATGTTCGGTGTCTCAGGCAGGAAGTGAAATGCTGAACAGGGGTCTTGGCGGGAAGCTGTTGCTTTGAATCCCCCCCAACCCTCAACATAAAACTGAATTTTGGGGGGCTAAGTTGGAATTTTTTCCCTGGAAAATGGTGGGGTTGTTTGGTTTTTTTTCCAAAAGGCATTTTCCCCTGGCAAATCATTCTGATGGAATCAGTGCTACTTTGGCAGTCACCTCTGCAACAGTCTGTCTTCAGTAGAGATTTTATTTTAGAGATGTTCACTACATTTATTCTTGGTGGGAGAAAGAACATGTGGAAAAGGGCTAGGACTTCCTATTGACTGCTTAGTGGCTAGATATTATGGTGACGGGAGCTTCAGACATGCCATGGGAGTAGTGGGTAGGTGGTTTTTCCATTACAATTTTTATTACTGTAGTGTCCATGTGCCCCAGTGGAACAGTGGGCCCTATTGTACCGAGTGTGGTGCATACATGGAATCATAGAACACTAGAACTGGAAGGGACCTCGAGAGGTCATCGACTCCAGTCTCTTGCCCTCACGGCAGGACCAACCACTGTCTAGACCATCCCTGACAGATTCTATCCAACCTGCTCTTAAATATCTCCAGTGATGGAGATTCCGCAACCTTCCTAGGCAATTTATTCCAGTGTTTAACCACCCTGACAGGAAATTTTTCTTAATGTCCAATCTAAACCTCCCTTGCTTCAATTTAAGCCCTTTGCTTGTTGTCTTATCAGAGATTAAGGAGAATAATTTTTCTCCCTCCTGCCTGTAGCACTCTTTTTAGGTGAAAACCGCTATCATGTCCCTTCTCAGTCTTCTCTTTTCCAAACGAAACAAACCCAATTCTTTCAGTCTTCCCACATAGGTCATATTTTCTAAAACTTAAATAATTTTTGTTGTTTTAATTTTTGCCACATCTTTCCTGAAATGTGGTGGCCAGAACTGGACACAATACTTCAGCTGAGGCCTAATCAGCGCAGGGTAGAGTGGAAGAACGACTTCTTGTGCTTGCTCACAACACTCCTTGTTAATGCATCCAAGAATGTTTGCTTTTTTTTGCAACAGTGTCACATGGTTAACTCATATTTAGCCTGTGGTTGACTATGACCCCTAGGTCCCTTTCTGCCGTGCTCCTTCCTAGACCGTCACTTCCCATTTCTTATATGTGAAATTGATTGTTCCTTCCTAAGTGAAGCACTTTGCATTTGTCTTGATTGAATTACATATAGTAGAACAATTCCTATCCCTTTCCCTATAGGAAAAGTTGATAATTCTACATAGATAAAACTAGAGTGACTTGTCCTAGGTCACAAAGCAGGTCTGTGGCAGAGGTGGGAATACAGCCGAGATCTCCTCTAGGGATGTCAAGTTTAACCCATTACCTTAACAGCATACTTACTGGGTTAACCGTCAGGCCTTGCCTGGCATGGCCAGAGCAGCCCCCCACCTGCGGTGCTATGCGGTGGGCCCTGCTTGGAGCATCCCACGGCATGGGATCCCAGTTAACTGCTTAAAGTTTAAACATCCCTAGTCTCCTGAGCTGCTGTTTCCCTCCAGCTGCCAAGCTCTGCAGGGTCAGTGGAGAGCATGGATAAAGCCCTATGACAATCTCCAACCCTAAAGGCACCAAAACAGTAAGACGGTCTGGAGTAGTCCTAAAAGCGGAAAGGAATCTGGGATGTTTACAGCACCAATTTCATTGCTTGGAAAGCTGGACTTTTAATAGCCAAGCCTTTTGTAATAGATGCAGTGGCACCTCCAAGGAATCAGGGTAGCAAGAATTATTTGGATTGCCTGTGAATATTTGTTTTGGCATTCGGAGGCTGAGTGGCTTTTTGTCTGTAGTTTTTGAATAATTTCCTGGATTGGAGCTGCACAGGGAAAAAAAACCTCAAGGACAAGCTCTAATTGGAAAAAGGAGCCCCCGGATCCATTTGCCATCTCGATGCTGAATGGACCCAATAGCTGTTCCAGCTAGTGCCTGATTGCACACCCTGGTAAGGACAAAAACATTGTGGAGCCAACCCTGCAGTATGTTGACAAAAATCCTTTCCCCTCCACTCCCTTGCAGCTAGTGGGAGCTAATGCTGTTTGCGTTACCATTGGGTTGCCTGATGCAAAATCTAGTGAAATCAGTGGGGATGTTTCCACTAACTTTTTGATGGACTTTGGTTAACTGATTGTATTAGCAGAACTCATGAGCACTCCCGGTCTCAGACTGCAGCAGGAGCACCAGGAATTTGCAGCACCAATGCCCAAGTTGGCAGCTGAGAACACGATTGCACCTCAGTTGCATAACTAATCCCAAATAGCTAGATAGATGCATGCAGCCTGGGTGTCTTGTCTTTGTTGACAGAAGAGAAGAGGGGGGCGGATGGCTGTATAAAGCGGTGCAATTTAGCTTTGGCCTTACACTGTGTTTTCCTCCTTTCTATTTCTTTCATTTCATAAAAAATGGCTCCCTCCAGAGCGCTATTGATTTTTTTTATTTATACTCGTAGCATTGCTGACCCTTGTGATTTTCACAAGTCTCTTGATAGGCGGGGATAAGCTCACACCCATTAGGTGACCAGGAGTAAAGACCACACCATGACAACCAGGCTGATGTGCCGTTTGAGTGTTATTTTCGCAGGGCAGCTGCTCTCATTCGTGCTAGGCTAGCTCCACAGCTGTTAACTCAAGTCGGGTTCATTTGATTGAACTCTAGTGAACACACGCCTTACATGACCTTTCTCACCACTGGTTAATTTTGTTTGATGCCACTAGCAGACTTCATTCTATTTCTGAGGAAGGCTAGAGCAAGCTGCCTGTCTGTGTTTCTGTCGATACTGTCTCCAGAAATACTTATACAGCATAATTTATTAACGGCCAATAATCTGTTTAATTTTCATGTACGGCCTGTTCTTTGTTACTCTAGATCAGAGGTGGACAATAATTCAGATGCGATTCACCAGGGTTAGCCCGTGGGAAGGCTCTTTATTTACCTGTGCCTCCACAGGTACAGCTGCTTGGCGCTCCCATTGGCCGTGGATCTCTGTTCCTGGCCAATGGGAGCTGTGGGAAGCAAAGCCCCAGTCCACACTGCTGCTTACAGCTCTCATTGGCCGGAAACAGCGTTCTACAGCAAACGGCCGTATCAAGCAACCATACTTGTGGAAGTAGTGGCCGTACCAGTGGAGATGCAGGTAAATCAAGTCCCCGTGATCTGTTAGGGGCTGACCTGGGTGAACCACATCCGGCAGATGGGCCGGTTATTGCCCACTCCTGCTCTAGATGCAGTGGATGGGGAGAAAAAAGTGGAGCGTTACCCTGATCCTTCTCTTTGGGCAGCTAGAGGAGGGAAGTGTTCTGCTCAATTGTTGAAATAAGTCTCCCTGACAAATGGAGGGGAGTCAGCACTTTGGACAAGCAGGGCAATTCTAGGCATGAAGAATAGGGTAATTAAAAGGCCAGCCAGTTAGATTAAAAAAAAGAACCCACCGATAAGAGCCTATGCACCGATAAAAATGCCTGCCAGCTGGTGTCAAATCTGTTCATGGGGATGATTTTGTATCCTAGCATCCTGAGCCACAGAAGCAAAAAAACCCCACAAACAACCCCCCCCCCCAATCCCACCCACCCCCACTAAAAAGAAAAGATACACAATGTACAATGGGTTTTTTTTTCTTTACAATTTCTCTCCCACGCAGCATTCCTTAGAGGGTGGGGTTTTCCACTGGGACTCAGCTATTCCCAGCTATGTCCCTAGCCTGCTGGATGACCTGGAGCAAATCACTTTGCTTCTGTTTGCCTCAGTTTCTCCAGCTATAAAATGGGAATGTTGATACTGTCATCCTTAGCAAAGTTATTGGAAGCCTGCTTAGAAAAATACTGCATGAGAACTAGGTATTTTTAATATTTATTATGAAAATATCCTGTAAAACAGGGGCGGGGAACCCTGTGGCCCCCAGCTTGCCTGAATCTGGCCCCTGAGGTTCGGGGTCCCCACAGCACTGGGGAGCCTATGCTGGCACTCCAGACCACCTGCTATTGCACTGTGGGGCTGGAACACACAAAATCTATGTGCCCTGGGCCCTGGTCAAAAAAGATTCCCCACCCCTGCTATAGAACTTAAAAGGGATAAATACACTGGAAGAAATATGAGAGTACAGAAGTTACTGTAAGAGCAATACATTATATCCCTATAGAACTAAAATGTCTCACAGAATTTAAGAGGGAATTTTATCCCTGCTTTATGTGGGTTGATAATGAAATCAAAACACTATCCTTCTCCATGGGCTTTTTTTTCCATTGGGAGAAACACTGCCTTGTATGGTTTCTGTGTTGGGTACACCTGTCCATGGGGAGCTGGACGGAGACCCGCCAGTCTCATGTCGCGTGGTAGCACTCAAATGGGGATGACTTTTGTTCATGCTGAGAGGTGGGTCTGTGAATCATCTACTTTCAGGGCTGGAACTAAATCAGAAGTCAGCCCCCGCTCAAAGAAGCCTCAGGATTCTAAACTCAGTTTGTCTGTAAGCAAAGGATGGCATTTTCAAGTGCTTTCTTCTACAACACTTCTCTTATTCAAGTTCATATGCATATTACACCATATTTCACCCAAGGAGATGGTATATTTTGCCCAGGCAGATGGTTTTTCCAGGGCAGGTTTGAGGTAGTGTACACCAGCATCCTCACTGTACAACAACCCATACTGCAGTGTCCTACAGATCTAAGCCCCAGTTTTCTCTGGGTCTCCTAATCCCATGACACCTTCTACCAGCACTAATGAGCTCCGAAATGTTAATTCTGGCAAACGAGAATGGGAAATATGAAGGGCTAAACCCTCAGCTGATGTAAATTGCACCAGAGCAATGAAGCTGTTGTGTTCTAATATAATAGGGCTTGCTATTAGTTCTCTGTGAGGGCTTGATGTGAGCTCTCTCGTATGCACAGAACAGATCCTTTATCACAGGAATCAATGAAATGGCAGCAGAGCTGAAATTCTCATTTAAACCACTTTTTAGAGCAACAGCAGTGATTATTTTTTTTATCCACAAAGTACACCCTACTTCACAGAATGTTACCAACAAAACAAGTGTGCAGAAAATTAGCCTCTAAATATCACATATTGAACATGACAAGAAGCCTTGAGATACTGTCCGTAGCACATGTGCTCTTCTCATCTGAGATGACATTTTACCTTGCCTTAGTTATCTGCTGGAGCTTTTTCAAAGGAAGCTCAGGTTGGCAATAAAATATGACCAAGCTGCTTCGCACAAGCACACCCAGATTCTCCAGGGCAGGTTTCTGACTGACTTTTCAGCATGCTGATTATAAATGCCACCTCCCCTATCTTTGTGGACACACCAGGAGGAATCACTGTCCCTTGGGGTGAGGGGCAATTTGTACAGTCCAGGAAGAGCTGGCAGTATGGACGGAGGGTGTGGGCAAAACAGGGGAATGAAAGCTTAAGAGAAGACCAGAGAGATAGGACAGAAAGAAGTGAAAAAGTGGAGGGAAAAAGAGGATGGCAAAATAAGAAGGGAGGAAAAGAGAAAAAAGAAGCAGAATGTTTGAATGGAGCATAGAAGGAAGAGCAAGAAAGGGAAGGATAAGAAAGCAGGCATGAGGAAAAGGAAGCAATTCCCTTCATTGGTCCTCAGTGGAATGCGAATCCTGAATCTTCCCCAATATGACACACCCTCTTCCACCTGGGCAGCTTTATTATCAGGTAGCAGTAGCAGACTGTTATCTTGCAGTAACCATGTGGTGATACAACACGCTTTGCTAGTATGTCAGAGGCAGAAAAGACAGGGAGGAGGTAACAGAAGAATGACATTTCTTCCTCTCCTCCTCCTCATTTCCTTCTTTGTGTGCATAGATATTCTGTCTGGGGAGACAGCATGTTCTTGGGGGGAGGTCTACTCATTAAAAACTAGTCCTTTTCTTCCACAGAGATCCCTCCCCTGCCCAGCACTCAAAGAAACCAGAAGGAACCTTGTGTGCCCTGCAAAGCTAGTTTAACGCTGCAGCTGTAACTCCTTCATTGCAGTGACGGTGTATGAAAAACAAACTGACAGAAGATGCTTAGTGGCAGTTCAAAACTTGTGAAAAAGGGCCATGACCCTTCCCATTTTTCCCAGCAGTGGCTTCGTGGCTTAAATGGAGAGTACGCTGCCTCCAACCCCAGAATGCACAAAGCGGTGTTGAAATTAGCTGTGACCATGAAAAGAAAAAGGGGTGTGTGTGTGGAAAAATAACTGTGGTTCTTTGGAAGTCCTGTTGGGGTGCATCCAAATTATACTGCCTGGAGATCGTAGTGAACGGGGGACATTTTGTGGACTCACTGTCCTACCCGCAAGTTGGTGAGGTACCAGAAACGTCCCTCATACAGGTTGAAATGAATGCACCGTTAAAGTAATCTGGAACAGCCAGGTGGGCCTACATCTGCCTAGGTACCACACCCTCTTCATTGTCTAGGCACTGCCGCCTTCTGCTCCCTGTGGGGAATTTGGGGGAAGCCACTTGGGGCTTCTCACCTCCCTATTCCCTGCCAGCCCTCCGATGCTCACTCTCCCCCAGGAGCTGGGCAGCCTTGTCCCTCTCACAGTCCTGGCTCACCCTGGCTCCCCTCCTGGAGTGGGGTCCAGCCAGCCAGCTCTCCAAAAGGAGGTGGAAATGGTCAGCCATGACGCTGACAAGACAGCCAACGGGACAGACTCAGTGACTGTGTAGACATTGTCACCCTGACCACACTGGCATAAGGATTTACCAGTATGGAGGGAGGCTGGGCAAGGTGTGTGTGGGGGAAGGGGAGCAGCTTTAGGCCCCTCAAAGGAGTGTGAGGCAAAAGGGGCATGAGCCAGTTTCATGAGCCCCGGGTACTTTTTAAATTGCCAGGCCTCAAGATAGGTTCCCCTTTGCCTCTCCCCCTGCCATCAGCAGCCTTGCTGGTATGGTCCTAACAGCACTGCCATGGTAGCACTTTAATATCACCTGGGTACCGGCCTGTGCCAGTGGCCACTTTCTTACCGGTAAGTTGTACCAACCCACTTTCACCTCTGGGCATAAGCCTTCACCTCTCGTGGAGGGGTTGTTGTGGCAGGCACTTACGTCAGCAGGAGCAAGGCTGTAGTGTAAATGCTAAAATAATTAGGTCAATGTAAAGCTGACGTAAGGCAGCTGCGTTTTATAGACCCAGCCTGAGCAACCAGCATTTATGATGCCAACTACAGTGGATCGCAGTGAAGCGTGTATTGGCAGGACTCTACTTTACACAGCTGTTACCCCTAATTCTGGGTGGGAACAAATGTTCTTAGGCAAAATTTGGCCTCTCTGAATTTAATGATATTGTCCAGCGACTTCAACGGGGCTAAGATTTTGCTCCTTGTAGTTTGAAGACATGGGTCAGTGACAAAGTATTCCTCATCTAAACCCTGGTCTACACTAAAAAGCTATTTCAAAATATTCCCCCCCCCCTTATTTCGAAATAATAAGCGGAGCATTCACACTACCAAGCCCACTTTATTTTGAAATAAAGGGCTGGCTATTTGGAAATCTGTATTCCTGAATTCCTTGGGGAATACACTTATTTCAAAATAGTTATTTCCAGGGCTGGCCTTACCATGAGGCGAACTGAGGTGGCTACCTCAGATGCCAGACTGGGGGACGGGGCACTAGGACCCAGAGTGTAGAAAATTGTGTCTGCTGCTGGTGCATATGTATTCTCTCTGCTCTAGATGCACAGAGATGGTGGAGTGCCATGAGAGGAGCAGAACAGGAAGAAGGCAGAAGTGAGACCTTTCAAAATTTTGGCTCAAGTGAGAGAGCATGAGAGCATTTGAGCTTCCCGCCTCAGGTGCCAAAATGTTGTGGGCCAGCCCCGGGAGTTCTTATTTCAGATGTAGTTATTTCAAAATAATTTCCTACTGTAGACATGCCCTAAGAGTCCAATCCAAAGTCCACTGAAGTTAATGGAAAGAAATCCCATGGACTTCCAATGAAATTTGGATTAGGCCTTAATTAAGGTAAGAGATTTTCAATCTAAGTTTTAGTTTTTCACACACTGAGGCCAGTTTCCTACTCTTATCACATTAACCAAGGTCATATTTGATGAGCTGACATTGGGTTGCTTTCTGCAACTTATCATTGACAAACATGTATTAAGTTTCTTTTTGCTGGGAGGTCTCGGTTATCTTTAATTACAGCCAGATCCACAGCTTTAATTAAATACAGGTGATAGTCCTTCCTTAGTAATTATTCCCCAAAGAAATTACTTGAGAGACATTAATACCTTTCACAAGAAACAATCCTAGAGGAGTTGGGCTGATATGCAGCAATACTGATGGTGGGAAAGAGAGAAATTTAATTTTGTGATTTAACATTAAAACATTTAGTTAGATTTTTTTTTTTAGTATTAAATTTACTATTTGTTCAGCCACTGCATGACCAAATAGGATTATTCAAATGAAATATAGATGGAGTGTAAAAGAACTTTGCAAATCCTGTTACACAAAGAACTTGAATTATAGCCACACACAAAAGTTTCCATTGAAATTGGGGCTGTGCTGTGTGAGGTGCTGTACATCCCAGACATAGTCTCTGCCCTCAGGACATTGAGTTCCAAACAGGGAATGACCATCTTATCTCTCCATTTTACAGATGGGAGAACTGATGCCCAGGGCAATTAAATGACTTGGCTAAGATTAGAAAAAGAAGTCTTGGGCAGAGCTAGGAATGGAACCAAGAGCTCCAGAGTCCCTGAGTTAACAAGACAAGGTTTCCCTTGTCTGCAGCTCTGTGTTTTTGTCCTGCTTTAATTACTCACATCTCAGGTGTTTGGTTTTTTTAAAGTCAACTCTGATCAGTTCTTGGCCCTCCCCAGATTTAGGATGATAATGCTACTTGGCAGTTATATAGTCTTTGCAATCATCAAAGCGTTTTGTTAACAGTGACTAACCCTCACATCACCCCCTTTCAATAAGTTTTCCCTAATAAAAAGATAGAGAAACCAAGAGGCACTTGAGTAACTGATTCCTGGTCTATGCTACACAGTTAGGTCAATGTAAGTGACCTTGCGTCGACGTATCTATGGAAGGGTCTGCACTTAGTTTGCTACTGCTGATGTAACAGCCCAGCTACGCTGTCTTAATTATTCCATCTCCATGAGGGATGTAGAGTCCAGGTCAACCCCACCCTTTCTATTTTATGAGAAATAATTGAATTCCACACCCATCCCATTATCCTGGCACAAGCAAACCCTGATCTTGCTTAAAGTTAAGATAAGAGGAAGTCGCTTGCTAAATCTGATAGTCCCAGCTTTTACTGTTTAGGAGGCATTCTTAAACAGAATCACACAGAAAGACATATGCACATTTCTAAAATATATAGTAAGATAATGAGTGATAACATATATGTACTGCATATATCCATAGCTGTGGAAGTACTTGACAGACTGGAAATGCATGGGTCTCTTTAACAAACACTAGGTTGAATTATTTAAATAATGTTGCCCCAACAACTATACACAACATTTACAAAAAAAAAAATTGAGGAAGTGTAACCTCTATATTAAAATCTATGGAAACAATGTTAGCCAAGTTAAATTGTAATTTTCCAGGTGAGACTTTAACCTGGAAACCAAAACTAATACCAGTATTCTTGCAAAAACAACAGAAGCCAAAACCCTCATGGCAACGTCAAGAGCCACCAGAGTCAAGGACTTGGTTTTACATCTCATTTGAATGATGCTGAGTATGCTTGTGCATAGAGCAATCGTGCCCATGCTGCAAGGAAGCTAGGCACTGCACTTAACACCACCTGCCACTATATTACAGGATGGGTTAAGCCTATTCATGTCAACAGCCCCCGCATCCTCCCAGATATTGCTCCTCCTGATATACGCTGGTGGCTGGTCTTGTGAAGAGCACAACAACATGCAAATCCAAGACATCCGCTATCTGATGTGCCATTGACGCTGAGCTAACTTAAGTCACAGCATAGTTTTCTTGTCACTGTTAGACTCTTCATGTGATTACGTAAATAGACAACTGTTCAGTTGGCAAACAAGTGCAGAGAACTATCCTGTTGGCCAGTCTAAAAATGTAATGGTCAAGAGGGGCTTCATCATTGGTCCCATGACCTTTGGCAGGAGCCTCAAAATATAAAGCAGTTCCCACAATACCAATGGCGTCCGTATGACTGTTTATTCAGTGACCTAGCAACTGCATATGCACAGATGTGACAGGAAACAGGATGAGGACATGACAAGAAGTTGTGTTTCCTATTGTATCGGGCCCTCCAAAGGTTCAACAATCATGCAAGCACCCAAACGCCCTCATTAACTCCAAGGGTACTTGAGGAGTCTCCCAGACAGCTTCTGGGCTTGTCTATTACTGGTTAGTTTAGCAGGGCCGAGCAATTCACTAGGGCTATGCCTAGACTACGGAGTTTTTCCGGGATACTGGAGGTATCCCAGAAAAACTCTGCCGCATCCAGGGAACGGGTCTGCTCTTCAGACATTTTTTGTGGAAGAGCGGACGCGCTCTTTTGGAAGCCCTGTCTTCCTCATGCCACGAGGAAGAAGGACTCTTCCGAAAGAGGAGGTTCTTCCGAATTTGGCCCAGTGTAGATGGGCCAAATTTTGGAAAAGCTTCTTCCAACAAAACTATCGGAAAAAGTTACGCAAATTGCAGAGCACATTTTGCGCACCTTTTTCCAATAAAAAGCGGCAATCTAGACGCAGCCTAGATGAAGTTGTATAGCTGCAGACTGGGACCAGACTGGGGTTCTCTTCTGTGTAACCGAACACTGTCATGTAATGATACGCAGTTGGCTAAGTTGAAATGTGTCACCTCTGCTCTTGGATAAGTAGCACTGTTCATTTTAATAGCAAATCTGTGACTGAGCTGGCCTGTGTATTGAATAGAAAAGACGTGCAGTTTAGAAACTGAGGCTGTCATAAAGCTTGTCACAAGTGTCAAATAGTTAGAAAAACATTGCTTGGCTGCATAAATCCCACTTTCCCTCAGTTTCTATAGGTCTGCTCAGTAAAAGCAAACAGCAGGCAATCTGAAATGTGATGCTAATCTTAGTGCATCAAGAGAACTGGGTTGCAAAACCAGGAGTTCTAAGGACTATCTGCAGATATCTTGACACAATACACATTTTTATTGTTTGGCTAGAGTCTTCTCTGTGAATCAAAAGGACATTGGATTATTAATACCAAGGGCTTTGCCTCCTGATTTACCAACACCACTTCAGGAGGTAACCAAGTCTTCCTTTGGGGTTCCCCTTTCCAAATTTTGACCAGACTTGAACTTGCTTATATTTGGAGAGTCTATACAAATGAGAGGGTGTAGTAGTGGTAGCACAGATTATTTGAATAGGTTTACAGGAATCAGCTAAGGTGGCATAAGTACCTTATACTAGTAGAACTACATCTGTATTGCAGGTTACATACTTTAACTCAGCGGTTCTCAAACTTTTTGGGCTCCGGAGCCCTTTACATGCGTAAAAAATTTATGTGGAGTCCCAGCGGTCCACTGATTGTATGTGTTGTACCTATCGATGTTTCCAGTTTGTCAACCTCGCGGAGCCCCTGGAGATGTCTTGCAGAGCCCTGGCGCTCCGTGGAGCATAGTTTGAGAAACACTGCTTTAACTATATTGACTTCTAAACCAGTACAGTCATAGCAGTACTAGTCCAGCACTCTGATCCAGCAATATCCATTGTACGGCATGATTTTAATTAGCTGGATGCCAACTTATCATGGATGTGGCCAAGTTCCTATGGTCCCATAAAGTTTTACGGCCACCAGTCCTGGCTCTCAGTGTTCTGTGCTGTTATTTAGCTCTAATTTACCCCTAAACGTCTTCTAAGAGCCCAATAAGCAGTGGAAGTTTTGGTAATGCTGCTAGACAATATTGACCTCCCATGGTTTGTCAAATTCTCTGGTTTGGCACTGGTCAGGTTCCCAGTGTGTTGGACTAGAGAGGTTCTACCTGTATATAAATGGTGTGTAGATCATGCCAAGGAGTTATGCTTCTCCAGAGTCACAGGGACTGGGCACATGATATATCTGCCCTATCAAAAGCATCTGAATATTCTGAATTAATCACATGCTAAAAAGTTATGGACCAGAATGATTCACTCATCAGTCATTCTGAACAACAGTTATGCATGAGAACAATGATCTACTCATGGCCAAAGTGGGTGAAAGCCATTCAATGGGTTGTGCATTACAAATGATTTATCTAAAATGTGTTCACTTCAGCTGGGTATTTCGGGATCTGTACTGCCAGGTGCTTATTACTCCTGCGCTGGGCACTTAGCTCCAGAGCGCATGTGCATTAGCACTACTCAGGAGTGCTTGGTGTCTGTTGAAGAGAACCGTCGAGGAGCAGCCTAATGCCTTTTGCCCAAAATGTCAGAGTTAATTTATTGTGTCGATTCCAAACACACTCCGCTTCAAAAGCAAACTAAGTTCATCGCTGGTGAAATCACTTGCTGTATCCACAGGACGTATTTCTTTACCCAGAGAGGCATAAGGATCTTGTGCAAAACGGGGTTTTTGTGCAAAAAAAAAAAAAAAAACCCATCCACACTGCTTCTTTTTGTGCAAAAACCCCTTGCGCAAAAAGAAACGGCAGAAAATATGCTAATGAAGCCGTGACTTATGCTAATGAGTCTCTCATTAGCATATTTTCTGCTGCAAATACGTGTCATGTAGATGGAGCCTTAGTGTGATCTTTGTCCTCAGATCACATAGGTTCATTCTCTCGGCTAGCATACCCTTCTGCAGAATTCCCCTTTTAATCTTTACTTCACCTGTGGGGAGATGAAGTAGTTCTGACACATGTGAGGGAGATCAGGGGCATCCCCTCCCCTCCCCCGTTGGGATTAAAATAGATTATTACGCTGAAGCCAGTCCTCTTTTTCATTGCACTTGTCAAAACCTTTTTCTCTTACTTGAACTGCCATTGGCTTCCATGCCAACCTCCCTCTGACCATGGCTAATACCATTAAGCCGTGTACAAAGTGCCCCAAGTAATTGCTTTTGTTAGAAGGCTCTCTTGAATGCGTGGAAAACGTTTTCCAAACTGGGGGCTTTGTGTTGGGAAATTGTAGCTGTCGTCTTTTATGGTGTCATTGAAAACAGAAGCCCATCTTTGTCATCTGCGACTGAAAGGGCTTCTGTATCGTTTGCTAATGGGATTTGTTTTCCACCTCGTTTCAGCAGAGACGTCTATAAAGCCACTGCTCCAAGCCCAGAACTCCCCTCCAAAGCCCTGTGTGGTAACGTGACAGTAAGCTGACAGGCAGAGGGGAAACAAAAGGTTTAGGTTAGTGATGACTTAAACGATATGAGACGTATTTCACTGCATCGAGTGAGAAGGAAAAACCATCTCTAATCAATAAAAATATGAAGAGTTTTGTTGGTCCCAGAGGAAGAATTCAATGGGAAAGAGTTGCTATAAATTAAAAGGCCTGTCGTTACATTATTCTTTCTGCAGCACAGTGCCATAGCTTTTGCATTGGAAAGTTGCCTTAGGGTTAGGGCTTCAGGCTTGTTATGGTGGGGGAAAATTCACTACTAGAGGTTGTACCTCCCTCGTCCGGTACCCTCGGGACTTGACTGGTCCTGAACAAGGGGATTTGCCGAACGAGGGGGCGGTCCTTCTCAACATGGCTCATGCTGCCCCCAGCTAGGACTCCAGCCAAGCCCCACTGATGCCTGTCCAGGCTGGAGCTCCGTGGCTGCTGGGACTCTGTAGGCACTGCCAGGCCCCCACTACCACCTGGCAGCAGGGGCCAGAATCCCCTGCTGCACCCCCCCCCACAACACGGGGCTGCTGGCTGAGTCGCACCCCTCCTCCCCCTTTCTTGCCTTGCGGCCCAAACTCTTTATACATGGTCTCTGTGGGCCAGGAACATCCGTCCCGGTTAAGGGTGGTACAACCTGTATTAAGAGGCTGCATATCCATCTGCCTTGGATTGGTTAGTGTTTCGGGGTGGCACTCACCTCTCGCGAGCACCCCCCGTCTGGCCTAATGTGTGTGCCCAGCTTGTCTCTTTAAAAAGCCTTTTTGTCTACTCAGCCCTCGAACCGAGGAACAATCTGTGAATCACAACCCCTTACTGGGTACATGCCTAACGGGCCCATCCCAGTGCCCTCTGCTAGTGTCCCTCTTGTCTCTGTTTCCTCACTCACAGAGTGGGCCTTCAAGGGCTTCCCCTCCTGGAGACAGTGTCCACACCCTTACCTCAGGACTTCAGCACAGTTTATCATAGTCCCTATTCAGCTTTCCACACGGAGCTCTCCATGGTGCTGCTGCTCCTTTAGTCAGCCAGCCACCTGGTCTTCGCAGGCTCAGGGCTTCTGAGACACTGAGCTGACTCTGGGCCTGAAGCTGCTTCTTATAGGCCTTGTGGCCCCTGATTGGCTGGTTTCTCTGCAGCCACTCTACCCTCTTTGGAGGACTTCTTTATGGTCCTTTTCTGACCTTAGGACCTGCTCTGCCTCGTCACAGTTAGACAGAACAAATCCTGCCTTTTGTAAGGGGGTAGACTAAATGACCCAGATCTTATGGTTCTATGATTCTATGATAGCCCTGTTTTTGTCCATGACTCTTCCCACAGTGACTGCTCCTGTCCCACAGAGCGGGGCCCCGCTCCCCGCTCTAAGCTTTGCAACCTCGTGGAGCGGCTTGCAGTGCTGTTCAGGTCTGACCCGCCTGATCCTTTTGTCATGATGAAGGGGAGGGGAAGGGAGAGGAGCAAACCTGGGTGATGCTGAGTCCCTGCATGTCAGCTCAAAATGCCCAGAGCAGGGTGCTAGGCCCAGACCTATGGGACAGAGCTGCCACTGTGGGGTGATTGGGGGGAAAGGGCTGGCTTTCCAGACTGTGCATCGTCCCCCCCCATCCACCAGGGCAGAAGGAGATTGTTGCTGCCTGTTTTCTGTCTGATATTTTCCACAATAACTAGTGATTTCAGGCCCAGAAGTCAAGATACTACAGTAGAATCGGGAAGCACCGGAAACTTCCGAAGACATCCAACCCAATTCTTCGGGTCACGAAGGTTCAGATGTGCAACTATCTGTGGTTTTTTCAGATGTCCTAAGTGAGTTAGGTGCCCAAACCCTCTTAAACCTCACTCCCCTGAGCTCATTTTGGAATTCCCAGTCCAAAATTTTTAGGCACAAGGAGCCACTAGGAACTGCTTGAAATCAATGCAGATTATGAGCCTAAGTACCTTTCACAGCACCTGTGTGAGTCAAAACTCTTGAGCTCATTTGTGTGCTCCTGTTGTGGGTGACAGATGAATGTATGCCCCACAAGCAGTATTGCATGAATCTATCTATGTTCAGGGGCATCTGTGAACAACATTCTCAGCTGACATTTTGGAAAAGTCATGACAAAAGATGAGAACCCAAGAAGGGTTTTTTTGCTGGTTTCCAAAAAATGTTCCTAACTTCTGACTTTTCTGGATACTTTCAACTTTTCCTATCTCTTGCAACCAGGTTGGCAGAGAGCTCATACGAAATGCCCTAGCCTTGCAGAATACTATTATCTTCTTATGCAGTTTAGGAATTCACATTCTCAAGCTAGTGGAGAAAAAGAAGGGCCTGAAAGGTTAGTTAGAAATAAACACTGCTGCCTTTCTGTGCATGCATAAGGACTGGCTTCCAGAACCACATTTATGACTTGGGTTTTTATTTTTACCTCATTGGAGATATTTGAGAGCAGGTTGGATAGACATCTATCAGGGATGATCTAGCTGGTTCATGGTCCTGCCATGAGGGCAGGAGACTGGACTCGATGACCTCTCGAGGTCCCTTCCAGTTTTAGTGTTCTATGGTTCTATCTGTTATCTTTTGTTCCGTTCGAGGTGGCCATTTTTGACTTCCTCCTCCTCTGTCCCTGGCACGTATTTCATGCCACGTTTTAAATGAGCTGCGGTGGAGCAGGGGAGGTCAAGGCTCAGCCCTTCCTCAGGGATGGGGAATGGGATAATTAAATGCTGAGAGGATGTGGCAATGGGACGTGCTGGAAAGGAGGGCAAAAGGGTAAACAACAAAATGAGGGTGGTTTGATAAATGCCGCTTCTGGGTGACGCTTCTGGCAGTCAAAGTCGTTCTTCATCTCTGTGAGGCTCCTCACTAGCTTTACGCATGATTGGTTTAGTGAAAGGTGCTATCAAACTCCAGCAATGTTGCTTCCCAACCTCCAGTTTTCTCTGCCTGCCTTTAGCTGGATAGGGCATGGAGGGAGCGCTCCCATGTGTCATAACAGGCCATGCATTAAATGTTGCCATTAAGTTTCACGGAGCTGATAACTTGGGCATTTAAAGCAGTGTGCGTTTAATTCCATGCCTACTCCTGAGTTGATGGAAGGGAAATATAAACTCATTAAAATACAGAATGGCTTCAGCCTTTACTGTCTGATCTCATAAGCAGAAATAAAACTGTGATTCCTTCTCTAGAGAAGTACCAATACAGGGTACTAAACACAATACCACTGCGTGCCCCATACTACCTCTTCTTGCAGCCGTAGGTTGACGGGGTGAGCTTCAACAGGTGCAACACTGAAAAATGTTAAAAAGGGTATTTTTACTCTTTCTGTGTAATCAACAAATCTACTCCAGGGAGAGCAGTCAGATTCTAGGACGATGGATGGAGATGCACGGCTATTTTGCCGACCCATCTTGGCAAACCTATCAGATGTGGGCCTCGTTAGCTCCATATCAGGAGGATTAAAAAAAAATCTTGAAGGAAAGGGCTACAGACTGAGAGAGGAGATGATCTCAGAAAACAGCCATTGCAGGAGAAGGTTTGTTTGCTGTCCTCAAACTGCAAATACAGTAAAATCCCAAGGAAGGAGAGAGAGCGCTGGATACGAAACCTGTAAGATTAGTATCAGAGAGCAAGTGGGAAAAATCAGGACTGGGGTGGAGGGTCATGGTTGCCTCTTTACGACAAAGTCCTATAAAATTTGGACATCTGGTCGCCCTACCATCAGTGCATCTGCTGGGTCAACAGTCATTTGGAAGGAGAGGGGGATATCTGGTACCTGTCCCATGGAGATGGGAAACAGAAGAAGTCCTGACCTGGCTGGCGCAACAAGAAGCTGCAGTGGCTAGCTCAGACTGCAGTCCAACAGCAGAGCCAGCAAACCCCATGAACAGCTATCGAGAGGAATCCAGATTCTTGGAGGAGAAGTCCTGGCAGAGGATTCTGAGTGAACCCTCTTGCTCAGATGTGCAGGCATGTGCCTTGCCTGGTGGCTGATGGAATGTGGGCTCCAGCTGGGAAGGCCTTGGGAAGGCAGACTGGGTGTGCTCAGATTAGGGTTGTGGATGGTCTGGCAACAGCCTCCCTCCCTGCCGGAGGTGATTAATCACCCCCAGGGCATCCTGCCGACTGTGATAGTAAAGAAGCCACTTTGCTGCCCCAAAGGCCTGTCTGCCAGCTGGCGCCAAGAGCCAGCAGAGAGAAGAGCAAAAGGATCATAAGGAAGGGATAATGAAGGAGAAGCTTGCTCCCCTTAAGCCCAGGAGGATCCACCATTTCTCCTGGGCTACATCTACACTGGCGGCTTCTTGTGCAAAAACTCTTTTACGGAAGAGTTCTTGTGCAATAAATCTTCCACAAGAGTGCGTCCACACTGCTATGTGCTTTTGCCCAAGAGATGTGCTTTTGCGCAAGAGCATCCATGGCAGTGTGGATGCTCCTTGCGCAAGAAAGCTCTGATGGCCATTTTAACCATAGGGGCTTCTTGCGCAAGAAATTCATGTTGCCTGTCTACACTGCCCTCTTGTGGAAGAGCTCTTGCGCTAGAGGGCTTATTCCTTGTAGGGAGAGGAATAACTCTTGCGGAAGAAGCCCTGTTTTACAACGTTGTACTGTAAATTTACTTGCGCAAGAACACTCATGCAGCGCAAGAACGGCTGTTCTTGCGCAAGAAGCTGCCAGTGTAGACATAGCCCCCTGGTGTCTGTGTCCAGTATGGCAGATTAAAATATAGCCTGGTGCCTTGTCCATCTATTGAAAGCTGGTGTGAGGTGGCCCTGTGTTGGGTGGGTGGGGCTTGAACCCTTGACATTTGGATCGGGAGGTAGGTACCTTATACACTGCACGACTGGAGGAGACCCCCCAGCTACCCTACCTTGAGGGTCCCTTTCTCTGAGGAGATACATGATCTTACTACAGCCTCCTCGTTCTGGCAATTAGGTGTCTGGGATCCCTCTTGGGCGTGCGTGTAAGTGAGGGAAGGGCTGCTTTAGCCCCTGCTTTTTGCCTTCTGTCTGCTGCAGCTCCTTCTCCTCGCATGGTCCATTGGGGAAGCCTTTTGACTCGCCTGGCTCTAGCCGTCAGTGAGGGGAATGACAGCAGCAACGAGGGCCGTATAGAGCTGATTCCACTGTGGCCTCAAAGCTGAGCACCTAATCCACAGGCCAGTAAGTAGAGGGCCAGAGTCCATGGCCACTTCCTGATTCTCAGCCCACTGCTTTGACTAGTAGGGATGTTACATTTCGGTTAATTAAATTGTCGATTAACCTCATGAATTCTTATCAGTTTCTCGACTATTCTATAGTCCTTGGGGGTGGGGCTGGCAGCCAGTGCTCTCTAGCCCCACTCCAGAGGAGCCCCCTGTCACTCCGTGCTGTTGCCTCTGGTTCCCAGCTCCGGAGTGGCCAACCCTTGTAACTGTTACTATTTAAAGGGCTTGCGCCTTCCCCGTGCTTGGCAGGCAACTCGTGTTTTTAGTTACAGACTTACACAGCTACCCCTCTGAGACTTTCTTCTGCTGTGTTTATATATCTTGATTTCTGTGATTTCCACTCCAATTCATCTGAGGAAGTGGAGTTTGCCCATAAAAGCTCACGATTCTATATATTTTGGATAATCTCTAAGGTGCTGAAGGACCTCTCATTTTTAAAGTCACCGACTAACACTGCTACTTCTCTGAGCCTCTTCCTTGATTTACTGGGCTCTTGCAATCTGACACCACAAGGTAGTCTTTCTGACATCACTGATCATCATTGCTCTGACAGCCCAATGACCTCACAATCAGCAGAAAGTGGACCCACCAGGGATGTGGAAGGTTGGACAAGAAGTGCAGGAAAAAAAGAATCCTGGGTGTTTAATTTTTCTTCCCTAGAGTTCCACCTCAGGTTAATACAAGTTAGAAGTAGGATTCTTGTTGTTTGGAAGGTTTGTGTTTGGCTTCTAGTAATTTTTTAGTGCTGCAAATAAAGGTTATGAGCATCACTAAAAGGATGAAATTTGGAACTGATTGATGGCACGTGATTTCAAGTTCATTTGGTGGTTACTATACTGTGAATAGCCATTTGTCACACACCCCTGAGGTTTTTTAATGGGCCTTTCAGCCACTCTTCAGTCCACTTGCTTAGGCTGCACTCCACGCCCAATTGAATGAGTTTTGAGAGCAACCTCCTCTCTGACTGCAGTAATTACAACAGACGGGATGCAAGTGGAGAGGTATAGCCTATATTCAGCAAAGAGAAACAATGAGTCGATCTGCCACAACGATATGAAAGCTGCCTCTGGAATCCCGTAATTGTTATTGCATAATTAACAACCCTTGCCGACACCGTCTCCCTTATGATTCTCTCTAACTTGGAGCATCTGGACGGGGGTTGCACAGAGCCCAGTTCTGTTCTCCCGCGGCAGCAGAGTTCTGATTAATTAATCATTATTTGTGCTTGAATAATACATTTAAAGATAAACTAGAATGCTCAGTACAAAAACAAAAAGGGGGTGTTGTTCTGGATGCTTGAAAGAATGTGGTCCCCAAATGGTGAGAGAGTTGTAAAGGTAAATATGCTCTTTGCCAACCCAACTTTCTTTTGCTGTTTGCTCCTAAGCATTAGGTTTGGGGATAGACATTTCCCCCTCAGCAGTCTGGTAACTCACTGGGGGTTCATAGAATCCTAGGGCTGGAAGAGACCTCAGGAGGTCATCGAGTCCAGCCCCGTGCCCAAAGCAGGACCAATCCCAACTAAATCATCCCAGCCAGGGCTTTGTTAAGCTGAGACTCAAAAACCTCTAGGGATGGAGATTCCACCACCTCCCTAGGAAACTCATTCCAGTGTTTCACCACCCTCCTGGTGAAATAGTTTCCCCTAATGTCCAACGTAGACCCTCCCCTCTGTAATTGGAGACCATTGCTCTTGTTCTGCCATCTGTCACTACTGAGAACAGCCTCTCTCCATCCTCTTTGGAAGCTCCCTTCAGGAAGTTGAAGGCTGCTATCAATTCTCCCCTCACTCTTCTCTTCTGTAGACTAAATAAGCCCAAATCCCTCAGCCTTTCCTCGTAGGTCATAGGTTGTGATCCATTAATACAACAAAGCAAGAGGCTGACACAGTTGTGAGTAATAAATTTTTTAGTCTATTAGCTCTATTAAAAATTATAAAGGGCTGTAAAACGCAACCTTAGGTAGCTATCCTACCTGCTTCGCTGTGGTTTTGCAATACATGGGCTGTCCTTATTACCACCATTCTTATTAGCCAGGATGAAGGGATGGTGTCCCTAGCCTCTGTTTGTCAGAGGATGGAAATGGGTGGCAGGAGAGGGATCACTTGATAATTCACAGTTCTGTTCACTCCTTCTGGCATTGACCACTGTACCTGGCATTGACCACTGTGGGCAGACAGGATACTGGGCTAGATGGGACCTTTGGCCTGACCCAGTATGGCCGTTCTTATGTTCTTTAAGGGTATGTCTACACAGCAAAGTTATTTCGGAAGAACGTTCCTAGCGTCTACACAGCCATTCTGTTATTTCGAAATGAATTCGAAATAGCAGAGGGCTTATTTCGAAATTGGTAAACCTCATTCCATGAGGAATAGCACCAATTTTGAAATTGCTATTTCGAAATAAGCACTGTCTACACGCTTATTTCGAAATACGGGGCCTCCAGCTCTTCCCAGGGTGCCCTGCTGGCCGCCCTGGCCATAAGGTAACTTCTGACCTGATGCCCTGCTGGAACTGGTTCCAACCAGCCTTAAATGCGATTCAACATCCACTCAGTGTGGACGCGCTATTTCGAAATAGAAAAACGCTATTTCGAAATGCATTTTATGTGTAGACGTGTTATTTCAAATAAGCTATTTCAAATTAATTATTTCAAAATTAGATATTTTGAAATAATGCTGTAGTATAGAAATACCCTAAGAGACCAGGGGAAAAACCCAGGAAATTCTCTCACAATTAGCTAGGGTTTCCAAAGACTGACTCTTCAGGCACTCAGCCAGATGATGGCCAGATTTTAGGTTGTTTGGGCACCAAATTAAAATTGGGACTTCCCAAAGTGTGCTTCATTCAGCAGTCCCTGTTTTTACACATGCAGATTAATTGTTTTCCCCCACAACTCATCACACTGGATGCTCGACTCTTGAAAATGTGATCATTTGGGTTGTTCTTCTTGATCTCGGTGGAAACATTCCCATTGAATGCGATGGGAGCAGTTACAGTCACGTTGAATGCTGCTAAAAGTCCCATCGTGTAGTGTTGGGTAGCATCCCTTTACATAGTTCATCCCTTTTGTGGCACTTACTGTGTGCAGGGGCGGCCCGTGACTGTAGGCGGACTTGGCCGCCGCCTAGGGCGCTGCCACCCGGGGGCGCCCGATGATGATGTCACAGGGCGCCTGGGGTGCCCGATTGTGACGTCAGTCCATTGACGGCCCTGGTGCCGATCGCGCGTTCCGCCTGGGGTGCCAGCTGCCCGCAGCTGGCCTCGGGCCGCTCCTGACTGTGTGCACCTTTCAGAGCAGAGTAAATGCAGATAGGCCTCATGTGTGTGTATGTTTAGTAACTGTGGTTATTTGGGATTGTGGCTTCTTCACCTGGTTTTTGCATGTAAGGAGAAAAAGGCATCACACCATCCTTAGTGCCTACATGAGAGCTGACCTCCTAAAAACTTTTGTCACTATGATCAGCTGGCTATACAAGCTTAAATGCAGAGGCTGTAAGTTGCTAGAATCCCCTGGGTCTTTTTATCCAGATCCCCCATCTTGTAGGGTCCTGAGTAATGTTCACTCTATTTTTTTTCTGCTCATGTGCAGAATAAATTTTATGTGCACTCAGGCAGGTGCAGATGTATATCACCAGTAAAAACACATGCTGCAGGCTGTGGATGGCTGTGGGCATTTTGTTAATCAACTGGGCAGCATTTGATGCTCTCCTGGGTGGCTGCCCATGTGCTCCCCTTACATTGAACATTGGTTCTGGGTGCCCTCCACTCCATAGAGGTCTCGCATCACTGAGGATGGGTGTCTGTCCATTCACTGAAAAATCCTTGCCTTGAAAGCCAGCAGGTTGAGAGCTGCCTGTTGAGATCGAGCCGGGTTTCTCTATGGCTCCATTGATCCGCTGAGGCTCTTGCAATGGCTTTTTCTTTCTTTCTTTCTTTTTTTTTTTAATCTCCATTTTCAAGCCTCACAGCACATCGTGTTTGCACAGCAGGCCTGTGGGAAAAGGTCAGTTTGATTTCTCTGACCTTTTGCTGTTTAGTAAACATGGCCAGCTGGAGGTCCTCACTGCAGGCTTGTCAGTTACACTGTAACCCCCGGTTCAGGTAATGAGATGCATGCAGAGCATACATAGCCTTATCTCCCTTGCTGTACCCAGACAGGACAGCTCGCCTCACTTCCTCCCGAGATAAAGCATGTGGCTTATTTTCTTTCAAGGAATTTGTTTATCTGGTTCGGGATGGTGGCCACTCATCCTCTCGCGATATACTTGAGAGTTTGTTTGTGAGCGAGCATGTCTGTCTGTCTGTCGCTCTGTCTGTCTGTTCAAGCACTCCCCCTAAACCATTAAGAGCCAGGACCACCAATTTTGCTATCCAACTTCCGCTTCTCATAATGCAAAGCAAGGTCAGGGGCTGTTTGTGCCAGGACAGTGGGGGGTGCCTGAAATGGGATTGGTGCTCTCAAAAATCAGACAGAAAAGAGACAAACTCACCAGGCAGGTGAAAGGGGATAGCTGAGGGGGCCTCCCCCCTACCCAGGACCATCTCAGCCATAAGCTTCCCACCCCTCAGGTGCCCTTTAGGGAGGGTGGAGGGGAGGGGGGGGCTTAAAGCTTCCCCATCCTTTCCTCCCCAATTCATACAAGGACATATACAATAATACAAAAAAGAGACAGTCACCAAGCAAGTGAAAGGGGCTGGCTGAGGGTGTGCCCCCCACTCCGGGACTCCCCTATCCCTGAGCCTCCCACCCCCCACATGCCCTTTAGGGAGGCTGGGGGTGGATGGGCTGAAGCTCCTGCCTCCCCCCGATTCGTATGGGAACAATTCTTGGCTGTCCCCCCAGGGGAAAGCACACAGTTTCTGGCATGATTCACTGTGGCTGTGAGCAGACAAACCTGGGCCATGCGCCCCTCCTCTGGCTGTGCCCAGTTGAGCTGCAGCAACCATGGAAAGTAGGGGTGTAAAATCCCATGTCATTGGTTAATATTAAGTTTAACCGGTTAACTGATTGAATGGGGGAGGGCGGAGGCGGGGGGCTGGATGGGCCCCCACCATGGACAAGGGCTGCTCTGGCTGGGCCAAAGAAGCTCTCTTCCCATGGTGGGAAGGGGGCAGCTCTAATCCCTACCAGTTAACCATAATTAGTAAGCCTCACCCATTAAGAGTGAGGCTTACCTGTTAACTAGTTAACCATTAACATCCCTAACAGAGAGGCGCTTCTCACCTGGCCCCAAAGCCGCTGCAGTGAGAGAGGCTGGAACAGTCCTCTCTCCTTGGGGTAGCCTGCCTACTGAACCCCTCATCCCCAGCCCCACCATTTTCTTTCCAAAACACAAACATTAATTGAGTTAAGGACCTGTGCAATGCCAGGTAAATCTTCTAGCAGTAAAAATACGTAGGATTGGAAGAATTTTATTCTTCTTAATTTTTTGTAATTTTGAGAAAGAATAATTGTTTTTAATTTTTAGCGTACCTTCAATATTCACAGTTGTGCGAAATTATGAGTTTCAAGCACTTTATTTTTTCCATTTGGATCTATTTAAATGCTCCTCATTGCAGAAAATTATGGTGGCTAGGGGGCGTCAGGTAGTAATTACTTAATGACAGTAGACATTGACATTTAAAAAGTTAAAGCTTTGCAACCATTGAAACACAATGTCAAAATATATAAAATAAAATGTCTTTAAATGAAACTCTGAGCTTAAGTTTTCAAGTGGCATTTTTCTTCCTTTGCCTGTCTGTAAATTCTGAATATGGATGGAAATATTTGTGTTGGTTTCTGTGTACTGGGTGAAATCAGCATTTACTGATTTAAGCATGTAGTCCTTCCCACCATAAATATATATAAGTTCCTAAAATACAAATGTCTGCCATACTGAGACAGTTCCTTGATGCAGTAGTCCTGATATGTCTATACTTGCTCCCTAGTTCGAACTATGAGGGGTAACATTTTCAAAAATGAGGAGTAACGTTAATTCGAACCAAGGTGTTTGATTCGAACTAATGCGGCCCGGAGCGCACTTTCACTTTTGAAACAGCTGGGTTTCGAACCAGCGCGCGGCCGAGATTATGCTAATGAAGCGCGGGATATTTAAATCCCGGCTTCATTTACTATTTTGAATGCCTGCATTTGCGTCCCTAGTTCGAACTAGGGTGCAAGTGTAGACATACCCGATGTGTTAAGATGTAGGTATAAAGAGAATTGTATGTTAAGGGGTAGCCAGAAACCAGCTAAGCAGAGCCACTAAAGAATCAAGTTTCTAGCAGGGTATTACAAGCAAAAAAGAGACCTTCAGACCACCTATGAGAGAGGGAAAATAGGCTTTTGCCCCCTGTGCTAACTTCACCCCTAGTGAAGATGGAAGCAAACTTCTTATAGGCTTCAAAGGGAGCTTTTGTTATCATTTGTACGCTGCACAATTTGCGTACCTTTTTCCGATAGTTTTTTCCGAAGAGGCTTTTCCCAAATTTGGCCCATCTACACTGGGCCAAATTTCAGAAAATACCCTTTTTCAGAAGAGCCCTTCTTCCTCGTGGGAGGAGGAAGACAGGGCTTCCAAAAGAGTATGTCTGCTCGTCTGCAAAAAAAAAAGGCGGAAGAGCAGACGTGTTTCCTAGATTCAGTGGAGTTTTTTGGGATACCAGAGGTATTCCGGAAAACCGCCGTAGTCTAGACAGAGCCTAAATATGGAAGAATTGGGAGGAGAACCAAAGCATGGAGCAGGAATTGATTTAGCCCAGAATCATCCAGAAAAGCAGTGAGAGAGTGAAGACTAGAACTCAGCTTCCCAGAGTCAAAGACAAGAGCCCTATCCACTGGCCATGATGCATCTCAAATGGCATAGCTTCATGTGAGTCTCTTTCTTTTCATAGACTACTAGAACTGGAAGGGACCTCGAGAGATCATCAAGTCCAGTCCTGTGCCCTCATGGGAAGACCATGTACCATCTCTAGATCATCCCTGACAGGTGTCTGTCTAACCTGCTCTTAAATATCTCCAATGATGGAGATTCCACAACCTCCCTAGGCAATTTACCACATGGACAATTAGGACGTTTCTCCTAATGCCCAACATAAACCTCCCTTGCTGCAATGTAAGCCCATTGCTTCTTCTCTTTTCTTTACTTAGCTCACCTCACTGCCCAAGGAAGCAAGGTACATAATAAGACAAATCAGGAAATGAATGGGATTGGCTAGGCTTTACCATCAAAAACATGGATCCCCTAGGACAGCAAAATGCTAAGAGCGGCAAAAAAAAATGCATAATCAGTGACTGTGTTTTTGGGTGACTCTGGGTTCAGAATGGGCAGAGAGATTCTGGTATTCCTAAGGCAGCAGACTTGTTAAAACAGCCCTGCAGTTGGCTCCTGAACTAAAGGAGAGAAAAAAATAAAGGTTCCACGGGCTGCAATTTTGCTAACGTTTGCAAAAAAAAAAAAAAAAAAAAAATCCAATTAGCCATTTGTGCTCAACCTACAATTATTTTGCAGCATCTTCCCTGTGAACATTCAAATAACCCCTTCTGGGACAAAGCCTGAAGCTTGCAGCATCAGGTCGCAGCTACATGATACTTAGCCATGAGTCCACAGAGAAACAATTTCAGGCAATCCAACATTGACTTAAAAAGTCTTTTCCGGCCATTTTATCCCTCCAATTTTAAATTACCTAAGTGGTGGAGCTTCCATCCCTTTGGGTGACTAATCCATAGTCTAAAGATCCACACTGTAAGGGAAATCGCACTTGATATTGAACCTCAATTTCCCCTCGTTCAGTTTCCTCCTATGATGGGAGACTCAATGTAGGGTCAACACGGATGAGTAGCTGGCTGGGAAGAGTGTCTTTCTGTCTCCCTCCCTCTCTCTCATTTTTAAAGGCACATACAACATGGCAAACAAGAACCATGAGAGACCTCACTTGTTCTTGGATAAAGTAGATTTAAGTTCCCAGTTGTAAAACCAGTGTACGTGAGTAGAAAATCAGGTCTTGGGTTTTTACACATCCCCGAATTTTAGAGGCTGACAATCTATTTCTGAGCTCTGAATAGCACTGACTACTAGGGATGTAAAATCCGGTTTAATTGGTTAACTGGTGACACATTATATTTAAGCGGTGAGCTGATTAAAGGCGGCGCAGGTGGGGGGAATTTCTCCAGTCCCGTTGGGCTGCAGTGCCCCCTGCCTGCCGAGCACGGACTGGAGCCACCCTCTCCATGCAGGCAGGAGCTGCTCCAGCCCCCGAAGCATTCCCTGCCTGGCACCCAGACTCCTTACAGACAGAGGCTGCTCTGGACAACCAGAGCAACCCAGGTCGATGGCAGGCTCCTCACAGGGCTGGAGCAACCCACTGCCCGTGGATGGCAGGATGCTGCTCCAGCCCCACTGGTTAACAGTTAACTGGAACTAGTAACCCATTAAAGGTGATGCTTACCCATTAACCGGTTAACCTTTCATATCCCTACTCACTACCTGCACAGTCTCTTCTGAAGTTGACATTAAACCTGCTAGTGGACACATGTAAAGCTCCGAGACCAATCCTGCCCATGTTTACTCCTTCTTGCTCCTGATGTGTACTGTAATCCCAGTGACATTAGTGGGACCAGTGTGGGAATCAGCCTACACACATGACTGAATTTTCAGGCTCATTGTGTTGTCTCATGAGTTTCCAACACCCTGGGTTAGGGATTCACGCTGGGACTCCCATTAGAGACATTCATAGAATCATAGAACCATAGAGCTGGAAGAGACCTCAGAAGGTCATCAAGTCCAGCCCCCTGCTCTAGGCAGGACCAATCCCAACTAAATCAATCCAGCCAGGGCTTGGTCAAGCCGAGACTTAAACACCTCCAGGGATGGAGACTCCACTACCTCCCTAGGCAACCCATTCCAGTGCTTCACTACCCTCCTAGTGAAATAGTTTTTCCTAATATCCAACCTGGACCTCTCCCACCACAACTTGAGACCACTGCTCCTTGTTCTGCCATCTGTCACTACTGAGAACAGCCTCTCTCCATCCTCTTTGGAACTCCCCTGCAGGAAGCTGCTATCAAATCCCCCCTCACTCTTCGCTTCTGCAGACTAAACAGACCCAACTCCCTCAGCCTCTCCTCATAAGTCATATGCTCCAGCCCCCTAATCATTTTGGTTGCCCTCCGCTGGACCCTCTCCAATGCGTCCACATCCTTTTTGTAGTGGGGGGCCCAGAACTGGACACAATACTCCAGATGTGGCCTCACCGAAGCCGAATAAAGGGGAATAATGATATCTCTGGATCTGCTGGCAATGCTCCTCTTAATGCAGCCTAATATGCCATTAGCCTTCTTGGCTACGAGGGCACACTGTTGACTCATATCCAGCTTCTCATCCACTGTAACCCCCAGGTCCTTTTCTGCAGAACTACTACTTAACTGGTTGGTCCCCAGCTTGTAACTATACTTGGAATTCTTCTGTCCCAAGTGCAGGACTCTGTACTTGTCCTTGTTGAACTTCATCAGATTTCTTGTGGCCCAATCCTCCAATTTGTGTAAGTCACTCTGGACCCTATCTCTGCCCTCAAGCGTATCTACCTCTCCCCCTAGCTTAGTGTCATCCAAACTTGCTGAGGTGCAATCCATCCCCTCATCCAGGTCATTAATAAAGATATTGAACAAAACCGGTCCTAGAACCGAACCTTGGGGCACTCCGCTAGAAACCGACCGCCATCCTGACATCGAGCCGTTGATCACTACCCGCTGGGCCCGGCCTTCTAGCCATCTTTCTATCCATCTTACTGTCCATTTATCCAATCCGCATTCCCTTAACTTGCTGGCAAGAATATTGTGGGAGACCGTATCAAAAGCCTTGCTAAAGTCAAGGTATATCACATCCACTGACTTTCCCATGTCCACAGATCCAGTTAACTCATCATAGAAGCTAATCAGATTGGTCAGGCACGACTTGCCCTTTGTGAATCCATGCTGACTATTCCTAATCACTTTCCTCTCTTCCAAGTGCCTCAAAATGGATTCCTTAAGGATCCCTTCCATGATTTTTCCAGGAACTGAGGTAAGACTGACCGGCCTATAGTTCCCTGGATCGTCCTTCTTCCCTTTTTTGTAGATGGGCGCTACATTTGCCTTTTTCCAATCATCCGGGATTTCTCCCGATCTCCACGACTTTTCAAAGATAATGGCCAAAGGCTCCTCAATGACATTTGCCAACTCCCTCAGTACCCTCGGATGCATTAAGTCCGGACCCATGGATTTGTGTACGTTTAGCTTTTCTAAATAGTTCCTAACCTGTTCTTTCCCCACCACGGGCTGTCCATCTTCATCCCATCTTGCGTCACTTAGCGCATAGGTCCAGGAGCCGACCTCGTCCGTGAATACAGAGGCAAAGAAAGCATTGAGTACTTCAGCTTTCCCCACATCATCTGTCACTAGGTTACCTCCTTCATCCAGTAGGGGCCGCACACCCTCTCTGATCACCTTCTTCTTGTTAACATGCCTGTAGAAACCTTTCTTGTTATTCTTCACATCCTTAGCCAGTCGCAATTCCATTTGCGCTTTCGCCTTCCTGATAACCCCCCGGCATTCTCGAGCTATACATTTAAACCCCTCCCTGGTCATTTGTCCAAGTTTCCACTTTTTGTAAGCTTCCTTTTTGTGCTTAAGTTAACCAAGGATTTCCCCCGTAAGCCAATCCGGTCTCCTACCATGTTTGCCTCTCTTGCTACGCGTCGGGATGGTTCTTTCTGTGCCTTCAATAAGGCTTCTTTAAAATACTGCCAGCTGCCCTGGACTCCTTTCCCCTTCATGTTAGCATCCCAGAGGATTCTGCCCATCAGATCTCTGAGGGAGTCAAAATCTGCTTTTTTGAAGTCTAAGGTGTGTATTTTACTACTCTCTTTTCTTCCTTTGGTCAGGATCCTGAAATCTACCATCTCATGATCACTGCTTCCCAGGTTGTCACCCACCTCCACTTCCCCTATTAGTTCCTCCCTGTTTGTGAGCAGAAGGTCAAGCTGCGCACGGCCCCTGGTCGGATCCTTCAGCACTTGTGTCAAGAAGTTATCCCCAACATTCTCCAAAAACTTCCTGGATTGCCTGTGTACTGCCGTATTGGTTTCCCAACAGATGTCAGGGTGATTAAAGTCCCCCACGAGAACCAGGGCCTGCGATCTGGAAGCTTCTCTCAGTTGTCCGAAGAAAGCCTCATCTACCTCATCCACCTGATTCGGTGGCCTATAGCAGACACTAACCACATCATCACTGCTGTTGTTTGCTCCTTTAAACTTAACCCATAGACTCTCAACAGGTTTTTCTCCCTCTTTATACTGGAGTTCAGAGCAATCATAGTGCTCTCTTGCATATAGTGCAACTCCTCCTTCTTTTCTACCCTGCCTGTTCTTCCTGAAAAGTCTATACCCTTCCATGACAGCGCTCCAGTCATGCGAGTCATCCCACCAAGTCTCTGTTATCCCAATTAAATCGTATTTCTTGGACTGGACCAGGGCCTCCAGTTCTTCCTGTTTGTTGCCCAGGCTTCTCGCATTAGTGTACAAACACCTCAGATAACTAGTTGATCGCCCTATCTTCTCCATTCGAAACAGGGGTCCTCCTTTCTTGCTTGTTCCTCTCTGCATTTCTTGTCTTTCCATTTACCAAAATTTGTGGCTGCCATCTTCCACTCGCGATGTGTCTGAATGTCTCTGGTAACTGCGGGCTTGTCCACCCCCAGTGCGCAACAAGTTGGGATGTGAATCTGCAGACCACTACCTTGCTTCACCCTAGTTGGCCGTGTGGTCCCTGCTTTGAGTGCACTACAGAACTTTTTGTGGGTGGTAGCAGGGTGCAGACAGTCAGATACCATGTGGCATGCTAATGTGTTGTAGAAATACAACCCAGAATCCCAGGCACTTTGTCTCTGTGCAGCTGAGCCCTGGAGGATCCCTATGTTATACAATCTCTAATGTGCTTTGGGCTCCTTCGGAGTGAAAGATCTGATGTAAACGAGTGACATGCATTATGTAGGAAATACGACTGTTGTGTTTTAGCTGAGGGAATGTTGTCAGATTGTAAATCTTCAGAACAACACCGCAACACACCCCATCTAGCAGGCAATAACCAGAAATGCTGACATCCCAGTAATGCGATCATGGTGTTGGGCGCCCTGGTTGTAATATGCATGACAAGACCTTTGGTCTCTAGTTAATATCTCATTTTGGTTGTTAGATTTTTAATATCGAGACTGTGACAGTTCCACACTCGGATTGTTTCAGTGGAATGTGTGAATGTCTCTTTGTTTTGTTGTTGTGTGCTGTGGTCTGGAAATGAAAGGAGAAATCAAGCCATTGGGAGGGTGGTGGGTTGTTTGTTTTGGGTTTGTCTTTGTTCCTAAACTACAATTGGGAACCTGAGCAGAGGTTTTAATCATGAGGGAGCAAAGGAAAGCCGCAGCGAAGAGAAATGCAACGGATGATACGGCGGCAGTGCCAGCATTTTGTGAGGTACGGGGAAAGACAAAACAGCGAGCAATGTGCCTCGTTAGATGGCAGCCCTGTTTACATTGTGTTCATCAATTCAGTGACACCGGAGGTTGCAGAAGGAGCGTGTTATGTTTCACATTATGTGATTCACCTACACTCTGCGTAGATTAAAACCAAAACAGTAACTGCCATTTGCCCCAACACTGAAAAGCTTTTGCCACTTCTACTCTAATGAACAGAAGGTGAAAAATGTAGGTTTCTTAGACCAGCGGTTTTCAAACATTTTTTTTTTCTCATGGCCCAGTTGAAGAAAATCGTTGAGGCCCACAACCCAACCTAATGGGACTAGAGTGTGGGTTCTGGGGTGGGGCTGAGGAGGAGAGCTTTGGGGTGCAGGAGGGGGCTCTGGCTTTGGGGGTCAGGCCTGGGGCAGGAGGGGCTTACCTAGAGCAGCTCCCAGTCAGCAGTGCAGCAGAGGTGCTAAGGCAGCTTCCTACCTCTCCTGGCACCGCAGACCGTGCTGCGCCCCAGAAGCAGACAGCAGCAGGTTCCAGCCAAGGGGAGTATGGAGCTAGTGCTCGGGGCAGGGGCAATGCACAAAACCCTGTGCGCTCTCCCTCACACACACACTGGGAGTAGGGTTGCCAGGTGTCCGGTATTCACCCGGACAGTGTGGTATTTTCAGCTCCTGCCCGGTAAAAAAATTCAGAGAATACCGGACACCTGAGATATCCGGTATTTTCTGAATTTTCCCCCAGCCAGGAGTGAAAATGCCAAGCACCTGGCAACCCTACAAACATTCAGCGCCCGGCCTCCCCCTTGGCCCCCAAAATCCCCAGCCCGCCGACCCCAGCCCCCATGCTTACCTGGTTCGCAAGGCTGCCAGCACAAAATGGCTGCCGGCCAAAAGACCTAGGGGAAGCAATGCTTTTCCTGGGTCTTAGTGCTCAACTGCTCCCCTGTTCCTATCCCTGCACTTAAAGGGAACATGCTATTTTAATGCTGTTTTATTTTAAAAATTTTTTTGGCTTAATAAGTCCTTGGAGTCTTTTTTTTTTTTTCTCAACAACTTTGGTCTCCCTCCCTCTTCCCCCCACCTTTCAACAGAATTTTTTCCTGGTGTTTTTTTTTTTTTTTAACCATCTGGCAACCCTACCTGGGAGCTGGGCCTGCTGCCGGCTGCTTCTGGGGTGCGGCACAGTCTGCAGTGCAGAACAGGCAGGTATCTGCCTTAGCACCCCCCATGGCTCACCTGATTCCCCTGCAGCAAGGAGACCCAGCACCTGACTTTCCACCACCCAGTGCTGGGTCATGACCCCTAGTTTGAAATACCGCTGTCTTAGACCATTCCAGTGGAAAAGAGCAAATCCCCGGTGCATTTGCAGTAGTATATGAGGCCTGAAAATTAGCTAAGAGCCTCTTAGCTGGTCGGTACAGGCATGGTTTTTTTCCCCCCTACTCTCCCCTTAGGACATTGGGATTCCATATAGTATTTCCACCACTATCATCTGCCATCATTTAAATGTTCAGTAAAACAAGAAGTCAATAAGAAACCATCCTGACTGATTCAAGCCCAAGCACTTGGAGAAAATGAATATGGCCAGAGAGACCTTGGAAAACAGGGAGGGACCATTTCAGTAATTAAAAAGAAATGCGCGTATTGGATTGTTCGCTCCAGTAGCATGGCATCTGTAAGCAGGGCGACTATTGGCTGACTTCTTGCCCTCTCTGCAGCTGGCTATGGGAACAGAGGGTTTCTTTAAGTACTCCTAACATTTCTGCAGTGCTCCTGGGAAGAACTGGATTGACAGTGGAGTGAGCTTTTCATGTTGAGTCAGATTCTGCTACCCTGCTATTGAATAATGGCAGCTTACTCTGCTAGTGGCTCCATTGACTTAGTGAATTCTGCTCACTGGTGACTAAAGGGATCTGAATCTGACCCTTGCAGAGTGGGTACAACATGGGTGGGGGTAGGACAGCAATCATTTCCCACAGCATTAATCTGGAAACACCATTTTGAGTGGGCCAGAGGGTAGTTTGCCTGCATTCACTTTGGCTACGTCTACACTGCAAGTTTTTTCGGCAGAAAATATGCGAATGAGGGGCTCATTAGCATAAGTCATGACATCATTAGCATATTTTCTGCCGTTTCTTTTTGCACAAGGGTTTTTTGTGCAAAAAGAAGCAGTGTGAACTTTTTTTTTTGAGCTAAAACCCCGTTTTGCACAAGATCCTTATGCCTCTCTGGAACAGACCTAATGATCTTGCACAAAACGGGGTTTTTGTGCAAAAAGGAAACACCCATGCTGCTCCTTTTTGTGCAAAAACCCCTTGCGCAAAAGGAAACGGCAGAAAATATGCTAATGATGTTGCGACTTATCCTAATGAGTCCATCATTAGCATATTTTCTGCCAAAAAAACTTGTAGTGTAGACGTAACCTTTGACTTTTCTGCTAAAACCTGCCCCTAACTAGGAAATGGATCAGCAACCATCAAATGCTCTCTTCCAACTTGGTCTCTATGGGTATGTCTACACAGCAACATTATTTTGAAATAACTAGCGTTATTTCAAAATAACTTAGTCCGCATCTACACAGCAGGCAGTTATTTCGAAATAATGTCGAAATACTGTCAGCTGGAGGACTTCTTACTTTGATTCCTGTAACCCTCATTGTACGAGGAGTAAGGGAAGTCGGAGGAAGAGTGCTTTATCTTGAAATAAATGCTGTGTAAATGCTCCCAGTTTCGAAATACGCTATTTCAAAATAAGCTACACAATTGACGTAGCTCAATTTGCGTAAAGCCCTGCTGTGTAGATGCACCCTATGTGGCGTGCCTTCCTGTACTATTGGAGCACCTTGCAATCTTGGATGTGGTTACTCTCACAAGAGGCAGGACAGTGCTATTATTTCCATTGTACAGATGGGAAATTGAGGCATAAAGAGGCTAAGTGATTCGCCACATGGGCAGACTGTAGCAAAGCAGGGAATTGAACATGTGTCCTCTGGGTTCCCAGTTAACCCTACACCATCCTTCTGCTCATAGGCCACTTATAAGATGATTGGCAGGTCTCTGGCTCACCTGGCATTTGGGGAGAATTTTCTGTCTTGTTGCCTGGTGCATGGTTTTCAAAAGTGCTTATTGAGAAAGTCTGGAAGTTAGACATCAGCATTCTCATTTACTCCCCTTTGGAGATAGGCCATCAGTGTGGCTTGAAGTGTACTTCTCGCTGGGCCCTTTTCTCCTCCCATTTAATTTACCCCTTAAATGGCTTGATCCATAATTCTTCCCTTCTCTGCTTCAACTGGAGCAGAGGGATGAAGAACAAACTAGGTCTCTTACCCAAGACATTTCTGAGCTCACAGTAGAAATGGTTACTCTAATGATTCCCTTTACCTCCTTTCTGGTCCCTATCCCAGCAGGTGGGTTCAGCATCTTGCCCTTCTCAATTATCTACCAATAAACCCACCAAGTGGACAGTTGTCTCTGGTTTTCCAGTCCTATTTGGCACAATGGAAAGCACAGCCAACGATATATTACATAGCAGCAGGCTAACGGCCAAGCCTCTGGAGGCCCAGTTAACTCCAACCTTCAATTGTTTGGAGGGTTTTTCTCAGTTCCTCTAAATTTGCAGAGGCCTCCCCACCCTCCCTAGAACTGGTTGAAAATACACCATTGAAGCCATTTCCACCCCACTCATGAAAAATGGTCTATTCCTCCCCTTCCCCCAAAGGAAATTTCTGGCAGAAATTTGTCATTGGGTCTGAACCTTCCCGTCTGACAAGAAACTGAAACTGAAAAATGTTCTGGCTTCATTTTTTTTTTCCAAAAGTAAAATGGATTTTTTTGGCATGAAGTAACCAAAACCCACAGAAACAGACAATTTCTATGACAACTAGATTTAAAAAAATCTGGAAAATACCATTTTCCAGCCAGTTCTATTCCTATCCTCCAATGTCTGCCATATGACAAAAATCGTCCAGTTCTTTCCCTACAATGCTGAAGTGAAAAGAAGAAAGAAGGTCAATCTGGCAACATCCCTCAGGGCTGTGAAAACATTTGCAGGCTGAGAACCATAATTAGATTGCCCTATTCCCTGGCGTAGATGTCTCTGTTTTGATGGAAGAACACTTCGATCAACCTAGCTGCTGCATCTCAGAATTGTGCATTAACTGCATTGATAGAAAAGCTCTTTCCATCAATGTACGATGTATCTATAGTACAGAAGCACAACAGAAGTTCACACACAGCCTAAGGCTTTGATTTTGTCACCTCCAAATTTGGGGAAACTCTGATGATAGCCCTTATGGTTGGAAAATGTTTATTGGGTCATGTTGTCCATTGAGTGATGGTCAAGTTATTCTTTGAGAATTGGATATCCAATGAATTTATCATGGCTTTTATTCTGTTTGGGTGTGTCTACATAGCACCCTAAACTAGAAATAACATATGCAATTTGCGCTACGCAAATTGCGTATCCTATTTCCATTGTATTTCGAAATAGCTTGTTTAGAAATTTGGTGCTTCTACACAATGCGAAATTTCAAAATAACACGCTATTTCAAGACGTCCCTTTAACCCTCATGGAACGAGGATTACAGGGATAATGAAATAGCTCTCCTGTTATTTCGAAAAATGTTTCAAAATAATGGGTGCATTTAAAAGATGCGAGGTAGTTATTTCAAGAAACCTCCAGTATCCCGAAATAGCCCTGCTGTCTAGATGTACCCTTTGTGAAACATGAACTGATTCTAACTTCTACATCTGAATTTGCTGTTTTCTGGTATTTGCCAAATAGTTTGCATGAACAATTTTCAGACGACAGTGTATTTGCAAATTCCTCACTTTCACGATTTATTTTCTGTTGTTCGTTACCGATGAGTGATTGGTCACCTAAGTCATGGTGTTTTTCTACTGCTAGGTTGCAATTCAGAAACTTTTTAAAGAGGACAATGAACAGTGAGAAATTGATAGTGAAGATGTAATATCAAATACCCTTGTTCTCACACAAATACCTCTTGTTTGAAAGCATACATGGATATTGGTACAAGGTGCAACCATTCTCTAGCTACCTATGCACACTAAATCCAGTTTGTATGAATATTGATGAATAATAAATAATAAGGTTCATGAGCATGGTCAAACTGCCTGTGAATGAATTTTCACAGTCCCCCTTTCCCCTTTTTATTTTCTGTATTCAGGCAACTCTAACGGGATTGTAAGTGTCATACTTTGCCTACAGCTTTGAAAACTGTAGGAATCTGGCAAGGATTAGAGTCTTGGAAAGCGATCAAAGCAGTGTAATACAATAGTCAGTTGTAGGGCTTGCTAGAAAACAACTGTTCAGTTTCACGAAAGAAAACTGAGGTTTATATTTATTTTTGTTCTGAGGCAGAAAGAAAATGAGGCCCTTCAAAATGAATAGCCCTGTGATTAGGGCACCTATGGGAGACTCTGGTTCAACTTCTCCAAATCAGGCAGGGTCTCTCTCTCTCTCAGCAGAAATGCCATCCTGGAGCTGAGAAATATTTAATTTTTTGAAACACAATGCTTCAATGGGGAAAAAAAGTTAATATTCCTCTCAATATTCCCTCTAATCTTTTCCATTCACGTGAGGATTTTTTTTCCAGCCATTTACAGAATAAATTTTGTTACATGCACCAAGGCAGGAGGGAATGTGCACCACCAGAAGAAACACAAATTTTGCCATGGGCGCTCTGCTAATCAGTTGGGTGGCATTGGACTCTCACAATTGCACAGCTTACAGGCAACACCGATGCCTATGTTCTGAAAAGTCCTGCTGGATTGAGTCTTCACCTACTGTATATCGTCAGTTTTCTGAATTGCAGGAGGATATTATGGGAAACAAAGAAGAATGTTGGGCCAGTCCTCCCCATGGTCACCCACAAGCTTCAGTGGAGTTGCATGCAGATGAATCAGATCCTTTTGGCTCAGTCAAACCTTCAGGGAGATTTTTCAAAGCAGACTGTAATTACCTGAGTTGGAATGTAGCTAGGTTCCTGAGCTTAGCATAACCCCTCCTTTGCAAACAATGCTTTGAGATGGATCTGTGATGAGAAAAATTGGTCTCCTTGCCCTCTGATGACAGGCAAGAAGCAATGGGCCTAAACTGCAGCAAGGGTGGTTTAGGTTGGACATTAGGAAACACTTCCTAATTGTCAGGGTGGTTAAACAGTGGAATAAGTTGCCTAGGGAGGGTGTGGAATCTACATCACTGGAGATATTTAAGAGCAGGTTAGACAGAAAGGGATGGTCTAGATGGTGCTTGGTCCTGCTGTGAGGGCAGAGGACTGGACTTGATGACCTCTGGAGGTCCCTTCCAGTCCTCGTGTTCTATGACTCTATGACTGTTTGTGGTCAAGACACTGGCTTTCTATCTCACCCAGCGGAAGGTAACTCCAGCAGTGCAGCCTGCTGGGAAATGGGTTCAGTACTGACTTGGAAGAGGGCTGTCTATGATAGCTCTAACCCAGTGTTTCTTAAACTTTTTAAGATGGAGGAACACCAACAAATTATTTTTTTCTATGAGGAGCACCAAAGACTTTTTGCTGAGCAAAAAAAGAGCAAAAAAAGAAAAAAAGGAAAAAAATAGGGTTGGGGGGGCAAGTTATTGAGGGGGGGTGGGAAGTCACCTGTCCTTTTAAGGGTGGCCATTTTGAACTCTGTTGTTCTCTACAGCACACCGGTGTGCCACGGAACACGGTTTCAGAAACACTGTTCTAACCCCATAGCTAGTTTGGGTAGAGTTCCTGACAGGACTGCCAACCAAATACTGGTAATGCTCAACCCAGGGTCATTTCTGAGCGCTGATGTGGACACAGCCAAAGGACGGCTGCAAGGGTGATCCTGCCTGGCAATGCATGGGCATGGCCCTGCAACCGGGGGAGCTCATTTACACCCCTGGGTGTAAAACGCCAGTGGGTCGAGAATGTGCTGGAGCTCAGCCGCAGTGCAGGGCTGAGGAACCAGGCCTGCTGTGAGATTCTCCGTGAGCTCATTTTCCTTTCATGCATCTGTCAAGGACACTTGGGAGCAGCTTATTCTCACCTTGGGGAAGTTCCCGTTTAATGTACATTAGCAGGTAAAGCACAGGCAAGTTGAAGCTTCCCTGGGCAGGGTGCTGCAGAGCACCTTGACTGAAAGATTCCTGCGCATGGGATCAATTCATTTGCAAGCTCTCTAAGCCTGCATATAAATGTAGCACCATGATTAGCCTACTTTACAACACTTCAGCGCCTTGATGAAGCTGGTCGATGCAATAAATTCCTAATGAGCATTGAGCCTTTTCTTTTGGGGCGGGGGGGAGGAACTAAAACTCCAGGTGATGCTTTCAATCAGCCAGCCTAAATCCTGCCTGAGCTGTACTAATCTTTATCTGAAATGGAGACAAAGCTGATGAAAGAAGTGCTAAGGACACTATCCACTGACTATTTTTTTCCCTAGAGTTAATGACAACCATGGATGACTTTCCCCGTCCTCTTCCAGCTTAAATCCAATCTCATGCTAGATTGATGGACCCTCTGTCAATTTGCAGATACCTACAGAGTTGCTCTGTGGCATCAGCATTTCAAAGTTTTACAATCACATTCTTAGTCAAGACTTTTTTTTATTATTTGCTGTAGAGGACTGATGGCTACTCTGTATTGTTTAGGACAATTTTTTGAGGCTTAAGACTAAAATTGGTTCCTCTCTTGATATTTGTTTCCCTGCATTTCATGCAAACATGTATTGTTCCCTATTACAGAGCTGATCTTGTACCCTGGATTGCAGATGCTGGTTTGTTACTGTAGGATTGTTCCAGGGGATGGACCGTTGGCATTGACTTTCTTTTTTAATACTAGATATCGGTATGTTTGATGGTGATGGAAAATTCTGCACAAGGGGTGTGTCTACACAGCAACGTTATTTCAAAATAACAATGCAAGTGTCTACACAGCAATTCTGTTATTTTGAAATAATTTCAAAATAACAGACGGCTTATTCTGATTTCTGTAATCCTCATTCCATGAGGAATAATGCCTATTCCGGAAAAGATATTGCTGGACACTCCACTATTTCAAAATAGCTCTTCCCTAGGGCCATTCAAACTAATTACTCCCCAGTGCCTCCTGTCGCTCTAAATTCGGTAGCCTGCCCACATTAGGGGAGCCTGCCTCGGACTAATTTGAGGCTTCCCTGTAGTGTAGATGCGCTATTTCGAAATAAGCTATTTCAGAGTCAGTCTTCTGGAATAGCTTATTTTGAAATAAGCGTGCAGTGTAGACGTAGCCTAGAACAGTGGTGCGCAACCTTTTTTGATCTGCACTCTCTGTGCTGCAGGGGCCGCCAACTGCCAGGCCCAGCCCCCAGCTGGCCGGATCTAAGCGCCGTGACCCCCTGGGAAGACATCCGCGACCCCATTGGCAGTCGGGGCCCATGGGTTGCGCACCACTACCCTAGAAGACTGAAGTCTTCCATTCACCCAGGCCAGTTTGGCAACTCCTTATGGTCACTGCTGAGTAGTTACTCACATAGTCAATCCCACTGAAGCCAATGGCTCTACTTTTGTGAGTAAGTGCCCCTCAATAAGAGGAAGGTTTGCGTATTGTCATTCGGAGGACACATGCAGCAAAGGTGGCTACTTCCCCAAGAAAATGTCTTCCACCTGGACTTTTGGGAGATGACAAAGTAGGTTAGTTTCCATCACCTTGTTCAGTCCTTGTCATCTTTCTTGAGACAGAGACTGAGCTCCTACCTAAGTGCGAACTACGGTGCTCATGTCCAATAGAAACAGTGGGGTGAACCTAAAATATTCTTTGTACATTCCCAAGACAAAGGAAAGAGGAAGAATAGCAAAGGGCCAATGTGGCTGCATCAGGAGCTCTTTAATAACCTGAAAATCAGAAAGGAAACCCGACAAAAAAGAAGAAACATGTACAAATTGCTAAGGCGGAATACAGAAGAGTAGCACAAGCATGTGGGAAGAAAGTCAGAAAGCTTCAGGCACAGGAGACGCACTTAGCAAGGAACATAAAAGGCATTAGGAACAGGTTCATTAGGAACAAGAGAAAAAGAAAGTTTGGGTCCTCTTGTTAACTGAGAAGGAGAACTAATAAGGGATATCAAGAAAGCAAAAGTGTTTAACACTTATTGGGCTTCAGTTTTCAACAAAAAGCTTAATGGTGACCAAATACTCAATATAATTAATGTTAACAACCAGAGGGAGAGAACACAGGCCAAATTAAGGGGAAAAACAAGCTAAAGACTATTTAGATTAAAAAAAGGGATAGAGAATAAGACAGAGTATTTTATTGGCTCTATATAAAACCGAGGTATGCCCACATCTTGAATACTGCATACAGATATGGTCATCTCGTCTCAAAAAATATATATTGTCATTGGAAAAGGTTCAGAAAAGGGTAACAAAAATGATTAGGGGTTTGGAACAGGTCCCATATGAAGAGGGATTAAAAAGACTTGGACTTTTCAACTTAGAAAAGAGGAGACTAAGGGGGGATATGATAGAGGTCTACAAAATCATGACTGGTGTGGAAAAAGCAAATAAGGAAAAGTTATTTACTTATTCCCACAATATAAGAACTAGGGGTCACCAAATGAAATGAACAGGCAGCAGGTTTAAAACAAACAAAAGGAAGTTTTTCTTCACTCAGTGCACAGTAAACCTGTGGAACTCCTTGCCAGAGGATGTGGTGAAGACTAGGACTTTAACAGGGTTCAAAAAAGAGCTAGATGGAGTCATGGAGGTTGGGTCCATCAATGGCTATTAGCCAGGATGGGTAGGAATGGTGTCCCTAGCCTCTGTTTATCTGGAAATGGGTGACAGGAGAGGGATCACATGAGGATTACCTGTTGTGTTCCCTCCCTCTGGTTCATCTGGTAGTGGCACCTGTCGGCAGACAGGATTCTGGGCTGAATGGACCTTTGGTCTGACCCAGTATGGTCGTTCTTATGTTCTTATAAATTGGAAAAGCCCGATGAAATTCATCTTAAGCAACTATCTGAGGCAACCTAGTAACCATTAGCAACCCTCTTTGGGAACTCTTGGAGAATGGGTGAGATCTTAGAAGGCTGGAAAAGGGCAAACATGTTGCCTGTCTTTAAAAGGGAGAACAAAGAGGATGTTGGGAATTGTAGACCAGTCATCTAATTTCAATACATGGAAAGATTCAGATGTTACAGGGTCATACTCACTGCCACAGCACCGCCTGCTGGCCATCTTGTGAATTAACACTGCTATTGTGGAGCGCCCTCTTTGTCCATTAGTACCTGTCTCTTTCAGTATATCTATTAAATCAGGACCTGCGTCCCTCCCGGACCTCAGAACCTTTCCCCTCGGTACTGCCCTCTGACAGTACCCACCCCTGGGTTCCTCCCCTTCAGAGAACTGGCTATGCCTACTTCCAACACTCCCCTCAGTGACCCACTGCTGTCCGTAGCTTAATCCTTTCCCTCAGCGACAAAACACATTCCAATTTGGCCACTCTTCTGATTTGCAAGGGTGGTGGACATGCTGCCTATTTCCTCCAGGCCACCTCCTGCAGCCCTGGCACCTTTCCCGGCCCTTGTGTCAGGGCCTCAGCCTGGAAGCTGGTGAGGCCGAAACTCCCCTGCTCCACTTCCCCACAATTTACCTCAGAATTTCTCTGTCCACGGTCCCTCCCTCTATAGGCAGCCAGTCCTTCTTTCAGGTCTGGAGAGAGAGACGGACTCCCTGTGACTTGCAGCCATTTTTATACAGCCCACCTGGGCCGTGATAGCCTACCATAAGCCTTCTCCTTATTGGCTCCTGCCTCAGCCCTCTCCATGGGCTGTTTTGACCCCTATTTAGCCAATGTGGGGCAACTGCCCCACCACACGGGGACAAATTATTAAACACTGAGTTTGTAAGCAAGTGGAGGATAACAGGGATATAATGAACAGGAATCGTGAACCATCCTAATTTCCATCCCCCTTTTGCAGTGTCCTGAATTTCCCAAACACCATCTGCCTTATAGGGTCCTCTCCCTTGCTGAGCGCTTACAGACATTATTACGTTTGCTGCTGCTTTAAAGTGACAGCACCCAGCAGCTCGTTACACAGACACACAAAGTGCAAATACACTTCTAAGAGTAAAGCTTAATTTCAGCCGATTACAATCTTCCAGCGCCTCACGTCCATGCTTCTGTGGTTTCCTTGGTGTGTGGCTCTTGTCCTTTTCAGTTATTTAACCGTTGTTAAGGTACACCGATTTTGAAGAACAGGCAGGACAAACGTGTCAGGTATGGATCTGGTATACCTAATCCATCTTCAGCTTTGGGGGGATGGACTAGATGACCTCTTGTGGTCCCTCCCAGTGCTATATTTCTGTGACTGGAACTCCATTAAGGAATTAACACCTCTCAAGTTTAGTGGCCTTTTGTTTTGAAAGACCATCTGTCAGGTTGGATAAAAATCAATGATTTTTTTTAAGTCAAAACATTGGATTTTTTGATAAAATGTTTTTGAGGAAAAAACCTATCTAAATATAGTTTTAATTAAGATACATTATACAGGGTATCCCCTCTATAATTTGGCCCGGTATACATCTGTTCCGCACTAAAGTCATTGACGCTTGTAAGAACTGATGCGTTATAAGTCCTCCCATTCCCCACTTTGAAGGCATACAACCTCCCCCCTGCCTCAGTTTGCATAAATGGAAGTCACCCACAGGAAAAAATTCCCTGCTTTAAGTTGTTTTGCTATCTGTCCAAGTGTTTTGGAACACATCTTGGACTTATAGCGAGGACGGCCTGTAGCTCATAGATATCTCATCATGGAATAGGGCTTATAAATTCTAATTCTATAGCATGAGACATTATATTAATGTAATGGTTAAGAAAAGTTTTGTACGTGAGTTCCAATAGTTCATGGATTAGGAACCCAGTTGTATGGGTTTTCAGAGGCTTCTGTATAGATTAGTTAGGTTGGTCTATCTATCTGCCCAATGGGTCTCAGTGCTCAATCTAGAAGATACCATCAGAGATGCTTAGTTTTGCGATTCTCAAGCTGTGGATTTCTGTCTCCAGAGATAAGATGCTTGTTAACAGCAAAAAATGAAATAAATGAATGTATAGAGGTGAGAAATAACAGACCTCAACCCTATTATCTCTCTGCATATATGTGTCAATCCCTTAGCTCTCTCTAAAAGTGCAGTTTCAAAAAGTTCAATGAATAGAAGATATTTGGGGGTGGAATAGAACTGGGCAAAGAAAAATAGCCTGGAGAGAAATGTGAGAAGGGAGGAACAGGAAGTAGAAACAAAAGTGAAACTGTTTGAGCAGCATATTCCAGAAGTCTTGAGGTCTTTCTGAGTGTAGCCTTCCTCGATTTGGAATCTACCATACCACTCTCTCCCTAGATTGTACTTTTTGTGTAGAAATCCATGATTAAATCAAGTCTTCCTGACTAGTGATTTAAATCATGGTTTAAATCAATTTGATTTAAATCAAAACCACCCTCTCCTCTGTGGTGATATGCACCAGTAAAAGCTGTCAATGGCACAACATGTCAATGTGTAACTGCCACCACGCAGAATTGAACCTGGGGCCTCTGGAGCTGAGTAGCTGAGCCTCTACTCTCTGAGCTAAAAGCCCCTCCCAGCCCCTGCTGTAGAGGTCTCTTGGGCTTAACTGTTGCTGTGGTGTAGGTATCACTTACATTGCTTAGTAACCACACTAGGGCTATGTCTACACTGCACGCGCGTTCTTGCGCAAGTAAATTTACAGTATAGCATTGTAAAACAGGGCTTCTTCCAGAAGAGTTATTCCTCTCCCCATGAGGAATAAACCTTCTTGCACAAGAGCTCTTCCACAAGAGGGCAGTGTAGACAGGCAACATGAATTTCTTGCGCAAGAAGCCCCTATAGTTAAAATGGCCATCAGAGCTTTCTTGCGCAAGAGAGCGTCCACACTGCCATGGATGCTCTTGCTCAAAAGCACATCTCTTGAGCAAAAGCACATGCCAGTGTAGACGCGCTCTTGTGGAAGACTTTTTGCGCAAGAACTCTTCCGCAAAACAGTTCTTGCTCAAGAAGCTGCCAGTGTAGACGTAGACCTAGTGTGTGGGTTACAAATGGATGGGATGAGAAGATGTCTCCAGTTGTGTGATCGGCACATTTGAGTTTTCCTCAAGTGCACTTTGGAAATCTGTCTAGTGGGAACACTGACTGGATTTATTATTATTTTTTCCTTCCCCACAGTGAAAGGCGAGTAGGTTAACTGCATTATAATTATTTATCATGTTCCCCAAGACAAGCAGAGTGATTTATGCCCCACGTTTGGTTTGCATGCTTGGCTCTGTAAATCATTATTTTAGTATGCACTCCCACCCCTCGCTGACTCAGACACGGTGTGCTTTGTACTAGCAGAAAAGAGCTGACGAATCTAGGCAGATAATCTTCAAGTAAAAGGAGCCAGCAACAATGTCTCTTTCCTCTCCCCCGCCCAAAACAAATCATAAATAACTCCAAGTATAAGACAATGTATTCCAGTCAAATTCACTGGAAAGAACAATGAGACAAAACGCCTTGATTCTTCTAGTTAAGAAAGGAAAATTGCAAATATCTCAATCAAGTTATCCACTTGCCAAGAGAAAATTGTAGATTTTCATGACAACCACAATACTATTATCATTGGTATTGCTGTAGAATCTAGAGCAATGTTTCTCAAACTGTGCTCCGCGGAGTCCCAGGGCTCCGTGAGACATCTCCAGGGGCTCTGTGAGGTTGACAAACTGGAAACATCGATAGGTACAACACATACAATCAGTGGACCGCTGGGGCTCCGCATAAATTTTTACGCATGTAAAGGGCTCCGGAGCCCAAAAAGTTTGAGAACCGCTGATCTAGAGGGTTTAAGTGCCACTGAGCTAGACTTTGTACAAGCATATAGCAGGGCCTGTCCCAACTAGCTGCCAGTCAAGAGACACTGTTCTCACAGTGGGTGTGTTAGTAACAGCTTAAGTTTAATTCCAGCATGCAATTGTAACCACCACCAGGCAGATTGGAACCTGACACTTCTGGATCTTAGTGTAGGAGCCTCTACAGCTGGAACACTATAAAGCCAGCTGCTTCTCAGCTTATGCTGTAAAGCTCCCTTGTTCTTCTCTCTTGCTGTAAGTGGTCTAAGTGCCACTAGGTGGGATTGTGAACCACACCCACGACCTGTGTGGGTGACACAATCACTAGCACCATTTTTATGCATGAAGAGAAATGCTTGCCTCCCTGCGTGTGCCACTCAGAAATGTTGCAGATGCAGAACTGAAACCCAGCAAAATATAGGAACTTCGAACCAGTGCTGTGTTGGAGAAGGCTTGCATGACTCACCAGTACAGCAGCGTTGGGGGAAACTTTCATTTGCATGTTTAAAAAGGCATGTTTCCAGCTCTCTTCTCTGCCTAGAGCCCGGAAAACATCAATTGATGGACACACACCCACCCCTCTCATTTAAAATGCATCAGTGTGTGTTTGGGATGTGTGCCCGCAAAAACCTGACTGACCTTCCACCAGAACCCTCAAGCTAGCTCTGCGTGGCCTGCTGCGAGATGCAAATAGGTGCTATTTGGGGCCAGAGATAGAAAGTTGTTACAGAGGTTCACTAAAATGCTCAGGTCACTGGTTCTACTGGTGAAAGCCTTCACCCATGACTGAGGCAGGAATCCAGTGAGTAGCTGCTCAGTCAGGCAGCTGTAGAACTGTTGTTTCTCAGGGTATGTCTACACTTGCACCCTCTTTCGAGAGAAGGATGCAAATGCAGCTGAGCGAAATTGCAAATGAAGCGCGGATTTGAATTTCCCATGCTTCATTTGCATATTCGTGTTATGGCGCTATTTCGAAATAGCGCTATTTCGAAAAAAGAAATGCTGTCTAGATGCGGTTAGTTCAAAAGAAAACCCTTCTTCTGAAATAAACCTTATTCCTCCTACAACGAGGTTTACCAGTTATTTCGGAAGAAGGGTTTTCTTTCAAAATAACCGCATATAGACCGTGTTTCTTTTTTCAAAATAGTGCTATTTTGAAATAGCGCCATAACGCGAATATGCAAATGAAGCATGGGAAATTCAAATCTGCGCTTCATTTGCAATTTCGCTCAGCTGCATTGGCATCCCTCTCTTGAAAGAGGGTGCAAGTGTAGACATACCCACATACCCTCAGATAATACAACTTTGTAGGCCTGGTCTACACTAGGACCTTAGTCTGAAATACCGCCCCCAAGGTTAAATTTGTGAGCTGTGCATCCACACTATCAAGCCTGTTTTTCTGGAATAAGGGGCCGCAGAATTCAAACTCTGTGCTTCTGCTTTTCATGAGGAATAACACTATTCCCGAACTTGTAAGTCCGAAATAGTGCTGCTAATTCAAACTAATTGGCTTCCGGGAGGCCTCCTGCAGCTCCCCCAGTGCTTCCTAGGGCTCTGAGTCTGAGGTAGCGTGTCCACGTTAACGGAGCCTGCCTCCCGCTACATTCAATGCTTCCCCATAGTGAGGACAGGCAAGTTTGAATTTGTTACATTGGGAGTTCATAAATCAAACACAGTAAATTTGAAATAATCCCCTAGCGCAGACATGGCTTTAAAGATTACCCAGCACTAGAATAGGGGTGGGGAATCTCAGGCCTGGAGGCTGGATGTGGCCCCTGGCTTGTCTGGATCCAGCCCTCAAGGCTCCGAGTCCCCCCTCCCGCATCAGGGATCCTGCACTGGTGCTCCAGGCTCCTTACCCCCATCACTCCACCACGGGGCTGGAGCACACAAAATATACTAGCCTGGGACCCCGAGACTCTAGTGTGCGAGGAGAACATAAGGAATGCCTTCCTCCTTCTCAGTTGGCGGCCACAACTATGAGGTTTGGGTTCTGGTTTTGTTTGTTGTTTAGAGGCTTTTTTGCTTCTCACTTGTGTGCAGACCCCGACTGATTTTTCTGTGGGTCAGCGGCCCCCAACCCAAAAAAGATTTCCCACTCCTGGACTAGAACATGGTATTATGTTTATAGCAATCTATTCCACTGAGGGTACGGTTACACTACACCCCGAAAAACTGTTCCGCGTCCAAGGAACGCGTTTGCTCTTCCGTTTTTTTTTTGTTTGTGGAAGAGCAAACACGTTCTTTCCGAAGCCCCTGTATTCCTTGTGAGGAATAAGGGGGCTTCTGAAAGAGGGTTTTTTCCCGACATTTGGCCCAGTCTAGACAGACCAAATATCGGAAAAGCCTCTTTGAACAAAAGAATCGGAAAAAGCTATACAAAATGAGGAGATTTTTCCGAAACTAACTTGTAGTCTAGACATACCCTGAGAAAGCTGATCTCTTTGCCACCAGATGAAGCTTCTAAGGCAACTGCTCATAGATCATATCACTATAAAACAGCCCAGGTCTAGCAAAGATATGGATACGCCATACACCCTGGATCTCAAACAGAAGTTGGTATCAGTAGGAATACAGAAAATAAATTGAATCCCATTCCCATTTGAAACCTAGAGCAAAAGCTGAATAGTATGAAATCCAGATTCCAGTGCTGCCATCTGTAATGATCTAAATGTAGGTCTCTGAGGGGAACCCTGGGTTAACTCCTGTGTTTTTACCTGCCTCCTCTATATGATGAGAAGTCTCAAGAAATGTGGCTGGACCAGATTCCCTTGCCTGAGCATGTATCATCCCAAGCAGAGCAGAGGGCAGATCCTGCTTTTTGCTACACTGGTTTTGGACTGGCATCACTTCAACTGACTTGACAGGAATGACTCTTGATTTACCCCAGTGTAGCGCACGCTCAGGCCTGACAAATATAACCTATGTCCCGAGACTCTAAGGATCCTGCAGCTCAGGGATCATCCACATCCACCACGAAGAGTTTCCCCACAGATAGATGGGCTTAGCTATGTCTCCGGAAAACACTGAAATGACCAGTAAGGAATGAATATATTTCCCTTGCACACGTCTCTTTCCAAGGATGCCTATCTAGTAGAATATCCTCGCCAAGACTGGATGTAGCATAAACAACGCCAAAGCTGTCTTTTAGCTGGAGGGGGAAAACTGTCAGTTAGCTGCTGTCTAATGACTTTGGGTATTTGAGTCTAGCTCTGTTTACTGTGTGACAGGACGTTTCTCCACTCGGGCATAAACACACCTTAACACAGCCTCCCTCTTGCTGAGATGAACAGCATGTCCTAGTTTATAATGTATAGCCTGTCGTCGGCAGGGCCCTGGGGATTCTGATGCCACCTTGAACACCTCTCTTGAGTTGCTTGCTGGAGCGAGTGCTAACGTTCCAAAACAAGTCCAAGTGCAGCCGAGGGAGAGGGTGCAGAATTGGGCTAGTCACCGAGCATGCTTGGGTCTTATAGAACATCTGCTTCTCTGGTTGCTCTCAGAACATCAGGCCTTTTGTGTCCACTGCTCCACATGTGCTTGACTATAGCACAAGATTTCCATGTGATTCTGATCTGTGTAGCTATTGCTACTAGTTCTAAAATGCCTATTACCTTGGTGAACAAACAGCATGAGAATTTACAAAGAAGGGCCGCAGGCTGTAACAAAAGTCATGTGATTTGCTGTTGAGGTGACACAGTGGACCAAATGTGTCCCTTGTGTAACTTCTTGTGCCCCAAAGATCCAGTCCCTTGGTCTAGACAAGAACCATGCATCCTTCCTAGCTCTGTGCAATGCTCCTTTTGCTGTGCACTTGATAGCTTTCCAAGATAAGCACAAATCAGATCCATAGGTTGAGGAAAGGGTACAATGATGAACCCATTGCCAAGGTCAATTGGCTGTAAATGCACCCTGTATCTCTCAGTTAGTGTCTTTTAGCAAAGTCAATGTCATTCTTTATATTTTTTTCTTTGTGTGCTTTCTTTGGCATGTTCTCCCCCTAAAACAGAACTGCAGCATGAGTGGCCCAAAATGTTCCCTCTAATCTTTTCCATCCATGTGCAGATATTTTCCATTCATGTGTGGAATAAACTTTGTTATATGCACTGAGGTATATGCGAATGTGCACCACCAGGAGAAACCCAAATCTAGCTGTGGCTGCCCTGCTAATCAGCTGGCTGGCACTGGAATCTCTCCTGAGCGGCTGCACAAGCGCTCAGCTTTATAGGGAACACTGGTGACCCGGCATTTTTGAACAGCCCTACAATAGCAAACTTGCCAACATTTAATTTCCTGGGAGATTGGTATTGAAGTGGGGGAGGAGTCAGGGAATAACTGAATGAATGTGCCAGTTGGACTGTAGTCAAGCATGGTAATGGAAAGGCTTGTAGGCTCTTCTTGTGAAGGGACCGGTGCCTATGTTCTTCCATTGAGGGTTGGCACTAGCCCATCATAGGGAACCCTGCTCATGGAAGAAGAGGAGGTTGAATTAGTTGGTTATTCCTAGATGAGACGTTCTAGAAGGGAGAAAGGTCCCTGTCTTACACCCTTTGTAGATTCCAAGCCTATGTCTAGACTGCAGACCTCTACCGGAAGAAACTTTTCCGGAAGATATCTTCTGAAAAATCTTCTTCCAAAAGAGAGCATCTACACAGCAAAAGCGCACTGAAAAAGTGATCTGCTTTTCAAAAGATAACATCCACACTGAATGGACACTATCTCGCATTTAAGCTGTGATTACTATGGACAGAGTGGCCACCAGGGCACCTGTGCTTTTTCCTCTTTCCTCTTCTTTCGAAAGAACTCCCTCTTCCCTGTCCACACATGCCTTTTTCCAAAAGAGCTCTTTCAGAAAAAGGCTTCTTCCTCGTAGAAAGACGTTTACCAATGTCGGAAAAACCCCTCTGTTCTTTCGATTTTTTGTCAAAAGAACGCAATTGCAGTGTGGACATAAGTGAAGTTTTTTTGGAAAAAATGACCTTTTTTCCGAAAAAACTCTGCAGTGTAGACATACCCAAAGAAGGAAATGAGATAGCGGAGGCCTAGTCGAGACATATGGGAATGATTGAGGGAGCAGATGGGGAGTGTGTTTGGCTAATCTGAGCCCTTAAATTTGGGAGGGAATTGAAGAGAACAAGGAGTGGGGAGAGCCACAGACAAGGCCTGTTAGGGCCAGGGGAGCTTGGAGGAGTCTGCGGTTGAAGCTTAAAATAGGGCTGCAGCCAGTGGTGGGTTTGATGCCAGGATGAATAAGGAGCTGGGGAAATTAAGCCTTTGGGTAGGTACCTTAGGCCTTGGAGCCAGACAAAGTTTTGGACTAGGTGGCTGCAGTAATGGGGAAGCAGGTAGATCTCAATTAGTAGAGAAGCTGGAGGTAGGGGAATATGTGGCTCCAGGCTGGCCTGGCCAAAGAGTTTGCAGGGCCCGGACGGTGGATGCCGCGGTGCAGGCGGAGCCCCCGGGAGTGGGGTTGTGGAAGGAACTGCCCCCACCTCTCCATCCTGTTGTGGGGGCCAGACCAGGAAGCAACCACCTTGCCTTGCCCTAAAGCCGGGCCTGGTTCCAGGGTAGTTTGGGGACTGTGTAGAGAGGGAATTTGGGCTGATAAAAGGCATGGGGCTGGCAGGGGTGGGAGTTGGGAAAGAGTATTGTCAGAAAGGGGAGGGGTCTTCAGGTTCCAGCAAGACGAGGCGCTGTTCCCTCACAGGCAGAGGTGTGCTCACGCTCCCTTCGCTGCTGGGAAGCAAGTGGCCAGGCCTGGGGGAAGATGCGGTGGCTTTGCATTTCCTTTAAATGAATCAAAATGGTTTTGCAATTTCCGTTGGGTCCCAAAAAACATTGAAAGTACAAAAAAAAAAAGGTCAGAACCTGCGAAAGGTTCTGATTTTATCCGCTGGCATCTTCCACTGAAAACCCCCCTTGTCAGAAAATTCCTGGCCAGTATTAGCAGAGATCGGGGGGCTCAAAATTGCAAGTCAACCCTGGAGCATCTCAGAGCAGGTATCCAAAATCCAGAGCAGCCTCTGCTCACTTGGGGTCATTGGCAGCCCTGGAGGGACAACCTGCCTGGCAAGCCACACTGCAATCGCAGGCTAGTGTCTGCTTCCCTGCACTCACAAACAAGCCTCTCATAAGGAACCAAGTATGCAGCCCAGCACCTGCAAAAACCATACAATAACCAGCTAGCATGTGCATAATATGGAAGGACATACCATGTTAGCAAAGTGATTTTTTTTCATTTTAAAAGAAAAAAATATGAGCAATTATAAAAATACCTTAGAAGTGATACTTACAAAGATTCTGACCTCGGGCATGTAACAAATGTAGTTGTGAAAAACCAATGAGAGTGACCCACAATGCAGCTGAGTCTCTTAGGCCTTGTCTATACTTACCGGAAGATCAATGCTGCAGAGACCAATCTCCCGGGGGTTGATTTAGCGGGTCTTGTAAAGTCATGATAAATCAACCACTGATTGTGCTCCTGTCGACTCTGGTCGGCATGGAGTAAGGGAAGTCAACAGGAGAGTTTCTCCCATTGACCCTCCACTGTGGGGATGTCACGGTAAGTTGAAATAAGGCAGTCGAGTCTTGCTACTCTATTCACATAGCTGGAGATTTGTACCTTAGTTCAACTTTGCCCCCTAGTGTTAACCATTAATTGGATGCTGTTTCAACCCTGGAACACTAGAACTGGAAGGACCTTAAGCGGTCATCAAGTCCCATCCCCTGCCCTCCTGGCAGGACCAAGCACTGTCTAGACCCTCCCTGGCAGGTGTCTGTCTAACCTGCTCTGAAATATCTCCATTGAGGGAGATTCCACAACTCCCTAGAGAATTTATTCCAGTGTTTAACCACCCTGACAGGCCACCTGGCCTCAATGAGAGCACTGAACAATATGCCCTGGTCTACACTAGGGAGTTATTTCAAAATAACCCCCCCTTATTTCTCAATAATAACTATCAAGTCCATTATTTTGAAATAATGGGCTGGTTATTTTGAAATCTGTACTCCTGCTTTCCTCAGGGAATAATGCTTATTTTGAAAAAAAAAAATTCGAAATAGAAGTAGTGTGGACCTGCCGGTGCTGCTATTTTGAAATAGTTACTCCTCAGAGTAATTTGAAGTGATTACTTTCCTGTGCTTCTTGGGGCTCTACGTGAAGGTAGGATGTCCACATTAATTATGAGGACTAATTACGAGACTCCCCTATAATGGGGACACGCTATTTCAATTTTGTTATTTTGGGAGTTATTATTTCAAATTTAGTTATTTCAAAATAATTTCCTAGTGTAGACCTGGCCTATGACAAAAGGGTTAATCTGAGACAGGGTTTCCTTCAGGAGGGTGAGTTGCTGATTTGAAAACTCTCACGCCCTAGACGTTCCTGCTAATAAATCAGCCCATCCAGTTTCTGATGCCGTCCTTGAGAGAGGCTGTCATCCAGATGCTTAGGAATGAATATAATGGCTTATGACTCCAGCACCTGAAGTCCTATCATACTGCAAGCTCCCTGGAGATGGTAATCATACAAAACTAATATTGCTTTGCTAGAGATAATGTTGTGGTGCCACGCTGAGTTACATGGATTGCCGCTGCGAACGCCTGGCAGGTTAATTCTGCTTCGATGTAAATAGAAGTGGTATCAAGGATATTGTACATAATAAATGGCTATACGGATGAAGACATTAGTAGAGACCTGAAGAGCAGGATCACACAGCCAAGGCCCTCAATCAGCCGCTGACAGTATCATTGTGGTAACGTACAATATTCACTGATACACAGATTCCCTTGAGTTAGATAAGTGTGTCTGTCTGTAATGGGGCTAGGCCCCAAGGCCAGTGAAGGGCCATAGAGAGGTCTTCCTGACAGGCTAGAGTGGCTATGGGGGAACTGGCCAATCAGGGGCCAGGAGGGACTATATAAGAAGGTGCAGGTCTAGCAGTAGCTCGGTTGCAGCCGGGACCTGAAAGGGAGAAGGGTGGCTGGCTGTCAGAACCAGGGACAGCTCCCAGTGGAGAGCTGATGAGAGACTGATGAACTGGGATAGGGCCCTGAGGTAAGGGTGAGGACTTGTCTCTATGAGGGGAAGCCCCGGAGGTATCACTCTCATTCAGTGGAATCTGCCAGTGTTTTGAAAGCATTTTTCTGACAAGGTGTTTTTGTACAGAGGGTCACCTCACCCAAATGAGCCCCCCAGGACTGAATGACCTCCTATAATGCAGCCATTGGCCATCACCTTTCCACCTGCAATACTAATTATTCAAATGTATGGTTTGGATTATGGTATCACCAACAGGCTTCACAGGCAAAAAAGGCCCCCGTGCAAGGTGCTGTACAAACCCATAGTAAGAGATTGTTACTGTCCTCCGGAACTTGCCATCTAAATAGACCATAAGTGGGAGGGGAAACAGAGGCACGGAGTGGTGAAGTGACTTGCACAGGTTTACAAGGGAAGTCAGTGGCAGGGCCAGGATTGGAAGTCAGGTCTCCTGAATCGCAATGGTCATTCTAATTAAAAACACATGTAGGTCTTTTCACCCATCAGTGACCAAAGGTGGGTAAGCATCATCATCTCCAGTTTTACAGATGAGGAAACCAAGGCACAGGGTGGCAAGGTAGCTTCCCCAGGGTAGTGAACCAGTGGCAGACCTGGGAATTGAACCCAGAGCCCTTAACCTCTTCTCCCTGGTATCCTATTATGCTCTCATCTTTGGTACAGAGCCTAGAGAGCCTGATTCCAATGGAGCCTAATTCTGCTGTTCCTCTCTAATGACTCTGAGGATGCCTGGGTTATGTTTGTTTATACTTCATTTAAGATTGCATTATTCTTGTACTGAATAAACCCGTCAGCCATAATTAGTTCCTGTAACCACAAGAGGAACAGAGAACTGATCAGCTGGAGGCTTTCCTTGCTGCTGAAATCAATTAACCATTTCTCTCCCTCTGTCCAGGAAGAGTTTTTATTTTTAAATTATCCTAATATATTTGCAAATGAATCCCTGAGACTTCTGCCATGCTATTAATGCAGCTCATAGTGTTTCATGACATTGGTACCTCTCTATCATCCCAGATGATTGGCTTTGGACCTGAACCTGTGACCCGTACTGCTTGTGAGCTATACTTACACATGCAGATAATCTCATCAAAGTGAAGAAGGGCTATGGAAGGTCCCTGGATTTTATTTGATTTTTTGCAGAGCATTGTGGGAGCTGGACTCTGCTCTGAATATATACATGAGTGCTAAAAGTATCTGAACAAAAAGGGATCAGTTATTATGTCTGAGGAAGAAATTATCCCACTGGATGCTGCCCTGCCATTGATTGAAGAAGGTGCCTTGTCCTGTCCATGGAAAGAGAGTTAATTTTATACACTAGAGCTCAGGTCTGTTTTATACTCTCTGGCCATGCCTACACTAATGTGGAAGATTGATGGTGCTGTGGTCAATCTTCCAGAGTTTGATTTAGCATGTCTAGTATAAACCCACTAAATCAAACTCCGAGAACATCCCTGTTAGTGCAGATACTCGTGCTCCTCGCGTGGGGAAAGGGAAGCCGACGGGAGTGTGTGCTCCCATTGACCACCTACTGTGTAAATGGTGGGGAAACCCAATTTATGTTAATTACATAATTAACATAGCTGGAGTTATCTTAAGTCGACCTTCTGCTGTAGTGTAGCCTGGGCCTCTGTGTGATGCTGGACAAATCACAAGATTCCCTTCAGGGAGACACGGTGGCAAAGGTAACGTCTTTTATTGGACCAACTTCTGTTGGGGAAAGAGACAAGCTTTGAAATCTGGTCTCTCTCCCGCACAGAAGTTGGCCCAATAAAAGATATTATCTCCCGCACCTCGTGTCTCTAATATCCTGGGACCGTGAGGGCTACAACAGCACTGCATAAATCCCTGTTAGTTTTTCCTCATTTGTCAAGTGGAGATAGTAATTACCAACTCCACATTGGGGATGTGTAGCTGAAATTAATTAATGTGTATCGTTTATTGAGATCCCCAGACAAAGCTGCAGAAGTGCTGCTAAAGGATTGTTATTTATTCATGGTGCGAATAATTAGCTCCAGTGAAAATGGAAGCAACACACAATCTGTGGAGTAAAATTCTATTTGTGGTAGATTACATCTAGTTATATAAATGGCTTTCTTCACAAAGGATCCTAATGCACAGGTTCATCCAGGAATCATTTTAACAGTGAAATGCAGCCATGATTAGACTGGGGGTAATGAGCCAAAGAAGTTGACAGCAGACTGTGCAGTACTGTGTGATGGGGGCAGGGGAACCCTTATGGAAAGTTCCATGAGATTTTTAGGAGGTTGGTCTTTAAAGTCTGTTTATCTGTCTTTGGGTACATCTACACTGCATTGATATTTCGGGATACCAGAAGTATCCCCAAATAGCAATGCCACATCCAAGGAATGCGTCCACTATTTCGATTTTTTTTCGAAATAACAGATGTGCTCTTTCGCCATCCCTGTAAACCTTGTTCTATGAGGAATAAGGGATGGCTCGAAAGAGCACTTTATTTCGAAATTTAGCGCCATGTAGACACGCCAAATTTCAAAATAGCCTCTTTTGAAATTAAATCGAAAGAGGCTATTTCGAAACAGCGTATCTTTTTTCGACTTTAGAGTGCAGTCTAGAAGTAGCTTTTATTACTCCAAATTCACCCAATGGAACCCAGATAAGAATTTGGCCACAGAATGCATTTGGTTTATTACCTTATGTTTCTTTACAGTTGTGGGAGGGGGAGGAGAGGTAATTGTGACTAGAACAGCATTAAAGGTGCATTAGCTAAGTCTGAGCATCAGAAATCTATTTAGTTGGCTCTTTGTATTGCCTTAAAACATTTGAAACAGTTTATTTGTGTCCCATTTCGGTGAGTGCTTCCTAAAAGTGGTTTTGGGTCATTTCGGCTAAAAAGATTCTTTATGCTGATACTTAGAACTACCAATTAGTATGAGGATAATATATGACTTATATGGCTTATGCAGGAAAAAAAATAGAGCCGAAGAATATCATGCATACAGAGAGGTATGAGTTGTAGTGATGCATATCTGGAGTAACCCCTGGGAGCAACTGAAATCCAAGTCAAGCCCAGATTGTGTATGTACACTACCGGAGCTGCCACAATGATGAATTTATTGCAAACCAATTCAATTAATAAGTAATAAATAATTAACTCAAATCAGAATGTAAAACTATAGAAGTATTTTAGCTAGATTTGTGCGTTCAGTGCCAAACCGTTGTATGGTAATTCTCTCAATTCAGGGGATACTAATAAATCTGTCTTGGGTACGTGAGCTTGACATTTAATTTGTGTTAAAGACAGAAGGAATCCCAAGACATATTGTATATATTAATGTTACCTGCTGTTAAAATGTCCACAAAGTTTCAGGGAAAAGATGCTAAGAGGCACCTATCAACAAATATACACATTGAAACTCTCTAGTCCAGAACTCTCTGGTCCAGAAACATCCATCATCCTGAATGATTTTAGTGAGCCGGGTGACCACTTTTCATTGGTGTGTCCAAGTTTCTCACGATCCCATAAAGTTTGTTTACAACCATCAGTCCTGGGTCTCAGTGTTCTGTGCAGTTGTTTAGCTCTAATTCCCCTCTAAATGTCTTTTAAGAGCCCAGTAAGCAGTGGAAGTGTTGGTAATGCTGCTAGACTATATTGATCTCCCATGGTCCGGAAAGTTCTCTGATTTGGAACCGGTCTGGTCCTGAGGGTGCTAGACTAGAGAGGTTCAACCTGTAGTGAGTATAGCAGTGAATCTAATGGGAACATATGGTTACAGATAAGGAAGGGCAGAACTCCCACTGATATCAATGAGTGTTAAGCATGCGGTTAAAAGTTAAGATTCTGCGTAATCCCTATTCACACAGGAATGAATTTAAGCATACTTTCAAAGTGCTTTGCTAAATGAAGGCCACCCTGGGCCACACCCTCAACTTGTGTAAATCAGTGTTGCTCAGTTGAAGCCATGGCAATTTCCAGTGGCAGAGTTTCATCCGGTCCGCAATTTCTTGTGCAAATTCTATTTCCAATTGGCTTTTTAAAAACAACAGTAGGGATAGTCCAGCCTTTCCTCTGGGATCCCGGGGGCTCAGCGCGTGAATATTGCTGTAAGTCATTTGAACAGGGCAATCCAATAGGGACCGCTAACTGGTGGTCCAATCTTGGTGTGGATTTTTATTTTTTAATAACTGCAGCCTGAATGTAGACCCTGCATAGTAGTGTTTCTCCTTTCTAATAAATATTCGTAAAGAGCTCTCTTTATTCTCCACCCAACACTTAATTACAATGTGTAAATATGCACACAGCCCTATTATAGATGTTAATCCCAAAGCTGATAAGGCAGGATGAGGGAGAATGGAAATGAATTGGAGTATGGATAAGCACTGGTCTTTCATTAGGCTAGCTAAAGTAATCATAGATCTGCTGCTGGTAAATACACATCTTCCGGATACACACGACACTAATTACTTTTGGCAGAGCAGTGCTCCATCCCAGTGATATCTTTATTGTATTTCTGTGATGATCAAATACCTTTACATGCTATTTACTTTTGATTATGTGACCTTCTTGCTTAAAATTGCAGCAAACCAGGCCTTTCTGTGTCAGAGCTAAGGGAAGCTGCCAAGTTCCCTTTCTTAGTCTCAGTCATTTTCCCCTCCAGCACACCATAAAGTGAACCCACACGGAAGTCGGAGAAGTCCAGCATAACATTTGCCCTGTGTAACATTTTATATAGCCTCCTGTTCGGTTGGAACTGAGTCATTGTTAAATAAATCAACAGCTCTTTCCATGCCTTTCTTCCTAGAGGTCCTGAAATGCTTTACAGACAAGATTTTCAAACTTGAGCGCATAAAGTTAGGCGCTTACATCCATACATAGGGCCAGATTCAGATGCCCGTAACTCCTGTGACGTAGCACTTTTACTCCAAGAGACGTCAATAGAACCAGTTGCAGAACGAGGTTCTATTCAACGTGATGAAGGATGTTGGAATCTATCCCATAGTCACTGAAATGAAGGGTTTGATTTTCCAAATTGTTCGGGTCTCATAATGGATCATGACACAATGTTAGCTCTCCTGTGTGTGGTTTTGTTGTACTCTGAATGAGTTTATCAACTCTGCGGATCATCCACCTGAACAATTATCCTTACATTTTCCAATCTTATTGGGCTGTCAGCATCATAACGCAACTGGGATTATTTGTGTGGAGTGTACTATAGGATCAAAAGTGGTGTCCATTTTAATGGTGTGTGCCTCAAAAACTGCCCCCCCCTCCCGAAATAACAACTGGATATTTTTTTCATTAGAGTATCAGGCTTGGCAGATGCTAGTGGTACGGAAATGGGATGTCTCCCATTGCTGCCAAGTCAATCAATTTAAGATGCAGACATGCTCAGAGACCACACACTGGTAGTGCCTCTGGGTGTGCGGTGCAAAAATGCAGAGATTTTGTCCTTGGAGTGCTGACCTGTTGCAATACATGTACCTTTCACATCCAGCTGCTGACCTCCAGAACCAAATAATTTCTGGATGAAAGGGTATTATGAGATCTGAGAAAGTCAGCAGCTCATGGAGGTTTCTGGGTATCGCATGGACATGTGCACCAGAATTCAGTTGACATGAAATTTGGGAACATTTCCCCCAAGTGCTGTCCATTATGAATGCTTCGACTGGCTGGCGTAGCTAATATAAATTGTGACTTTTGATGTGGTTGACTCCTTGCACTAAAATATTTTCGGAGCAGATGGTGCACCCTGTGTATTCTTCTGGATTTGCACCTCTTTGCTTAGTGAATTCCTTTTCTATATATTCATGACATATTTGACCTTTGTCCAGGTGCTAGTGTGATCTCACACATTTATGATGCAGTGTCTCCTTCCTGACAAATTTGTAGCCTGCCTGCATCAGAAATCACTTCTTTATTTGTGGTTTCCTAAAAATGGGGCCAGGGCTTGGTCGCGCGTACGCTTATGCTTCTTTGGTCCAAGTTTCCAGCTGGGTTTCTGCCATTTCATGTGCTTTAATGATGTCTGTGGATTATTTAAGTTCCAAAAATCAAAACAGAACTCCCGACTTTTGTTTAAAATAAAACAGTTACAGTTTCTAAATAGCAGTCTACGTACTTCCCCTATTATCTGACAAAAATCAGAGACTCAAATGTAAGGAAAAGTATACTTCTTTGAGGAGTGTCCCTGTTGGGGGGGGGGGGGGCATTTCATGTATTTCTATGCCCTGTGCCTTTGATCAAAGATTTGTGGTAGCTGTGCCCAGTCTTCTGCAACTACCACACACATCCTTCTTGATCCTTGACTAGCAATGTTAAAAGTCGTGTAACACGATAACCGTGTAACTGTTAAATATCCTGCCGGTGACACGGTTAACCCTTACTTTTACTACAGCCCGCTGTGGGCTCTGAGGTAGGAGCTGGAAGAGTCAGTCTGGCACGTGCCTGGTCCCGGCAGCTGCCCCTGTTCCCAAGCTGTCCCTCGCTGTGGCTCTGAATTAGGAACTGGCAGGCTCCCTGCGTGTCCCAGCTCCTTGCTGCCAGCCAAGCTGGGACCTGGAGCTTGCTGGGACTGAGCCAGCCTGCCTGCCGGCTCCACATTTACTTCCAAAGCCACAGCAGTGGCTCCTGTTAACGAGGAGCATTAACCGATAAGTATCCGCTTATCGATTAACTGATTAACCGATTACACGCTAACGTCCCTATCCTTGACCCATGTTGAAGCTATATGGAACTATGCAAACCACCCTCAATTCCTTCCCTGTCTCCTTTACCCTGACGGACTCTGCAGGGTGTGCCCATTCTCCTATGTTTAGCTTTTTCTCCTACAGTTACTTACTGTGATGTGTTGGACCCCACTTTCAGGGTGCCACCAGATGTGTTGGGGTACCACTGAGCCCATAAACCCTGGGGAACCCTTCAACTTGGTCGCCAGGCCAAGCCCTCAAGCCCCTTTCCAGAGCACACCCAGGAAAGACCCCACCTTGCTGCAGACACAGACTGTAGCAGGGATGGGCAATGATTTATGCCTGGGGGCCGCTTCAAAAATTTGTGAAGTAGCCCTGGGCCACCCCAGAAGGGGCGTGGCCTAAACAGGAAGGGGTATGGCCTAAACAGGAAGGGGCTGGGCTGCCCCAACCCCAGACCATGATTGGTCTAGGGATGGGGGAGCCCTCTTGGCCCTCCCTTCCCACCAGGCACCCATGCCCTGGAAGAGGCTTGGCAGGCTCCCCCATCCCCAGGGCAATCAGGGCCTGGGATGGGGGAGTGCAGGAAACCTCCTCCTGTCTTGCAAGGAGCACGTGGCACTTTGAAGTACCACGGGCTCCTTGCAGGGCCGGGGCAGGGTGAAGGAAGCTTTGCGCAGCTCCTCTACGCCCTGATTGGCCTGGGGGCAGGGGAGCCTCCTCCGCTCTTCCCTCTCCCCCCCACCCTGCAAGCAGCATGCTGTGCTTCAAAGTGCCACATGCTCCTTGCAGGGCGGGAGGAGACTTTGGGTACTCCCCCACCCCCAGGCCCTAATTGGCCTGGGGCCAGGGGAGCAGCAGGGCCTCCACAGGCCGAATCCACCTGTTTGGCAGGCTGGATCTGGCCCGTGGAGGCCCTTTTGCCCACCCCTGGACTGTAGTCAGATCTGTGGAAGAGGGTTTTAGCTTGGGGTTTACCCAGCACTCTGGTGCACACACCATCTGGAGTGTGAACCCACAATAATATTGTCTTGCGCTGTGCAAAGAGGTGCACAGCACAAGCTCACAAGAATTCGCCCTCTCCTTCAATGTGGAGAGGGAGGTGCACAATTTTTTTGCCCCTCCCCCTGGTATGAATTGCACAAACAAGGTTTTGAAATACAGAAGACACAATTTTATTAGTGACAAAGTAAATTGTAAGTGATTCTAAGGGAGAGCAAACAGAACAAAGCAGGTTACATTAGTCAATAAATAAAACTCACAAACTGAACTTAGCACACAAGATAGGTAGGTTGTACATAGCAAATTCCGACCCTGCATGATAAACGGGCTGACAAAGTCTTAAGGCACAAGTTGCCTTGGTTTTCCCAGGTTTTCATACACACACGAAAAATCCTTCCTGCTTAGGACCATCACTTCCCACAGTTGAATCTTTGTTCCTCTGGTGTTTCCATGTGTGTCATTGTACAAGGAGTGAAGTCCCCCGCTCATGATGTCATTGTCCCCCTTTTATATCTTCCCACTTTCTGGAAAGCTTTTTTCTTGTGACCTGGGTTAAACAGTTCCCATTGTCTAGCACTATCCCTGAGAGGTTTCTATTGTACACAGCTCTGTGGAGTAATCCTTATGCTTTTGTGCACGTCCTCAATAAGCCATTAACCTTATTCAGACTTTTTACTGTTGTACCTGAAAGCCTGCATGTGGGTGTTTTTCCGCCTCACAACATGTTTCAGTAACACTTACACAACCAAACTTCATAGCTTCACATCCAGTGATAACACATACATACAATCCAACTAGCTATTAATGCCCAACCTATTAAGACTTGTTAGAATGAAACCTCACGGGCTATACTTCGCACCAAACACATCCTAATTAGATGAGAGTGCTTAATATTGGGGTTTCAGGGTAGCATGCTTACTTTATAGAGTTATCGGAACAATTGCTCCCATTGATTTTTTTTCGTTTCTTTCTTTAAAGAGCCCACCTTTTTGGTGTTAGAAGTAGCTATATTGTTAGGAGATTTCCCCTTCCAGGGTCTACAATTTCATTAGTTTACCTTGGGAATGCTGGTCTCCTTGAGATTCAAGGAGTGTTGCTCCTGTGAAGAGTCTATTCTAATAAGTGTTGGGCACTCCTGGTACTTCCATTGCCTGGGTGATACCTCTAGTAAGTGCAAACTCCACACTTCCTTGAAGGCTAGATCCTGAAACAACAGAGGAATTTGAGTTTAAACTTCAAGCAATGGAGCAAGTTTTGTGTTCAGCTTCCGACCTGGAGTGGAAGGCCCATCTAGTGCATAAACCTCAGGATACAGCTAGTGCCTCATCCACATGAACACATTGGCCACTGGAGTCCATTAGAGAAACGGGTGGTACTGCCGCACCAAGTATGTCTGTGGTACTGAAGTCCTCATCTTCATCTGCTCTAAGCAGAGACAAGGAATCAATCTCTGAGAGGCTCTTGGCCGCCATCTCACAAGAAAGTCTCATCCTCAGAGACTTCCGGAACCCTTGCAGGTTCTGAGTGAGAGTGGAGACCTCAGGCAGGTTGAGTGAGTCTGATACTTGCAAAGAGGTTGGGAAGTCAGTCAGACAACATGGGCTTGGTAGTGAGTTTGGATACCTGTACCCAGAGTAACAGACAGGGTTAAAAAGACCAGGCCCATCTCTAAACAATCCTCAGTATCGAATACAAGAAAATCGGTAGCACCAAAGACCACTGGCTTACTTATGGGATGGTGGGAATTCCATACCAAGCAGGGGGTGCCAGCTGCACTGATACTGGAGCCGTTATCCACAAGTTCACACTTGGCCCTATCTTCGATACCATCAGTAGTGCAAGAGTTTAAGAGTGCAGGGAGTTGGTTGAGAATCTTACTAGCTGACCCTTTTATCACCTAGAGCATCACACTCAGCCGCATCTGCATTTAGTCTCAAGCCAATCAGCAATCTCCCTCTGTAGAGTACGCAGAAGAGGACTCAACAGACTCTCAAATTTCAGTGGCAGGCTCCCCTTCCTATTCGAGGACACATTGCTGTCTGTCCTATCCTGCTGTATTACAGGAGGAAGGGGAAGGACAGAGCATCCCCGGAGCTCACTTCCAGCTTGTTTTGTGTTCCTACAGCTCATGCTTCAGGGTTCTGCTGGCTGTTTGCAGGGGTCAGGAAAAGACTCCCCCAATGTACTCTGGGAGTTTCTCTTTAAATCTCAGAAGTACCAGAAGTGTCAGAGGTGGCCATGGCTGGCGATGGAACAGTTGAAGGGGGTAGGCCCATGATCTGAGATGGCACCAAGAATTGTCTCTCTTAAGCTGCTTGACTGGCTGGTTTTGGCCCACATAGTCAGGATCTAAGGCTATGTCTAGACTATGCTCTATTTTCGAAAGGATATGCAAATTACATGGGAATTCGCATATCTTCTTCCGATCTCACTTTCGAAAGTGGAGCTTTCAAAAAGTGAAAGTAGTCTGGATGCGGTTTTTTCAGGAAAAACCCCCTTTTTCGAAAAAAAACCCGCTCTTCCTTAAATGAGGCTTACGCGGTTTTTTTGGTTTTTTTCAAAAAAGGGGGGTTTTCCCCTGAAAAAAAGACGTCCAGACTACTTTCACTTTCGAAAGTGAGACTGGAAGAAGATATGCAAATTCCCGTGGAATTTGCATATCCTCTTTCAAAAATAGAACATAGTTTAGACATACCCTGAGAGTCCTGTGGAGTCAGGAAGGCATTCCCCCTCCTACCCTGTCCCTGGACAGACTGGCAGTGAACTTGGGAGATTTTTGCTTTCCTCTGCATTGTGTGGATGTGGGTCTCTTCCTGGGGTTCTCTGCATATAGTTTACATAAGCATTTGCTTTCCATTGCAGGGGTATTTGGCCCTGGGGCACTTCAGTCCCTCTTATTCTCTCCCCATGGCACAGAATAACCTGTCTCCCATGGGCTCTGATGCTTTGGTCTACTTTTGTTGTTGGGTTTTATTAGTGGGTGCTAGGTGGTATTGGTGGCCTGGCTAGCAAATTTGGTGGTCCGTTCTGGCCTTAACATCTACGCTTGTGACACTCTGTATCCATTGATCTGGGATTGGTGGCTTTTATTTCCACTACATTACTTTTAGGCAACACCGGTCCTGATGGAGACAGAAAGAATAGGCGCAGGGAAAGGGAGAGAACTAGTGTTTTCACATTTCCTTGCTGTGCAGCCGCAGGAGCCTAGTGAAAGATGTTGTAGATCTGAAGATGGTTTGGTTTCTGCAGAACTGTGCATTATTGAAACTAAAGAATGGGGACGGGTAGGCTCTTATTACTGACAGCCATGTGACTCTAGTCTCAGTAAGATTGGACCCCAGGAACAATACAAGGTATTTTTTGATGATATCTGATTTCGGGGCTATGAGAAGTCCTTTGTCTGTTTTGCAGGCCGAGATGGAAGTGATAACTTTTGAAGTACCAAGAATCAAAGTGTATTTATATGCGCATTGCAATTGAAACTCTTGGGTTTGGGTTTCTGTGCTTGTTTATTTATATTTTCTGGTGGGAAGCGTAGGGTGTGTGTAAAGAAAATAAAAAAGGTAATGGGAGAAAAAGGCAGTTTGAGAGACATTTAGTGCTGATGAATAATTCAATTTGATTTACTATAGAAATGAAAGAGAATGGCACTGGGCTTTTTTTCTTATTGTAAAAGAGAGAACTGCCGTTTAGCTTTAACAGCTAAGGATAGTTTGCAGGCAGTTTATGCTGCTTATTTTTATTCTAGGTCAAGTCATCAGCATTTAAAAGCAGTTTAAAAACCTGCATTCATAGTACAGTGTGCTTCTTTAAAAAAAGAGAGAAGAAAACTGAAATATATTCTATTCATTAAATAAATATTTTGCCTAATTGCAAAGCAAACCTTCCTCAAAAATGTAGACTATCAATGGGGCTCTGATGCAAAAGAAAGTCAGTGTGGCCACGATGAAGAAGAAAAGAAGCAGCATTGTTATCTGATAGAGAAATGTTTTGATTGGGAAAAAAAGTTTTCCACTTGTCAATTTCAATCTATTTCCTATTTATGAACATTTGAAATGATCAGCAAAAACTCCAGGGGGAAATGGGCATGGGTGAGAAAAGAAAAGAAAAGACCTGATAATCAAGGCTTGATTTTTTTCCACTGAAGAAAATTGCCATGTTTTGTTTCTAATAGCTTTGCTGAAAAATCAAAACTTCTTAGTAGAAATTTTAAAACAAATATTTCAGTCTGTGGACTTAAAAACAATTTTGCTTTTTTTTTGACCAGTTCCACTATCTTTCCAAGACTGGATATCGGGTCTTATTGCACACTCCGTGCTTACACAAAGCCCCCATTAATCACAGGATCGGGCTCAGAACCCCCCCACTTTTTTGCAAGATCCTGTAAGCCTCATTTTTTGAGGAATAAGGGATCTCGTGAAAAGAGTTTTTTCCGACAAATGGCCCCGTCTACACGGGGCTTTTTAGCGGCAAAACCTCTTCCGCAAAAAGGATTGGCAGAAGATATGCAAATGAGAGCGCGATTTGCATACCTTCTGCCGAAAAAACCCGGCCGTGTAGACATAGCCTGAGAGCAGGGCCACCGACATTGGGAGGAAAAAGGGAACCGCTGCCTTGGGACCCAGTGATATCAAAGGGCTGTGGGCAGCCAGCTGCCACCACTGGTCCCATGGGAGCAGCAACAGCTGGAGCCTTAGGCCCTTTAAATTGCTGCTGGAGCCCAGGCAGCATGAACCACTGAAGGGCTGGCTGGGGGAGGCTAGTCCCCGGACACACCCTTTCTGCCCAAAAGCCCGCCCCTTCTGGGGCCTGGAGCCAAGCTCCTCCTCCCCCACTACCCCAGGCCCAGGAAGTCTCACCAGCCCTCAGAGACTTATGGGCAATAATAATGGCTAGCTCTTAGACCACTTTTCATCAGTAGATCTCAAAGCACTTTACTAAGGAGGTCAGTATCAGTATCCCCACGTCACAGATGGGGAAACTGAGACATACGAAGGAAAATGATTTGCCCAAGGTCACCCGGAAGGCAATGGCAGAGCTGAGAATTGAATCCACATCTCCAGACTCTCCCAGTCCAGTGCTCTAACTATTAGACAACACTGTCTTCCCTGCCAATCATCCTGCCAATCTGAAACACTGGAACTTTAGGACCAGATTAAAAAAATAGTTAGCTGCATGACCACCAGAGCAAAACGTACACGCAATCTCCTACTGAATCTGTGTATGGAATTAGCAAATTGGTTAATGGATTGTGGAAATTGTGACCATACTTATGTAACATGCACAAAACCGATGCACGGCTGTATTCTCACATTTAATAATAATACATGAATAACTAATCCCATATTTATTTGTGTTCCTGCGGAGATCAGCTCATGGTGGCCCAGGTGCCACTCTGGTATGATGAGAAATGTTCTAGGGAGATATAGGACAGTGACGAACTAGAGTCTCAGTCCTACAACTGGTGCTTTGCAGGTTGGTGGAACTGGGAGGAGATGGGTGGGAGGGTCCTGATAACTGTGGGAATCCCCTTCCTGCCTTTTCACAGGATCAACTGGGGATAACTTTCCATGGAGGTGTGCCTACGTGCACGCGCTCACACATACACACAGAGGAAACACAACATATGATCCATGCACATCAGACATCGATGGCCAGTGGTATTATGCCGACCTGTAGGCATTGCCTGCAGTTAGGGACTTTTAACTGGGCATGCAGTTCATGATTAACTTCTCTGCTTTGCAGAAGGTTGATGACAGACATCTGAAGCTTAATCTCATGCACAGCAAGTGTGATCTTGTTTGCATAAGTGCACAGTAAAAAGTGATGTGCAGGGGAACGTGAGCCTGCATTAATGGGAGCGTGGTTGAATGTCAGCCAAATTACTCACTCCGGTAGCATAGCTAAGTGCTTCATTAATAGGAGGATGACGCTCAAGCCTATGTAGCCTCAGGCATATCCAGACTTGCCTACACAATGTACCTTATTCACCTGGTCCCATGAAAATAGAGCTGGCCAGGAATCTTTTATAGAAAAGTTCTTTCAATGGAAAGTGTGGGTTTCCACAAATTGCTTCCCCCCCCCCCCGGAAAATGCTGATTTTTGTTGAAATGCTTAAAATTGTTCATCAAGGAAAACCTAAGTGTTTTGTTTCATGTTGAGTCAATGTTAATCTGTGTCTGTTTGAGCAGCTGTGGTGCCTTTTGGGAATAATACCATATCTTTGGTGTATCATGGGAGATGTAGTCCACCTGGGGAGCCTGGGCCCTAAGGAGCCATATGCTGGCACGAGGCACCCAAACTACAACTCCCATGAGGCACCATGATGGCTCAGGAAGACTGAATGTAACATATAACTGAAGTTCGATGTTTTAATGTTTTTGAACTAATTTTTTGAACTTTAATTTAGAGCTGGATGGGGAACAGTTGTGCTGAGTACAAATGCAAGAGATCTTGGGCTAGATGAACCTTTGGTCTGACCCAGTATGGCCGTTCTTATGAGGATCTTGAAAAAAAATGTTGTTCTGAAAAATTAATCTCCATTTTTTTGCAAAGTTATAAAGTCTCAGGCCAGTGGAAACATTTGAGAATTTTGAAACATTTTATTTTGATTTTGACCATTTTTATTCTCTTTTCAGATATTATGTTCTTGCTATTAGTAGCTTACCTTTCAAAGCAAAATTTCATTGTGAACCAGAAAAAAAGCTTTTTTTTTTTAATTGCAAAAATATCAAAATGGAACAATTCAGCAATTTCAGTTTTTCTCAGATACATTTCAACTTGAAAGTTTGGTTAAAACTGACACTTGTGCAAAGTTTTGCATTTGATAAATTGGCATTATCCACCAACAAGAAGTTTGGTTATTTTTTTTTCCAAAAACATGACTATTCCTTTGTGAAATATGTTGACCGGAAACAAAAACAAATGCCAAAATGTTGGAATGTCCTTCAGGAGAAATAAAAATCCAGCTTTTGATTAGTAGTAGTTGGGCTTGAGGGAATGGGCTGCATGGGGTTTGATGCTAGCCACAGTTGACAACTCCCCCGCCCCAGTTTCATCAGGAACCTTGGAAAATCAGGCTCATTCTCCCAGATGCTACTGAAGCAAAATGGGGAGATTTTGCTTAAAATCCAGCAGTGCAATGAGGCTATGGCAGGCTCCCTGCCTGCCCTGGCTCCATACCATTCCCAGAAGCAACTGGAATGTCTCTGTGGCCCTTGGTGGGAGGTCAGGAGGTCTCCAGGTGCTGTGCCCATCCCAAGTGCCAACTCCAAAGCTCCTATCCACTGGCAAATGGGAGCTGCTTGGGCAGTGCCTGCAGGCAGGGGCAGTGCATGGAGCTGTATACCCCCTACGAGGGGCTGCTTGGCAGCTTCTGGGAGCAGTGCAGAGCAAAGGAAGGTTGGGAGCCTCTTTTATCCCTGCTGTGCCAACACCCAGGGTAAGCGCTGCCTGTGCAGAGCCTGCACCCCTCTCCCCTCCAGCATGCCCACTCCATGCCCCAGCCCCTTGAAAGTGAGTGGGGGTAGGAGAGTGAGTGATAGAGGGAGGGGACAATGGAGCGTGCAGGGTGGGGTTTAAGAGAAGGGGCGGGGCAGGGTCTTGGGGAATGGGTGGGGCAGGAGGCGGGGCCAGGATATTTGGGTTTGTGTGATTAGACAGTTGCAACCCTAGAGTTGCAGTGCTGCTAAGGTTTGGCCCATCCACCACCTTGTAGATAAGGCGAGATCAGCTGATGGGCCAAATCTGATTGCTGTTTTAACCTACTGTGCTCCCTTTCAGCACCCCCAGTGTAAAACCAGTTCCAGTGCCCCTGGGCTTAGATGCTTGCTGCACTTATCATGAAGCACAGCAGCCCTGCCCTGCCTGCTCTGCAGTGTCTGGAGGGTTTGCAGGATCAGCACTCCCTACCTTAACAGGCTTTGTGTGTGCAGCTTATGTAGGGGGGTTGAGGCAACTCACAGAATATGGCCAAAAAAACGCTAAATAGGCTTTCTAACTACTAGACCCCAGTCTGGAAAGCAGGCTGCACCCCCAAAGCCACCTGACATTAAAGGAAATCCCCCACATATTTTGTCTGGGGGGGGTAGCAGGGTGCTAGGGCAAGAGCACCTAATTAACCCCTGCCCTGTTGGCCTCAATCAAGGTGTGAGATTTGCAACACCTGCAGCCTGGTAAGCCATGGGTTATGGAGGTTGTGAAGGAGCCAAGATTGGGGGGTGGGAGGCAGTGAGGAAGCAGGAAGCCTCCTAGCTGAGGATTGACTCTGCCTGGAAGAGGGAAAAACACCCTGTGAAGACTACATGTAGCTTGGCATTGGTGGGACAGACTAAGGTGAATAAAGACCCAGGTGTTGCACACCTTGGAGATCTCTCTGAACCTGATTTGGGAGGGCAAAGTACCCAAGAAGCATGGGGGGAGGTCTGGTGATTTACTCTGTTACCAGGATCCAACACAATGTTTTGTTTGACCCATAATGAATTTGTTTCAGGAAGTCTTCCCCCCCCCCCCCCATTTTGGCAAGGGAAAAAAAAATCAAATCCAGTTAGAGCTGATCTAGTATGTTCAGGGTTAGTTGGTTCAGCCTCTGAATCCCCCCAAAACAATTATTTTCTCAGCTCCTCACATACCTACAGGTCCAGAGATGGAGGTAATGGTCTGTCCCCCAAATTCTGTCCCCCCAAGTTTCCCCTCTTTCTGATTCAAATAAGACCCGCCACCCTCACATCTCCATCTGCACTATCTCATGGGCTTAAATGATTTAGCAGGTCTCCCGCTGCACTAGGATGGGACAGATTGACAAGCTCTGCATTGATTGCTTAAGTGATCAAGGCCAATGCAACTTCTTTGCCATTTGGTGTTTCAAACATTGCTGCCGCCGTTCGAGCTGAGTAGCGGATGTGGCCACTGAAAATCATCCTCTTTAATTGGTGCCTCTCTCCCTGTCAGGCATGGAGTCCCTTGTTGCTTGCCGATTGGATGTGAGCAATCGCTTTGCTTTCTGCGCACACGGGAAGAAAGAAAGAGAAAAAGAATGGGGGGAAAACACTCAGCTCTGTTGACTCCAGTGTGTCTGTCTCTTCTTAGCGAGATTGCTATCAAGGAACAAGAGTTATTGCCTCTCCATCTAGTTCTTCCCTAGCAAAATGCTCTGGTTCATTTCATAGTGATATTTTCTTAGCCTTTTCAAAGGTCTGCTTGGAATTTTAACATGGCAAGAACACCAGATAGTATGTTTCCTTACAACACGTAAATTAAAACAAGGGGCCTGTGTTCTTTCTTAGGAGCAAATATGTGACTTTTTTTGCTACCTAAAATTGCTTTAATTTTTTTTTTAATTTGAGGCCATTCAAGAAAGATGGGCTCATTGAAAAAGAGAGAGGCTAGGAATCTCTCAGTGGAACCATTTATTGGGTTAGCACCATCAAAGCTGAGAGGTCTTTAATCATAAACTGCAATTCATGCAGTGCAATCCCTTCTGGAAGGCGATCACACTGAGATCATTCCGAGCGGATTTTTATTTTGGGTTGTTCTAAGTAGAGTCTCCAGGGGTACGTCTAGACTACAGGCTTTTGTCGACAGAGGCTTTGTCGACAGATACAGCTTCTGTCGACAAAGAGCGTCTAGACTACATCTAGTTCTGTCGACAAAGCAAGCCGCTTTGTCGACATGAGAGTGTAGACGCAAAGGACAGTGTAGATGCAATAACGCCTTCTGTTGACAGAACTCTGTTGACAAAAGGTGTTATTCCTCATAGAATGAGGTTTACCGCCGTCGACAATACTGCCGAGTTTTGTCGACAGAACTCGGCGGTAGTGTAGACGCAGGTATAGTTTTGTCGACAAAAGTCCACTTTTGTCAACAAAACCCTGTAGTCTAGACACACCCCAGGACAGAAATCGGCTTTCTCTGAGAATGTTAAAGGGAGTGGAGCACTGCCAAGATGGAAGTCACAGTCTTGCCAAGTCTCAAATCATGAGGCTTAAAAATCATAAGATTTATAATGAATACATTTTAGGCCTGTTTGTTTTCCTTCTGGTTACTGAGCTTTTCGGGAGTCATGTTTTCCTGCTTTTCTCTGCAACCAGCAGGTCAGAAGCTTTTTAAAAAATGAGAGTTGGGGTTTTTATCATGGAATCCCATGACTCCAGACACTGGGGCTTTAAGAAGAACACCAAACACTGCAAGATGAAACAATAGTTTTATGTGGTGGTACAAGTGCTTTTTTCAAGGAATAATTTCACTGTATGTAGGATGTTACTGTAAGCAGAATTGCTGTTTGCTCTTTGCAGTTTGGAATGTTTATTTTATTTCCATTTCAAAATCTTGTACCATGTCTAAGTTCTAGTAGAAACAGGAAGATCATTCTTTAGCTTAGTTACTAATAATACCCTTACCGCCCCACTTCACCCCCACAAAAACAAGTGACCCTGTAGCATCCGTTGCACCTGTGCAAGTGGCCCTGTAGATAACAAAACAAGGAGCAATGGTCTCAAGTTGCAGTGCGGGAGATCCAGGTTGGATATTAGGAAAAACTATTTCCCTAGGAGGGTGGTGAAGCACTGGGATGGGTTACCTAGTGAGGTGGTGGAATCTCCATCCCTAGAGGTTTTTAAGTCCTGGCTTGACAAATCCCTGGCTGGGATGATTTAGATGAGATTGGTCCTGCTTTGGGTAGGGGGTTGGACTCCATGACTTTTCTGAGGTCTCTTCCAACCTATGATTCTATCTTAAAGACTAACAAAAATATAGATAGTATGGGCACAATTGTGCCCACAAAAGCTCATGATACTATCTAGATTTTTTGTTGGTCTCTAGGGCTTTGTCTAGACTGCAGGCCTCTTTCGGAAGAACCTTTTTTTGGAAGAGATCTTCTACAAAAACTTCTTCCGAAAGAGTGCATCCACACACACAAACGCATCGAAAAAGCGATCTGCTTTTTCGAGGGATCATGTCCACACTGAATGGACGCTATCTCTCATTTAAGCTGTGATTGCAATGGGTGGAATGGCCACCATGGCACCTGTGCTTTTTCCTCTTTCCTCTTCTTTTAAAAGAACTCCCTCTTCCCCTTCCACACACACTGTTTTACGAAAGAGCTCTTTTGGAAAAAGGCTTCTTCCTCGTAGAAAGAGGATTACCAGTGCCAGAAAATCCCCTCTGTTCTTTTGATTTACTTTCGGAAGGACGCGATTGCAGTGTGGACGTAACTCAGGTTTTGTCGGAGAAATGGCTGTTTTTTCTGACAAAACTCTGTAGTGCAGACATACTGCTACAGGACCACTCATTTTTTATGGTTTTTTTAAAGTTACAGACTAACATGGCTACCCCTTTGAGACTTTTAATAATATCCTAGTTGATAAAACTGGTAGAAAGTAAATGCTTATGAAACCCACAGACCTTCTGGGTGTGGTTTATTGTCCCATGTAGTGGCACTTACTCTTTCTCTCTAAGGCTATTTTTACAGTGCAGGCTTCTTGCGCAAGAACTTGCACAAGAGTTCTTGTGCAAAAAGTTCTTGCGTAAGAGCGCGTCCACTCTGCCATGTGCTTTTGCGCAAGAGTGTCCATGGCAGTGTGGACGCTCTCTTGCTCAAGAAAACTCTGATGGCCATTTTAGCCATATGGGTTTCTTGTGCAAGAAACCCCTATTGCCTGTCCACACTGCCTTCTTGCGCAAGAGCTCTTGTGCAAAAAGGCTCATTCCTTGTAGAAAGAGGAATAATTCTTGCGCAAAAAGCTCTGTGTTCTTACGATTTATTGTACTTTTTCTTGTGCAAGAATGGGCTTGTAGTGTGGACGCTCTGCACGTTTTTGCGCAAAAACTCTGCAGTGTAGACGTAGCCTAAGTGGTCTGAGTTTGCTTTTGGGCCTTAGCTGAGAGCCAGCTGGCTTTTAGCTCAAGTAATAGAAGCTCGTGCACTAAGCTCCAGAAATCCCAGGTTTGGTTCCACCTGTTGGCATTACAATGAATTTTAGAGCAGTTTGGAAAATGTTTTCTTGCTTCTATTCTGAGAAAATTTCTGCTTTTCAGCCAAAAAAAATTGAAAATTGAAATATGGCCAGAATCTGGAATGTTTGGTTTGGAAATGCTGTTGTGATGCCTTATGTGAGCTGTAATTCTGTTATTCTCTGTATGCCAGCACCCTAAATGGATTACATCTCCATGGCGTATTGTGGGCTGGCCTCCCTTCTTGGTGGAATGTGGTGCATCATGGCAGACGAAGTCTGGCTGGAGAGCTTGTGCTACATGAGCAGGGCTTGACAAACTGTGCCAAAATCTACTCACCAGCACCGCACTGCACATGCGCCAGACCCGCATTGCGCATGTGCGCACCGCCGGTGAACGGGCGACCAGCTGAAAGTTACTCACCACGGGCGAGTAGATTCACTGATTTGTTGAGCCCTGTACATGAGGAACATCATGAACTGCTGTAACAACATAGCCAAACAGAAATAATGCCATTTTTGGCTGAAAAACAAACATTTTGCTCCAGGGGCATCTGCTTTTCTGATGAAAAATCAAAATGTCCTGTGGAAAGCAGCAGAATATCATTCAGCCAAAAATCCAATTTTCTGTCAGAAAAAAAAGGAAAAAAGAAAGAAGAAGAAAAACAAAGACAAAAACCCAGCCGTGACAGGGTATGGGGGATCAGAGCAGGAGGTTGGATGTGTGTTGAGGGTTTCAGGGCGGAGGTTTGGGTTGTGTGTGGAGTGCATCAATTGGGGGTTGTGTGTGTTGCGTAGAGGGGCTCAGGGCAGAGAGTCGGGGGAAGAGGGTGGAGTCAGGGTTGGGGTGTGAGAAGGGGCTCAGGACAGAGGGTTAGGGTGCGGGGAGTGCAGGAGTCAGGGTTTGGAGTGAGGATGGGCTCAGGGAAGGGGACAGGGGACTGGGTGGTTCTGGAGGCACTTGGGTTCGTGTGTGTAGTGGAGTGCATGGGGGAAAAGTGCTATTTAGGGAGGGCAAGGGGGCTGCAGCACCCCCCCCCCAAGTTTCATACCTCTCCTGTACCCTACCTCCTGCTTAGACCCCCCCACACCACCCGCAGCCTGATCCTGCACCCAAGCTCATGGTCAGATTCTGCACCCCCACTCTGTTCTGCACCCATTTTGTCCTGGGTGGTTGGCTGGTGGTGCACAGAAAGGTTTGTGTTGAGCAAAGTGGGCCATGGGCCAAAAAAGTTTGAGAACCACTGCGGTAGTGTGATGAGTGGAACTGGAGAAAGGCAGCCAGATTTCAGGAGGGACGTATTTTGGGTAGCACCAGAGGCTCAGGGATTTAAGTGGGTGGAGCCTCCGCATGTAATATTGGCCTCTCCTCATTTTTGATAAAGACTTTTCCTACAACTCTGCCAGCCCCATCACTCACCGCTAATGAAATACAACCAACCTGCTGCTAGCCTAGCATGGAAGAACGGGTGTGGTTAGAGAGAGGGGACTGGACAGGATACCTTAGCTGTGTTTTCGGCCTCCTGTGGCCATTGCAGCCTCCTCTAACACAGCCTGGGATGCAGTCATGCCCAGGGCGGCACAAGATTCAGAGCAGCGCTAAGAAGAGCTGTCACTGCCCCTTGTCCCCTGATTCAATATGTTTTGGCTGCAGCTGATGAGCTGTCCTTGGGTCTTCTAGCTGAAGAATGTTTGAGAGGATGCTGCGGAGCAGTGATTCCTTTGTCATTCTTCTCTAACAGGCAAGAATAATCTCTGTCAGAGGGACTGCTGAGCCAATATTCAACAGTTCATTGATACTTCCCCGCCAAGAAAGTTGTCGGTACCTGCAGGGCAGGCAGCATTGTTGTAGCCAAAAGCAACTTTGTGGATAAAACTGACAATTACTACATGCTCACGTGAACGCTCATGGGAAAATGATAAAAGACGGGGAAAAAATCACATCCCATGTGGGCGAACACAGTTCACAACACGATCCCTCTACATCTGACCTATCAGAGCTCGAAACCTGCACAGCACTTCCACACAGAGCCTGGGAACTGACATTTATAATTTTGTTAGACACTAAAAATCATGGGCTGAATAGGGACACTAGATTTATGGCTTATTACAACAACCTGCCACCTATTAACAATACCTTCCGGCTACCCCCCTCCTCCTTTTTTCTCACTATGAGTACGTCTACACTGCACGCTTATTTCGAAATTAGCTATTCTGGAAGAAATACTCCGAAACAGCTGATTTTGAAATAGCACGTCTATACTACAGAGAAGCCTCAAAATGAGTCCGAGGCAGGCTCCCCTAATGTGGACGTGCTACCTCGATTTAGAGCCCCAGGAGGCACTGGGGAGGAATTTCTTTGAATGGCCCTGGGGAGGAGCTATTTTGAAATATCAGCAGTAATTTCAGAATAGGCGTTATTCCTTGCGGAATGAGGTTTATAGATTTCGAAATCAGCCGACCGTTATTTCAAAATTATTTCGAAATAACGGAATTGCTGTGTAGATGTGCGCATTGTTATTTCGAAATAACACTGCTGTGGAGACACACCCTGTGAGCGAAGGGGTGTTAACAGACCACTTTGCCTGGAATGGTCCCTTGGAACATGTTAGCTATTTGTGCTAAACAATCTGACCCACCTTGTATTTAGTTGTGATACTCTAGGGCACGGCTTCCCAAACTGGGGGGCATGCCCCCCTGTGGGGGCGTGAAGAAATTCCAGGGGGGGCAGGAGACGACCCAGCCTCCTCCCCCCATCAAGTTTTGCTGCCCCGCTCAGTTCCTTTTTTTTTTTTTTTCGGCTCAACATGCTATTTTTGGGGGAGGGGAGACATGAGGGTTTTTCAAAAATCAAAAAGGGGGGGCATGATGCCAAAAAGTTTGGGAACCACTGCTAGGACCAGGTCTACATTACAGACCTATATCAGTATCACGATATGTTGCTGTGGGGTGTGAAAAATCCACATCCTCTTCAGAGACAGAGCTATGCTGACCTAACCTCTTGTGTAGCCAGCGCTGTGCTGCCTGGAGAGCTTCTCCCACCAACACAGCTGGGGGATGTGGTTTAACTGCACTGAGGGGAGACGTTCTCCCCTTGGTATAGTTGCATTTTCACTAGAGTGGCACAGCTGCAGCTGCTGTAGTTTGGTTTGTGAAGAGAAATCTTTAGGCTATGTTCACAGCCTTTGTTGGCATGACTTATGTGGCTGAGGGGTTTGAATAAAGCACCCACTTCAGAGCAGCATAAGTTACACCGACACAAGCGTTCATGTGCACGGCGCTATGTCGGCAGGAGCGTTTCTCCTGCCGACGTACCTTTGGCCATCGGTGGAAGTGGGAGAGCGATCTCCCGTCTGCATGGCATATCTTCACCAGACGTGCTGCACCAGTGCAGCTGCATTGGTACAGCTGTGCCTCTGCACACCGGTAGGTGTAGACATGCCTCGGTTTCCCAGACCTGAGGAAGAGCCCTATAGATCGACAGCTTCTCTCTCACACCAGCGGTCAGGGGTCCAATAAAAGATACTATCTCACCCACCGAGTCTCTCTGAGGTACTTGCAGGGGACTTTCAAGGAAGCATTGGATCCTCTGAAAGACTTGACTGAACGTACACATAGAATTAGCCACCGACTGTGCATCCACACAAAGAAGTGAGGAATTTCTACTCCCTCCCCCCAACCATATTACCAAGGCATAAGGTCCAGATGCATAGAGTAAGCAAAGCAATGCCTCCCAGGGCTGCTACTACTAATGAAGAATGCAGCTCTTTGCGCTCAGGGCTAAGTGTAATACCTGAAATTTAGCCCTACCTGAAAACAAAGGGAACTTTTTCCCTATGGCTGCATCTACACAGCAGGGCTTATCTCGAAATGAGTGACGCAAATTGAGCTACGTCAACTGCGTAGCTTATTTTGAAATAGCTTATTAAAAAACTGGGAGTGTCTACACAGCACTTCTTTCGAAATAGAGCACTCTTCCTCCAACTTCCCTTACTCCTCGTACAAGTAGGGTTACAGGAGTTGGAGTAAGAAGTCCTCCAGCTTGACAGTATTTCGACATTGTTTTGAAATAACTGCTTGCTGTGTAGATGTGGACTAACAATAGCGTGACTACTTCACAAGGAGTATTATGAAGCTAAATACACGAAAGATTGTGAGGTGGTCAGATACTACGGTGATAGCCATGTAGGTACTAGAAAGGGCAAGGAATCTCACTTTTGAATTCCAAGTCCTTTTACTACTCTTTTCCCCTCCTTTTAGGTGCTTAAGAAATTCTAGGAAGGTTTCTTTCTCTGGTATTGGGTCTATAGCCAAAATAGCCAGAGCCCCTGTCATGGCTCCTTCCCCACTCTGGCACGATAAATGCAGAAGTGGGGGCCAGCAAAAGTATCCCAAAACCTTATCTACCAGGCTTTGGTATAAAACTTTCCCCCAAAATCTTAACCTAGATTTTGGGAATAAAATCTCTGCTGCCACCACCCAAATATGCTAAAGAAATCAGGGAGAGACTACTTGGGAAATCTTACCCCTAAAGTACAGACCAGGACACAAAAATTAACCAATACCAGGTTAATAAAAGAAAAATAACTTTTATTATCACCACAATATTCCTGTTGTAAGCATAATGACTAGATGGAACAGTAACAAAATAATATACTCATGGAGGAGAAATTTACCATGGGCCAGGAACTTAATTACAAAGGAGAGCAAAACCCATTTTTAAATGCACAGACACTAAATTCCAATTCCCAAACCATAAAACAATAAAACCTAATGAATTTATCTAAACTTTATCCTACTTACAGACTGTGAAGAATATTTTCTTAGAGGGAGACATCCTGTCCCCTTCAATAGCTGGAGAGAAAACTGCCCAGAGACCAAAGGAGGGAAACCCAAAAATTCCTTTGTCCTAGTTTGAAATTCCTACCTACATTCCCATTGGCCACTCCACCTGGCTAGGACTAGTTATCCCCTTAGTCTTCAGGCTGCTGGCCATCTCTCATGATCATGACAGCCCCTGTGCCTAAACCTTCAAACCCACCATTGATTGATTAACATTGTAACAGTAAATTTGAAGATGATAACGCTTGACAACAGGGAGCCCGATATCCATACATCACAACTGATGCTTTCCAAGAATCTTCAGGGGCGTGTCTCTGTAGGCAAGAGGTGCTTAGTCATTTGGATATGAAAAGGCCCACAAAACATGTTTCCAGCAACACACCTCACATGGCCACAAAGCAGAAGGAAGACAAAGGCTGACTTTAGGTAAGATCAGCAGTCATATGGGGTGATAGTGTCTTTGCTGCACTTTTAGCCGAAACCTCAAAGGCATGGACAGAACACAGCCATTGTCTGCTATCCTTCAGATATTGGGGTCTTATTCTCCCGTCTTAGGGCGCCAATAAGATTGGACTCATTGTGCTTTTCATTATAATGCACTTTGACTTGCAGATGCCTTTTTTTCTGTTGACCGGTTTGGTAGTGAAAAGTGCTCCAGGGAAACAGAAGATGTAATTGACGTGCAGTTCTCATCACAGTCCTGCCCCTTATTTTAAGGGATGAGTTATGCGGAGGGGTTACAAGTGTGCACTATTTATAAAGGAAATCGATCAAATGGAACAAAGGTAGGGGTTTTGTGTTCAACTCCTATTCACCATATGGAGCTTCCATTTAGAACAGACTTGGTTATTGGAAAACCTTGATTTTTTCCCCCCCACCTTCCTAGCACCACCCATTGTTGTTACGATAGTTATCTCTTGTCACCTGCTGTTTTAACGACAGGATTGATTAAATCCAGCACTTCTGTAAGTGACTACTGGATAGAGTGGCGATTCAGTGGAACTGGGTTCTGTTCTTGGCTTTCATACTGCCCTGCAGAGCAATCTTGTGCAAGTCACTTTACTTCTTTGTGCCTCCATTTCCCTATCTGGCGAGCAACATCGGTTAACGTCAGCTGTTAGGGAGACTGAAAGTTACTCAGCTTCAGAGATGCCCCTAACTTATGTCTCTGGGCGAGGAGCACGATCAGGCGTTCTCTGTGTGTCCCAAGCAACAACTTTATTGTCTTTCCCTTAGTCTTCAATATTGGAGAGGGGGAAAGCTAGGTTGGAATTTACCCCACATTCCTTGAGGACAATGTAATTTCTCTACACCCTGTCTAATGCACCTATTTTATACCTGAGTCCTTCCTGGGATGACTAGATGCATTAAACATCATTCTCCTGCCCTCCTTTAAGGAAAAAAAATTAGCTTGGAGTTGTTTTGGTGTTAAAGCTTATGTTGTCAGTGCCACATTGTTACTTTCAGTAGCTCTAGCATCAAGGCCTACTGTGCTTCTCCAAGACTGACTTGTATAGGAGGTACTAAAATGCTTCCCTTACACGATTTGTACCAAGATGTTGTAAGGGCAGCTGGATACTTTCAAACTGTTGCGTGGCAATTATCTGCCCCCCAAGAAGTCTGTCTACCCTACAGGGTTTTTGTGCAAAACAGCTGTTTTTGCACAAAAACCCACAGAGCGTCCACACCTCAAGTGCATTTTTGCGCAAGAAAATTTACAGTAAAATGGCAGAACAGAGGGCTTTTTGCAGTGTAGGTATACCTCTTTCTACGAGGAATAACTCCTTTTTTGAGCAAGAGTTCTTGCGCAAAAAGGTGTGTGTGGACGCTCAACAGTGGTTTCTTGCACAAAAAGAGCCTTGCACAAAAAGAGCCTATCAGAAAAAGCACAGGTGCTCTGATGGCCATTCTGTGAATGGCCCATGCAGTGAGGATGCTCTCTTGCACAAAAGCACATTGCTTTTGCGATGCGCTTTTGAGTTATGGATGTGCTTTTGTGCAAGAAGTTTTTGCGGAAGATCTCTTCTGCAAAAAGCTTCTTGCACAAAAACCCTGCAGTGTAGACAAAGCTGAAAAGTAGGCAGGATTTAATGTTGAAGAGCCAGAAGCCTTTAGCTTTTTTTGCTCATTCTTTTCCTCCCTCTGTTCCAAAGCAGGCAAAGGGATGTGTTAAAGGACAATTCCATTGGCCCTGGTCTACACTATGGAGTTATTTTGAAATAACCCCCCTTATTTTGAAATAATAAGCAGAGTGTCCACGCTACCAAGCCTGTTATTTCGAAATAACGGGTGGGTTATTTCGAAATCTGGGCTCTTGCTTTCCTTGAGAAATAAGCTTCTTTTGAAATAGTTGTTCTGGGAGTTATCATTTCAAATTTAGTTCTTTTGAAGTAATTCCCTAGTGTAGATATGCCCTTGCAGTCCTATCATGGGTATGCAGGTTGAGAAATATTCTCTAAGAAATTCCTCCATGAATTTTCAACTGCTCTTTGCTTTTGGATGTCTCTCTTGTTTTATTTCAGTGAGGTTACGAATCCAAAAACCTTATGTCCTCTTGATCCACTGCTACTGCATCAACTATTTGAGAACAATTGGCAGCCAACACAATTTAGAGCAGTCTTTAGGCTGACTGCATTAAATCAGGGAGCTGGCTGAGATCAAGGGGCACTTTGCTCCTCTCTATCCTGAGCTGTGCTGTTGTATATAACCCATACACCTTCTGTGTGTGGCTCACTGTCCCATGTAGTGGCACTCAGCCCACCTACAAAGAAAATGAATGAGTTTGCTCTACAGTCTTAGCTGAGAGCCAGCTGGCTTTTAGCTCATTCAGTAGAGGCTCACGCACTAAGCTCCAGAGGTCCCAGGTTTGGTTCTGCCTGTTGCCGTGACAAGGTGTGGTCTCTGGCTGTGACCAGTGTCAGGAAGCCAAAGACTGAAGAGGTGATGGATGCTAAATTAACCTTTCACCTATCAGGGCAATAGGTGAGGGTTAAAGACCGTGGTCAGTGTTAAGGATCATGTTGAGGTTCAGCTTGTGCTGATCCTATGTTGTAGGTAACTAGAGAAGTTCAGTCTCCTGGACTATAATTTTAGAACCTAGTTTTGTGTGGTTTTTAGTCGAGAAAGTTAACCCTGGGAAGTCACAGCACACATTCTACGTATATTTTGAAATGGCAGGACAGTTTTTCCAGGCACTGATGTAACCAAACCGACCCTTGTACTTCAGCACTCATTACTGCAAGATCCTTTTGACCTGTACACACTTGCTGGTTTTCCGCTAACTGGTGGCAATACCTTTTGTAAAATAATGTGTGTTTGAGTGAGATAACAGTTTTGTTTAAAAGGGGGAATCTCCCTTTTGTCACAGACTGGCTTATTTCCCATTTCCTTTAACAATCTGATGCATTTTTAGCAACTGCTAGGGATTTTCATCTGTGCCCTCCTCTTTTCCCTGAAAGAAAATAGGTTTTTTTAATGTATTGACAGAATCAACACATTCTGCGTAATATATTGGCCCAGTGAGATCAGACCTTTAACAAGCATTTATATCCCAACTCTGAAATGTGCACTTTATATTGCTTATAATTCCTGGGTACTCGTTAAGGGACTACCATCCTAAATCTTTTCCCATAAGCAAATAACACATTAGAACGCGATGTTCAAGAAACACCCTTACATGACAACACTTGGGGGGGACGTTAAGGAGAAAGAATGAAGAAGTTATTAACAGCTGTAACTTCCAACCTTGAATTATTGACATGTGACATTACAATCTTATGGTTGCTATCTCTAGACATCTCAGAAAATATGACCTTTTGCACTATGATTGGTCTTGAGATGCCTTACAAACAGCTGCCACTGGCGTAGTTTGTTGCAGATTGAATGAAAGAGGGACTGTGAGTAACTGAAGAACCTCATTATATGTTCAGGCAAATCTCTGCAAGACATAGGAGAGCTAGTGGATTGTGGGTGGTGCGGCTTCTTTTGAGATCGGGTGAAACCAGTAGAAATGTTGGGTTGTAACTGATTTGCTATTGTAACAGGAGTTAGTTGACTTAGCACTTAAAAAAAAAAAAGCAGACAGAAAATATGCATGTAGAAATATAATAAATGCAGAAAGTTGCTCTATAGAGGTCAGCAAGAGAAGCTGATTGGTTCATTTAGTTATGTGTGTTTATGGAAAAATGGGACCTAAATTCCATCCCTGTTGTTATTCATCTGCTTTGCTAGCTCATGTCTTATGAGACAGAGGAAGAAAGTGGAGCCAGATTTAGGCCTGAGACAATGTCATTGACTGAAATGCTTTTGCATCTCATCACACCCAGGCTCGGCTGGACTCGTTTTCTCTCGACTACTGTAAAGGGGCAGTAATAGACAACCTAATTCTGGCATCCATACAGCTCATAAAAAGTGTTCCTCGGCTTATGACTGAGCCAAGTTCATACCTGATTTAACTCCATGGATGTTAATGAAGTGACACTATTATTGGACCTGATCCAATATATCCATTTCTCTATACTGCGGTACGTTATTTTGTGGAGCGTTAGAGTAGAAAACAGAGGGTTTGTTACACACAGCTTGTGGAGTCCTTATGGTCTGAAGAAAACAGTTACCGGTACACAGAGGAACACGCCGTTGTGAGGAACAGTAGGTATACTTCCTCATTAAGTGCCATTTTCTCCCTCAGTGCTTACTACGACATGCCTTAGAATTCTTTAGCACGCTGGGAAAACCAGACTGTTGAGACCTGCAGGCAAAGTTCTACCCTCTGTCCTGAGCCATGGATCCACTGAAGTTACACATGCCATGGAAGGCAGAATATGCAATAGAATTGCACCTGGAGAAGATGGATTTTGACTCGATCCCTTTATTGTTAAAGAGAGCAAATTGGTGATTGAAACTCAGAATAGACCTGAACCTTCTGAAATTCATCTGCCCCTTTGTCAGAGGAGGAGGACACATTAGATTTAGGGGTTAAGAGTCAGGAATCAATCAGAATCTTGATGACTTCCATCCCTGGCTGTGTGTGCACAAGCAAAGTCCCATAAGCTCGCTCTGCCCCTTCTGTATAGGGCATATAAAAATACTTGCCTGCCTCATAGAGCTGTTAAGCTTGCCAATGATTGTGTTTAACTTACTTTTGGGCTCTGCACATGAAAGGGGCTTACAAGTACCGCTCTCTCCTTTTGTGCCAGGATGAGTCTCACTTTGAAGACGCATCACCATCTGATGAAGTGTGTTTTGCCGACGAAAGCTCATGATGCTATTTATTTTTGTTAGTCTTTAAGGGCATGTATATACTAGGAAACTATTTCAGAATAACTAAAATTGATTTAACTCCTGATTTTACAACATCAAAATAGCATGTCCTCACTACGGGGAGGACTCAAAATTAGTCTGAGGTAGGCTCCGTTAATGTGGTCATGCTACCTCAACTTAGAGCCCCAGAAAGCACTGGGGACTACGGTAATTCGTTTGAATTACTCTGGGGTGTCATTATTTCAAAATAGTGGCACTGGAGCGTCCACATGACCGCTATTTCAAAATAACTCTTTTGATATTAGTGCTATTCCTCAAGTAAAGCAGGAGTACAGATTTCAAAATAAGTGGTCTGTTATTTCTAAATAATGGTGTGGACTCTCTGCTTATAAATTCGACCTACTGGGGGGTTATTGTTGTTTTTAAAGATGCAATTCCCTTCCCTTTGATTCCCCTCTCCCCCCAACTCTATTACTCAAGGACATCTCTCTTATCTTGGTTGAACTTGCCTCATGGCCATGCAATACCATTCAGTAATTCTGTCAAGTGGTATCTTTGCCTTGTGACAGAGTGTTAAAGAGTGATTTATTGCTTGAATACGCATTGCTTTCACGAAAGCGATTTGTTTAAACAACAGTAAAGCGCTAAATAAATTATTCATTGCATGCTAATTTTTCACTTTTATGTGCGGTAGTAAGTTTCAGAATAAGCAGTCTGTGAGGCATTATATATCTCACATTCATCCTGGGTGATTTTTCCCTGCTAGTCTCTTTTGCAAGGAAGGTCTTTTTCTTCAACCTTTATCCATGCTCCTGGCTTTGCAGTATTTTTTCCCCCCATTGCTTCTGCAGAATGGATCAAATGAATTATGTCTGGTGCTTGTGGTCGGGGGTTTGATTGCCGGCATGGGAGATGCTACATGTTTGGAGTTTATGGGTGCTAAGAATTCCTTTAATAAATACTCTGGATTTTACTGTGAGGCACTGTCATTAATACACCCTGTAATGTATGATGCTCACAAATAGCGTGTACATTTTCAAAATGTCTCTCTCTACGATTTCCTATGGAGATTTGTGTGATGTTTTCTTTATGCTGCTGGTGGCTAGGGGGGCATTCTGGTTTGCACATAAATCCAGGGGTTTGAATTGCTCCTCATAGGTGTGCTTTCACTTGAGGATGCAGACTTTCCAATTTCACTTTGAAAATTTCGACTCAGGATATAAAATCTTCACTCCTCAGCAAAGACCCTTGACTTGCTGTCAAGAATGGGTTTGCATAACAGATCAGTTAGGAGACATAACAGTTTGGGTTTTTTTTCTAATTGAACCTTTCACCCTTGCTGTGTATCCACGCTACAGCATCACCAGTAACTGTATGTTGAGTTAAAGCTATTATTTATAGTGGATCTAATCAATATGTTTTAGAGACATCTGTCTCTGACTCCATCTGTTTGTTCAAGAACTGCTCCTAAATGGTAGCAGATAAGATCACAAAATTTGGTATGCAGCTTCCTCTTACCCTAACTTAAAACAAGGCCAGGGTTTCGTTGTGGCAGGAAAATGGGATGTGCCTGGAATGGGATTGTGTTTTCCACCACATGGAAAGGGAGAGGGCTGATTGGAGGGATGTGACACTACACAGTCACCACTGGGGGGCAGCGAGCACGGGGTGAGGGGGCAGCTATATGTCAGAGTGACAACTGCCAACAGCTGCACCAGAAAGGGAGAAGCCAGCTGGGGACGGAGCTCTCCATCTTGCTGGGGATGGGGGAGGGGAGGGAACCTCCAGCAGCCTCACTGTTGCCCCCGCCCCCAGAACACCATCAGGACCAGACAGTGCAGTCCCTCCCCCCTGCCCCATGCTGGACCCACATGCAGCACCACTGAGCTGTCCAGTTTGGCTGTGCCAGCAGGACTGCATAGCCTACCTGCCTCTCATCCTGGCCCTTGATCCAGGGAGTGCCGCTGGCGCTGGCTTGCGCCACCAAGAGGCCCTCCCTGTTGCCTCCCCCTCTTCACCCCTGGGAAAAGCCAGGGGAATGCCAGCAGGAGGCCTGCACATCCCCCAGCACATACCTGCCTCCGGGCTGGACCTGGACAATGCTGGGTGTGTCCTCTACTCTATTATATAATTTAGTGTTTGTTTGATCAAGACCTGCTCCTAAATGATAAGAGCTAGGACTAGCAAATTCGATATACAGCTTCCTCTAATCATAACTGAAAGCAAGGTCAGGGTTTGGTCGTGCCAGGGAAATGGGATGTGCCTGGAATGGAATTGCGTCTCAGAAAATGAAACAGAAAAGAGACAGAATCACCAAATCAAGTAGGCTACATCTACACTGCAATGCTATTTCAAGATACTGGAGTATCCTGAAATAGCTATCCCATGTCTTAATAATGGTAAGCCTGTTATTTCAGGCTCGCTATTCCGGCATCCCTGTAATCCTCATTCCACAAGGAGTAAGGGGCGTTTTGGAATAGCACTTTATTTTGAAATTTGGCACTGTGTAGACAGCGCCAAAGTACGAAATAAACTATTTAGAAATAAGATTGGAATAAGATACGCAATTTGCGTAGCTCAGAGTGCGCATCTTATTTTGAGTTACGGTGCAGTGTAGCTGCACCCGTACAGTCCTTGAAACGGACATAACTGAATGAATGTTGAAGGAGACTAAATCAAGATGAGCCAGAAAAATAAGATGAACCTCCAGTAGGACTGCTTCTCAATAAACCTTACAGAAAAGAGAAAATGGAGAAATTTGGAGTAGTGGTCTGTTTTGGCACAACTAAATCAATGCTTAAAGTTTGAAAACTAGAAGAAAATATTATTGGAAACCAAATTTCCGATAGCTCTTTTTTTGTTAAACTCTTGTCATTCGCTATGTTTTATAGGGATGAAATCAAAATCCATTTGATGGAATTCCCATTTTAAAAAAGTACTAAAATTAACTTCATGAAAATAACACTATTTTCCAAAAATACAATCATTTCACTAAAGCATGCACATTTATCCTTTAAAAAAGATGTGTGAAGGACCCGAGCAATGCTGGGTAAGTCTGCTGGTAGAAGATAAGAGGAGAAATTTTGTTCAATGTTTTCAGGCATCATCTTCCCTGCTCTGATTTTAATTCAGAAATAATCCCCCCAGATGCCCATGTTGTTATACAGTCAAATGACCAAACAGAAAGCTATATTCTCTTGATGCATATATTTAATGTTTATGCTAATGGGCATTAAGCATCAAGAAAATAGACAGTTTGTGATAGATTCTACCCATTGAGACTTTGTCTTTGAAAAGCAGTCTGCTACATTCTTCACTACATTCACCTGTACAGCTCTATTGCATTATTATGCCTCAAGCAGACAGACAGACGTCTACAATCTGTCTTTCCTTCATCCCCAAATGTGACATTCTGCCTGTGAAACAAAAGCTATGGTACTTTTGCTTTGGACATCCAAGGGTCTCTGTGTCTGGCCCTCACAGCAGAGAGTACCCTGGGTCTTTCCTTTTTATTGCTTTTCTCGCACTCCTTTGTTCATTGTTCGTAGTACACAACGAGCGCTGGTCAGGAATTTTTCAAAACCGTTTTTGTGTTGGAATATGCTGATTCATCAAAATCAGCACATTTTGCTGTAATGTACCAAACTCGCCAAAATTGTAGGCGAGAGGTTTCTCAGGTCCAAGATGGAATTTCTGGTCAAAAGCAGTAAGAGAGTGGGTGAGCCACAAATACCCTTGTGGTTGGGGCCCTTGGTGGAGTTGTGGGCATCCTAGGTTCAAATCCTGCACTGCTATTTCAAACAAGGGACTGGAGGCTGGGTTTCTTCCATCCGAAGTGAGTGCTTGGACAACTGGGCTATTCTGATCTCTCTCTGTCTGCTTTCTGTTTGTTTGTTTTCATTTCAAAACCTTCAAAAGGGCTCCCATTTGTTCCGCTGCAGAATGTGAAAAAATAGGTGGAATCCCCCAAATTCACAGGAAAAGAAAGCAGTTTCTCACTGAACTGTACATAGAAGTTGCAATCATGCTTGGGACCTCTTTGTGCCTTGAATAGGGTTGCCAGATGGTTTCAACAAAAATACCAGACACACTTGACATTACATCACAATCTACATTACATCTTATTTAGAAAATACCGGACATTTATATTTTCTCATTTATATTTTCTCAATTTGTTTCCCAAACAGAAAGCTCAAATATTGGACTGTCTAGTTCAAAACCAGACACCTGGCAACCCTATCTATGCATTGTATGGTCACACATTAATAATTGTCAGTCACACTTTATAAGTATAGAACTCAGGTGCAGAGAGATGAAGAAACTCACCCAAAGAACATGCGTCAGAGCCAGGAATTAAACTCAGGTTTTCTGAGTCAGTCTAGTGCTTTAAGCATAAGACTATCCTATTTCATTTTGGGTATGTGTACACTTCAAGCTGGGTATTTAATTACCAGCTCGAGGAGATATTTTACTTGCTCTAGCTGTGATCGATCTGTCATGCTAAACACAGTAAGGTAGCTGCAGCGGTATGAGAAGCGGGGGGTAGCCGCACTAAATATCTTTCTGAGATGCTGGGAACATACTCAGGGAGCTAGTTCCTCCCATCACTTGCATTGTCGGGGCTGCATTCAATTTTCAGTTCACAAACTGGATTGCAACTAACACAAGTATGTGTCTTGGAGCTGAGAATTACATACCTTGCTTGAAGTGCAGAGATTGCCACAGAGAAGAAGAATGTTCTTGTGGTTAAAGTACTGAACCGACTGCTGTTCTTTCTGTGTCTTCTCCTGGTGGCTGGCATTTGCCTGTTAAGGAATGGAAGGTGGAAGGCTCAGTAAATCAGGGAGCATGGTCTTTTTAGGTGTTTGGACACATCTGACACTGTGGGCCCCTGATCTTGACTGGCTGACTGTTCTAAAAATATTAAATAAGAATACTGCGTTGGACAAGGTTTGCCCCAACAATTTGTGCAATGATGAGGCCATTGGGTTATGCCTCTTTGGCTACTCATGAGCAGAAGGTGGAAATCTTGGTTGAATTAGCTTCAGAAGGGTAGCTGTGTTAGTCTGTAACTGGAAAAAAACCCACCGCCAACAACAAATAGTCTTGCAGCACCTTACAGCAGTGGTCTCTAGGGTTGCCAGATGGTTTCAACAAAAATACCAGACACACTTGACATTACATCACAATCTACATTACATTTTATTTAGAAAATACCGAACATTTATATTTTCTCATTTATATTTTCTCAATTTGTTTCCCGAACAGAAAGCTCAAATTCTGGACTGTCCAGTTCAAAACCAGACACCTAGCAACCCTAGTGGTCTCCAACCTTTTGAACCACAAGATCACTTTTTCAGTTTTAGTGCAATGTAAGATCTACCTCAAACCCAAATATCCTTGTAGCTAAGGATTACAGCCCAGGGATTCGCTCTGAGTCATCCCACCACTGACACCATGTCACGGCTCAATTCCTCAACCTGGCACTCTGAGTGTATATATGGGGGCTGGCTAGCAGAACAAAACTGTGTAAGAATCTGTGTCTGTAACTCCCAGAGACAAACTTTTCCAGTCTAGGTTTCTCTCAGACTCTAAAAGAAAGAAAACTGATCGCTGCCACTACTAAGTGTAACTGAAAATATAAAATAAACCCTTTTCCAGGGAAGAAATCACTTGGAATCCCCTCCCTGAGCCAAAGCTCTCCCCTTTGCCCGAACCTCTGTTTTGCTATTAATTGGGAAGACAAACAGAGATAATCTGCAAGAACAATGGGGCTCTGCTTCTCCTGGGTAACATAGTTCCACTTAGGCACGTAGGTTTAAATCAACCAATACATGTTAACCGAAACAGGAAACAAAACACTTTTTATTATTAAAATAAGACTACTGTTGCGAACATAGTAAATGACTGGCTGTTAAAAGCCATGGATTGAAATAGTCACAGGGAAAATCCTGTGTCAGATAAGTGTGTACCTATTCAATAAGCAGCACAAGTCCACATGAAGCACCTGTGCTTGGATTTAAATCTGTCCCATTACTCCCTGTCTCGCTCCATCTCCATGGTGCAAGGCAGAGCCAGAAAATGTACAGCGGTGGAAGATGCTCAAACCCTGGGTTAGGTCAAAGTGCGGCAGAATGCTACTTTGTTCCCATGGCAATCTCCCAGGAGTCACTGTGTGAGGGCATTGTTGTGGTGGATACCATGTGGGGAGGCTGCGTTAGGGTTGTAGTAGCTAAGGGCAGTTCTGACAGCAGGCCTGGTGTCGCTGATACAACCGGATGGGAAGGGGCTCCCTGCACAGCCAAGGAGCCAAAGGCACCAGGATGCAAGGTGTGGGGGAATCTGCTGTCCTCCTGGCCCAGTGGAGCACAGAACCTGGCCAAGACTGCAAGGAGAAGTCCAGGGCTGTGGGATAGGCCACTCCACAGTTGAACACTTCTGGCCTGGAAATGGCTCCCACGCTCCTGACAGGTGAAGGAGAGAAGGGGGGAAGGAGGCCATGACAGCGGAGCCACGGAGAACAACTTGCCCTGCCGCAGGGCCAGTTATAATGGGTCCCTGCAGTCACAAGATGCAGGGTGGAGAATGTGGTCACTGCAAGGACGAGGACAAACCCTGGACATATCTAATTTATGAGACTTTGTGATAGTTCCATCACCTCCCAAAAAAGCTACTAGCTGCCACTGCCGGTCACTGTTATTTGGATGAGTAGATTTAACGCAAGATTTTCCAAAGGTAATAGTGATTTTTGGTTTCCCAAATTGGGGACTTCTTAAAGAGGCCTGATTTTTAGGAAAGCACTGAGCGCTCAGCCTCTGGAAATCTGACCCTTTTAAGGTATACATCTAGTTGAGGAACCAGAATCCAAGAGGTCCAAGCTAACTGCACCTAGGAAGTGCTGGCAATTCTCCCAAGTTTTGAAAAGTTTGGCTGCCGTAAGGTAGAGTTGGTTGAAATTTTGTTCATGAAAATGTTTTGAGTTGTGAGGCACAATGGCTTTTCAACCAAAATGGAAGTTTTTCTAACTAAACCACTTGCTGCCTTGGGCGGATTTGAACCTGGGACTTCTGGAGCTTAGTATAGGAGCTTCTCTTGCTTGAGCTAAAAACCAGCTGGCTCTCAGCTTAGGCTGTAGAGCAGCCATGGCCAACCCGCGGCTCTTGAGCCACATGCGGATCTTCACCCCCCCCCCGAAAAGTGCAGCTCGCGAAGCTGCTCCTGCACCATCCCAATGGCCCCTGGTCCCTCCTCCCCCATCCCCGGCTCCCCTGTGTTCACCAGGTCGGCGATTCAAAATGGCATCCAAGATGGCAGCTGTTGATGGGCGTCTGATACAGCCAAAAAGCCTAAGCTTGCTTGCTCCTTAAAGGGGCAGCCTCCTGTTTTAATTATCTTTTTTTTTTTTTGCTTGACAATTCTGGTGCGACTCTTTGCATTTTTTCCGCTGCTGTTTCGGCTCTCTTTGTTAAATGGGTTGGCCACCCCTGCTGTAGAGATCCCGTGTTCTTATCTCTCACTGTAAGTGAACTAAGTGCCACTACATGGGACAGTGAAGTGTGTGGGTTACATGAGGACCAGATGACCTGCAGGCTATCACCTAGGTGTCAGAAACTTCACCTGGACTCTGGCTAATTAGTCATGGGTGGGGCTAAGTCCTGCTCTGCCAAAAGACCACCCCTTCCTGTGTCACTTCTCTTAAACAAGGAAAGGAGGGGAACCCACTTCAAAACTAACTTGCTCCTGGAGTCTGAAGGCAAAGCTGTATCTTTAGCTGTAATAGTAGAGTTTACATCCCTGGAAAGAAAGAGTAAAGTTTATTTTTTTATCTTGGTTTTTAAAAAGGCTCTTAGCAGACAGACATAAAACCAGATTTTCAGCTCCTTTTCGCATGTGTGCATGCATGTATGTACGCACCACTGTTTCCGCTGTTCTTTGCTTCTTGCCCTTGTTAGTTTGTATCGACTGGTAAGAGGGGGAGTGGGAAAGGGAAACAAACAAACAAACGTGAAGGGCGAGACATTCTGTTTCATTTCATTACAGCATTCCATCACAGCCCATACTCTGACATTTAGAACAACATAATATGCATGTCTTTGATCGTTAGGTTCCTCTAAGCTATCTAGCGACAGCCCGGGAAAACAAAGCAAAAAATCCAACCACTGCAACAACAAAACCCACCGTGATATTAAACATAAGCTAACCTTTTGCAGTTTAAAGAACAAAGAAATGAAACCACCAAAGCGGATACTTTTAAAAAAGATGATCTTTCATAGACTATTGAAATAAAAGTTTAACACAAAGTGCAAATGGGAATTTGGCAGAAGTGAGCAATTTTGCTGCCCAGCTGTGATTTGTTCATATTTCACATGTGTCTTGGTTTGGAGCAACTGTATTGCTGCTGCTTGCTGTCTTGCAGGCCTCAGATAGTACCCCAATTGGTTGCATATGGCCCTTGGGCCACAGGTTCCCACTTCTGATATACGCCCTTAACATGCTCAAAACAGCCTTCACCAAATAAGGACACTCTACCAAACAAGTTGATCAACAGGACACCTAAGTACCCTGAAAGAACTTTCTTCGTGACAGAAATTAAATGCCCCCCCAACCCCACACCCTTAGTTGTCACCTGCCACTTCACAATGGAACCCATAGGTGTATCATCAAAGGAATTCCAACCCCTACTCAACAGAGACCTGATCCTGAAGGAATTGTTCCTGAACCCCTTCTTTTGGCCTTCAAACATCTCCCTTCATCTCTACAGACTCATCCTTAGAAGTAAGCCACACACAGACCAGGCCACACCAAATCAAAGAAGCACCAGAAGCTGCCAGAGCAGCAAATGCAAAAGCAAGCACGTGGTTCTCCAGTGTCACAACAATCTACACCCCCACAACACACCTTTCAAGATCCATGGTTCCTCACATGCCTATCACAACGCATGGTGTACCTCTGCCAATGCACTAAATGCCCCAGTATCAGCGAGGTGGGTGAAACCAGACAATCCACTCGAACTCACATAGGAAAATGTTAAAAGACAAAAAACACCGTAAACACTTATGGGTGAACGCTTCTCACAAAGTGATCACTCTAGATGCTTGCCTACACTTACAGCACTGTACAGGTTTGGCTGTGCCACTGTAGCACTGTCGGCATAGGTATTTCACCATCCTGAGATATGGTAGCCCTGTCATTGGGAGAAGCCCTCCCAACTACATAGTGCTGTCTACACTGGGGGGTAGGTTGCTGTGGATTTTTCAGAGCGACGTAGTGATATCAGCATAAATTGGTAGTGTAGAGCAAGCCAAACTCTGCCCTATTAGTCCTCTTCCTCAAAACCTGTACAACACTTTTAAGAGATGAGTCTGGGACCTTAAATGCATAATTTTGTAGACACTAAAAAATATGGTCTTACTGGAGACACTGGATTTATTGCTTATTACTGCAATCTGTAACCCACTAACCCTCATTTTGCCCTGTGTCTACAGGAGTGTTAATGGGCCACTTAACTTCTAGTGATCCCTTAGAATATGGCTAACTACATATGTTAAACTCTGATCTTGTGTTTCGCTGTGACAGGCTGAGTACCTTTCCCAGACCTGAAGAAGGGGTCTGCTTAGCTAGAAAACTTGTCTGCTTCACCGATAGAAGTGAGTCCCACAAAAAAATATTACTTTGCCCATCTTGTCTCTTGAAGGCAAGGTCTATACTGCACTTTCATCGATAAAACTTATGAGGTTTAACAGGTAGTTAGAACTAGGGCTTTTGAACTATCAGGTCCCTGCCGCGTGTAGATGCGGGCAGTTAGTCCGGACTTGTAAATTTCAAAAATGGCAACCGGCCGGGAAGATGCAAATCAAGCGCGGGATATTTAAATCCCGGGCTTGATTTGCAACTTCGAATGCCTACATTAGCCTCCCTAGTTTGAACTAGGGGGCTAGTGTAGACATACCCTGAGGGAGCGTGGGCTGCCTGGCCCAGGTAAGGTAACTCTTATTGTTCTGTTCTTTGGAGATCTGGTAGATTTATTCACCTGGTTTAGAGGCAGCAAGTTGAGTGGTTAGAGCAGACAATACGGAAGGCAAGAAGCCTGACTTTTTTAAACCCTCTATTGCTGACTCACTATGGCTACATCTAGAGTGCACTGAAAAATTGAAAAAAGATACACAATTTTTTTATTTAATCTTGAAAGAGGCTATTTTGAAATTTGGCACATCTGCATGGCCAACAAGGTTTCCAGGGATGGTGAAAGAGTGTGTCCGTTATTTCGGAAAAAAAATTGAAATAGCGGACGTGTTTCTTGGATGCAGCATTGTTATTTAGGCATACTTCCGGTATTCCGAAATAGCAATGCAGTCTAGACGTACCCTAAATGACTGTGGCAAAGGCTGCATAAGTCTCAGGGCCTTTGTTTACTGACCTGCCCTGTGGGACATTGTAAACATTTGCCCTAGGAGAGTCCTTTGGCCTTTGAGTCACTACTCGAGCTGGGTAGAGAATGGAAATCCTATTTCACAAAGGATTAAGAGATTTTGAAATGTGATGTTTTTGCTCCAGTTCAGAATAAACCCCCAAAAGGTTTAAATTTCTCCACAAGAGAAAATTCTCAGGTCCAGGGGGCCGGGGAAGGGAATAGTCCTTACAGCTCACTTAAAATTATTCAGTGTTTTGAAATGCTATTACATAATGAAAACAAAACAAAAGGTAAACAAAAAGTTAAGGCTGTTTTAAAGAGAAAACTGTAACATGTTGTTCTGAAAACATCAGGAAGTTTCTGCAGTCTTGGAACCTTTTTTCTCCCTCTAAAACAAAATTTCAGTCAAACCCATGACATATGTCGGAGTATTTCAGTTTCCACAGAACTGCATTTGCTGATGAAATCTGTTCTGTCAATTTTTTTTTGGCCCCAATGATAACTGTGTGGGAGAAACCAGACAATCACTGTGCTCTGGAATGAACTCACACAGAAAACTGATAAAAGACACAAACACAATATCACCAGTGGGTGTACACTTTCTACAAAGTGAAGACTCTGTATCTGTCTTGTCAGTCCTCAGCCTCAAAGAGAACCGGCACAGCACTTTCAAGAGAGGAGCCTGGGAGCTTAAATTTGTAACTTTGCTAGACACTAAAAATCATGGTTTTAATAAAGGGCCGTTGGATTGATGGCTTCTTAGAACGATCCTGAACTCCGCTTTTTGTCCTGTGACTAAGAGGGCATTAACAGGTCACTTCACCTTCAATGGTCCCATAACTACTTATGCTGTACGATCTGTTTGATCTTATATTGAGCTGCCGGGCACTTAGGGCAAGTCTGCCCTTAAACTACTGCATGGGCGGCACTGTGGCTTTGTAGTGAAAAATAGCAAATGCACCTTCTCCAGTCAACATGGCGGTGTCTGCACCGGTGGGGGGAAGGGGAGTTAAGGTCAGTATAACTACATTGCTCGGGGGTGTGATTCATACCTCAGAGGCTGTGTCTAGACTACACAGTTCTTCTGGAAAAAGATACGCAAATTGTGAACCGCAATTTGCGTATCATTTTCCGCTTCTTTTTTTGGAAGACGCTTTTCCGACTTTTGGCCCGTCTACACGGGGCCGAATGTCGGGAAAAAACCTTTTCAGAATATCCCTTCTTCCTCATAAAACGAGGTTTACAGGGATGCCAAAAAAAATGCATCTGCTCCTCTGGAAAAAATTTTGGAAGAGCAGACGCGTTCCTTGGACTGCCAGTGGGGTGGGAGGAGGGCAAAAGAGACAGCTGGGCCTGGTGATTTAAAAGGGCTTGCGGTTCCCATCTTCTCACCGCTACCATGGCAGCAGCAGTGGCCAAAGCCTATGGCCCTTTAAATCGCTGATGGAGGCATGGGTGGGGCAGTGCTGACTGGCTGGCTCGAGGAAGCTAGGCCCAGACTCCTCCCTTTGCCTTGTTGCCCCATCCCTTCAGCCTGAGTCCCCTCCTTTTATGGGGTCTGGAACTGGTCCCCACCATTTTTCACAGGGGTCTGGACAATTCTACCAGCAGCCTCGAGTGTAGACCTGGCCTAGTGTTTTTTCCAGAGCTTTGGAGCTTTCCCAGGGCTTGCCTCTCTTGCTAGACGAAGTTAGTCTTTTAAAAGATATTACCTCACCCCCTTTATCCCTAATGAAAGATGCTTCTCCTCCGGCTGTGGGGATGAACTGCCTCCATGTGTCGCCTGCATTTCCAGTTTCACTGGCTAGCATAGGGAGGAGGGTGTGGAGAGGAACAAAGATGCCCCTTGCTACTGTGGGAAGAGATTAAATAATATCTCTTGGCAGGTGGTTTCATGCAGTCACTTCCCAGGTCCAAGGGGTTTGTCACTGCCCGTGCCCTTCATTCCCACTTCTGAAGGAAGGCAGCTGTGCAGCGCTCATGACTCAACATCATTTTGCAGGTTACTGCTGGCTCGTATCAGGAGAACGACCATGCAGAAATGATCACTTGGTTTTTTTTCTCTCACACACAGAGCCACACACCCCACCCCATTTTCTTAGCGGGGGAATAATAGGCCAGTTTGCTGAATTCACTGAGGGACAGTGACAACGTAATTCTGTATCTGCCACGCACAGCTGCCCTGCGGCCACTGATAACCATTCCTGGGAGGGTGCGGACTGAAATTTAGCACATACAAAGCCTTAATTGGCACATACCGTTAAGAATATGCAGCCTCTGTGGGAATGCCATCTGACATCCCACACATGCTAGCATTCTCTTTAAGACGTCTCATGTTCTTGTAACATGGTAGCCATGTTAGTCTGTAGATTTAAAAACAGCGAGCAGTCCTGTGGCACCTTAGAGACTAACAAATATATATTATATAGAGAATCATGAGGTTTTGTTGGTAAATCCCACTTCATCGGATGTAGTACCTCTTTAAGACGTACTGTTACTAAGGCCAGGTCTACACTGGGGGAGAAAACCAATGCAAGATATGCAACTCCAGCTACGTGACTTGTGTAGCCGCAGTCAACGTACCTTGCACCAATTTTCTGGCGTGGCCCCCACAGCGGGAGGTTAATGGGAGAAACTTCTCATACTCCTTGCACCAGTGAGGAGTACTGGCGCAAATGGGGGCGCCCTTAGCATTTGATTTTGTGGGTCTTCACTAGACCTGCTAAATCGAACTCCGGAGGATCCATCGCAGAGTGTCAATCCTCCTGCAAGCTGAGATGTGGCCTAATACACAGAATAATTAACCTTCCTGCAGTTGGGTTTAACACAAGAAAAATAGACAAGCCATTGTGGTAGTTTGTCTCTCGTCCTTGATATCTTTCTATGGCTAGAGCCCTGCAAATCCTCAGATATCCACAGATATCCACATAGTCAGATATGGATGCAGATATCCACAGATCATTTTTGCAGATGAAGATGCGGATGCAAATACCAATTTTATATCCATGCAGGCTTCTATCTATGACACTGTCCTCTGTGAAAGAGCACAGAGAACTAGCTCCCTCAGAGATGCTGTGGTTCTCTCATTGGAGTCATTGCTCGATTACTTCACTCTCATTTATTATTGCTATTTAGAGAGTGTGACAATTTAAAGGTGGAGCCTCCCCACTATAGCTACCAGCTCTCATGTCAATGGCCTGATTTTGCACGCAAGCAGGCAAACGGAGAAATAGCAGATGGAGTGAGGAGAGGAAAGGGTTACAAAGCCCACCTGGTTTCTCTGTTGAGGCCAGTGTATGTATTAATGACGGATTCTGGATCAGAACGTGAGCTGCTCAGGGTGGGGGTAGGGCATTGGTCTGGGAATCAGGAGACCTGTGTTGTTCTTCTACCTTGCAACTGACTTGTTTGGTGACATTCTCCAAGTCACTTCACCTCTCAGTGCCTCTGGTTTTCCTCCTGCTTTTTGACTGTTTTGTCCATCTAGACTACACACAGTTTGGGACAGGGACTGTCTCTTACTATGTGTGTACACAGCGCCTAGCACACTTCAGACTTTTAGGGTACATCTAGACTACAGGCTTTTGTCGACAGAAGCTTTGTCGACAAAGAGCGTCTAGACTACAGCCAGTTCTGTCGACAAAGCAAGCTGTTTTGTCGACATGACAGTGTAGACGCAAAGGACAGTGTAGATGCAATAATGCCTTCTCTCGACAGAGCTCTGTCGACAAAAGGCGTTATTCCTCGCAGAATGAGGTTTACAGCCGTCGACAAAACTGCCGAGTTCTGTCGACGTTATGTTGACAGAACGCGGTGGTAGTGTAGACGCAGGTATAGTTTTGTCGACAAAAGTCCACTTTTGTCGACAAAACCCTGTAGTCTAGACACACCCTTAGTTTCCACCATAATATAACGAACACTATGTACAGATTAGGGATGTGAATGAGTAACCAGTTGCGAGGTGTGTGTGTATGTGGGTGTGTGTGTGTGTGGCACAGGAACTGGCTGCCCCACATGTGTGGGGGGGAGGCTGGTAGTAGAAGCCAGCTTCTCCCATGCTTGGGGGGCGGGGGGAGAGTGGCAGCAGCCCCAAGCATGGAGGGACCAGGAGGAGCAACTGGCCCCTCCCACATAGGATCCCATTTAATTGGTGAAACAGTTAAACCTAAAGTTTAACCGGTTAACTGTTTAACTGGGATTTTACATCCCTAGTTCAGATCAAGATATTTGTCACATGGGAAGTGCTGGGGCTCTTTAACTCATAGCAGTTTTAAAATAGAAGGGGGAGGGAGGGAATATTTAACAAAATGGCAGGGAGAAATGTAAAATTGATAATAGTCTCCAGGGGTTTATGTCCCAAGTGTAAGTATTGCTAAAGGAAAACTTTCTTCCTGAAATCCAGTAAATTCAAGGAATTAAAAGTAGAGATGATTGATATTTTTCATTTGAAATTTATTTAGGGTGGGAAGTGGCTTTTTCTTCAACAGAGAAATTTCTGCAGGAAACATCTATTTTCAGAGACATTTGTAGGGTTTCCATTGGAAGAACCACAACCTGAAAACTTTTCCATTTTCAGCAACTGAAAACCACAACTCTTGATCCAGATCCTTCACCCCAAATCAGTGGAGTTTTTGCTTTATTTCAGGGTGACAACTCCCCCCCCCCAAAAAAAAATCTTTTGAAGACAAATTTGTGATAAAACAAAACATCTTATTCATGTTTAATCAAAATGTTTTATAGAAACAAAGCCTATTTCCTGGGCAGCTTTAGCTGGACATCGTCTCAGGCCTGGCCATTGCCCCATAGTCCTCCACCAGCTTTTGTGCTTTTACAATCAGTTTTACATATTGTTAAGTGTTTTTTCTCTCCACTCTTGCTGAGCAAAAGGCCCTCAGAAGCAACTGACAAAGCCCAGCAAATACATATACTCAAGTAATATTAACAGTCTCATGGGAGTCTGAGAATCCACTAAGTTATTTAGATACCTAAATTCAGCTTAGCTGCCTAACTTTGTACATCCATTTTTAATAATCTTGATCTTAACTTCCTTATGGTTCAGCTTGTGTGTCTGTTACATGGTTATAACAATATCTACCCTATAGAGCAGTGACATAAGGTCCCTAGGGAATATTGGGTTTGCAATCTTCTCCCTTCACCATGGCACTGCCGTTGCTGTAGCCCATTGGCTTCTATAGCTTTCAATCACAGCTGTTCTTCCCCTGCAATGGATCCATACTGATGTATTAGCACTTCCTCGTTTCAGGAAAGGCCAAAAGCAGGAGCACAGGAACTATTTCTTAAGCCAGTCAAAAGCCTGGTATGAAATGCCTAATTGTCAGACCAAAGACATTGGAGATAAGCTTCTTTTAATCTTTACATTTTGGGATGCTTGGCTGTATCTAACCTCTGTCTCATTTAGGGTACGGGTAGACTGCGGGGTTTTATCCCGAAAAAACTCCACCACGTCCACGGAATGCATTTGCTCTTCCACTTTTTTTTTTGCAGAAGAGCAAATGCGCTCTTTCAGAAGCCCCTGTATTCCTCGTTCTACGAGGAAGAAGGGGGCTTCTGAAAGAAGGTTTTTTCCCTGACATTTGGCCCAGTTTAGAGGGACCAAATGTTGGAAAAGCCTCTTCCGACAAAAGAATCAGAAAAAGTACGCAAAATGCAGAGTGCATTTTGCGTACCTTTTTCCGACAAAAACTTGTAGTCTAGCTGTACCCCTAGAGTACCCAGATGTCCTGATGTTATGAGGACCATCACAACATTAAACCTTTGTTTTATATAGGCAACTACACCCTCTCTCCCTGCCAAAAGGAGTGATGTGATTTTTCACACTTGCTCTCACACTAATCCCATTTGACGACCATCCCTTGTTAGTTTATACTCGCACAGGAAGAGTGTATTGGATAAAATGTAATACCATATGTTAATGTTAATTATGTATATTGCAGCTAGACCTTGCGGCTCCACCTGAGATTAGGGCTCTATTATGCTAGGTACTCTACAAACCCGTATGGAGGGAGTGGAATGAACCCAGACACAATTACTAGACAAAACATAAATTGACACACTTATTAGATAAATTATGCACTCATATCTCTTCATGGGGTGACTCTGGGCCTTGAGTGCTAAAATTATAACCATCTATTCGCTGAGCTATGCAAGATGTCTCTCAGTTGAGTCTCTATCTCATCTTTGTGAGCCCACCACTAGAGGGCAGCATAATGGTATTCACAGCTAATAACGGGAAGTTTATATGGGAAGCCCAGCGCTTAATCCTACCCCTCTTTCTATGCAAGAACAGTAGGACTAGTCATGTTAGTAAATCGTACTTGTGTCAGTAAGGGATAAAGGATCTGGCCCAGAAATCCTAAATTTAAAGCAAAACCTGGCATAGTTAATGGAATCCTAAGGCACGTTTCACTTGCCTGCCAGACTTTATAATCCCTAAGGAAAATGTTGGAAGGGATCCTAAACCTTATGCTGCGTGGTTTAAGCCACACTCTACTTCTTACGGGTTAGAACAAGGCTTTTATTGGGGATGGTGGTGGTGGGGATTACTCCACATTGACCTTCTGCAGGGTTCTTAAATCTTCTTCTGGTACTGACCACCTTGGGGAACAGGATTCTGGCCCAGAAGGACTTTGGTTCCGTTCCAGTCTGGTGATTCCATGCGTAGGAATCCCAATGGAAGGCAATCACACGATCTGTCAAGTACTGTGGATCTTCTCCCGTACCCAGAAGCATTTTGTCTGATTCACCATCCCCTTCACCTGCTTTACCTCCTGGGGGAAGAACTTGCAGTATGATGTTACAGCTGCATCAAACAGGGAACGGTCTGCTTGGTTCAAAATACGGCATCTGCGAACACTTCCCATGTCAGTTGAGGCAAATGCTTTAACAAGTCATTCAATTATGTTAAGCACCCATTAAAGGAATCCTAAACCCTCCCCTCGGGTCATTTCAGTTCTAGGAGATTGTAATTGTTTCAGACTAACCATGATTTTTTTTTCTTTTGCCTCCAGGTGATTCTAATTCTGACAAAGTTGTATGACTACAACCTCGGGAGCATCACGGAGAGCTCGCTTTGGAGGTACGTAGATAAATTGAGCTAATAATTACCGTCGTACTTAAACAGGAACACGCCAGTACACTTCTTTTATTGAATTTAATTGGATTTTTTACATGCTGGAAGGTTCATGGCTAAGCTCTCTCCTTTTCTTTCTTTAGTCCTCTGTTCTCTCATTCTTGGGGATGAAGGGACTCGGGTCTGATCGTCTTATTCAGCTACATAATGCATGTCATGTCACTATCATTTTAGGATTTTTTTTAACACATAGTCCTATTCAGAATTAATTATCCCATGGAGTGAAACCCAACCGACCCCCCCATGTTTTGATCTGTCACACTTTAATTTCAGTTTGCAATGACAAGATCTTCATGCTGCCTCAGTGTTCTTACAGAAGAATTTCAGAGTTCTTGGGAACGGAGGTTGTTCATAACTCCAAAATGTTTGTAACTCTGAACAAAACCCCAGTGGTTGATCTTTCAAAAGTTTACAACTGAACATTAACTTAATACAGCTTTGAAACCTTACTATGCAGAAGAAAAAAATGCTGCTTTTAACCATCTTAATTTCAATGAAACAAGCACAGAAACGGTTTCCTTACTTTGTCAAATCTTTCTTTAAACCATTTATTTATTTTTTGGTAGTTTAGATTTAACACAGTACTGCACTGTTGGTTTCTGCTGCTACCTGGTTGCATACTTCTGGTTCCAAATGAGGTGTGTGGTTGACTGGTCGATTCATAACACTGCTGTTCGTAACTATGAGATTCTAATGTAATTCACATGTAGAGCTACTGAGTCTATGGGGGGGCTTGTATCAGAGGGGTAACCGTGTTAGTCTGCATCTGCATAAACAACGAGAAGTCCCGTGGCACCTTATAGACTAACAGATTTATTGTAGCATAAGCTTTCGTGGGCAAAGACCCACTTTGTCAGATGCATGCAGTGGAAATTCCAGAGGCAGGTATAAATATACAGGCATATGAAAAGAAAGGAGTACCAATCAAGAGGAAGGCCAGAGATAATGAAATCAATTCAGTCATGGAGGATGAGGCCCACTTCTAGCAGCTGATGTAGGGTGTGAAAACCAAGAGGGGAGAAACTGCTTTTGTAGTTGGCTAGCCATTCACAGTCTTTGTTTAATCCTAAATTATAGGGGGCTTGTGTGTTCGAGGAGTGTTTAAGTGAATAGTAAGGGTTTCCTGGATCACATTCATTGTTTTTAGCACTGGGTGACTGATCACCACTTTACATTTCCTTGTTCCCTTCTCTTGTAGAGGTTTATGGATCAGCTAGGCACATTATGCATGTTGAAATGAAATTGTGTGCCTACGCTTACTGGTAGACAGGAAGTGTTATCTAGTGGTTAGAGCCGATGGCCGCCTAATCGCCAAGTCTCCTGGTTTCCCAGTTTTCTGGTTGTGTGACAGTAACTCTTGCTGAGGTCAACAGAATCTGCTTGTAAGCTGTGGGGGGAGAGAAAAACAGGGAGCCCCTAAATTGTTTCTCCAAGTTATTACTAGGGATGTAAAATCCGTTTAATTGGTTAACCGGTTAAACATAAAGTTTAACAGTTAACCAGTTAAGTCGAGGGGGCGCTCCAGCCCAACTGCCGGCAATGCACGCTGGTCACCATCGACAAGGGCAGCTCCAAACACCCAGAGCAGCCCCTGTCCACAGCGGGACCTGCGGGGAGCTGCTCCAGCCCCCATTGGTAAACCAGAACCAGTTAACCTTTCACATCCCTAGTTCTTACCGGTGTGCTGTGTGTGTGTGTGTGTGTGTGTGTGTGTGCATGAGCAAGTTGCAGCTACCTCAATTTACCCTTTCATAAGATGGGAATCAGGATATTCATCTACCTCCCAGGAGTGTAGTCTTTTGGGAGGGTTAATTAATTAAGGGAATATGCTGCCTTATTTCTGCCTGCTGATCTTCTCTGGGCAACCAATGAGTTTTGTGCAATGGTCACAGCTAAAGCCCTCTCTAGGGCCCCTGATGCATGTGCTTCACATGAAGCTCATGAGCGATCCTGTCTCCATTGTGGTCACTCTCACATGCACGTTGAGCACCTGTGTCGGATTTTTCAGCAACTGAGCCTTTGGGGAATGTGTTTGGCGTTGGCTTCACCTCTGAGTTTGTCAATTGCTTCGAGAGCCACAGAGGAAGAATGTTCATATGACTCTCAGATCTATTTGTTGCCATTTTCTTCCTCCCTTTTCCCTGGTGAAATCTGTTTTTTTTCCCCTTTGCTACACCAGAGGTTATGAGTGAGGATCTTTGTGATGGTCCCATTGCAGGTTTCCCATTTTCAGTGTCACTGGGGAGAAAATAATAGGACATTTATTATGTAAAGCACCCAGCACACTTGTATTAAAACAAGCAAGGAAAATAGAAATAAGAGGAAGGAAAACAGAATTCTTCATTTCCCTGATTTGTTTTATTACCACAGGGTTAATGTTGGCCAATAAAGGAATATACTAACCCTGATTTACTTTGCTGTCACGTATCAATGTCTGTTTTGGAAAGATAGAAGAGAAAAGCAGGTGTTTCTGTATCTATCCATAACCTAAGAAGCGTCTTCTATATACTACATGGCACCCTTCATATTAAGGGAACAGTCGTAAAGGGCTGTAAAATGATAAGAAGCAGTTTACAAGTAGAGATGTTTATGAATAGTTTGTGCTGTTCCTGGTTATAAATAAATCTGGGTGAGTGTGTCTACACTGCAGCGTTACTTCAAGATAACTAGTGTTATTTCAAAATAACAGTGCGAGCGTCCACACGACCATTCCGTTATTTTGAAATAATTTCCGAAATAACGGACGGCTTATTCCAAAATCTGTAAACCTCGTTCTACAAGGAATAACACAGATTCTGAAATAGCTATTTCAAAATAAGGTGTGTGTAGATGCTCTGCTGCTGCTATTTCGAAATCAAAGTTATTCCTTCCCAGTGCCTCCTGGGGCTCTAAATCGAGATAGCTCATCTACATTAGGGAAGCCGGCCTTGGACTAATTTTGAGGCTTCCCCGGAGTGTAGATGTGCTATTTTGAAATAAGCTATTTTGGAATAACTATTCTGGAATAGCTTATTTTCTAAATAAGCGTGCAGTGTAGACGTGTCCTGTGTGGATAACTGACTTGCTGGTTCACTTGCAGTTCTGAAAAACTGAACAAAAACTGGGTTGGGCCAACTTGAAATACATTGTTTTGAAATTTTCAGCCAAATGAAAAGTCCAAGAATGATTATGGGTCAAATGAGATGATTATTTTTCATTAACAAGGTAAGAGGTTATTTTTTAAAAGTAGTTTTGAATTAAAAAACCCGGAATCATAAAACAATGTAAAAAAAAAAACCAAAACTTTGTGTCTCAGGGCTGTGAAACATGTTGCTTTTTGAGTGCTTTAGTAAAGTCAACCTAAACCCTGGTTGTGGTTGCAGCTGGGTTGACAGAAGAATTCATTCTATCCAACGAGCTCTCACCTCTCAAAGACATGGATTAAAGTATAGATGGAAAATGCCCTTCTGTCAATATAGGAAATGTCTATAATATGGCCCTACATTGGGGTGGGCAATAATTTTTGCCTGGGGGCCACATCAAAAAAGTTTGAAGTAGCCCCGGGCCACCCTGGAAAGGGGTGGGGCCTAAACAGGAAGGAGTGGGGACTAAATGGGAAGGAGCGGGACTATCCCCAGACCAAGATTGGCCTGGGGGTGGAGGAGCCCCTTTCCCCCCCCTTCCCACTAGGCATTCATAAGCTGGAAGAGGCTTTGCACACTCCCTCACCCCCAGGCCAATCATGGCCAGGGGGAAGGGGAGCGCGGGAAGCCTCCTCCTGCCCTGCGGATCTGGCTCGTGGAGGCCCTTTTGCCCACCCCTGCCCTACATGAACAGGCCCACTGATGGAAGTGTAGGAGGAGAAAGGGGGCAACTGCTCCGGGGTCCAGCAATTCTAAAGAGCTTGGGGCTCCTAGCTGCCACCACTGCTGCTATGTCAGAGCTGGCACCTGGAACCTTGGGCCCTTTAAATCGCCACCAGAGCCCTGCATGTTGTGCTCCTGGCAGCTCTAATGGTTAAGGGTGGTGGTGTGGCATACTCTGGGTGGCACTGTTGGCCGGCGGTTCCAGCTCCGCCCCTTCCACCGGAAGCCCCACCCCTTCTGGGAGCACAGAGTCGCTTCTCCCCACCTAGCCCAGAGGCCAGGTGTGGCTGTCGGTTCCCCTGTACATGACAAAGCTGGGCCCTTGTAGCGGCTGTTGTGTAGACATATCCTTAGCGGATCAACAGACTGCTGGTTGCAAGTGAGATGCTGCCTCTGAAGTGAGCTAATGAGATTTCTTGCCAGCTGGAGGGGGCATTAATTACACCATGATCCTCTCCACAGACTTTTTTTCACCATTCTTGGGGTTTTATTTATTTATTTATTTTATTCATTCAAGAAAGAGAAAACAGGGAGAGGCAAAGATTATCTCATGCCGAGCAATTATTTGAGGTTTCATTTTTCTTCCTCTCCCCGTTATCTGTTGGATCACAAAGAGGATTACACTTTGAGACTCGGGAGAAGATGGTGGTTTTTTACTACAGGAGCAAGATAAGCTTAGGTTTGAGATAAATAAAATGTCAGAATAACAGATATAGAGTCTGTTTGGGAGTGTGGGGGGGAAATAATTGTCTCCCTTTTCTTTTCCTATGTGATCAGCGTTCTGGTGAGCCATGAATTGAACCTTTCATTCAGGGCCCGAAGAGGAAGCACAGCTAACTGCATCTGTCAGCCTCAGCCCTGCAGACATTTAGGCCTGTGCTTTACTTTATTCCCTTAAGTCATCCCATTGAACTCAGTCTGGCAACTTTTGATAAGAATTCCTAGTTTCTATGTAGTGACTTTCATCAGTAGATCTCAAAGGGCTTTACAAAAGAGCTCAGTTCCATTGTCCTCATTTTACAGGTCGCACAGAGAGGGAAAGTGACTTGCCCAAGGTCATCCAGGAAGTCAGTATCACAGATAGGAATAGAATCCCCAACCCTAGTCAGTGCTTTGTCCACTGAGACATGCTGCTTTTATTTAAGCACATGAGTAAACATTTGCAAGATTAAGGCAAGCTGTCATACATATATGGCTGGCATCCAATTTTTCCCACTCAATTCTCCAAGAAAATACATTGGCTGCCTCAAATTATCTTCAACATAGTACCCCCATCTTCATCTACCTTTACCCTGCAAAAAGCCCCTATAAGTCCTGCAAAATATTTTGGTCCGCTAAGGGTCCTGTCATGGAATTGTAACCACCACCAGGCGGATTTGAACCTGGAATCTCTGGAGCTGAGTATAGGCGCCTCTATTCTCTGATCTAAAAGCCAGCTGCTTCATAGCCCATGCTGTAGAGGTCTCTTGATGTTAGCTGTTGCTGTGGTCTAGGTACCACTTGCATTGCTCAGTAACCACATTAGGTGTGTGGGTTACAGAATCATAGGGCTAAAAGAGAGAGACCTCAAGAGGTCACTAAGTCCAGTCCTCTGCCCAGAGCAGGAGCAATCCCAACTAAATCATCCCAGCCAGGGCTTTGTCAAGCCAGGACTTAAAAAAACTTCTAGGGATGGAGATTCCACCACCTCCCTAGGGAACCCATCCCAGTGCTTCACCACCCTCCTAGGGAAATAGTTTTTCCTAATATCCAACCTAGATCTTTCCCACTGCAACTTGAGACCATTGCTCTTTATCTGCCACCACTGAGAACAGCCTCTTTCCATCCTCTTTGGAGCCTCCCCTTCAGGTAGTCAAAGGCTGCTATCAAATCCCCCCTCATTCTTCTCTTCTGTTGACTTGGAATCATTAGGGTTACACCAGCATAAAATGGGTGCAAATGAAATAGGACTCTTGAGTTTCTAAACAGGAAGGCATGTAAGCAGCATGGCCTAGTCAGTGCATTGAACTTGGAAACTCCTTCATTCCAATCCCCACTCTGCCTCTTCCCTGCTGTGTAGCTTCAGGCAAGTCACTGAACTGCCTTAATGTCCGCCTATGTAAAAGCGGGGTATTAATCACCATGTTTCCTAGGAGTGTTTTCAGGGCTGGATGATGCATGTTTGCGATAGTATGGAAATCCAAAGGGATCGCCACACAAGAAACAGAATGATTACAGTGGTTAAAGCAAGCTAGAGGGATTCCGAATGCCTGGATTCTGTTTCCAGCTTTGTCATGAACTTCCTGTGTGATCTTGAGCAAGAGTCTCTTAACCTCTCTTGTCTTTACTGAGTTGTGAAACAGAAAAAAAATATTTACCTTCCTCACAGAGTGAGTCTCAGTGAATTCATGTTTGCAAAGGGCCTTGCCGTCTGTGGATAAAAGGTAGTAGAAGTAGAAAGCAGCTTATAGCTCAGCTCATCTGGGATGCTGTGTTTGTAGAGCCATGTGCGTGTGTCTTTTCCCTCACCCCTGGCTCCATCACCCCTTCGCTCTTTCCTAGGTTTGCTTTTGTTTTTGTGAGTCGGCTGAGGAAGGGCCACTGCTTGCAATGAGCAACTTCATCTCCTTCCACACTTCCCCTTTTGGCTCCTATGATGTCGGATTATAAGTCACGTTAAATATCCTCTTCCCGTTTTTGACTGCATGCTTGCCACAATTGAGAGTTATGTTATAACAGAGCACTCTGAAGCGTTGAGATATATACTTGCCTCTTCAGAATGAAGCGTCCCAGATACCCCATTATTCCATAAATCAATCTCTTGTATTTCTCACACTGGTTCAATGCACTTTTATTTTCCACCTGCTGAGCTGCATTAATAAGGTCATAACCTCTGGTTTAGTGACATTGCACAATCTGCGATGGCAGAGGATTAGAGTGTCTTAGCTGGAGAAAGCAGGAGAAACAAATCAATTCAGAAAAGTGACAGAGAGAGGCCTTTTACTGAATGCATTCTAACGGGCAGCTTTGGGGAAAAGGGACTTAAAAGAGCAGTTTGAAATATTTTTATCATTAAATTCAGTCCTGCAATTACATTGTGCGACTAAGTTGGTTTCCTTACCTCAGTATCAGAGCTGGGGAAATGCTGCCACATTATCTCCTAGTGGTTTTCAACATTTTTTTCATTTGCAGACTCCTACAAAATTTTAAATGGTGGTTCGGACCTTTTTGGAAATCTTAGACATAGTCTGTGGACCCGCAGGTCTGCAGGCCATAGTTTGAAAACCACTGTCCTATGGGAATTCACTTGCATTTAAAAATGAAGTTTGCTTGTCCCCCTATTTTGTGTTTCCCTCCTGTGAACATCCAATCCCTTGGCTGTCCCACATATGAATGGTTGAGGGCCCTGGGGTTTGAGTTCACATGTCCAGTTTTGCACAAGAAATCTCTGTATACAGAAGTCACTCGGTAAATGTCTAAACTAAGTCATGCCTCAAAGGTGACTTGATCACAAATTTGATCATTGTGGGATCCTGCCTTAAGTGAGGCATGAATAAGGCCCCCGGGATTTTGTTTGCTGACTTCAGCGTGGGCTGAATGCCTTCCACCCATCTCAGGACTGGATGCTTTGCTTTCAGCACTCAAGTCCACTCAGGACTTCACAGTTGCTCTTGATTTTACATGGAAGGTGATCAGATACCAGGATGATGGGCAGCAGTATAAAACCCTACGATAGAAACTGACCATCAGTTTCTCCCGACTTTCATTGATATTAACAAGGGACTTCTTAGGGTACTTTGCATGCTACCACTGTGAGTTCCAGTGATGGCAGCAAAGTCTTATGGACACTGGTATATAACTATGCTTGGAAGGATTTGTTTTTTATTGGTAAATGTCAGTAAACGTCAATTTCACCGCACACACACACAACGATGAAAATATATTTCCATCAACAGTAACTGAAATGTACACATAAGCAAAAGTAAGGAAAATGCTGCTGAAGTCTGTATGAGGATTTGATTTAAGATATCGGTTACTTTGTATAGTTTGACTTGTGATGTTGACAATTTGTGTTAGAAAGCTTTATGAATGTTTGAATCTCGACACTTACAGTGGTTAAATTATTACTGTCTGACCTCCAGTGTAATGAATCTTGCCAGTAGCCATCGGAATGATAACACAATAAAAGCTGAATTCTTCCAAGCCTACCTATAATTTCCAGCAGATGTTTTCATAGGCTGCGATTCAGAAAAGCACTTAAACGTGCTGAAGTCCCAATGACTTCAGTGTTTTGCTGAACAGGGGCCATGTGAACCTGGCCTCTCCCCCAGCCAGGCTCTGTGACCCTGATTCTGACCACACTTACATTGAATCCAATGGATTTACAGCATGAAGTTGGCAAGAGGAGAATCAGGCCTGCCACCTTTGGGGCATGACTTGGTTTAGAATTTTATCAAGTGCCTTCTGCTGTGCCTGGTTTGCAGGGATAAAATATTCAGCATTAACGAAGCTGCAAATTTATTATGCACATTAAACGTGCGTTCTCTGTTGCATCCAATCATGAAATGTGGTAGTGCAACCATGTGAATCAAAAGCACCCCAATCCCATGGCGGTGTGAAAAACCAATATGTAAATCATGATTATGACTATTAATGTTGACATATAATATCAATATACTGTAAACAACAGATGTACGATGTTCGTGCTGCTTTGTAGATATCTACAACATTTAAAAGGGGGGTTGACAGTTGTTGTTTTGCCCAATAAAAGGGCTAATAAAAGGAAGAATCTGGCTTCATGGTATCCAGTCTGTGCTGATGTCCTGTCCAAATGCATACCGTGGAGTTGGGTAGGCACATGCTCCAGGCCCTATGGGGCAAAATGTGCCTTGGTATAACTTCACCAAAGTTAGTATTATTTTATACACAAGCACACGGTGGGTCAGATTCAGAGAAGGTGCGTAAGGTACATAATGGTTCTTGGGGGGCCTTCAGTCTCAGGCTTCTATTTCCCCAGCCACCCCTCTTGCGCCCTGCTTTCTGGGATTTTTCCAGGCTGGATACAGTTCCCTGTCTACACTGTGTTATTTCCCAGTCAAAAAGGCCACCTACAGAAGCCTGTGTCTGCACTTCACTTAGTCTCCAAAGCCTATAAACAGTTGCAAAGACCCGTGGTTCTAAGTTACCCCACAGAATTCTTTCTAAGCCCTGGTTTACAATAGGGCTTTATTTCAAAATAACCCCCCTTTGGTCAAATTAATAAGTGGAGCGTCCACACTACCAAGCCTGTTATTTTGAAATAGCGGGCCGCTTACTTTGAAATCTGTACTCCTGCTTTTCTCGAGGAATAATGCTTCTTTCAAATCAGTTATTTAGAAATAGTGGCAGTGTGGATGCTATTTTGAAATAACTACTCTCCAGAGTCATTCAAACTAATTACTCCCCAGTGTTTCTTGGGGCTCTAAGTCCAAGGTAGCGCATCTACATTAATGGAGCCTGCCTCGGACTAATTTTAAGGCTTCCCCGTAGTGAGGACACGCTGTTTCGATTTTATTTTGGGAGTTATTAAGTTGAATGTACTTATTTTGAAATTGTTTCCTAATGTAGACATGCCCTAAGGAAGCACTTTTCTTTTCAATCCACTAGCTCTACAGAGAAAACATATTTAAAAAAAACAACAAAAGAACCTACACACATGCTAAGATGCTTACCGGAGATCACTCTTTATTTCCAATAAGAGTTCTGGCCAGTGAACAATTCTTCAAACAGCACCCAGGGACTTCCCTGTGGCTACAAATTCATGTCTCCTCTTGCTCAGATCTAGAACACCCACAGATCTGTGAGTTACTCCTTTATGCAATTTGCCCCTTTTGCTCCAGGGCCTTGGTAATTTCTAGACTAAGGTCCTCACCCCAAGGCAAAGCTTCAAAAGATATGTAGTCCAAAGATAAGCATTTGCATTCACCTCCTCCCAAGTACTTCCCAAGAAACCTGAACAAATAACAGTTCATTTCTGTCTTCACCCCTTGTTATAAAGAGTCCTTTGAAGCTAGTAACAATTCCCAAGGTTTACTTTAGTCATGTTTCCTAGACAAGTTACATAACATTCCAAAATAACGCACGCTTATTTACATTTTCAATACAACGGGCTCTTGAGTCTTAAACTTCATTCAATGAGGTTTTTTTTAATTCAGTAAGGTTTGTCCAGTGTACTGCAATAAATTCACAGACCTGTCATGTACACTTTATGTGAGACTGCCTATGTTTGGGCATCTTTTCTAGTCCCCACCCCATTTGGGGTGAGTAGAAGGGACCCTGAAAAGGCCTGCTCAGTCACAGCGGCTGCCTTCAAAATGCACATCTGTCCGTCCCAAGCACAAAATGACCATCACCCGGCTATCTCCCACGGGCAGATTTGTGACTAAAGACTCCCCAAGATCACTGCTCCTGTCTTTCCTGCCACTCAACCGTCGCCTCAGGACTTTGGGCGGGTGTGAATCCTTCGGCAGAGGCCTGTGTGTGAAATCGTTTAACGCGGGGAAACTGGTGCGCAGGCGGGGACCACACAAAACTTGACAAGAGGAAAAAACTCTGACCCAGTGGCAAGGAGATCCAAGACAACCAGGGTCTCCTTCCTGCTGCAACTCTCATCTGCCTTCACACCCACAGAGCGCTAGACGATCCCCTATATGCACCTGATCCACCTTTGGGATCTTTTGAAGTTTGGACCAGAGTTAGTCAGGAGTCTCGCCTCAGACCCTTGCCAAGGGGGTCCCTACCGGGAGTATAAAAGCTCTGGATGATTTAGTTCTGGGGGTCTTTAGCTCACACAAGCCTCTCCACTATAATAAGGTTGTGTTGTCATCCCTACCCTTCTCTGTGGACACCACAGCTGGGTAACCTACAGACGACATCTCTAGGGCTGGCATGGTTCCAGCAGCGATGCCTCAGCAGAATTCTCTGGATCAGCCGGGAAGTCCAATGCACTGACATCTGTGTTCTCTCTGCAGCTAGTGTAGAAATCCAGGTTATGAAACACCAGCTCTGCTGAGCTGGCCACTGTGTATGTATGCCTGACACTTGCCTCCCGGGGCAAGTACTCGTCTCTCAGTTAAGTCAGGGAAGAAAGGCTCACAGAGGGCAGTTTTTTCCAAGTGGTAAAAAAGATTTTTATAGATCGTACAGGAAAAAAAAATGATGGACCACCAAACTTTTTAATGGACACATTCTTACCTAGTATAAAAATGGCTCACAAGGACAAAAGTGAACAATATTCAGGGTTTCTCTTCATGCATCACAACACCCCTGAGCTGATGAGTGACAGCACCTGTCAAATCCCAGCCCAGCTGGCAAACCGAGCCAGGCAGCAGGCAGGTGGCTGGGAGAAGAGGGGAGCCCACAATACAGGCAGCTGGACTCACCGCACATTGGCCAGGCATGTGGACATAATCCTATCCCTGTTACAACCCCCATCTCCCAGCCCAAACCATCCCCCCTCCGGGTCCTCCTCCCACCCTGAGATGGGACATGTGGGAGCCGGTCTCCTGGCTGGGACCGGAGGCTGTCACCTGTAGGGGAGCCAGTAGGGAGCCTGTGGGAGGAAGCACCCCCGCCTCCTCCCCCCAGCCACAGAGAGCCCAGCGGGGATGGCGGGGGTGGTGCTGCACACAGGCCCACCACACGTTGCTCCTGTGCTGATGCTAGTGATGCTGAAGAAGAGTTCAAAGCCAGGGGTAGAGAAGAGCAGCCCCCACCCACCAGCAGCGGCTTGGAGGGAGCTACCGCCAGGAGAATTCTGCCCCTGCCCTGGGAATTGTAAACTCCTGGAGCTGCCCCGTGACGTGGAGCTCACCCTGGGGCCAAGGGGGAGGAACTCCTCGGCTCCACTGCAAATCTCTGTGGTGTTTTTATGGACTTTACGGACAGATCCAATTTTAGGTCTTTTTTACGGCCTCTCCGTGAATTTTCTGACAGTGGGGGGGGGCAGTGGAAGCACTTCAAAGACACATTGAAACTACGCCTTGAAAAGGGAGGCAACAACCCCACAAACTGGGGGGACTTGGCACGGGACAGAACACAGAAGCACCACCCCATCCATCAAGCCACAGATCACTTTGAGGAGAACTCACATGCTCATGAGACAGAGAAATGACAAAGGAGGGGGGGAAAGGGCACACCAATCCAGCCAATCACTGTATCTCCTCTAAGATTACACCGGTCAGTTCGTGGGGAAAATATGCAGGGCAAGAACTGGGCTCCTCAGTCCCTTAAAAATCCACCAGTGAATCCCCTTGGCAGACATCATCCTCGCATTGAGGGAGAGTCAACGAAGAAGATGCCTTATGTAGAGCCCTGCATGGAACAGGGAGTGAAAAGCACAGGTTGCACCAGGGAAAAGTTTGTAGGTGGCACCAGGCACTTTACTTAGGGTTGGTCCTCCATTGTGCAAGGATTTGGCCTGGATGACCTTGTGAGGTCTCTTCCAACCCTACTCTTCCACGAATCCTGATTGCAACCGCTGAAGCAGAGAAGTTTTGCACCACTCTGCTCACTCGCTAAGGAATTCGCAGGGAGAGAGCTGCGCGTAGGAGCCGCATGTGACTGGGCAGAATGCTCCCCGGGGTGGCAGCGTCCCGGGCAACTTGCATTCACGTTATAGAGGCCTGCTGCTACAGCCGTTACTAAAACTGAAATGTTCAAAGGCGCATACTGCGGCTGTGCTCTTCGGGGAGGAGCTGGTGAGAGTGCTGATGGCCGAGAGCTGCAAATAACTTGTAGTCAAACACTCAGCAGCTCGGCTACGTATTTTGCAGTGTAAGCTGACGATTCTTGACTCTCAGGAATAATGGCTCAGTTCAAACCGACCTTTTCTCATGATTTTCTAACCACTCAGAAGAACCCTTTTATTCATTCATTTCCTGAAAGCACCCACAGCCTGTCGCCAGTATTGGCTCATTTCTTCCCCACTCTCACAATTATTAGTGGAGGAATTTTAATGACCACACGCAATTTATTCACATTCATCTTGCTGCCATCTCATCGTCTGAGTGCTGTCTGCTAAGTCCCTGGGCTTGAGAGGGAGACTTGCTGTCTGGATTTGAAACTCAGCCAGGAAAGTGGTGGCGACGAGACTGTAAAGCCAGAGATGGCATATGACTTTCCGTGTGGTTGTCATATGCTATGCTCTGTACTGCCGAGGAGTTGGGGACTAAACCTCAGGGCTTGGAACACGAAGCAACTCTGGTGTGGGAAAGCCCAAATTGCTGCCTTCCTGGGAATGTACCAGATATTATATAGCAGCCTCTCACACCCAGTCTGTAGTTGAGAATAGCTCCAAATCCGCAATCGCTAGTCCAGCAGCCAGTAGATTCAAGCCACAGCACAAATCCCAAGTAAAGCCATGATTTGCAATGGTCAAACTGGCCCTGGTTGCAAGTGAAGGGGAATAACATAGAATCATAGAACTGGAAGGGACCTCAAGAGGTCATCAAGTCCAGTCCCCTGCCCTCACGGCAGGACCAAGCACCATCTAGATTATCCCTGACAGATGTCTATCCAACCTGCTCTTAAATATCTCCAGTGATGGAGATGCCACAACCTCCCTAGGCAATTTATTCCAGTGTTTAACCACCCTGACACTTAGGAATTTATACCTGCCTCTGGAATTTCCACTACATGCATCTGACGAAGTGGGTCTTTGCCCACGAAAGCTTATGCTCCTATAAATCTGTTAGTCTATAAAGTGCCACAGGACTCCTCGTCGCTTTTGCAGATTCAGACTAACACGGCTACCCCTCTGATACTTGACAGTTAGGAAGTTTTTCCTAATGTCCAACCTAAACCTCCTTTGCTGCAGTTTAAGCCCATTGCTTCTTGTCCTATCATCAGAGGATAAGGAGAACATTTTTTCTCCCTCCTCCTTGTGACACTCTTTTAGATATTTGAAAATCGCTATCATGTCCCCTCTCAGTCTTCTCTTTTCTAAACTAAGCAAACCCAATTCTTTCACTCTTCCCTCAGAACTCATGTTTTCTAGACCTGTCATCATTTTTGTTGTTCTTCTCTGCACCTTCTCCAATTTCTCCACATCATTCTGGAAATGTGGTGCCCAGAACTGGACGCAATACTCCAACTGAGGCCTAATCAGTGCAGAGTAGAGCGGAAAAATGACTTCTCATGTCTTGCTCACAATACTCCTGTTAATGCATCCCAGAATCATGTTTGCAGGTTTTGCAACAGTGTTACTCTGTTGTCTCATATTTAGCTTGCGGTCCACTATGATCCCTAGATCCCTTTCTGCAGTGCTCTTTCAAACTGTGCAAATCGCAGCTTTGCCTACCTTGTCCATGCTGGCTGCTGTCCTGGTTGCTGCAGAGTCTCTGCTAATTCCACTGTGGCTCTGCCTATGAGAGTAGCTTTGATCATGCCATTCTCCATTTCACCAACAAGCTCTAATCACACTCTGACTCACTCTGCCCCTACAGGTTGAAATCCAAATCCATAAAACCACCCACCATGGGCATGACAGGCCAGGGAGGCTGAGCCTCTCCAAACAGCCAGGCATGTCCCAGTCCATGCTCTGCCCCCAGGGCTCTTCCTGCTTCCCACTCCTCCCCAGTGACCCCAACCCAAGCTGCTGCTCTTCTCTGAAGCAGGCTAGGGCAGGCTGACCTGAGCCGGGGACTTGGAATGGCAGAGGCCAATGCTAGAGCCACCAAGTTCTGGGGCCACTTGGTGCTCTGGGATCGGGGTGTTGAGGCTGCCCGCCTGGTGGTCCAGGGATGGTGGCACTTTGGTGGTCCGTCTGGGACAGCCCAGGGTCCAGCAGCATTGGAGGACTCAAGGCTCTGGCAGGGGGGAGAGAAGGGAGAAATATGTAGGGGGAGCAGGAGTAGTCTGGGGCCTTGGCAGAAGGGGTGGGACCAGAGGCTAACCTCCCTAAATGGGGGGGTCACATGCCACCCTTGGACACCACCTTGTCATCCTTCAAAGCCCACCTCTCTGTCATTCACAGAGTAAGGTACAATGTTCTTTGGGCAGGCAGAGGGCTGTTATCACCGCTGCTGACTAGCGGTGCACTTTGCCTGTTATACGCTAAGTTCTTTGGAACAAGGGAGAGTCATTTATCCCATGTGCGTAACGTCGACAGACGGAATCGAACCTGGGATCTCTGCAGCTTAGTGCATGAGCCTCTACTGCATGAGCGAAAAGCCAGTTGCCTGTCAGCAAAGGCTTCAGGCTAAACTCATTATTTTCTCTGTCAGTGGTCTTAATACCACTATCTGGGGCAGGGCACCACACCCAGAAGGCAGGTGGGTGAGAGATGCAGCACCTAGCCCAATGGGCCATGAGTTATCTCTGCAACGGACTAAAGCTTCTGTCCCTCCTAATCAGATTCTTCCTGCAGAACTAGAGGGTGCTGCTGTCACGTTGTAGCTGGCTCCTGAGCTGGCAGACACTGCTAAGGAGAAGGAACCAACCCAGAGTCACCTGCGTGGGGTTAGTTGCCTAGTAACTGGGTGTAGTTAATTAGCTAAGGAACACCTGGGCCTGATACAGGGTTCTGAGGGCTTGCTCACAAAGCTCCTGAACACAGAAAGCTGCTGAGGAGAGGGAGTTGGTGAGGTCAAGGTCTCGCCTGGAGAGAAGCAGATCTGAAGGGGGTGAGCTCTGAGTGCTCTGTAACTTGAAGTCTTTAAACCATGCTGGGAGGGTGTTGGTAACTCAGCCAAAAGCTTTAGGTTCCTATTGCTGGGTGGGTGGGGGTCTGTGACCTGCAATGTGCAGGAAGGCTGATTAGATGGTCGTAAGTGTCCCTTTTGACCTTAAAGTCTATGAGTGCCAAGCCCCTAGGCTATGTCTACACTTGTGGGGTCTTGCGTGAGAAATATGCAAATGAGGCTAAGCGTGGAATATCACTGAGCCTCATTTGCATACCTAATGAGATGCCATTTTTGCAGAAGGGGCTCTTGTGCCAGAAGAAGCTGTCTACACTGCCCTATCTTGTGCAAGAAAAACCCTCTTGCACAGTGCCACTATGCCGATTGTTTTCAGGAATAACGGCATTGCGCAAGAGTTTTTCTTTCGCAAGATGGGGCAGTGTAGACAGCTCCTTCTGTCGCAAGAGCCTCTTCTGCAAAAATGGTGGCTCATTAGGTATGCAAATGAGGCTTGGCGGTATTCCACGCTTAGCCTCATTTGCATATTTCTCACGCAAGAAGCCGCGAGTGTAGACCTAGCCCTAGGGAATCCCACACCACTGAAAGGCCCTTATCTGGCAGTGGTGGATGTTCTGCCTTGCACAGACCATGCCCTGTCAGTGGCAGGGGTGTGATCGCTACAGGGCTCCTGACTCTGGAGAGGAACCCTGCCCTTGGTGATGGTAAGGGCCCTACCTTGGGGTGGGGAGAAGGTGTTGGTGGGTCCTTGTTTGAGAAACCCTTCCTGGCAAAGAGACTGGACAGAGGAGACCTTTCTCTGGAATGCCAGGTTTCCCAAGGAAACTTTCTTTTTCACGATGACAAAAGAACACATTTCCCTGCCAGCTCTATCTTGGTGTCCTACATCCACACAAACTAGTAGGAGATGTTTAGAGAAGAGGCTAGCATCCGAGATTATTACTTGCTTCCCCTATTTGCCATATGCTGCTTTCGTTCCCAGTCAACCTGGAAAGTTCCGAGGTGCCTCATGCTAGTGAAAAATAATGGGAACAGGTTTTTGTATGGTGGATTGTTTATTACTTCATCCAGACTTGTTTGCTCACCGGCCAGCTAAGGCGATTACTAGTTAGCATTTAATGTAGGTTATCCAGCCAAATTATAAATCATTATTATCTTAATATAGGATATTGGAAAATATAGGACAAAGCAGAAACGTGCAAGAAGGTAAATATTAAAAACCTCTGGTAACCCATGGACTTGTAGGGGATATCCCACTGTATGTCTTATGAAAAACAGTGTGTGGCTTTGTCTTGCCTCATTGATCGGGAGTCCTGCTATTAAGGGCGTTTCTGTAGCTGGAGCTGTTTGTTATGCATCGGATCACTGCTTTTGTGAACGATGGTCAATACAAAATTGGGTCCTTACTGAGCTAGTGGCTCTGTGCAAACAGAATGTTGCGTGACCCCTTCAATAAGAAGCCCTGTTGAATTTAAGAGGGCTCAGCACACTGCTTTTTGGCTTGCCTCCAGAACAGCATCCTAGTAAGGGGGAAGGCGTCAGCACAGAAACATTGATTACTACTTGTATTAGGATAGTAGAGACTCCACTCAGGATTAGGGATGTAAGCGAATGGTCGACTACCTGATTAAGCAGAAGTTTATTGGATAGTTGACTAGTGATGCAACTACTCACTTCCCCCTCCCTGGCTGCTTCTGTATCAGAGGCAGCAAGCAGGAGGAGCTGGTGCTGGGGGGGGGCACTGGCTTAAAAGCTGGTTCCCCCAAGCACCGTCTCTGTGGGGGATAGGGCGGTAGAGGCACAGCAGGAAACGGTATGAGTGGGGACCGAAGCAGTCTCCACTCACACTGCTTCTGCTGCGATTCTGCTCTTGAAATGTATAAGAGCCCCGCAGGCAGTGTGGGGCTAGAGGAGACCTCCCCGCTGGTCCCGTGCTCCCGGTGGGGCTTCTGCCTTTGAACTGTAGCAAGAGCCCGCATGGTGGGCTCTTGCTACAGTTCAAAGGCAGAGGTGCCGTTATAGACTAATTGAATCATCAATGGCAATCCCAAAAGATTAATCTAAATTTAACGTCCCTACTCAAGATCGAGGGTCCCCTTTTGCTAATGGCCAGCGCTGTACAAACGCCCAGGGAGAGGCAGTCCCTGGCTTGAAGTGCTTCCAGCCTAAATAGTGGAGGGATGGGATCATTATCCCAGCTCTTACACGAGGAACTGAGGCATGGGGATTGGAGGGTGAAGTGACTTGCCCAAATCTTTGGGGCTGACCCAAGTTCTCCAGAGTGCCAGAGCAGTGGCCTTAGCATAGGGCCATGCTTGACCTTGAGGATCACTTCTCCTCTTAAACTGCTTTCAGTGTGACTGCTGGAGGACTACTGGGGGTTGCAGAGGATGGAAAAGGACTATTAGGACATCAAGAGACAAAGTGGGTGAGAGGACATGAAAGTCCGTCTCCTGCAAAGCCAGGACGGATTCTCCAGTTAGAGAACATCTCCCATAGGAAACGGGTGCTATCCTGATCGTAGACAAATGCTGTTATCTTCATGGCCCTCGTCTTCCAGTGGGAAATCCAGGAGCCCTCTGCCCAAGCTCCAGGATCCGTCACGGTGGCTGTTCATTGTACGTAGATCTCGGGTTGCCCTGCGCGTGGGAAAGAAACTCAACCCGAATGGACAGTAAGAGAATGTCTCAATCCTGGGCTGCAACGTTTTACCTGCTCACGGAAACGCTGTTGTGCTGTACTGCTGGCAGCTTACGGGCTCCGAACACAAAATGTTGCTTGGCAGCAGTTTTTCTCATCTCAGAAGCAAGGGGGGAGCCAGACCACCCGCTGCTCCACAAAAAGTGCACACCCTGGGGGGGACAGACGGACAGGGAGCCCCAGGAATTAACTGAGCTCCAGGCAGTGGCAGCTAATAGCTCTGTTTTATGAGCAGCAGTATTTCAAGTCAATTTTGCACTTTGCAGGAAGCCAGGGCAATTAGGCTATCTTGGATTGAATACCTCGCTAATGCCTTCTGCCAGTCAGCTGCCGGCACGCCCGCTCTGGTCTGGAGGGCCAGGATGGTGGCCAGCTAGAAGAGCGTTGTGAAAGGATATACCTGGTGAGCAGAGGGGTTAACTGCAGTTGAGCACAGGTGTTTAGGGGTACAAATTGGCGGGCAGGGTGGTCGAGAGAGATGTGGCACCTGGCGACTGAGCTGAATTCCCCCCAAAATTGAGGCAGTTTTCTGCTTTTGGCGGTTTATTTTCTTTCTTTGAGAAAACGTCCTTGCTGGCTGGCTGCGTTGCTTTTATTCTACTGAGTCATTTCCCCAGCTTACCTGGAGGACTTATTAAGGGGTGGTAAGTTTATTATAATAACAGTCACTTGTATCTCACTGTAAACTGATTCAGTGCTTCAGGAATGTGGTGTCAGACATGTTCCTTGTCCCAGTGGGTATCTTCTCTAAACCTTTTCAGTGTGCTGTGCTGCATAGCAAGGCTTGAAGACAGTATCAATTCTCTGATTATCTTGCAGTCTGAATAGTGGACTGACATGAGACGTAGTGGAAGTGCACAGGGAAGCATTTCCCACACATCTCATACTTCACACGACTTCGTGAGGAAAGGCAAGGAGGGGGTTTGATGTCCTCCGCTTGTCCCTGAAGGCAGAACCCTTACATAGGCAAAGCCAGTGGTGCCAACTCTAGTGATTTGTGTGTGCGTATTGTGATGCTTTGTGTGTGTTCCCCTTAAAAATAGCAGCTCTTGAAGTCACATAACTGCATCAGAATATCAGATTATATTTGGGAAAAGACAAAAATAACTTTCTACCTTCTAAGGTGGAGGCTGAGAAACTCGAAAGTCTCAAACCAACAGGCAAATAAAGAGAATCCTATCGGTGTATCTTTTAAATAATTGTTTTCTGAAGTATGAGTCTTATTTAATGCTGTTTGAAAGCTGGGGGTTGGTAAATTGGAAGGGCCAAAGAATTTTCCACACCTTTTTTTTTTTTTTTCTGGAGAAACCAAACTGTTTTGCAGAATGTGACGCATTTGACAACAGCTTTGCTGGGAAGGCACACAAATCCAGTCTATAGCAGAGGTGGGTAGTCAGTGGCCTTTGGTTGTATGCCGTTTGCTTGGGTTACCATCTAGTGAGTCACCAGATGATTTATTTACCTGTGTGTCCACAGGTGCGGCCGCTTGCAGTTCCCTTTGGCCAGGGTTTGCTCTTCCCGGCCAATGGGAGCTGCAGGAAGTGGCATAGACTGGATTGCTGCTTCCTGCAGCTCCCATTGTCCAGGGACTGGAAACCATGGCCAATGGGTGCTGAGAGTGGCCACGCAGGTACATAAAGCATCTGGTGGCTCGCCAGGAGCTAACCCTGCTGAACCACATTTGGCCCATGGGCTGCTTATTGCCCACCCCTGGTCTGTAGCTAGGGGAGGGGGAGTAAGGGCATTCAGCTGGCATGTGGAGAGCCAGCTTCAACTTCCTCTTGTGAATCAAGCAGAACAGGGGCCTGATCTGGGATCTGTTTCACCCAACATAATTGTTGTTTTCTGGCCAGTCCTATTGCTATGGTAGGCTATATCTGCACTGCACTATAGTTTCGAAATAAGATACGCAATTTGAGCTATGCACATTGCGTGTCTTATTTTGGGTTAATTTCAAAATATCATACTTTGTAATTTGGCACTGTCTGCACAGCACTTACTTCAAAATAAAGCGCTATTCCAAAATGTCCCCTACTCCTCGTGGAAGGAGGTTTACAGGGACGTCAGAATAGCGAGCCCGAAATAACGGGCTTGCTGTGAAGACGCGGGATAGCTATTTCGGGGTACTCCGGTATCCTGAAATAACGTTGCAGTGTAGTCTTACTCTTGCAAAGTTTCCTCTTGCAGGATTTAGCCCCAAATAACCTGGTATACAAGGGGCAGCAATAAAATAGAGAATCAAGAATGAAATACATTGTTAGTGATTATCCTGCCAGTCATCTCTGTGTTCCAAAGTGAAACACAGTCTGTTGCTAATAGTCTGAGCAGACTGCAGGTTTCTTGTCATTAATTAAAAACCATCAGCCTTCTCCAGCTCCCAGTGGCTGACAGAGGGTTGTGTTTCTGAGAGCTTTTTGTTAAGCGGCCGGCTTTAAAATGGGCACAATGCTCAACCTCCAGTTTGACAGAACCATTAATCGTTGAGTGGCGTAGCTACATAAAACAGACCTGAATCATCTCTTAGCTTCTAAATAAAGAAGGGATGTAGGAGGATTGGGCCGGGGAAGGAGGCTGTGTTAACACTTCTTCAGTGTGATAAGAGGATAAAACGCGGTTGGAGGAACCAAGGATATGTGTGATCTCTCATGTTTTGGCAATGAGTCACTGTACTTTTATTGATGGCTCAAGTAGAGGTCTGTACATTTTCACAAGGTATTTTAATACCTAGGGGATCCGAGATGAGTCTGAAAAACATACATCACCTGAGAAGAGCCGTTGGTTATTTTTCTGCTGCTTATGGGAGATAGTGTGTCCGTTAGAGCTGGGGAATGAAAGCCGGAAGTCATGGGGTTCTCGTCTCTTTCTGCCACTGCCTTGTGTAGCATTCAGCAAGTCACTTTACCCCTCTGCACAATGGGGGATTATAGGACTCACTGAGATTCTCTAGTGAAATGCGCAACTTGTCTGGGTTTAGCATTCACAACTATTTGAGTCTCCGAGACAAATGCAAGTACTGGATATTGCAAGCAGCAACAACAAGGGTTGGGGTCAATCTGTTTAGGCATTCTTCTGAAAAATAAATAAATCTATGGCCTGAGTCCACAGCTGTGCTCCTATTTGGCATGAGGAAATTAAAACATAACTTTTCTAGTCACCGTGATGGGCAACCCTCTCCCACTGGGGGCATGTCTGCACTGCCTCTTTTTTGCGGAAGAGGCAATGCAAATGAAGCGCTCATTAGCAACTTCTCATGCTTCATTTGCATATTCTCTTCTGATGCTTTTTGTGGAAGAGGTTTTTGCACAAAGAAGTGCTGTGTAGATGAGTCCGTTTTGCGCAAAAAAACCCTTTTGGGCAAGAACCTGTAAACCTCATTTTTGAGGAATAAGGGTTCTTACGCAAAAGGCTTTTTTTTTTTTTTTTTTTGCACAAAATGGAGCTGTCTACACAGCACTTTTTTGTGCAAAAACCTCTTCCACAAAAAGCATCAGAAGAGAATATGCAAATGAGTGCACCATATGCAAATGAGTGCTCCATTTGCATTTCCTCTTCCGGAAAAAGCTTGTTGTGTAGCCGTAGCGCCCGTTTCAAGCACTTGGGGATCCTTGGGCACAGGGATTCAAGAGCATTTTGGGAGGACAAACAAAAAGGACATAACCTTACAACTGTATCCATTGCATGGTCAGCAGCCACTCAGTTCCAGTGTATTGATTGTCTGGTTTGTTGAAGTCCAGAAATGAACAATGTCCCCACCCTCCTTATAGACTCTACTAATGTGTATAAATGGGCAGCATGGCTGCTGAGAGAACTGTGATATCAGGATCTACCTCCAGATGCTGGCTGCTCCCAAAACACCCCTCCGGAGAGGGATAGAGGGTAAAGGGCTCCTATGTATGGAATCAGCAGCTGCAAAAATCTTGTCTGCCCCTGTTTTCAGTAAGTGACTCTTTTTAGTCTACAGGCTCAAAACGGGGGATAACACAACATGCTATCCCCTCTATAGGGCTGGCCTCAAGTATCCGTCTTCCTGGGAGCCAACTTCTGGGAAGGGCCAAATCATCTGGGATGAGGGGCACACCCTATAGCGCGGCCTTGGTTTTGCTTAGCTCAGGGAAGTGCTGAAAACACTTGGGCTATGTCTACACTGGTGGGTTCTTGCACAAGAACATCTTGTGCAAGGGTTCTTGTGCAAACACTCTTGCGCAAGAACACGTCCATGCTGCCATGTGCTTTTGTGCAAGAACATATATGACAGTGTGGACACTCTCTTGCGCAACAAAGCTCTGATGGCCATTTTAGCCATAGGGCTTTCTTGTGCAAGAGACCCCCTGCCGCGCATCCACCCTGCCCCCTTGCGCAAGAGGTCTTGTGCAAGAGAGCTTACACTTGTTAGAAAAGAGCGTAGTTCTTGTGCAAGAATCCCCTCTCTTACGACGCTTTACTGTAAATCTTCTTGTCCAAGAGTGGGCAGGCCGGGTGGATGCTCTTCAGAAGAACGGCCATTCTTGCGCAAGAACCCACCAGTGTAGACATAGCCTTGCTGTTCTGGGTGGCAGAAGGTCTAGGGATCCCCACCTCCAGCTTGCTCTTGAGCCCTGTGCTCAGAAGTAGATGGACGCATAAAGGTTTTACATGGTTCTTTCTCAGTCAAAGGGAGTCAAAGGGTTTTTGCCTGAGTAAAAACTTCAAGATTTGGCCCACTAGTATTATTTACCTGCCTCCAGGAGTGAACAATAGCTGATGCAACATATGAATGTTGAAATCACCTCCCATTTACTACCCCCCATGTCACTAGGGCAGTTTCTTCCAGGCATGTCTAGGAAATCAAGTTTTCCCTGAAGCATAAGGTGTCATTGCTCACACAGCAGATTAGCATAAATGACTATTATTGAAGTTGTAGGTTTTAAAATTCCCTATAAATCCTTCTGTAGCATGCAAGTCACTGACCTCTTATGGCAGCGAACTGGCTAGTTTTCTCCAAGCAATGAGGAAAATATTGTGCCACTGCTTTCTGCGATGCCATGTTCTTTAGTTATGGGGCAGCATGAAAACCAAGAGACCAATTACTTCTCACTGTACTTGTCGTCATCTTAAAAACTTCAGGAAATTCCCCCTCTAAATGTTAGGTTTTTTCCAGGCTACAGAATCCTATTCTTTGTCGTCTCTTAAGATAGGTTAACGCTACGATGGGTGTTAGCTCTTTGTATCTGAAGAGCACATCACAACACACCATGCTTCAACATCGGTAAAGGAAAACAAGAAGCCAGCGGATACATTTTGTATTAAAACCCAGCACCTCCACCCCCATTGTGCACACACACTGTAAATTTCCGACGTTTATGCATTACACGGGGAAGCGAGCTTGATGTCAGATGTGATTTAATAGGCGTTGATTTACTTTCTTAAGTGCTTATTAGGATGATCAATGACAGTATTTTGAAGCCAGTCATAGACTTGGGAGACACTTGGACTACTCATTATCCTTCCACTGAGGTTTTTCTTCTAACACAGTAATTTGTGGACCTGAGTGCAGAACAGGGAATCTCATCCTTCATTTGATGTTATCTGGGAGAGTTAATCAGTCCAGTTTGCTTTCATATAATCGTGTAGGGGAACGTTATCGCTGCCATAAAAGAGAGGTGGCTTGGTCCACTGGATGTGAATACCAAGCTGGGAATCAAGAGGTCAGTTTCGTTAGGGGATAAGGCTATCGCGAGGTTTGCAGCTTGGCATAGCTGAATTAACTGGCTAAGGGACAGATCTCACGATATAGTCATCCCTGGGAAGCCATTGTCGACTGGGGGTGCGTCTGTAGGAATCAGTATGAGGCCTGAGGATATTCAGCATTTTCATCAATGCATGCTTGTGAAGCAGAGGTGGGGAACCTTTTTGGGGTCGAGGGCCACTGACCCACAGAAAAATCAGTCATGGGCTGCACACAAGTGAGAGGCCAAAAAAAACCCCTCACTGACGTGGCCCCTGAGAAGGAGAAAGACACTTCCCACACTGGAGCCTACGGAGGCCCGGCCTAGTAGATTTTGTGTGCTCCAGCCTCGTGGGGCAGCAGGAGGGCTGGAGCACCAGGCGGGCTCCCCAATGCAAGGGAGGGGCCCTGAGCCTTAGGGGCCGCATCCAGGCAAGCCAAGGGCCACATCCGGGCCTGAAGTTCACCACCACTGTTATAAAGTGCGTGAAGGATCAAAGCTTAGCAGAATGACAAGCAATGAGGATAGGGCAGTTGTACAGAGCAGTGTGGATTGGTTGGTAAACTTGGCTAAATGCAGAATTACGCACCTACGAGCAAGCAGAGCAGGCTAGAATGGTAGATTGTATCATGGAAAGCAGTGATTTTTAAAAGGGTTTAGGGGTTATAGTGGACAAGCAACTCAACATGAGCTTTCAGTGCCGTACTCTGGCAAAAAAGTGTGATCTTGCACATTTAAAATGAGAGTAGTGAGTAGGACAAAGGAAGTGCCTTTAATTCCGTGTATGGCACTGGTGAGACCCATCCTAGAATGCTGTGTCTGACGCTGGGGGTCTACATTTCAAGAAGGGTGTTGCAAAACTGCAGAGTCCAGAAAAGAGGCACAAACATGATTCAAGGGCTAAAGATGATGCTTTAGCAAGGGAGGCTTAAAGAGCTTGACCTGTTTAGAATATCAAAAATAAGATTGAGAGGAGACTTCATTATGGTGTATTAATGTCCTCAGGGAGAGGACATACCAGGAGAAAGGCATAATGCGAACCAGTGTCTGGAAGCTGAAGCTGGAAGTAGAATCCCAGCCAGGGGTGGTGGTGTGGTGTGGAGGGAGGAGGGCCGGGAGAAATAAATGTAGTCCTTGGAAAATGCCAGAACAATGGCCACTGGTGAGGATGGAGACGTTGATGAGGAAGACCATGGCTAATGTACTGGATTGTTCTGCATGGGACACTGAGAGCATTATGGATGTGCGGATGTACATTCCGTAGCGTCTCTATTTACCTTTCTGAGTGGGGGTGTTCGTGACTCTGCTAAATATATTAAAAATTATATTTATAAGAACATAAGAATGGCCATACTGGGTCAGACCAAAGGTCCATCCAGCCCAGTACCCTGTCTGCCGACAGTGGCCAATGCCAGGTGTCCCAGAGGGAGTGAATCGAACAGGTAATGATCAAGTGATCTCTCTCCTGCCATCCATCTCCACCCTCTGACAAACAGAGACTAGGGACACCATTCCTTACCCATTCTGGCTAATAGCCATTTATGGACTTAACCTCCATGAATTTATCTAGTTCTCTTTTAAACCCTGTTATAGTCCTAGCCTTCACAACCTCCTCAGGCAAGGAGTTCCACAGCATGACAATGCGCTGTGTGAAGAAGCACTTCCTTTTATTTGTTTTAAACCTGCTACCCATTAGTTTCATTTGGCGGCCCCTAGTTCTTATATTATGGGGACAAATAAATAATTTTTCCTTATTCGCTTTCTCCACACCACTCATGATTTTATATACCTCTATCATATTCCCCCTTAGTCTCCTCTTTTCCAAGCTGAAAAGTCCCAGTTTCTTTAATCCCTCCTCATATGGGACCTGTTCCAAACTCCTAACCATTTTAGTTGCCCTTCTCTGAACCTTTTCTAATGCCAGTATATCTTTTTTGAGATGAGGAGACCACATCTGTACGTGGTATTCCAGATGTGGGCGTACCATGGATTTATATAAGGGTAATAAGATATTCTCCGTCTTATTCTCTATCCCTTTTTTAATGATTCCTAACATCCTGTTTGCTTTTTTGACTGCCCCTGCACACTGCGTGGACGTCTTCAGAAAACTATCCACGATGACTCCAAGATCTCTTTCCTGATTAGTTATAGCTAAATTAGCCCTCATCATATTATATGTATACTTGGGGTTATTTTTTCCAATGTGCATTACTTTACATTTATCCACATTAAATTTCATTTGCCATTCCGTTGCCCAGTCACTTAGTTTGGTGAGATCTTTTTGAAGTTCTTCATAGTCTGCTTTGGTCTTAACTACCTTGAGCCGTTTAGTATCATCTGCAAACTTTGCCACCTCACTGTTTACCCCTTTCTCCAGATCATTTATGAATAACTTGAATAGGATTGACAGGACTGACCCTTGGGTAACACCACTAGTTACCCCTCTCTATTCTGAAAATTTACCATTTATTCCTACCCTTTGTTTCCTGTTTTTTAACCAGTTCTCAGTCCATGAAAGGATCTTCCCTCTTATCCCATGACAACTTAATTTACATAAGAGCCTTTGGTGAGGGACCTTGTCAAAGGCTTTCTGGAAATCTAAGTACACTATATCTACTGGATCCCCCTTGTCCACATGTTTGTTGATCCCTTCAAAGAACTCTAATAGATTAGTAAGACATGATTTCCCTTTATAGAAACCATGCTGACTTTTGCCCAACAAATTATGTTCTTCTACGTGCCTGACAATTTTATTCTTTACTATTGTTTCAACTATGTTGCCCGGTACTGATGTTAGACTTACCGGTCTATAATTGCTGGGATCACCTCTAGAGCCCTTTTTAAATATTGGCATTACATTAGCTATCTTCCAGTCATTGGGTACAGAAGCCGATTTAAAGGATAGGTTACAAACCATAGTTAATAGTTCCGCAATTTCACTGAGTTAGAGCTCTTGGGTGAATGCCATCTGGTCCTGGTGACGTGTTACTGTTAAGCTTATCAATTTATCCCAAAACCTCCTCTGATGACACTTCAATCTGTGTCAAGTCCTCAGATTTGTCATCTACAAAGGACGGGTCAGGTTTGGGAATCTTCCTAACATCCTCAGCCATGAAGACTGAAGCAAAGAATTAATTTAGTTTCTCCACAATGATTTTATCGTCTTTAAGTGCTCCTTTTGTAGCTCAATTGTCCAGGGGCCCCAATGGTTGTTTAGCCGGCTTCCTGCTTCTGATGTACTTAAAAAACATTTTGTTATTATCTTTTGCGTTTTTGGCTAGCTGTTCTTCAAACTCCTTTTTGGCTTTTCTTATTACACTAGCCAATTAGCCCGTCATAAGACGGGATTTTCAGGTCTCTCCTCCATGTCGGTCTTCTCTCCTGAGCCTCTGGTCTCTCGCTCCGTCTCTCTCTCCTCCTCCTACTGTCTCCCGCACTCTCTCTCTCTCAGCTCTCCTCTGCCTCCTGCCTCTCTCTCTGTCTCTCTCTTTCTCTTCTCCTCCCCCTCCTGCCTCTCACTCGGGGGACCGCGGAGCCCAAATGGCCGTTTGGGCGCCACACTCCCCGTGCTGCATAGGGGGTGTGGAGCCCAAATGGTTGCTTGTGCCACTTGCTCCCATGCGGCGGCCTGGCTGAGCGGCGCAGAAGTCAGCCGAGCGCCACGGCGGGAGGCGAAGGGGGGCCGGGCGATGACGTTCACGGCCAGGGGGCAGGGCCTGGAGCTGCTGTCACGCTGCACGTCACGGCCTTGTCCCCCTTCACCTCCCGCCGTGGCGCTCCGTTGACTTCTGCGCCGCTCAGCCAGGCCGCCGCGGGGGAGCAAGCGGTGCAAGCGGCCTTTTGGGTCCCACACTCCCCATGCAGCATGGGCCACCCAGAGGGAATAGCCAGCATTTCAGCAACAGCGCCACCCAGAGGGAACAGCCAGCATTTCAGGCAACAGCGCCATCCAGAGGGGACAGCCTGCATTTCAGGCAACAGCACCCCCAGAGGGAACAGCCAGCATTTCAGCGTTACAGACTCTCAGACATTGGGCTACTATCTTATTACATTTTTACACTTAATTTGGCAGTGTTTATGCTCCTTTCTATTTACCTCACTAGGATTTGACTTCCACTTTTTAAAAGATGTCTTTTTATATCTCACTTCTTCTTTTACATGGTTGTTAAGCCACGGTGGTTCTTTTTTAGTTCTTCTATGTTTTTTAATTTGGGGTATACATTTAAGTTGGGCCTCTATTATGGTGTCTTTTAAAAGTGTCCCTGCAGCTTGCAGGGATTTTACTTTAGTCACTGTACCTTTTAATTTCTGTTTAACTAGCCACCTCATTTTTGCATAGTTCCCCTTTTTTAAATTAAATGCCACAGTGTTGGGCTGCTGAGGTGTTCTTCCCACCACAGGAATGTTAAATGTTATTATATAATGGTCACTATTTCCAAGCGGTCCTGTTATAGTTATCTCTTGGACCAGATCCTGTGCGCCACTCAGGACTAAATCGAGAATTGCCTCGCCCGTTGTGGGTTCCTGAACCAGCTGCTCCAAGAAAGCAGTCGTTTAAGGTATCAAGAAATTTCGTCTCTGCATCTTGTCCTGAGATGACATGTACCCAGTCAATATAGGGATAGTTGAAATCCCCCACTATTATTGAGTTCTTTGTTTTGATAGCCTCTCTAATTTCCCTTAGCATTTCATAGTCACTATTACTGTCCTGGTCAGGTTGTCGATAATAGATCCCTATTGTTATATTTTTATTAGAGCAGGGAATTACTATCCATAGCGATTCTATGGAACATGTTGATTCATTTAAGATTTTTACTTCATTTGATTCTAAATTTTCTTTCACATATAATGCCACTACCCCACCCGCACGACCTGTTCTGTCTTTCCAATATGTTTTGTACCCCAGAATGATTGTGTCTCATTGATTGTCCTCGCTCCACCAGGTTTCTGTGATGTCTATTATATCAGTATCCTCCTTTAACAGGAGGCATTCTAGTTCACCCATATTATTTTTTAGACTTCTAGCATCTGTGTACAAGCACTTTAAAAACTTGTCACTGTTTATTTGTCTGCCCTTTTCTGATGTATCAGATTCTTTTTTATGTGAATGTTTTTTGTCTGATCTGGTCCATACTTTATCCTCTTTCATCCTCTCCTCATGACTAAAACCTAGAGAATCTCTATCAATATACTCTCCTCTAAGAGACATCTCTGTCCAATCCACGTGCTCCTCTGCACCAATTGGCTTTCCCCCATCTCTTAGTTTAAAAACTGCTCTGCAACCTTTTTAATGTTAAGTGCCAGTAGTCTGGGTCCACTATGGTTTAGGTGGAGCCCATCCTTCCTGTATAGGCTCCCCCTATCCTAAATTAGTTTCCCCATTTCCTTATAAAGCTAAACCCTTCCTCCCTACACCATTGTCTCATCCATGCATTGAGACTCTGAAGCTCTGCCTGCCTACCTGGCCCTGCGCATGGAATTGGAAGCATTTCTGAGAATGCCACCATAGAGTTCCTGGATTTCAGTCTCTTTCCTAGCAGCCTAAATTTGGCCTCCAGGACATCTCTGCTACCCTTCCCTATGTCATTGGTACCTACATGTACCACAACCACGGGCTCCTCCCCAGCACGACACATAATTCTATCTAGATGCCTCAAGAGATCCGCAACCTTCACACCAAGCAGGCAAGTCACCATACAGTTCTCCCAGTCATCGCAAACCCAGCTATCTACATTTTCTAATGATTGAATCTCCCATTACTAACAACTGCCTTTTCCTACTGACTGGAGTTCCCTCCCCTGGAGAGGTAACCTGAGTGCAAGAGGATACCCCAGCATCTGGAAGGAGGGTCCCAACTATGGGAAGGTTTCCCTCTGCTCCCGTAGACTGCTCTCCTTCCCTGAGCCTTTCATCCTCCTTAACAGCACAGGGGCTGTCTGACCGGAGGTGGGACAATTCTACAGTGTCCCAGAAAGCCTCATCAACATACCTCTCTGCCTCCCTCAGCTCCTCCAGTTCAGCCACCCTGGCCTCCAAAGCCCATTTGTGGTCTCTGAGGGCCAGGAGCTCCTTGCACTGAATGCACACATATGCCACCCACCCATAGGGCAGGTAATCATACATGCTACACTGAGCGCAATAAACAGGATAGCCCCCACTCTGCTGCTGGGCTTCTGCCTGCATTCTCTCCTATAGCTATCAAGGTTATTGATAGGGTTTCTAGTTAAATCAGGAAGTTGTGATTAAAACCTTTAAACTCAACTTTAAAGACTGGCAATTGTACCTTGGCCCCTTCCCACTCCCCTTCCAAACTCCCTCTCAAAACTCCCTGTTTTTGTTACTGTTAAGTAATATAAAGGAGTTTCTACAGTGTGAGTGATGCAACTGTGCACATTGGGATTCCTAATTTATGTAAGAATTTGAATAATACTGGGCCTGATTTTGGGACAAGAACCTTTCAGTCCTCAAAGTGATAACTGAGGATTTTTAAGTAATCTATATAATTAATATACACTCTAAAGATTGGGCAGCATTTATGATGGACTTTTGAAGCGGAAGGAGCTTAGACATGATAGAAAATATGAACGAAGGGAGGGATCCACAGTTGGTATACACTGGCATGATTTGACTGACACTGGTGAAGCTATAACACTAAATGTATATCTGGTCTGAAAATAAATTCTGGCCATTGACGTATATATTTTTTACTGCTTAGCAATTCCATGCACTCAAAATGCAAAGTAAACAGGGAAGGTGTTTAATAAATTTATAAAGTCCATTTAGCCAATTGTACTGTTACAAAATAACGGTCAGTATTGTAAACATATAATTTCTCCCTTCTATTAATGTAATTTAAAAATAATTAAACCGTCATTGGGTTGGGCAGCTGCTATCTCTGAAGTTCAAATGCTTCTTGTTGTTTCAGAAAATCCTGCTGAGTCGGTTAAAAAACAAAACAATGCTTGTTAATTTGCAAGCTTTCTATGGAAATTGCTTAGAGAAGACATTGTGCAGAGACATAATAGCTAAGCTCTGTGTGTGTTAATTGTCTTCACGGTGTACAGTAACTTGTGGGATGCCAGCAGGCAATTGGCAAGCACAATGACGTTCATTTGTCCCTACTCTGGGATGTGTTTTCTCACCAGATGTATTGCCTAGCCTGTGTTGATTCAAACAAAGACGGCTCTTGAGAAATATTCAAATCAGTATACTGGCAGACACATCTCTCTTTATCTAGGTTTTCATAGTCTGCCCATCAGTGTAATATAGCCCGGGGACTTTACTGGTCCACCTGTTGTTTAGAAGATTGCTTGCTTTGCAGAGCGAATGAATGATCCTGAATAGAGCTGGTTGGAGATCTTTCTTGGAACTGCTTTTCAACAAAAAAATTCCATTTGCATCAATGGGTTGATTTTGGATGAAATTTAGTTTCTTATGAAGCATTTTGATCATGTTGAAATGACTCGTTTGGACACTTCTGGAATGAAATGTTTTGACTTTGTTTCTAAGTGACTTTTTTGACATTAAATGCATTACTTTCCATATGAAAAATAAAAAGTATAGGTTAAAAAGGGAACAGAATGTTTTGGTGGTCTTAAAATGAAAAATAATAATAGTAATAATAATTAGAGTTCCATTTTGCAGCAAAGTTGCATGGTTGCTTTTGTTCAGTTTTGGACTGGGAAAGTTTTGAAATGCTATAATCTCCCCCAAAATGGAAAATTTGATTCTAATTCAGCTGTTGAATAATATTTTGAGTGAGGGGCTGACTCAGGAGAACTAGATTCTAATCCCAGCCCTGCCACTGAATAGCTTGGGGTATGTCTACACTAGGAAACGATTTCAAAATAACTAAAATCGATTTAATAACTCCCGAAACAACAAAATTGAATAGTGTGTCCCCACTACAAAGGAGAGTCTTGAATTTAGTCTGAGGCAGGCTCTGTGATTGTAGATGCACTACCTTGACTAAGAGCCCCAGGACGCACTGGGAAGTAATTAATTCGAATTCCTCGGGGGAGTAGTTATTTTGAAATAGCGGTAGTGTGGATGCTCTGCTGCTGCTATTTCAAAATAACTATTTTGAAATAAGTGTTATTCCCCGAGGAAAGCAAGAGTACAGATTTCAAAATAACCAGCCCGTTATTTTGAAATAACAGGGTTGGTAGTGCAGACGCTCTGCTTCTTATTTCGAAATAAGGGGTTTATTTTGAAATAACTCCCTAGTGTAGATCAGGGTCTGGTGAGCTATGGCGAGTTACTCCTCACTGTGCTTTGCTTTCCTCATCTGTAAAATGGGCGTAATGATGCTGTCTCCTTTGTAAAATGCTTTGAGATCTATGGAGGAAAAGTGCTATACCAGAGTTAAGTTATTAATACAGTAATGAGTTCTTGTAGTAAATGCTTCCTTGCAGTGGAAGAAATGGGACTTCCAGGCTGCAGGACTGTTCTTGAGCTTCTACAAGCCTCTATATGCTATAGGACAGGAGAGGGCAATAAGATGTTGGCAGTTCACCAGGGTTAGCCCCTGATGGCTGTCGCCGCTATATTTACCTGCATCTCAGCAGGTACAGCTGACTGCAGCTCTGGTTGGCCACAGATCATGGTTCCCAGCCAATGGGAGCTGTGGGAAATGGCACGGACCTAGACATGGCCCGTGTAACCCATTTAATCACTGGTGTCTCTGGGACTGCCACTGAGGGGGTCTATATTAGTAGCAGTTACTCTATGCATCCTTCTGTACTACAAATTATGTGGAGAATATCCTATCTCAGACTACTGAAAAATCTTTTGGCCTTTCCCAACCTGGACCAAACAAACAAACCAAATAGCATATTGCTGGAAAAAATAATTGTGCCACATGCCACTTCTGATTGGATGCCCCCTGAATACTAAATTATTTTTAATGTACTAGAAGTTACACTTGTGCATGGCCTTCAAAGCAGGCAGCTCTAGAGGTCAGTCAGACTTGAGGTGTCTCGTGTCTGAATCATTTGCTTTTAAATCTTCCACTGTTATTAATGAAGATATTAAATACGGCATTTTGAAAGCCCCAATTAATATCAGTAAGACAAAATTCTGTTTACCAACAAGCTTATGGGCTGTAGTGCAAGGCTTTGCCATGGTCAAATATTTAGTGCTAAGCCGCTGGGCGGAAGATGCCGAGGGAAGAACAAAAGAGCTGTGTTCTTGAACGGTATGCACTACGTTTGTTTGAAACTGGTCCCCCCCCACCGCCTCCCACCAACCCCGCCCACCACATGAATGTTTGTCTGCATACATGTGGCAGAGAACTTGACTCCAGGAACGCTGCTCTCTGAGACCCACAATTCAAAGCAGCATATTTGGTTGCATTTGCAATGGGACTTGATTGGCCCATTACTTTGCTTTAAGATCCCAGGGGATTAACCACTTTCCCCTTTCATTCTAATTTAAATTAGTTTGATGTTGGGAGGGCACTGTATCCCTCTGTCTTCTCTTTCCCCAGTCTCACTTTCATTTAGAAACAGTGTGCATTAAGAAATGATTGTTAACACAAAGTGCTGTGTGTCATGCTTGGGAAACCAAACAGTGGAAGTCTAGCTGAGGATCAGGACAGAACAACAATATAGGTCTCACGGTGAAAAGATTGGGAAATGTGGGTAAATTTTAGGCAGAAAGACAGTTAAAACTGATACCGTTGTGCTCTGTCTTCTCTGTGTTTTGTCTATAGTGCTAGCTGTTCAAAGTAGGGACTGTCTGGTTTAGTGCCTTCATCAGCGCCAGGAACATTGGTAGCACTTTGGGGCTTAATCCAAAAGTAACTGAAATCAGTGGAAATGATCCTATTGGTTTCAAGTGGGTTTTGGAGTTTGTCTTTCATTTTGAAGGCCAGCCTCTCTGCTTTGCAAAGGGTCTCATAACAGGAAGAAGGAAAAGCAAGGAAAGACCCATGTACCAAACTTACCTGGATTGTGCAGATTTGCTATCATGTACAACATGGGTGAAATAAAACCTCTGACTCCAGCAAAGCCCAGAAACACAAACACAAGTAATTCACTCCATCAAGTTTTATGTCAGTAGCTCAGAAGGGAAGTTTATGTTTCACTGGGAGTGTTGTCCATTTTAAACCAAGTCACAACAGTGGCTGATGGGTAGGATCAAAGTCCCTGACCTAAAAACTAGCTGGATAATTTAATTTGCTTTGGCAACTGCTGTCTAGCACATGAGGATTCACTGTCCTCCAATTGCATGGAATGAGCTCACAGCTCCACCAAGGGAGGGAGATGGATGCAGGAGTAGCTTGTTGAGAAAATCAGAATCTCAGAATGGAGTCAGAACATTACTTTAGGTATTTATTTGATACACACTTACAATGATCATGTCCAGGCCTAAAATCAGAGTCTCTATAGCTTAGCATTATCATCTCATCTGCCTTCGGTGTCTGTTAGCATATAGGCTTGTTTGTTAGCCTGAGACAGAATTTTGGGTTTGACCTTTGATACGCTTTTATCCCGATTAATATGTGTGAAGAGCAAAGAGAGTGCATGTTACATGTGCCCACAAGCAGATGGGGTGCAAAGAGATGGAGTTACAGTGTTACAGGCTATGGTGGGAGTGTAATATATGGGCCTGCTAAGAGGGAGGAAAGGGGAATGGGGAAATCAGAGCTGGGAACAGAATACTGGGAACCAGACTGTGTCCCTGTGTAGAGCTATGGCTGTGTTTGCAATCCCCATCACATGGTTCTTGGCTGAAGCTGTTGGGGACTGTCAAGGCTTATTCCCCACTCTGGCATGATAAATGCAGAAGTGGGGGCCCACAAGAGTACCCCAAAACCTTCTTCCCAGGCTTTGGTATAAAACTTCCCCCCAGTCTTAAAAAAAGCTAGATTTGGAGGATAAAAACCCGCTGCCTCCGCCCAAGTAATGATAAGAAAGACAGGGGAGAGATCATTTGGGAAATATCAGCCCTACAGTAAAACCAGGACACACACAAATTAACCAATACCAGGTTAATAAAAAAGAAAGAGAACGAACTTTTATTATCACCACAATACTCCTGTTACAAGCATAATGACTAGATGGAACAGTCACCAATTAATATACTCATGGGGAGACCCCCCATGGACCAAGAGCTTAGTTACGAAGGAGAGGAAAACCCATTTTTAAATGCACAGACATCAGATTCCCATTCCCAAACGATAAAACAATAAAACCTAGTGGATTTATCTAAACTTTACCCTACTTACAGATAGTGAAGAGTCTTTTCTTGGAGAGAGAGACATATCTGTCCCCCTCAGCAGCTGGAGAGAAACTGCTCAGGGACAAAGGAGGGAAAAACCCAAAAATTCCTTTGTCCCAGTTTGAAATTCCTACCTACATTTCTATTGGCTGCTGTCTACTTGGTTAGGTAAGGGACATAGTTAACCCCTTAGTCCCCAGGCTGCTGGCCATCTCTCATGATCATGACAGGGACTGAACATTAAAGGGACTCTAACATGTTCTTGCTACTCAGTGTTGCAAAGTAGCTTCATCTCGATGGCATGAGCTGTAGAAATGGTTTGGTTTGGTCTGCTGGAAGGAAGAGGGGAACAAAGGAGGTGATGGATCTGGAAGAATCTTTTAGTCTTTTCCCATGACCTGGAGTAAGGGATGAAATGAAAAAAGGGCCTGGCAGACCCTAGAGGGGAGGAGGTTCTGGTGGAACAAGGCGAAAATCTTCCAACCACAGTTCCTGATCCTTGCCGTCAGAAACAAATGCAACTGTGGAAGCATCAGTACTACTTCATTGGCTGTAACTGACAGCACCTCAAAGTCAGGGGGTTTTGTTTTTTGTTGTTCTGGGTGCTGGTTCCATGAAGTGCCCAGCTCTGCCTATGAGCAGGTGAGGTGTTGGATTTGTGTCGTTCTCTCCTCCCCCCCCCCACACACACTTCTACTGAGGGAATGCTCAGCACCTCCCAAGACTGGGCCCTCAAAACACACAGGGAAGGTGTCCTAACCGGACTGAGAACGTGTCTCCATCAGTAGTGTCTGCATTTGCAGTGGTGCTGCACTGTGTGTCGACGCTGCTGCCTTTCTGTCTGGGGATAGGTGACCAGATGTCCCGATTGTATAGTGGCAATACAGCTATATGTGGCTTTGTCTTATACAGTTGTGTTTGACCTCCCACCATGTGTCCTGATTTTTCACACTTGCTATCAGGTCACCCTGTATGGGACCAACTAGCACTATCCTCAATAATGACTAAGGAAGCTCTTCACAAGCTTTAGTGGTAGAAGCCTGTCTTTGGAGGCACTGATTTCCTGGGGGATGCTCCCCCCTTCCCCGCCGTGCTCCCACTCCTTCCCTAGGGCCCCGCTCTTGCTCTTCCCCCTCCCCCAGTGCCTCCTGCCTGTGGCTGATCAGCGGTGGGCAGGAACCACTGGAGAGAAGGGGACAGAGCTAATTGCTCGTGAGTGCTGCTATATTTTTCCATGGGTGCGTCAGCCTCAGAGCAGCCATGGAGTCCATGCTGATGGCTCTCTCTGGAGGAGCAGAAGGAACTGAAATCTAGCACCCTTCTCAGGAGTGAGTGTATTTTATCTCCTGTTTGTCTCCAGGACATAAATTGGCTACAGAGCTACAAATTACTGTATCCCAGGCTTTTTCTTGGGTCAGCCACTTTTGCTCAGTTACCAGGGCTTCCCCTCAGGGAACACCTAACCACCACGCAACCCACACTCTCACACATCCCACAGAGTTCTGCCTCTTCCCAGCCTGAGCAGCCCAGGGATGGTACATCTCGCTTCCCGTTCCTTTGACTCTGAGTTTTCTCTAAACCAGCGTTTGCTCTCAGACCGCAGCCTTACTTCCTGCTTATCTCTTCGCCTCTCTGTCTCTGTGAGGCTATGCTCCGCTGGGCCCAGAACAAATCCAGGTCCATCCATCCTGTTCCACTCGATGCATTTAGGAATAGCTCCCCAGCCAAGGCCAGTCAGAGAGCTAAATGTAAGTGGGCATGTTGGATACCGTAACAAATGGGCCTAAATAGCTGAATTGGTCTCTCGCTCTGTTCCCGAAGGAGACTTTTACCAACAGGTTTTTATTTAGACCAGCTGGGAGTTAACCCTCACTGTGCAGGGCCAATGGGAAAAAGAAGGCCAATCTCTGCTGTAATCCAACATGGATAATTCATCAGAACAAGAATTGTCATGCTCAGAAGTGACTCCAAAATCGCCACAGGCTATGTCCTTGTTTGCGGTTTCCCTTGGGAGTGAACGAGGTTTCTTCCTCCCTTTAACCCCTGCAGCTATCTCCTTGGACTGAGGCACGTTGGCAAGGTAGTGCGGGGAAGCTGGCTACTGCCCATGTTGGAACTAGGGATGTAAAAAAATCGTTTAAAAATATAACTGTGAAACTGCTAAAAATCTCGGGAGAGGGGACAGCCTGTTTCACCTTCCTAAAGTCTGCTTGGAACCATCCTGTCAAATGGTTGGCAACCCAGAAAGCCTGTAGAAAGGCTCTCGTGTTTCCATTTAATTCTCTAGGGTTTTTCCATAACATTGTCATAAAAAAGGCACATTTTCCTTTTAGCTCTCCTTCAACTCCATTCCACTATCCAGGGACAAACTGCTCTTATGAAAAATAGTCAGTTTTGTGTTTATTTCTGTACTCCCATCAGGGATGTAAAATTGTGTTTAGTCAGCTAATCAAGTAGTCGATGGAATTTCCATCGATTAGTCGATAAGGGGGGAAACTGCAGCGCCGCAGCGGGGTTAGCTCCTCGCCCCAGGAGCTAACCCTGTTGCACCTCTGCCTTTTAAATGTATTAAGAACTGTCAGGCTCTTAATACATTTAAAAGGCAGAGGTGCAGTGTGGGGGGGGGAGTCAGATGAGAACAAAGAGTCAGCTGATTCCCGGCTCGTGCCCGCGCTATGCCTCTGCCTCCCCTGCCCCCCCCGCAGAGATGGTGCTGAGGGGAACCAGCTTTTAAGTTGGCTCCTGCTAGCACTGGCTCCTGCTCTTCCCCCTTACTGCATCTCTCTGATAGAGGCATCAAGGCGGGGGGAGGGGCAAAGCAACTAGTCGAGTCATTAAACATTTGCTTATCAGGTAGTCAACTAGTCTCCTACATCCCTAATTCCCACTAGCCCTGACTTGGCTTCATAGAGACCTCACACAATGCCCATACTTCTGCTGGGGCTACCACTAGGTCGCTGGTACTTCTTTCTCTTTCCACAGGGGCCTCAGCCTGCTATTCCAGCAGGAAACCCCTTCTCCAACCGGCCAGGACACTCTTTGACCCGTTGTTTCCTCCCTTACTGTAGGAAAGCATTCAGCTTGGGAAACAGCTTTTCACACCCACCTCACCTCTTGGCATCCTCCCCAGAGTGATAAACCTCTTCTCGCCTTTTCTGCTTATTCTTTCTACCAAAGCTGAAAGATCAGATACACCCTTCACGACGGTTGAACAGGCCATCACCCGCCTGTACTCAGTTTTCTTGTACCCTTTAGCTTACTGATGGTTAAGCCTGCCAGGCTGGTTTTCCACGTATGTGCAGCCCTTGCCTCTCACTTGCAAAATGAATAGGGTTTTATTTTTATTGTAAAGAGCTCCAGCTGAGGAAATTCTTCCAGCAGTTCGATAGGAAGTCTGTTGCCTTCCCTAATAATGAGAGTAAATGCTTTATGAAATCAATCCAAACCTTATACTCGACACACATGTCAGTCAAAGCAGGGTCTGAAGGTGAAATTCCACAAAAGGGAGACCAGCTGAGTGACAAGCCATTTTATAATTGGTATCGCTGACTGAAAAAGGGGTAATTTTTTCGTGAAAATATCATTTTTATTCAACCTTTTTTGAAATTTCAGCATTTTTTTTTTTTTTCAGAATTGGAATTTTTGACCCCTAAGCATCTCCGAGCAAAGTGATAAGAGTTACGCAATCTATAACACACTAGATAAGCTCATCCTTCCATAGCATTCTTCATTGTAAGGAGTCCCAAAGGCCTTTAAAGCCCACAAGGAAAATTCTCTCCAGAAGTGTAGCTCTAGAAAAGAGCCAGAGAAAGAAATGTCTATTTCATGGGGAAATGTCACCCATAAAAGCCCAAAACATTCCCAATTAGAATTAAAAGCTGGAATTGGAAAAAAAAATCCTGGATTACGGTATTGGATCCTGGGACATGGTAATACCAAGGTACACACTATAACAAAACAGAACAGGTCATGTTGGTGGGAAGTGAAAGAAAGCATAGAATCAAATGAAGTAAAAATCTTAAATGAACCCAATTGTACCAAACAATCTCTATGAATTCCATGCTCCTGCCTGACCAGGATGGTGATCATGATTGTGAAATGCTCAGGGAGATTTGAGAAGTTATAATAAACCTCAGTAACAATGGGAGATTTCAACTATCCCCACCTCAGGAATGGGATTCCGAGATTAAAGTTCTTGATGCAAACGCTAATCATTCAACCAGTGGACTAAATTAGCTATTCAACTTCAGCTATGTCAATTGTGCAGTTTAACTCAACTGCGTAGCTTAAGTTGAAATAGCATAACTTAGCCTTTGGCGCTGTCTACACAGCACACTACACAGAATGCTCTTCCTTCAACTTCCCTTACTCCTTGTAAAATGAAGGTTACAGGAGTCGGAGTAAGAAGTCCTCCAGCTCAACAGTATTTAGAAATCAAGGCTTGTAGTGTAGATGTGCTCTTTGTTATTTCAAAATAATGTCAGTTATTCTGAAATAACACTGTTGTGTAAATGTACCCTAAGGCAATTAAGGGGAGGGACTAGATAAACCTTACATTGCAGCTGGTGTAAACACTAGGGTTGCCAACCCTCCAGGATTGTTCTTAAAATGGCCAGGAACTGAAGATTAATCTTTAATTAGAGGTTGTCTCCAGGAATACATCAAACCAAAGCTGGCAACCCTAGACAAGCAGAGCTCTCCCGACGTCACTAGGCCTTTGCCAACACACACCAACTGAGCATCTGGCCATGTCTTGTCTCTTCTTGGCTTCTGAACATGCTTCCTTGCATGGTAGCCTGGTCATCCGCCTGTTCCTGAAATCATTGGCTGTTCACTGCCACACCTGGGGGGCTAACATCCATCCACCTGTTCCTGAAATCACTGGCTGTTCACTGCCTCACGTGGGGGGCTAGCATCCTGAGTAGTACAACACTAAGTGCCAGAGCTGATGCAAGCCAGGGAATCTACGACTGTCTGGATTGAAGGGTATGGGGTGAAGAAAAGGATCTTATGACACTATTGGGTGTGGCCATGACTTGCTGTACATGCTTAAACAGGACGCACAAGGGCAGAAGTTGTTCTGCACAGGCTACCTGTAGCACAGATTTCAGTGCAGGGGGAGGGGAGCAGTCTTAGCAAGGCCTCATACCTCTATTCTTGCCACTCCTGGGTCATGGAGGGAAGCCAGGCATGAATTCAGTCCCAGGACTGCTCCTGGGGTAACCTAACTCAGTCTCACCCTTTTCTCAGGGTTTGTGGTAGCTCTACAACCGAGCCATGTGACAAACAGGGAATCCCTGCAGAAGACCCACCCTGAGCGAGTTACACAACAAAGGACCCATCTTTGTGGGAGGAGGGCGACAGCTGGCCTCCTCCATAAACGCTGGTTGCTTGATTGACAGCCCTCTGTTGACGCCGGTGTGAAAAGTGTTTGCACTCAAGACAAGCGGAGCGAAATCTAATTTGTCTGGAATGGGCCCTCCTGTTAAATGTTAAACTGACCTTTTCAAAGGAAATTTACTTGATCATTGAAAGTGGTGCCCTGCTTTAAGCTAAACCTGTCACCGAGACATGATTAAAGCCACTTATGTGTACATCAGTTGCGCCCATTATTAATGGAAATTGAAATCAGCCTAAATGGTAACCATAAATTTAAAAGTAAGGCGGCGGGGGGAGGGGGGGGGCAGCATGATGTGAAGGTTAAGGTGCCTTATACACCCAAGGATTCTACATGCAGAACTATTCCAGAGCCATGAAATTGCATAGACTGTCTTCAGCGCATTTCTAGAGGCCTAACTCTCTGGTCCACTTCCTATCTCCGTGCTCCACTGGAGAAAGGGAGCTCCATTCATTTCCCCATGGGGTTTGGAGTGGAAGGGTTGGTCACAGTTGCCTGACCTTCTCATCTGGTGCCGGACCTTCATAAGAAGTAAATGATCCGATCTCATCTCAAAGCTCTGACGGCCCCTTTGATTGATGATGGGAACAAGAGTTTGATGGATGGAGAAACTCTGCATGTAGAAGGCGGGAGGGATGGGAGCTGCATCCTTCAGCGGGGACATACTCTGTATTTTTGTCAGCCCTCCACATGCCTGTGCGGTGGCTCCAACACTTGGCTATTTTGATGACAGTCACTAATGCATCTGATCCAGGGAGGTCCTATTAAATCAAGTCTGAATTAAATGCCTTCCACTTTACTGGCATTTATCAGTGACTTTGTCAAACTTGGCAAATATCTCCTGAAGAAGTGTAGGGAGGCTTACAGAGTCTTTTCTTTTGCTGTTATCTTCATGTATCTGTGTGCCCTTCATGAGGTAATCTGTGATTTATAAATATTAACTCTTCAGGCTAGGGGGCTGGTTTCTAGATAGTTGAGTTTAGCATGCCATTAGCCGGTTTGGTTTGGGGCAAATTGCTATATGGGAAGGGGCTGTGTTGCTAAATCTGTGTGATCTGCTCTTTAGGCAGGACACAAGTCAACTTGCCTGTGTGTTGTATGGGAAAGGGATTTTCTTCCCTTTGCATAGCATGGATATGGAACTAGATTCTTATTTCAGCACATAGATGTAAATCTGGAATAGAACTGACTAGACCATTTTCAACCATGAAGTTTCACTGGAATATGCTTTTCAACCAAGATTTTATGAGGGGTGGGGTGGGGTGGGGTGGAGAGACAGATTCTCTGCACCTTGGTGGATAGGCCAGTCTTGTTCTGTCTGATTCAGAGTGGCCTCGTCTTAAAATCCCGATTCAGAATGAGGCAGGCCAAGGATCCCAGATTTGGGGAGGGGGTGTCTCACATCTTAAGTCAGGTTTTGAATACAGACATCTCAGCAATATTTTGTTTTCATAAAAACATCTAAAAGGTTTGCTTTTTTATTGTAATGTGGAAGGAAAACAAATTCACAAACCTTGAAAGTGGCCATGAAATGGAATGGTCTTTCTCCGGTTGGCTCTGATCAGCTGCAACTCCACTGAGGTCACCAAAGCTACTCCAGGCTTACGCCAATGTTCGTGATATAAGACGGTTTCTTTTGGGGTCTTTTGAAAAGACCACGAGGGATGTTACATAAAAGGTCTTGAGCTGTAACACCAACAGGGGGAATCAAACCTGGGATCTCTAGAGCTTAGTGCATGAGTCTCTGCTACAAGAGCTAAAAGCCAGCTGGCTGGTAGCTAAGGTTGTAAACCGTCTCAGTGCCACTAGAAGGGTGAGTACACTACACCCAGCAGGTGCGTGGGTTACACTATATTATATAAAAGGTTAGTGTTTCCAGCTGAGATTGGCACGGGCTGTGCATGTGGCTTGGGTGCGCTTTGCCCTTTAGCATTATGATTATTAGTAAACAAACACACTTGATAACTAATGGGTAATGCACATCTGGATCTGTTCAGATGAGACTCTACAACTTGCTCCTTTCATTGGTCCGAACCATCCTGAATTTGCATACCTTCCAGGCACGCTGCACAAGATGCTGGCTTGACAGCTCTGAAGCTTTACATCCGACAGTGAGCAGGGAGTGGATTGGACTATCGGAGTGCTCCTGGCTCACTGAGTTGCTGTTGGGATTATTTTAATACTGGTGGGATTTCATGGTATGGTGTAATGAGTTGGATACACCTGGAGCTATGGCTAGACTTCTCTTTAGCCTTTGAAATCCAACTAAATCAAAATAGATTGTTTTCAACCCCTCTTTCCCCCCCAACCTGACATTACTTTGAGTAAGTTAATACAGAATTTGGGATGCAAAGTACAAGCAACAAAGGAATACAGCCTCTCCATGAGAACATTAGTAAAGGGGAATGTTTACAGCATTCAATTCACAGGCTTTCCTGTGTGCCACCCCCTCTATAAAATTTTCCTTTCAGCACTAAAAACATATACTCTTCTATCCTAGAGCAAAATGGTTACTAGCTATTGTAGGAGCCAGGAAGCTTCTGTTAGGGGATCTAGGCCATAGCTGCACTCTATCATTTACCAGTAACATAAGGCTAAGATACCATTTGATGTGACTCGTGAAGATCATTTTCAGAAACATGGCATGGGAGGAGTGAAGCTCATCCCTAGAATATTAGTATATAATTTCCTGAGACAGAAACACCAGTCTCTCAATTCACTAATAGACTGCTTGAGCACCTCACCTTGACCACATCTTGTTGTGTTCTCAAAACATGATGTATGCCACTGACCATTTTTCTCCAGAGCGGCTCACTGTATGCTTTCTTCTTGGGCTTAGAAAACTGTATTAATCTTCTGCTCTGGGCTTTCATTTCATTTCCTGTAAAAATCCATCTTCTGCTACTGGAGTTGACCTAAGGTTAGATGTCAAGGGAACAAATTACTGGCTCTCGCTCCGTATTCCAAGCGTCGCTATAAATAGCATGCTTTCTATCCCAGTTGATCCTTCAGATACATAGAGATAAATAAGCTTCTGCCAAAGAAAAGAAAAGGCAAAGCTGACTTGTCTCTCTGCAGCTCTGGCTGATGCATATTATTTAAAAGATGTACAGAAATGTATAGGCCGAATTATTCATACAGTAAAAAAAATAACATCACCACCAGGCTCTGTTTGTAAGTTTTAAAGCAATAGCTGGTCCTTCTTGGGTGGAATCTTCTTGTTTCCATACAAATGTCACCAAGAATGTCTACATAGGATTTTGGACTGACCTGGCGCAAGCTTCATGGTTCCAGTCTCTGAAAAAATAGTTGTGTGGACAGAGCTTTGGCATTGTAACTCAGGCTGCAACTCAGGCCTTGAAATCTAGGGACTTGGGTGGGCTTGCTTCAAAGCACCGTCTATAGAGCTGTTTTTAAACCTCTATCAAGAGCCTTTCTACCCTACGTCTGTGGACCTGGGCTAGGAGCTCAATCCAAAATGCTATGTCGACACGCCCTAAGAGTGCATATACACTGCACCCATAGCTTGAAATAAGCGACGCAATTTGAGTTCCGCACATTGCATAGCTTATTTTGAGTGTATTTCGAAATAGCTTATTTCATAATTTGGCTCTGTCTACATAGCACCAAATTTTGAAATAAGCTGCTATTCCGAAATGTCCCTTAATCCTCATGGAACGAGGTTTACAGGGACATCAAAATAGCACACCCATTATTTTGAAAGATATTTTGAAATTACGGGCGTGCTGTCAACATGCAGAATAGCTATTTTGGGATACCAGAAGTATCCCAAAATAGCACCACAGCATAGATGTACCTCAAGGCTATGTCTACACAGGCCAGTCTTGCACAAGAACATATGCAAATGAGGCATGGCGATGACTATTGCCATGCCTCATTTGCATACTTAGTGAGCCGCCATTTTTGCGCAAGGGACTTTTGCGCAAGAAGGAGTAGTCTACACTGCTCCTTCTTGCGCAAAACCCTTCTCTTGCGCAAGAGCTATTCGGCCGCTTATTACTCAAAATTGAAATAGAATCTTTCATTCCAACTTTGCCAGATATTAAAAATATATTTTGTTATTTACAAAATGATACTATGTTTTGAAATTACTAAAATTAAGTTATTTGGTAAGATTTTGATATTTCAGATTTTGGGGTGGGAGATTGTATTGGCCCAAATTTTTTGAAGTACTGATTTGGGATAAAAACACATTTCAAAATGTGAAAAAGTGGAAATTCCATTTATTCCACCAGCTTTTTATCACTCCCAATTTTGTATGGTAGATGCAGCCTTAGGTAATTGTAAAATGGCATATCTGTGTTAGATTTACACCAGCTGAGGGATATGGCCCATGACTTTGAAATGATTTTTTTTTTTACAGTTTCCGGACCCTTAAAACATGAAATTATTTCAGGTTAGTATAACAAACTTGCAAGAGCAGGTCATGATGAACCAATCTGGACATAGAAATATTGAACAAGCTTCTCTTGAAGGCATATTGCTTGCAGTGGTAGCATAGCTGCAGCACTTAGTCATGCAGCAAAATTCCTTTCCACTCCTAACTTCTAAACCAGTTGCTCTGGTTTATGTCATTAATACAGGTGGAAATAGAATTCCACCGGGATCCGGGGTGGCATGGCAGCCATTTTCACTGAGCAAACTGTGGTTCGGGTTTTGGCCTTCAGTTCCTTACTTTCTCAGTGGGACTGCTCTGATATAGGGTTACAGTCTCTGTGGGTGAGCAGAGATATCAAATGTGACATCTCCTTGGTGGATGGGCCATGAGGGTTGTTTGAAATTATTCTGGCTGTTGTGATCAATTAGAACGCTAATGCTTTGATTATTGCTCCCCCCCAAGTTTAGCTATTAATGTGATTTGTAGCTGGAATGGGGTTGAAGTGGGGAGGCAAACCACACAAAGGAACTCCTTTGATATGCAAGTGCATAATATGCAGGCTGAGTGCAAGGATACAGACAATCCCAGGTTAAACAATATGGCAATGTGAAATCGTTAATGTGTGTGTTTCTGGAGCCACTGAGCTCCTGAAGGCAGCTTTAATTTTAAAGAAGATCCAAAGTCCACTGAAATCAAAGTGAGTCTTTTTGTTGACATCAATGGCATTGAATCGGCTTGCCCAGAAGCTGTTATCTTTTGATGTTGCAATGGTAACACAGATTCGACAGTGCTGGGTGTGCTACAGTGATGATGGATAGCTGGTAGAAATTGGGCTCCATAGCTTTCCAGCAGGCGTGGAAAGGGCCTACACGATGCTGACTTCCTTTCCTTGAAGGAATTCTTTGTATCATTCGGTCGCCACCCATCCATGTGGTTAAAGAGCAGCACTGGACGTTCTTGGAAAAGGATTACCTCTCCTGTGGCTTTCACCTAAAAGTGGATGGAAACAAAAATGGGCAAGGAAATCCCATAGACTTTGACATGGAAGCAGTCCCTGGAGAGACAGGTAAAGCTCTGAGTGACATCATCTAGTTCTTCTCTCTTCCTCCATTTCTTTTCTTGGGGTAACACCACCCCCTCAATTGATATATGCCAGGTTTACACCAGGGGAAGTGAAATCAGAATCTGACCCCAGATCAATAGAGGGGTGGAGGGATAGGGCATTTGAACTCAGGTTTTAGGAATGACTGGTGTTCATCAGCTATAGTGTACAGGGAAGAGAGGTCATTGAACAATGGACGAAGGAAGGCCTTTGTTCAATGACATAGGACAGATAGTCAGCAAAATGAGAGGAACAGTATAGAGCAGCATTTCCCAAAGTGTGGTCCATGGCCCAGTACCGGTCCTTAGAAAAAAATACCAGTCCTTAGAAAAATTATCGCGCATGATCCTATTAATTTGTGTGATGGGGTAGCAGCACCCCTCACTGCTGAGCGCGGCCCTCTTGGGAGAGAGCCCGCTGCCGCGGCGTCTCTGCCGGGCATGCTCCCAGGCAGTGGGGCTAGATCCAGCGGGCGCTAGGACCCAGGGAGAAGGCCGGGCACCGTGTGCACCGAAGCAGAATGCCCAGTGCAGGACGCAGCCAGGGGAGCCAGCACCGGCTGATAAAGTGGCCGGGATTGGGGCCGGGGTGGGGGGCGGAACAACCCGCTGGCCAGGTAGGGCCAGTGACACAATTTATTTGCATATTCATCATTTGTTGAATGAATATGCAAATAAATGTTACCAGTCCTCCAAAAGCTTGTGAGTGGGTTTACTGGTCCCCAGTATAAAAAAGATTGGAAACCACTGGTATAGAGAATGAAATGTGATTCACTCCCCCCAAGTCCAGGATTGACATTTGGTGAAATTCCCCCTTCCTTTTTTTTTTTTTTTTTTTTTTTAAACTTCCATTGACAAATACTTGGAGCCAGGTGAGAGGAACACCTGTCTTTGCAATGCAACACAATGTTACTTCTATTGAAAAAGACAGACATCTGCACCAGGTGTAGAAGAGCCCATTAAATCACAGTTTGTGAGGCTCGCACAATAGACGCCCGGATTGTTAAACACGGAGGGTTTAAGCCTTGCTGCCTTGTGGCTAATTTCATGAGACACAGGGCCTTGAAGTGACCCAACAGAGGGATGTGCGTGTTTCATCAAAGCTGCCAGCACTGCCTGAGTAACTGAAGGCTGCTTCTGCCTCTCTGTGTTGCACTGGTGTGGGGACAAAACTGCAGAAGGGAGAACCTCTTTCCCTCTCTATGCGCAGGGTTGTGAATCTAGTGTTCAGCAGAATAGTAGGCAGAGACATATTGGCCAGGTTTGCCACCAGGATACTGGCTTGTGACGGTCATCAGACTGTCGGTGTTCTCATTGTGTCGGCTGTGGTTGGCAGCTTCGATTAGGGGGCCGCTCAACCGTCTGTTTCTCTGTAAGATAGCGTGATGCACCTCTTCATGTATGAACCCTCCCTTCCCTGAGCTACTCTCGCTTGCTGTGGAGGGCAGCTAAAACCCCATTGTTGCTAAGGCTTTTGGCTCCGTAGCTGACAGTAGCCTATTCCCATATGGTTCCTCTTCACCATGCTACTGAGGCCTTGTGTACACTAAAAAGAAGATCAATGCTGCTGTGATCGATCTTCTGGTGTTTGATTTAGCAGGTCTAGTTAAGACTCGCTAAATTGAACTCAGATGGCGCCCCCACCAGCAGCTGGTACGCCTCCCTTTTCCGAGGAGTAAGGGAAGGCCTTCTGCTTTGGAGACGTTGCCAAGCTCAGCTTAAGGTAAGCCAGCTCCGTAGCTGGAGTTGCATACCTTAAGTCGAGCTGCCGGGTCTAGTGTAGACCTGGCCTCAGCCTTCCTCGCTGGAGTTTCTCCTTCACGATCTAAGGACCAGATGGTGAGCAGCCTCTGCATGGGTGTGGATGGTGGAGAGGCAGTGAAAGGTGCAAAAGCCTTTCTCTTTCATCCTTGTTGGGTGGGGGGCAGGATTTTCAGAGAGGTGGCTGCCAGTTTTTTCATTCCTTGAAACTGCTCCAAATAAAAGTTGATTTAAAAAAAAAAGTACTTCGATGTGGGGAAAGTTATTCTCAGCCCAAGCATTACCAAGTTTTGTGAAAAAAAGCCAAACATTTTACATTATCATCTTTTTTTCCTCCTTTCTGCCATTAGAGTGAGGTATTCAAGGAAGTTTTTTTTTTTTTGTCGATGGAAAACTTTATTTTATTCTGGAGAAAAGGCAGTTTTCCTAAGGGGAAAAACAAGTAAATTCACAACTTTGCCTGGAGTTGTCATTTCAGCACTTTAATGGAAAGAAAGCTGCTGTCAACTGGAAATTGGATTGGAACCTAGGGGCGAGAATTTCAAAAGTAGTTGCTTAAATGTGGGTTGTAAGAGACTGTATTTACGCATACAGCTCAGGAGTGTGAGGATGGCCCAACAGATATTAGATAGGGCCTGGGGAGACTTATGCTCAGTTCACTGCTCTGTCAGTGTCCTTGTGAATGGGTCAACACTGCAGCTGGAAGCTTGCTGGGAAGACTAGCTCTCGGTAGCGAATGCACAATAGCAGTGTGGACAACTATGCTGAAACGTCAGTGTGACTATTTTTGGTTCGTTAGCTCAAGTCGATCTAGTCTTAGTCTGTCTATGCAGGCTGGGAAGCTTGTTCCCAGCTGCAGTGTCGACAAGCTTAGTGTGACCATGGGCCCATCACTTAGCTTCTCTGTGCCTAAGTTCTCCCTCTGTGAAATGGGAATAATAGCTCTGCCCTACCACACAGGCATGTGTTGGGAGGATAAATGCATTCAAGTATACAGTGGTCAGATACGGTGGTAATGGGGGCCATAGAAGTACAGTTTCACCATGAGAGTTTGTAACTCAGCATGGATCCTCGTGAACAAGTCTCTGCCCCGCTTTAACTTGAGCCTGTTAAAAGTTAATTTCAACCTTTCAGACTAAATCTGTGGTGTTTTAATGGGGGGGGGGGGGGGGATTCAAGCCATCTCACTTAAAAGTAGTCCTTTAAAGTGGTGCTATCTAATTGTTAGAACTGTCCGGGCAGGTAATAAACCACCACCCTGAACAAGTCACTGGGAAGGTAATAAAACTTGGAATTAGTTTATCTGTAGCCTGTGAGTCAGCCCATGTCTGAAGTGAATGATGCACAGAGAAAGCCGGCGGAGAGATGGTATTTGAGTGGGAGGGGCAAAGGGCCAGTGCGGTGAGCCAGGAAAGCATATATACGGAACAAAGCCAATCCCACACTGAAAAGCCCAAGGCAGAGTGAAGAAGGCATTGACAGAATTAGTTCAGTACTTAGTGGGCCAGGTTGTTCCATAGAACAAAGTAAAGAATATCCGCTATTGGCTTTTCAAGGAAACCAAAGTAAAATCACTATGCTTCTGTCTGAAAGGTAATGAGTAAAGTTCCCAAAGTGTTCAACACTGGCCTTGTTCTGCTCCCATTGCAATCTTAACATAATACTACCTGGATCTTAAAGCTCCTTACAAAGGAGGGCAGCAGCATGATCTCCATTTTCCAGGTGAGGAAACTGAGGCAGAGGGAGGACAAGTGACTCGCCTAGGGTCATCCAGCAGTCCAGTGGCAGAGCCAGGTAGAGCTCCCTGGTCTTCTGAATCCCAGGTCAGTACTTTCTCCACCAGAGCACAGTGGCTGCCGATGAGAGTTGACTTCAACTGAAGCATTTAGCCCAGATTGAATGCTGGGGGGAATAGTGATCAGTCAGAACAGAAAGACCTGAGGGACTAGAAAGGTAAGAATACAGGAGTTTAGTCGGGATAGTTGCTAGCCCATTTACTGCACAGAGTGTGGAGCCCGTGACTAGCAACCCTCATGTGTGGCCCCATTGAGTTCAATGGGACTTCTCATGGGCAGAATCAAGCCCACATGGAAATGTCAGAGAGGTCCTGGAAACTAAACCAAATTACTAGCAAAGGGAATGGGGCGTAGAGGTGGTGGAAAATTTTCTGGAAATGTTTTTGTCTCCATGAGCAGGACAGGAGGAATTGAAGGGTGTGAATACTTGCATGACGGTGTGAAGAAGCAGGGTGTAAATGTGTTTAGTCGGGGAGAGTGGTTGTACAGAGAGACTTGACTCCATCACAATCAAATTGAAGCCGTTGGCTCTGAAAGTATGTGATGACGGGCGAGGGAGGTTATTTAAAGAAGAAGCTTGGGAAATGCCAGCGGGTGCAAAGGAGCTTTGAGGTGAGATAAGACCATCTGCTGGGGTCGTCCGTCATGCAAAAGCAACTCTCTCCGGCAATCAAGGGTAGCAGGGAAATGGCAGTAGAACTCTGAGGGAGAATTAAGATCGGAAGAGGCTGAGATCCTGGAGAAGTACCAGCCTTACGGATGAAGGAGTTAAATCCAAACAGGCACAAGGCCAAAAGTAAAAGCTGTAAACGGCTGCATGGCCTTGCGAGGCGCTTAATAGCGAAAAGCAGTGAACTAAAAGGCCTAGCAATGGAAGAGAGCCTTGAGATAATAGGCTTTTGTGAAATGGGTTGGATGACAAAAATCAATGGGATGCTGTGGGACCTGGCCATAAACAATCCAAGTAAGACAGATGCCGCTGAAGCGATGGGAGACTAGCACAAGGCCTAAAATGGTCCCTTACCGCAGGTCTACACTGCAGTAAAAGACCCGGGGCTGGCCCAGGCAGCTGTCCTTGGGCTTGAGCTTGAGTTGCAGGGGTATGAAATTGCATTGCAGTTGAATTGCAATTTAATTATCCCTTCAATCAAACATTACAAACACAGCTATGAGAGCCTGCTAAAAGCCCCCGCCTGTCACACCCTGTTCTGCCCCCCGCAGACAGAGCCCTGACTTCCCAAATGCCAGCCACATGCACGTCCTTGCGGCTGCTCTGCTGCTGAAGAGGGTTTTAGATGAGGTCCTGAGCGGGTGTAAATCCGTACACACTCTACAGAAATGGGGTGAAATGGTATGGCCTGTGCCTTGCCGGAGGTCAAACTGGATTATTTAATAGTCGCTTCAGGATTTAAAATCAGGGACAGCATAGTTATGGAGCATGGGGAGCAGTTGACACCCCTTCTGACTATTAATAGTTCCTGGCCAGCTCATGGTTACCAGCTTCGAAGTAACCATGGTTATCAAGGCCTAAGGTTACCAGCTTCCTAATCACACAAAACAAATGCCCCTACCCCACCCTAGAACGGCCACACTGAGTCAGACCAAAGGTCCAGCTAGCCCAGTATTCTGTCTTCTGACAGTGGCCATTGCCAGGTGCCCCCGGAAGGAATTAACAGAACAAGTGATCAATCCCTTGTCACTCATTCCCAGATCCTGACAAACACAGGCTAAGGACATCATTCCTGTCCATCCTGGCTAATAGCCATTGATGGGCCTATCCTCCATGAATTTATCTAGTTCTTTTCTGAACCCTGTTAAAGTCCTGGGCTTCACAACATCCTCGGGCAAGGAGTTCCACAGGTTGGCTGTGTGCTGCAAGAAGAGGTGCTTCCTTTTGTTTGTGTTTAAACCTGCTACCTACTCATTTAATTTGGTTACCCCTACTTCTTGAGTTGTGGGAAGGAGTAAATAACTCTTCTTTGTTCAAAAGTCTTAGAGAGGTAGCCGTGTTAGTTTGTGACTTTAAAAAACAATGAGTAGTCCTGTGGCTTCTTAGAGACTAACAAACGTTTGAGCTGTTGTGGGCAAAACCCACTTCCTCGGATGAACAGAGTGGAGAGAAAAGGGGGAACTCTCACAATTTATAACAGAAAAAGTAGGGGGAGGGGATGTACCTGTCAACTGTAGTTCTGGTGCTAATGAGGCTAATTGAGTGGGCTGGACATGTCCCATACTTCGCTTTTGATGGCTGGGGCAGGGCTTGTGAGCTCCAGGTGGGGGCTAGAAATGAGTGGTTGAAGGTGTGGGAGAGGGTTGCAGGCTCGGGCTAAGGGGAGGTAAGGGCTGTGGCTGAGGGTGTGGGCTCTGGATTGGAGATGCCAGGGTCTCTTTTGGACCAGGCCTTCTGGTTGAAAACCAGACACCTGACAACCCAATCTGGGCCTGGCTGGGAGGGGAGGGGAGGGGGGGAGAAGGGGCACTGTATGGCACATTGCAGCACTACCCCCTTTCCTTGGCAGCTGGGCAAGATACAATGGTGCAGAATATCTGGCTGGAGTAGAAGGTGAAACAAGCCAGGCACTGATCTGTCCTCAGCTGTCCGTCGCTGAGGCCCCTCCCCCCAACATCAAACTACCTAGGATAGGACCGCCCTCACTGGAATGGGAGTGGCCTGTGAACGCCCCTCCCCCCGAACAGCAACAGGCTGGGAAGCAGACGCAAGCCCCCTCCCCCACTAAGAATTTTCCTGGGATGACGCCCCTGAAGGTATCTCTTAACGTAGCCGGCTGTGAGCACCACTTTGAAAGGAGTCAAGGCGGCAGCTGGAATGGTAAATAAATTACCAAACAAAATAGAAATGCGTGTCGTTTCATGATTTTAAAAAGAAACCGAACAAGAAAATAAAACAGCGTTGTGCCAATGTACAAGAACCAGGAAATTAAACCAATCTGTTTCACCGCTCAAGCGGAGTGAAGCGGAAAAAAGAAACAAACGGCATAAAGGGTTCTAAGTACATTAGCTGTTCAAAACATATCTCTGGTTCCATGCTGTGAGTGGGTAGCAATAGAGTGGGTTGGTGTTCAGTTTTCGACGGGAATGCCTGGTCAAAAAGAAACTGTGGTGGCCCTGGTCAGCACCAGTGAATGGGCCATTAAAAGTCCCATTTGTGGCATAGTAGGGCTAGGGCAGAGCCTGCCCTGACTCTGCACATGTCCTGGAAGCAGACAGCATGTCCAGCTCCTCGGTGAAGTGGAGGCCAGGGAAGTTTCACATGCTGCCCCCAGCCCTGAGCTCTGGCTCCACAGTTCCCATTGGCCAGGAACTGCAGCCAATGGGCGCTGCAGTGGTGTTGCCATTGGTCACAGGCAGTGTGCAGCACTCCCTCCACCAAGGAGAAGGTCCAGAGAAGAGCAACAAAAACAATGAAAGGTTCAGAAAACATGACCTATGAAGGAAGATGGCAATAACTGAGTTTGTTTAGTCTGGAAAAGAGAAGAGTGAGAGGGGACATGACTACAGCTTTCAAGTATGTAAAAGGTTGTTACAAGAAGAAGGCAGAAAAATTATTCTCCTTAGCCTCTGATAGTAGGACAAGAAGCAATGGGCTTAAATTGTAGCAAGGGAGGTTTAGGTTGGACATTAGAAAAAACTTCCCAGTAGTCAGGGTGGTTAAGCACTGGAATAAATTGCCTAGGATGGTTCAAGATTTTTAAGAATAGGTTAGACATCTGTCAGGGATGGTTTAGATCAGCAATGGACAAATAACGGCCTGTGGGCCAGCTCCTAGCAGGCCCCCACCACTATATTTACTTTTATGGATCAAGTACCGGCAAATGGGTCTCGTTGGCCGAGGATCGCTGTTCCTGGCCAATGGGAGGTGTGGGAAGTGGTGTCCCAGTCTGCAACACTCCCGTTAGCTGCCGTGTAATTTCCCACCCCTGGGCTTGCAGCCAAGGAGGTTTAGGTTGAACATTAGGAAAAACTTCCTAACTGTAAGGGTGGTTAAACACTGGAATAACTTGCCTAGGGAGGTTGTGGAATCTCCAACACTAGAGATATTTAAGAGCAGGTTGGATAAACATCTATCAGGGCTGGTCTAGATGGTGCTTGGCCCTGCCATGAGTGCCAGGGTCTGGACTTGATGACCTCTCGAGGTTACTTCCAGCTCTATGATTTTATGGAGTGATTGGGGGGTGCGGACTTGGAGAAGGGTTGACGCAATGGTGTGTTAAGGTGTTCAGTTTTGTGTGGTAAGAAATTTGCAAGCCGAGTTACCAAGGCATTTTGTGTGTCTTAATATTGGCTTTATTTTATTTGGATGGTGGACAAACTGCTAGGCTGTCAGAGGTGAGATTGACAGCATTTATATGGGCCAGAATCCAAGTACAGTTTATTTTTTCTTGACGTTTCCTCATGGCTGTGTGATGACTGGCTAACTTTCAAGTCTGCAGCAGCTCAGGTGAACTGGAGAAATACAGGCAGCCCCTACACTTCTGACAGAAGCAAGTAAATAACAACTTATCAAGCAATATATTTAAACTATACATTTACAGTGACAGGCTTCTGGATTTCAGTGCACAATATTTAAGGCAGCAGAAGATAATTTCCTTAGGGTTCATGTCACAGGTTGATGCAGATTGCCTATTCTGAAATAGTGTGGGGAATGGATTGAGATATTCATGACAGTAGGTGGACTAATGGAATTCTGTGGCTATTAAAAACGCGCAGGAGTTTGTTATAATACTGTAATAGAAATGTCACTTGCCCTGATGGGAGTAGAGAGGGAGGGAAAAAAAGCTGCCAATGAATAATAATGATGTTATTTAAATACCAACTTTCTCACAAATATTTTACAAAATATAAATTATTCCAGATATTTGTAGCTAGTTTTATCTTAATTCACTAAGCAGAGAAGTGAGATTCAGACCCTCTTGGGCTGTTTGGTGCTGTTTTTCTATTGTTAGGTCATTTGGCTGGGTAAAAAAAGCGTTTGTCTTACTGGCTGCATGCAAAAATAATTTTGATTTCAGATAAACATTGAAGAGTCTCATTCTAAATATTCATTGGTACAAATCAAGGCTGACTTCCCTGAAGCTAATGAAATTTGCTTGGTGCAAAATTGGTGTCCATCAGATCAGGAACAAACGAAATACTGTGCCTCTGAATATTACAGTTTTGCTATTTAGTATTTGAGTTCCAGTAGCACCCACTTTATGTTAGTGTACCTTCCAGTGTGGGCTTGTCTGCATGAAAAGTTGCACTTCTTTAAATTAAAGGTGTGATTTTAAAAAACACAAATCTGGTCTAGTTAAGCTGATGCAAACCTCTGAGTAGATACTCTCAGTTCATTTTCAGAGTGGCTTTGTTTGGTGTCGCTTAGGGCATGTCTACACAGCAGGGCTAAAGCCAAAATAAACTATACAACTTCAGCTACATCAATTGCGTAGCTGAAGTCGAAATAGCATATTTTGGCTTTTGGTGCTGTCTACACAGCAGGAAGTCCAAGGTAGAGCACTCTTCCTCTGACTTCCCTTCCTCCTCGTAACCCTTCCTCCTCGTAAAATGAAGGTTACAGAAGTCGGAGTAAGCAGTCCACCAGCTCGCCATTATTTCAACATTGTGTCAATTATTTCAAAATAACACTGCTGTGTAGATGCACCCTTAAAATGACCGGAAACCAGGTTTAAGCTAAGTCAAAATAAGCCACTCTGAGAATGTCCACACAAGGCTTTACGACAGTTTTAAGTAAATGAGTTTAAAAACCATGTTATGATAAACCCGTGCATAGGGTTGCCAGGTGTCCGGTATTCACCCGGACAGTCCGGTATTTTTGCCTCCAGACCGGTAAAAAAATTCAGAGAATACTGGACACCTGAATTTTTCCCCGGCCAGGAGGCGAAAATGCCGGGCACCTGGCAACCCTACAAACACTCAGCGCCCGGCCTCCCCGGCCCTGAACCTCCCCTGGCTCTCAACACCCCCAACCCCTGACCCCAGCCCCATGCTTACCTGCTTCCCCAAGGCTGCCGGCACAAAATGGCTGCCGGCCAAAAGACCAAGGGGAAGCAATGCTTCCCCTCGATCTTAGTGCTCAACCGCTCCCCTGTTCTAACTCTGCACTAACTCTTAAAGAGGACATGCAGTTTTAATGCTGTTTTATTTTTGGGGGGGGCTTAATAAGTCCTTGCTCAGCAACTTTGGTCTCCCCCCCCCTTTTTTCCCCCTTCAACAGAATTTTTTTCTGGTGTTTTTTTTTTGGGGGGGGGGTGTTTTTTTGTTTCAACCATCTGGCAACCCTACCCGTGCAATCTCTGTGTGTAGGCAAGGCCCCTTCTAGGAGACAAGGCCAGGCAGGCAGCTACTGCCTTTGAGCTAATGGATCTGGACTCCCATCTCAAGCAGCAAGGCGCGCTTATGTCTTGTGGCTCCAGGAGCTGTCTGTTCAGTCCCTGCAGCTGACTCGGCCAGCTGTCCAGTTGCATTAAGCCCTGCACATACTGACAGGAAGATTAGGTACTGATATGGGCTTGCCATCTAAGAAAGGAACCAACTTATCATCTGATGGATTTGGAGGCATCCATCAGTCCATCGTCCCCTGGGTTCCACTTGGTGATTCTGTTAAGCAGTAGTTACAAGCTGTACACCAAGGTTTCTGTAGACTGGTCATATAGGGCTTAAGTCTTCAACCGGCCGACCTCATCAGAAACCTCCATTCTCATTCTGTTGTAATCTGTGGGCATCTTGAACTGTTTGCAGTACTTCTCCTCCACTTGTGCTGCAAGTAAATGGAAGATTTTACTCTCCATGGCTGCCAGCCCAGCTCTTCTGCACACCTATGTAGTAAGAGAAATACGGAGCCAGGACAAGAGTGGCTTTCTCCAGGCAGGGCTAGAGCAGCAGCATCCCAAGGGTTTTACAGTGCACACTCAGCACTTTACACAGGGAATGAAGCACTGGCTTCCCAGGATGCAGGTAGAAAACCTGAACTACACCTCTCCCCCCACTTAGTGCTACAGAGGTTAAAATAATGCTCTGGTTTGGTCTCTTATGTAAACCTATGGGTACTCTTAAACCTGTGAGTTGTCCAGATAGAGTTAATCACATATTATTTTCCCATTTCCCTTCCAGTCAACAAAATGACTTTTGAACAAAACAGAAAGCTTTACGACAATTAAGGTGCTTTTTGTCAAAATTTATCATGATGTCAAAAACAAAAACCACAAACCAATATGGGTTTTGGAACTTCTTGTTTTCCAGTGGAAAACTTGAGGACTCTTTGAGAAAACATTTTTTTTACTTCAAAGTTTTTTTGCAGAAAATACTTTTTTTTTCTGACCAGCTTTGGCGAGTGGGTTTATGTTGCACTCAAAATTATACACGTTTTAAGTACCTTGACCAATTGCATCCATTCATATATAGTTTAAATATTGCAGTAAAGAAAGAAAGGCTTGCTTTTCTGCCCATCGCTAATTCTCTGTAATTACAGCTGGTCAATTTTTTTCCTCAATAGAACAGATTTCTATAAGAAATGCTGATTCAACTAAATCAAAACATTCCATGGGGATGTATCAATGTTGTTGAGATCTTTGAAGGAAAATTATTGAAATGATTCAGTGTGACAAGGTTGAAGCATCTTGTTTTGACTTTATCATCTTGATTTCGGTTTATAATGTAGGCTGTGGAAACATTACCGTCAAAATGAAAAGTTTTTTTCCCATATAGACAAGCAACATTTAGACAGTTAAAAATCAATGTTCTGACTTTTTTTCCACATGAAATTTTGAATTTTCCTGTAGACTTGGGAATGAAGAAAAAAATCAGGATTTCTGGCAAAATAGAAATTTAGGTTCTGATCAGCTCTGCGTATAATATTTAGTCCATATATGAAAATGGCATGAGAGAAGCAGGAGAAAAATGGGTGCAAATAAGATATATCTGGTTATGTTTTTTGGAGTGTGTGAGATTATTAGTCATTTAAGGCAGAATTACAGAAATCATGGATAAGATTGAAATCAGATGCTAGCTCCTTTGATCACTTGCATATTTGCTCTACTATAAAACATCTCTTTTTTTTAAAAGCTTTCCACTATTTCTAGTGCTTTTATAGATGTTGACAGAAGTGCTCTCTTCCATCTGTAGATAATGTTACCTTGTAAATAAAGCCACGAATGCAAAATAATTGCCTGGAGATTCAGAAAAATGGCTAGTAATTCTGAATACAAGATTATTGCTTGAAACATCTGCTCCATGGTTAGTGGTTTTGTTGTTGTTTTTGTTTTTGGCTTGTTTCGCTGTTGGTTTTTTTTAATATCTTCATAATAAAACGTATGCAGCGAATTCTCTTGGCAGTTTTTTCTGGAGCCACTCTATCAAAATAAATGAGATAACATTAGTGTAATTAAAGGGAAACATTAACCCATTAATCAGTGTACAGATTTTTAGCACTAAGAGCCAAATTCTGCTCTTTGGTAACTTATACGCTTTCATTGTTCCTGATAATCTGTCACAACAGAGGCAGACTGTGGTTCCACATGCAACTGATATATCAATACAGAGCATATGCAAAGATTGGCCAGCAGGAGGTAGTGTTAAGAAATGGCTAGTGGAACAGACAGAAGTCAGGAATTCAGGATTATCTTGAATTCTACCTGCTGTGTATGGCTCCCATCACCTTGCATTACAGCACCTCTAACATGTTCAGAAATAGAACTAGCAGTAAAGATTCTCTCCCTCTCAGCCCATAAGAAAAATAATCTGTGTGGGTGTGTGTGAGAGAAGATAATAGATATAAGCGTAGTTCCTAACACAGCATTGTGGTTGTGCGTCTCTTTGTGGGAGTGAATGTGCTGGGTTAGACCCAGTTATCTCCTGTTTGCACAAGTCACCTCCTACCTTGGGATGGCTTTGTTGTTCTGGTGGACTGTTACTGTTTTAGAAGCGCAGTCCCAGAAAATGGGGGGATGCTTTCCGGGCTAATCTGTTGGGAGGCTTTGACGGACAAAACAAGCCGCAGCTGGATTCTGTGTTCCCTGGGGGGGCAGTGAGAAGAGTGGAGCCCCAAGTTAACATGCAAATGTTGACCTGGGTTGCAAAGAAGCAAAGTGGCTGCATTTTGTACCAGTTGGAGGGTTTGGTTTTTTTCTGGGGATGTGGCTTAGTTAGAGCCAGTGGGAACATTTTGTCAAGAAAACACACATGTCCACTCGCTCTGTAGCCTGGTGGCTAGGATACTAGCTTGCAATGTGGGTGTGCTGGATTTTAATTCCTCCTCTGCCTTGAGCAGACTGGTTAAAATGAAAAACTCTGCTATGAATAAGGCACTAGAACCTGATTCTCCCACATGCCAGAACAATGCTCTATACATTGCTCTACAGTTACCTAATGAAAAAGCTTCTGTTTTGATCCCAAAATGGACACTCACAATTCTGTTTTACACACACACACACACACACACACACACACACACACACACACACACACACACACACACACACACACACACACACACACACACACAAGGGAGGTTGTGTTTTTGTTAAAATGTGGTATCAAAACCTTTTTTGAAACTGCTAAGGTTGCTGCAAAATGGAATTGTCATCCTCTGATCAACCTCAGATTTAATCCCTAAATGCAATGAGATGTAATAACCAAACCTGGAGACCATGTACGTCCATGGCCAGGCCTCAGAATGATAGGTTGGGAGTCAACCTTCTGGACATCAGCAAGTGGAATTCTTTGGTGATACATCCATGCCTTATAATAGTAAAATTTGTGACAGCAGTGTGTTTGTTTTAAAGGCACACATTCTTCTTTATGCTTATCCGAATCTACATTGTATTCTTCTGTGGCGCATGATCCCAGATGGCACTAAAGTGTTGTACCATCATCCACCAAGTTCTTTCTAGACAAGAAAAGAAAATTCTTTTAAACAGGATCCACACCGCGAATTTCGTCTCTTGCTAATAACTGATCTTTGTTCCAGTCAAGTGTCGGAGTAGAGTACATGGTTACATTAGACAGCCTTAAATGTTTTCTTTGTTTGTCCTCTTTAAAAACTGATAACTGATGTCTCTATTGGCAACACCCATGTCAGAGGTACTTTCAAAAGAAATGTACGGATGTTAGGCTTTCCTCTAAAAGTCTTTCTCTGCCATATGGCCTATATAACAGGTCCATGTGAACTGTAATACTCCTGCTACTGGGTTTCCATAAAGGAAATCAGTGGCTAACAGTATGAAAAAAACACCTTTTTTTTTTACTGAACAAACAGCCTAAGACACAGCGCTTGGCTATGCCTGGAAAGGATGCAGTATCTTGTGTAAAAAAATAAAATAAAATAAAATAAATAAAAAGAAAACTTGAGTAAGATTATAACATACTGAAGTGATAACTTAGTCTCTCACTCTCAGCTGTTTGGCATTTACAACAATTATCATCATCTCTTCTATCGAGAATTAATGTTTCTTATTGTACGTGTTTATTTTAAAGTGCAGCGGGAAGATGCTGTTTTAATTTTTCCTAATCCAATTTAAATGCAAATGTTAACCACTCACATGATGCTGTGTGTACATAATTAAGCATCATTATATACTACATGAATCATTCAAAAAGCTCCAGAGAGCCATTCCACTATGTAAAACATAGGCTTTACACTGAAAAGCAGCCAAGTGGCTTGTGCCTGGTGTGATTAAGTATTTGGACTCATTAAAGCTCTCTTCTGATTTATAGGTCAACCGATTATGGAACGACGTATGAGAAACTGAATGATAAGGTTGGCCTGAAGACCATTTTGAGCTATCTGTACGTCTGCCCAACCAACAAGCGCAAAGTAAGTGAGAATAGGTTTAGTGTGTTCTTAATTTATTATGTGAATTCTCTCTTGGCTGTTTAATCTTCATCCATTTTCTGAATGTCCATTACTGTTAATGTAAGGACCATGTGTAACCCACACACCTAGTGCGGTTACTGAGCAATGCAAGTGGTACCTAGACCACAGCAGCAGTTAAGACCAAGAGACCTCTACAGCATGGGCTGGGAGCCAGCTGGCTTTTAGCTCAGAGAGTAGAGGCTCCTATACTCCGCTTCAGAGGTCCCAGGTTCAAATCCACCTGGTAGTGGTTACATATGCTCCAGATCCTGTGTTGGAGTAAATTGGTGTAGCTGTATTGAGGATCTGGTGCTGTGGTTATCTACAACAGTGGTCACCAACCAGTAGATCGGGATCTACTGTTAGATCTTGGAGCCTTTGACAGGTGATCCTGACAGGTTTGGCCAGGAGGCTATCCAGTGCTGGCACTTCATCTGCCCCTCAGCTCTGCTGTATTGCTCCTCGGGGTGCCCCTCCCTCCTGAGAGCCTCCTGCTTGCTGTGCAAGGCACGGGAAGAAGAGGAAGGGGAAGGGTGCAGATGTCAGGGTGCCCCTCCCTTCACCTTGTACTCCATCTCCACAGAGAAGAGGGGGGCAGGAATGGAGGGTTTGTTGGCGCTTTTGGGAGTGGTGCGGGACCAGGGTAGAGATGAGCCTGCCTTAGCCTCCTGCACCACCACCCAGGAGCCACCTGTGGTAAATGGTGCCCAGCTGGAGCCTGCATTCTGAACCCCGGCCCCAGTCCTGAACCCCTCCTTCACCCCAAACCCTTGCCCCCAGCCTGATAAAAGTGAGTGAGGGTAGAAGAGGGAGGATGGAGTGAGCAGGGGCGGGGCCTCGGAAAAAGGGCCGGAAGGAGGTGGGGCAAGGGTGTTGGGAATTTAGTTGGGCGGGGCAGTTTAGTTGGGATTGGTCCTGCCTAGAGCAGGGGTCTGGACTTGATGACCTTCTGAGGTCTTTTCCAGCTCTATGATTCTATGTTTGGGTTTGAGGAAGATCCTGGATTGCACTTAAATTCAAAAAGCAATCGCATGCTTAAAAAGGTTGGGGACCACTGGTCTACAAGTCATAGATGGGCATAAAAGGTATCGAGCATCCAATCATATTTGCACTTCTAGCTGGGGATGATTGCATTGTTTGGAAGAGGAGAGACTCTAAGACAGGGGTGGGCAATAATTCTTGCAGGGGGACCATTTAATGAATTTTGATATCTGGTCACGGGCTGGCTCCACCCCCAGAAGGGGCAGAGCCTAGGGAGGAAGAGGCTGGGGACTAGCCTATCCCCAGAGTAAAAATACAGAAAAGCGCTTGCAGCTCCCAGCTCTGCCATTACTGCGTTGCCTAGCAGCCACCTGGGTTGGCTGCAGCTATTTAAAAGGTTCGCGGCCCCATCCCCTCTTGGGGTAGTGCAGCGACTGGGAGTCGTGAGCCATTTAAACAGGATCCTGCTGCCTGAGGCACTGCCTGGAAATTCAGTGGCATGGGCAGAAGGATATCAATAGAAAGCAGCCAGATGCAGTCTGTGGGCCAGATCAAAGTGTTAGGTGGGCCGCATCCGGCCCCCGGGCTGCATCTTGCCCAGCCTTGCTCTAAGATATTGGGAAAGTGTCTCCGGAGGCCAGATTGCATGTAAGGTCACTTAGCTGGAAAGTTCACCCACTCGCCAGCTGAACAGGCATGGACAAAATCATGAAGAGAAAATGCCTCCCAAAGCCCAAAAGGTTTTAGGCAAGCACCCCCCAGAGTAACAATGTAGTGAGAATGTACAGTGCTGGCATACTGGTAAAAGGCGGAGGATACCTTCTCTTCTGTACATTTCTCATGGGGTCTCCGGTTGTATGGAAGGTTAGGGCAGGGGATATGAAGGAGCAGGGTGATTATTAGAAATAATGTCCTGAATTGTCCCACATAGGCCCCTGATTAAAGGGGACCCCACCCCCAAGATCTCCCTCAAATTCCATATTGAGCCAGTTTTCAGTTGTCTCCACGATACCCATCAGCCCTTGCTGCTCCCTCTCAGACGCCCGTGTGTGTCTTTTCAGACTTCTTACGCAGTGGGACTTCATTTTCCTCTCCGCCTGAAAGGCCCTAACAAACTTTGGTCCCTACTGTGCTGTAAATTACAGTTAAAGATGTAGTACTCTATGAGGGTCTAACTTTAGGGAAACTGAGACAGTGCACATGGAGTGGAAATTTCCATGCAGTACACCCAGAATATATGCCTTCATTAAAAAAAAAAAAAGACCAGGATTACCAGCATTCTCGATTTTAAACTTTGTGGTGGCCCAAGGCATAAGAACAGCTGTTCATGGACGATTTATTTGGGGTGAAATGTGTCCCCGTGAAGAGTGCCAGCCCAAGGCTAGGCAGCAAGAACTACTTACTCCCTTAGGATTTCTTCCTCCCACTGCATGGGTGGTGGATTAGGGTAGGGTCTGCAGGATTTAACAGGGATTTAAATGTTGCAGAAGCTTGGTGCTGGTGGGAGGCGGCATTGCAATGTAAGAGAATCTCCATTGATGGAATTGATGTGCAGAGGAGCCAGAAGAAAACGGGGCAAGGGGGAAGCAAGGTTCTGTGTAACTTACCAAGTCTATGTGGTGTCTCTAGCTAATACCAAGAATGAAGACAACAAGATTTGGGAGAAGGGTTTAAAATCTATCAGCTGTACTTCATGTTCGTTTGTCACCATTAGGAAAAGCAAATACTGTTGCTTCCTTTTCCAGGGAAGGGGGAGTGATAAATGGGTGTCTCCTGTTCGGTTGCCAGAGCCTGCGTTGACTCTATTGACTTTTTTTGTGAACCCCCCCTGCCCAATTCATCTGAAATGCTGCCTGTGCTCATGGTGCCTAGTATGAGTACAAGGGTTCTGAGGAAGTCTGGGCACTGATTAGTCACTTTCACCCTTATTACATATTTATGCTGTAATGAGGGACCCAAGGGTTGAATGTAGTAGTGGCAGAAATAATCACATGGGTCATTCGATTTGATACCCTGAATTTTATGCAACTGCCTTTCCCATAAATGACTCCTGTGCCCTGGAAAGGTTACCATGTGCACCAGCTAAGTTCCCTTGAGGCAACATCCAATTTTGTCATTTGAAAATATTCAGTTTTAAGTCGAGAAATCTCTTTTGCTTGCTCATCTGAGGGCCAACACGTCCATTTTTGCATGAATCAGCCACGTTCTGGTTTTCCCCATTGTACTCTGAATTGCTCCTCTGTGACATGGGCGCAGGGATGAACCCCGCTCCCGAGTGAGCGGGGAACAGCGTATGCAAAGTCATTTAGATGACTTGAAACCCAGGCCTCTCTCCAGGATGTCCAGGTAGCCTGAACAGAACCTTCATAGTCACCCCTTTTTGTACGGTGTGCCCTTGATTCTCTGGGAACTCTGACTCAGGTAAAATGAAATTCCCCAGCTAAGATGAAATTTGCAAATTAAGGTCTCGGTTCTGCAAACACGTACACACGTGGGTAACATTATGCAATGAATGACCCTGTAGATTTTTACGGGGTGTAAAGTTCTTCCTGGGAAGACGTGTTTGTAGAACGGGGTCTCATTAACATCATTCTAATTTAAATGAGCCTGTAGTGTCTATGGCTCATGGGCAAGCTTAATGAGTGTACCATTAGTACTTTCAAATGACATGTATATGTGGAGGTGTGAGCCCCAGCTGAAGCAGACATAATCCCCTTTCCTATCTCCTTACTGGCATGTTCAACATATACACTGAACCTCTCTAGTCTGACACCCTCAGGACCTGACCAGTGCCATGTAACCGCCACCAGTGGATTTGAACCTGGGACCTCTAGAGCTGAGTATAGGAGCCTCTATTCTCTGAGCTAAAAGCCAGCTGGTGCCCAGCCCCTGCTGTAGAGGTCTCTTGGTCTTAACTGTTGCTGTGGTCTAGGTGCCTCTGCATGGTAACCACACTAGGTGTGTGGGTTACAGCTGCACTAATGAATTTGCTGAATTTGCTGTCTAGCAGCATTACCAACACATGCCCTGCTTACTGGACTCTTACTGGGTAAATAACAGCACAGAACACCAAGGGCCATCACTGATGGCTGTAAACAAACGTTATGGGACTGCGGAAAACTTGGCCACACCCCGGATAAATGGACATCCGTCTCACTAAAATCGTGCCGGACCACGGATTTTGCTGGACCAGAAAGTGCCAGACTAGAGAGGTTCAGCTTGTAGTTGTATAGCTGTGGAAGCACAGGAGCTGTGACTGGTGGCACGAGCTATTCAGGTGTCTGGTTATCAATGGAGCACCTGATTGGAAAGGGGCACGATGCTGGTGGCTTCAGTCATCTCTGCTGACTGGGCTGTTAAAAGTTGGTTTGGAGGTGCAGCGGGGTGTGTTTGATTCCCAGGGGGAGAGGCAGCCAGGGCGTGTCTGTGCATGGCCTCTATGTGCAGGTGCTGCTCCCATTGCTGGCTTCACAGCAGTAGGAGCTGCAGGGGTAGCACCTATGGGTGGAGGCTGCACAAATAGCCTTCTGAGCTGCACCTCCAACGAGGAGATGTGGGGACATATCGCTGCTTCCCAGGAGCAGCTGGAAGTCAGTGCTGCCTGGAACCCACATTCTGAACCCCTTCCCTCATCCCTGCTCCACCATGGAGCCCACATGCCCAGCCCAGCGCCCATACCCCCTCCCAGGCCCCAATTTCCTGACCCAGCTCAGAGTGCCCTCTTGCACCCCCAATCTCACATCCCTGGCCTCATCCTGAGCCCACCTGCCCCAGCCAGAGCCTGTCCCCCCAACACCCCAACTTCCTGCCCCAGCCCAGTGAAAATGAGCGAGTGAGCGAGGATGGGGTAGAGGGAGGGAAATGGAGTGAGCAGAGGCTGGGCCTCAGGGAAGGCATGCGGCAAGAGTGTCCCATTTTCTGCACGTCAAAATTTGGCAACCCTGATGGGCTGCTCTCCCCTAGTACATAGCCTTGGGATCCAGGTGGGTTTGTACTTGGGACGACTCGCCCAGGTTGCCATTCACGGCTGTTGCTGCTATCACAGCCCCCCTGCCATTTCTACCATGCTGGCTAAGAATGGCTATTTGTTGGGAATCATCCCCCACCCCGCAAACCCAAATGTAGGCCTATCCTAAGTTGTGTATGTTTGCAGCAAGGGGGATTCGAGTTAGGGAAAACTTTCTAAGTCTGAGGCTTTGAAATCACTGGAACAGGCTGCCTCAGGAGGCCGTGGCATCCCCGTCACTGGAGGTTTTTAAGAACAGGCTAGACAACCACCTGCCAGGGTGGCCTAAGTGCCCCTGGTCCTTCCTTCACATGGATGGGAGGTAGGTGAATTCGATGACCTCTTGCCATCTCTTGCAGCCCTGTTCTCTTATGATTCTATGATTGTGTCAGTTTGAGGAAGAACCCGGCTGTTTTAGGAGGAAAGCTCCATAGATCTGGGGATTTGTTGTGTCAGTGCTGCCTGTGGTGTTTGGGGGACAATACAAAATGTGTGTTGTCCAGGATCTAGTGTGGGATTATTCCAATCAAGGCGGGGACAGTGTAGCAACGGGTTCCATGCCTGCGATCATCGCGAGGGAAGGGACCCTCTCTCTTGCAAGTTGTCTGAAAGCAGAATTGGTGCTTGAATGCTGACCTTGGAGCCGAGCGTGGATGCAAAACAGGATTTAGGATGTGGCACATCATTCCCTTCCTCCCTCCCTCCAATGGACTGGGAGTTTGCATTATTTGAATGATTGCCGGCAGACCGAAAAAGCAGCCTGATCTATCCTGGCTGCGACAGTGCTACCTGATTAATGTAGCATCCTTAACTAAATTGCTAAGATTTCACAAATCAGGCTGGATAATGAGATTTTGATTTTAAAGAACACAGGCTTGCAGCTGAGTTGAAGGCAAATTACTGAAACCGAGAGCAACACTTTGACAGAGGACTACGACTGACTGTTCTTGGACATTTAACGTCATGGAAGCAAAGAGGGGCTCCTAGCCATTTAAACCATGGGGTTTTTTTTACTGTTAAATGGAAATGAAAAGAATTTGCAGTGGCAGATAAATGGGGCTCTCATGGTCGCCTTTGGAAATGCTGATAGATTTAAGAAACATGGTAGGACAATGAAGGTCTTTACAATGGTGAGAAAATCAATGAAGTTGACACAGCAGTATATTTGTGTACAATTTCTTTCCTCACATCATGATATTTTCCTATGAAATATGCATTTGATATATGCAGGAAGGGATGTACTTGAATATCACTTGGATCTAGGCCCACTGGAAAGTTTTTCTGTGATATTTTTGATAATTGGTTATTTCTGAGAAATAAAAAGCACATAGAAAAATAAATTATTAATACTTTGGACTGATGATATGGAAGTCCTTTGGTCTCAAAGTTGGTTTGTTGCTGATAATTCCATGGAAACTTTAGGCCAAGATTTTCAACACTTGCCACAGATCTTATAGAATCATAGAACGAGAAGGGACATCAAGAGGTCATCAGATCTAGTCCCCTGCCCTCACGGCAGGACCAAGCACTCTCCAGATCATCCCTGACAGGTGTCTGTCTAACTTGCTCTTACATATCTCCAGTGATGGAGATTCCACAACCTCCCTAGGCAATTTATTCCATTGATTAACCACCGTGACAGTTAGGAAGTGGAAAGATTTTCCTAATGTGCAACCTAAACCTCCCTTGCTGCAGTTTTAAGCCCCTTGCTTTTTGTCCTATCCTCAGAGGAGAAGGAGAACAATTTTTCTTTCTCCTCCTTTTAACACCCTTTTAGATACTTGAAACCCGCTATCATGTCCCCTCTCAGTCTTCTCTTTTCCAAACTAAACAAGCCCAATTCTTTCAGTCTTCCCTCATAGCTCATGTTTTCTAGACCTTTAACCATTTTTGTTGCTCTTCTCTGGGCCTTCTCCAATTTTTCCACATCTTTCTGGAAATGTGCCCAGAACTGGACACAATACTCCAATTGAGGCCTAATCAGTGCAGAGTAGAGTGGAAGAACGACTTCTCGTGTCTTGCTCACAACACTCCTGTTAATGTATCCCACAATCATGTTTGCTTTTTTTGCCACAGTGTCACACTGTTGACTCATTTTTAGCTTGTGGTCCACTATGACCCCTAGATCCCTTTCAGCAGTTCTCCTTCCTAGACAGTCACTTCCCATTCTGTATGTGTGAATATCCTGGGCACCTCTACTTTAGTGTGTTCAGCTTGAGAAGCCTCTAATGGGACTTACTTTTCAGAAGGTAGGTGCTCGAAATTTTCTGTAAATGGGACCCTTTGGAATTATTATTGACTTATTAATACAGTGTGTCACCAAGACATCAATTCAGCCATCAATTCCTTTATTAAATCCAAGGGCCAAGTGATATTTATACAATTACTCTACACATGTCTAAAAAGCCTACATAATGAACTCTTATTATAGTTATGTAGGGTTGCCAGGTGTCTGGTTTTCGATTGACACACCCAGTGGAAAAGGGGTTTGGCGGCTCCCCTCAACCCCGCTGACTGGGCTGCTAAAAGTATGTTTAGCAGTGCAGCAGGGCTAAGGCAGGCTCCCTGTCTACATTTTCTCCACATGGCTCCCACAGCTGACACATTTGGCTCCTATGCACTGTCCCCTCCCCAAGTGCTTACTTCGCAGCTCTCATTGGCTGGGAACCATGGCTAATAGGAACTGCGGGGGTGGAGCTTGAGGGCTGGCAGCACGCAGAGCCCCTTGGCCTCTCTGCCTGTCAGCTGAAGCCCAACCCCTCTCCTCCACCCAAACTCCCTTTCCTAGGTCAGAACCCCTCTCACATCCTAACTCCTTCCCTGAGCCCGCACCCCCTCCTTTACCCAAACCCTTGCCCCATTTGTGAGCCCCCTTCTGCACCCCAATCTTATAATTCCTAGCCCCATTCTCAAGCCTGTGTCCTCACCCAAAGCCCCACCCCAATCTCCATGCCAGCCCTAAGCCCTCTTCCACATCCTGCTCCCTCAGCTGGAACCCCACCTGCAACCTGGAAAGAGAGTGAGGGTGGGGGAGAGGGAATGAAGTGAATGGGGCCTCAGAGAAGGAGTAGGAAGGAGCCGGGCAGGGGGCAGGAAAAGGGTGTTTGGTTTTGGGTGATTGGAAAGTTGGTAACCCTACACCTACGCAGTAAAAATTCAGATTAAAATATTCAACAAAAGGCCTAGACCCAGGGTTGCTTAAACCCACATTGACTGACTCCAGTTGGATAGGAAGGTACTAGTACGGAAATGTTTAGGTTATCTTTTGATCCTCTTTATCAAACAAGTGATGTCATTTTCAATTGCTAGCTTTAGTTAAGATCCAATTGGGAGAAGTTTGGGACTGACCCCTTTTCCTGGCTTTGGGTAGACACAATTATATGAATGGGCTCCTTCTTTGAGATGATATCAGTATGTTAAATGTTAGTACAAGTTAATCACAAAACAACTTTTTTCATTATTATTATTCAAACCAGTTAGAACCATTCTTAGTAATTAGAGTTTTCTCTTGTCTTAACACATTTTGAGTTCAGGATTTTCTGCAAAAAATCTCTTTCCAGATGCCACATTCCTTCTCGTTTTGTAATCTATCCTTTTCAAGATCTTGATGCATTTTATCGCCTTCATTTTCAAAGGTTTTTATTTTTACTTACACTACCAAACACACCTGTTTTCCTTCATTCCTAGAGGGCCCAGTGCTTAATTTGCAATGAAAGCAATGTTGGGAGCTCAAGCAGGCCCGGCCAAAGGGTTTGCAGGGCCCAAGTCAGGACACTGGGAGCGGGGCCCCGGGCCCGGCTGGTAGATGGTGAATACTCAGCATCAAGGGGTCCGAAAGCGCAGGGCCCAAGGCGTTTGCCTTGCTCGCCTTGCCCTAGGGCCAGACCTGGGCTCAAGCAATTAAGTGCTGGGGCTGATGCTAGGGTTGCCAGATGGTTTAACCAAAAATAGTGAACCAACCCCCTTCCCCTCCCCCCAAAAAAGGGGAAAAAATGCTGTTGAGAAAAAAAAGGGGGAGACCAAAATTGTTGAGGAAAAAAAAAAGTGTGGCCCCTTTAAGAAATGCTTTTGTGGCTTTTTGGCCCGCCATCTTTCTTGGTTCCCTGCTCCGAGCCAGACAGCTTCCCTGCGGAACCCGGTAATCACCCGGGATTTTCGCCTCCTGGCCGGGAAAAAATCAGAAAATACCGGACATTTTAGGTGTCCGGTATTTTCTAATTTTTTTTACTGGACAGGAGGCGAAAATACTGGACTGTCCAGTTCAATAGTGGACACCTGGCAACCCTAGCTGATGCAATATTTTTTTTACTTTTATAACTAATGTAGCAATGCTATAGGTGGTATGTCTATGAATGGCCAATCCCAGAGTTGCCAGGGCAGAAATGAAGCACTGACAGGGCCCTTCTAAAGTGTCTCAAGACAGAGGCATCTACAATCAGTAGTCACTTCTGAAAATCTTGATGTAGTTGGGCATTGACTAGCTTCTCTGTCATCTTGCTCAGGAATGGCATGTTTGACACTTGGCTATAGTTGGCTACTACTGTTGTATTAGGGTAGGATTTTATTTTCGGTGTTGGTTGGACTATTCTGTGTTAAGAATGAAGGGAAGATTCCTTCTGCAAACCATGTGTTGGCTGTTTTCTTCAGGAGTGTCATCAGTTGTTCTTGACGCCTTCCTAAACCAGTGGGTTGGCCCACTGCTGCAGCCTGTAAATACCCAAAACTCCCATTGCTTTGTAACATGTGTGTAAAGCTTGCGAGATTTGGACCTGGGAGCATAGATCCACAGCATCCCAGGCATACCAAGCAGAGGTGGATGGTCTGAGGCACATTTATAACTAACTTAGAAGTTAGTTGTCCTGCCTGTTGGTTAATACTAAGGACAGATAAACTGGCTCCGATCTATTCAGATCAGATACCAAATTGACCAGCACCTTCTTCCCCAAAATTCAGAAGGAACCTGGAATATTTTGCAAAGTTAACAATTTGAACAATTATTATTTTCTTTTTAAAGCTTTCAAGAGCCTGAATACTGCTAGGATTTTGGCTGCCACTGGAAGCAGAAGTTAATTGATGGCATATTAATAACTTATCAGATCTGTGTGCATATGAATGAAGTTGTCCCACAAAGAGGATACGGTAGCTTCTGCTAGGTGCTGGAGAAGGCCTCCTTCACATCGAGTAACAAGGGTCTTCCGCTGTGTTGGTGGAAAGACTAGGGTTCTGGTCCCAGCTCCCAGTGGGGGGGTTATGTAGTCATTTTTTTCTGTTGCTTGCTGGACATAAACTATACTACCCATTCTTCAGTTGGTATTCTTTTGCTAAGAGTTGGCTACTGAGTGACAGGATCACATGACCTATGAAGTACTGGGGTATAGGGAAGTCTCAGCAGAGAGTCATGGAAGGTATAGCACATTAGGGCAAAAGAACATTTTTGAAAGATAGGGTTGGGTTATCAAAAGTGGAATCCTTATGCTATTAGGCCCTGGTGCAGCAAAGCACTTAAGCATACGCTTGAAGTTAAGCATATGGAATAGTCCCATTGACTAAGAGGGCAAGAGAAAGAGTGTAATAGTTCAAAGAGATGTGTAATTTCTAGTGAAATGCTCAAACATTTGAACCTGGACAGGTTTTGCATTTCCACGTGGAAGAGAAAATTGTATTAATTTTGTGTTGGGGGGAAGTTGACTTTTTCACTCAAAATGTATCCAGTGAAATGATGGAAGGCCAATGCAGAGAGATTTAATGATGGAATATTGACAGAAATCCTGTTTATTCTAGAAATAATGTCAACAATTTGGGTAAGATTATTAGTCACTTTTTTAACTATGTGGCCTTAGTCTGAAGTCGAAATCTTAACTTCTCTAAAGATATTTTTACCACACACACACACACACACACACACACACACACACGATGGAGGGTAAATAGATTATTATTACTAGGTAAATACTGCAAATATTTTCCCATGAATATTTGCTTGACATTTCAAATGAATTCTCTTTGGTTGCACTCTCAACCTTTAATGTTCTCTGTTCCACAAACATTTCTCTAGGAAGGTTGAATGGAAAATAAAATTTCATCTTGTACTCTTGCCTAATCATGGAAAGCAAATTATATTTTTTCTGTGCGTATTTGCATAAGGAACCTGGTTAAGGCAACGATTCAGCAAAGCAGTTAAGCATGGGTTTAACTGTAGGCCCATGCTGAAGCCTATTCCTTTTAAACAAAGTGCTTAAGCACTTCCTTAACCACATGAATAGTCTCCTTGAAGTTAGGGATGCAAGTGACTAGTTGACTAGTCGACTACCCGATAAGGAACTCGACTAGTAGCTTCCCCCACCTTACTGCCCCTTTCAGAGAGAGGCAGCAAGTTGGGGAGTATGAGCTGGTGCTGGGGAGGAGCCAGCTTAAAAGCCGGTTCCCCCCGCCCAGCACTGTCTCTGCAGGTGGCAGGGGAGGCTGAGAGCAGCAGGGAAATGGCGCAAGTGGGAATCGAAACAGTCCTGCTCGCACCAGTCCCGCTGCTGAGCCTCTCTCTTTAGAATGTACAAGAGCTGCCTGTGGCTCCTGTACATTTCAAAGGAAGAGGCACAGAGGGGACTGCTTTGCTCCCCACTGGCACGGATTCCCGCTGCCTCTCTCCTTTTGAAATATACAAGAGCTATGGCCGGCTCTTCTACATTTCAAAGGGAGAGGCCTGGCGGGATAACGAGCACCCTCCCTTATCGGCTAATTGAGTAGTTGATGGAAATTCCATCGACTACTCGATTAGCTGATCAATCAAAATTTAACATCCCTACTTGAGGTCGAAGCTAATCACGTGCTTTGGTGATACAGGGTCTATTGCTATCACCCAATCAGGAAACTGAATATACACCCTGTACTTAACCTGGCCACTTCTTAGACATCAGAGCCCTATGACCATTGTTCAGGTTCTTTAACCAGAGGATACAGATGCCAGGTTGGACACTCTTCCATCACATGAGTTGTGGTCTGGAATGTAGCCCCACAATCATCATAGTGAATAGTTCCTGCAACTCCAGATGAGCCTGTAGAGCCTGCTCCAATCAAATGGACTAGGAGTCGGGTCGAGCGAAGGAGTCCTGAATTTCTTAGCTCCGGGAACCAGCTGAATGCAAGGCAGCTGGGCAAGTCTCCTGCCTTCATGTGGGGGTACCTGTCTCAGTAGCTAACACAGATGAAACAAAATTGGAGCTCAGGTTCTCATTGTAAAATGTGAAAGACCCTTCTGGCTGCTCACGACTAAGCAACACGGGTTGAATCGTAAACCGTAGAAGACGTATAATTGGATTTGTTCAGACAATGAATAGATTTGTGAAAACCATCACAGGTTCACACACTTTCTACTAAAGAATAAAATGCATCAAGCAGATGCACAGCTCTATCTAGCATGCATATATAGCTGTAAACAGACACGACAGGATTTGCAGAGCTTCCTACTGTCTGTGAATGCCAATTTTCTCCTTAAAGCTTTTATATTCCCTTGCTTGTATCTTTTTTTTTTTCACTGAAACAAATTCTTGTAACAAGGTTCCAGACAATGTCTCTTTATGAGGGGTTTTATTGGAAATAAAGATGAGGACAAAGCCAGCCATTATTTACCGTTTACACTGTTGATCAGTCGCCATTAGATTCGTTATTATAAAGGACAGCATCTTTTTTTAGTATCCATCTGTAATAAAAGTGAACTGTAATGCAATAATAGTTGTGTGTAAACCTAGAAGATCTGTGAAAAACCTGCTCGTAGGGAATATCTCTCATCTCACTGAAATACCCACACCACCTGGTCCTGTGATTGATGACACAGGCTGGGAGGGAAAAAAAAAATCTGAACACATGGTTCCTGCCAAACAAATCAAGCCGGCTTCGTTATTTGTCAACAAGTGTGCAGAAGAGAGAATCCCTGATGTGTAATCAATCCCTGGCCTTGTTTGTGAAAACAGTGGTTTATTTGTTCCATGCATACAGTCTGTTGTGAGGAAAATAAAGTGATTTAGCAGGCATCTGAGGAGTGGGAGGGTTTGGAAATAATACAATGGTGGGTTAGAAAAAACCCCCACCATAGACTGAGATCTCCAAATCTCTCCTGGAGTTAATTTACATTCAGCATCACCGAAAATAAATTCTATGGGCCTTAGCCCAAAAAGGCTCCAAGTAGGTTACCTTTCAGCACTGCATGGGAAATCAGAGTGATATGGAAATGAAAGGGGGGAAATTTACAATTGGTTGGAGAACATATTTCTTTGAGTCAAAGAGCTGCTGGCTAATTTAGACCCTGTATCCTTGTAAATTGCCCACTGCGTTCTTTGCAAGGAGCCAGTTCGGCAGTACGTTTGTTCTTTGTACTTTCAGTGTATCTGTGTATCACTCGTTAATTAATAAAAACTTGGGTTGATAGTAGCTGCCAGCACTTTCATGCTATTAATAGTGCTGCAGCAGCTCATCAGATATTGATTATTTTCTGGGGGGGGGTTGAAATTGGGCTTTTTCCTCTCTTTTTTGCATGTCTGCACTAACCTGTGTTTTTCCCCCCGCTCCAACCATTTGGATTTTAATTGCTGCACTATACAATGCCTTTCCCTCCTTCCAGATAAATGGATTACAGCTGCCTTTTTTCCTCCCCTTTATATTTTGCGGGCATGATTAACACCTTTATCCTGGCATGTTCTGCACTGTCCTGTTGTGTGTGCATTTCCAAGATAAGGGGTGTTTATTGTGACTATAATTGCATCGGTTTTGAGGCTGGCAAGATGCATCATTCCTTCAAATTTATTTCTATTAACGAGATGATTTTTAAATGTGAAAGAGAATGAGAAGACCGTGGCCTGGCTTTTTCTTCTTTCTAGCATCAATGGCAATGTTTCTATCCTTTAATCAAAGCAGACTGAGATGAACTCTCATTGGTGAACGGGAGTGCTGCTTCTGTAGAGGGGAGAGTTAGGAGTTTGCACAGAGTATGTCTGTCTGTATCCTGAAGGTGAACTGCTCACCAGTGCAGAGGACCAGAGTAAGGGCTGTGGGTATGCCTACAGTGCCAACAGAGGTCTAATTTCCAGCATGACCTGGACTGGCTTTGATTGAGTTAGCATAATAAAAATAGCAATGTAGCCGTGGCGGTGTGGAAGGCGCCTCGGTCTAGCTATCTGAGTACAATCCCAGCTGAGGCTCTAAGTTACCCAGGCTCCTGCTCTGCTATGGTAGTGTAACCCACACACCTAGGCTACGTCTACACAGTTTCCCTCTTCCTCAAAAAGCCTATGCAAATGAAGCACGGATTAGCATATTGCCGCGCTTCATTTGCATAATTAATTAGGAGCTGTTTTTGCGCAAGAGGTTTTTGCGCAAGAGCCATTCTTCCTCATTTTTTCAGGAAGAACGGCTCTTGCACAAGAGGGGGGTTTTGCGCAAAAAGGCACTGTGTAGATGGCGCCTTTTTGCACAAAACCCCCCTCTTGTGCAAGAGCCGTTCTTCCTGAAAAAATGAGGAAGAACGGCTCTTGCGGCGCAAAAACCTCTTGCGCAAAAACGGCTCCTAATTAATTATGAAAATGAAGCGTGGCAATATGCTAATCTTCACTTCATTTGCATAGGTTTTTGTGGAAAAGGGAAGCTGTGTAGACGTAGCCCAAGTGTGGTTCACTGTCCCATGAAGTGGCACCTAGACCACAGCAATAGATAAGAACAAGAGATCTCTACAGCATAGGCTGAAAGCCAACTGTCTTTTAGCTCAAGCTGTAAAACCACTTATACTAATCTCCAGAGGTCCCAGTTTCAAATCTGCCTGGTGGCAGTTACAGTAACACTGCTGCTTTTTAGCACGTGAGCTTGAAGAAAGCCAGCATGGGTACACAAGCTGAGAATTACCTCTCCAGCCGCAGTGCAGAGCTGCCCTATGAGCCCAATGCCTTGTTCTGACTCTCTGAATTTCATCCCTAACCGGGATGTGAATGGTTCACCGGTGAACCAGTAAATATCACCCTTACTGGATGATGCTTACCGGTAACGATTAACGGTTAACTGTTGGCCCAGCAGGGCAGGAGCAGTTCTCTGCCCACCCGTGGTGCAGCATGGTGGGCCCCGCTGGCCAGGGAAGTCTCCGGCTGTGGTGAGGGGCTGCTCCAGCTCAGCTAGGCCTGCCGTGGTGGTGGTGGGGGGTGCTTCAGCCCTGTCAGAGCAGGCCCTGCCTGCAGCGGGCCTGGCCTGCCTGGAGCAGCACGCCACACTGTGGGCAGGGGGCGCCTCAACCCACCTGGAGCAGCCTAAACAAATCACGTTTGTTGGCTTTGTAGGGAGGCGTTACGTCACTCTGGTACTCCAGGAATGCTTTGCTCTGCTCTAGTCCATGCAAACAAGGTACCTTGTAGAGCCCGCCAGAAGGATCTACACAGGGCAGTTGGAGCACAACACATGAGATCACTGTACACATCACAACCTTTCGGTGCCCTCTGCAGGCACCATGTTGATGAACCCTGAGGATACAGCAAACTGAAGCTTTCCTGTGCAGGCAACTGCCGCTGCTTCCTTCTCTGCCCGCCAATGATGCGAGCCTCGATTCTGTAACAGAACTGGCTAGCGTGGAACCATGTGCCCATGCAGAGGCCTATGACTGTCAAGGGGAGCCATAGTGGGCAACTCCCTCTGTGGGACAGGACGTCTCTTCAGGAGAGGAGATGGTCTTTATCCCTGAGGCCGTTTCCGAAGCTATGTGATTTTTCAGCAGTTTGGGGAACTGGATGAAGATGAGAAGCTAGGCCCACAGCTGGTGTAAATCACTGTGTCTCTTCGGCCTTTGGGGCAACACCCATTGACATCAGCTGAGGAGCCATACCAAATGCTTGGACGAGGAATGATTTAGTTAAAGATATCCCATATTGATCTGTCCTCACCGGGCATATTTTTAAACAAATATTACATTGAGTGAATCTCTGATTCTTACTGTTGCCTTCAACTACAGTAAGTTCAAAACAAATGTTTCCAGCCATGTACCAACTTCCCCGTATATAGAGAGGGTGAACTTAAGTTGCATTCCAGAAAAGAGGTCTGTCTGTCTTTTCCACCAGGTAGCTTACATGGGGGCTTTTGATAGACTTCTTTAAACTTTGGCATTATCGGACTGGTGCTACTGTAGCTACGGAAGTGCGTGGTTAGGAAAATGAGGGAAGCACTGAATTTTTGATATTTTTGTATTTTAGAATTGCTCTATCACTGCTTATACATCTGAAGCCAGATGCTCAGCTAATGTAAATCGGTGCAGCTTCCCTGAAATCCACCCTACTGAGCTCATTTACACTGGCTGATGGCCTGCCCCCTTCTCTTCAGTCATCTTTATCGTGCCTGTGGAAAACCGATAATTCGCAAATGCAACCCAAGCAACTGGATCTGCCCTCAAACAAGTGTTGGCAGGTGGCCAGCGGTCTTTTGGAGGAAATGTATTGATATATAAAGGGTGTCGGGCAACATCCAATGTTGCATTTTAGAGTCACATGTCCCAAACACGATAGCCCTGGTGTAAGCATTCCTACTCACCAATGTCCTACTTCTCCGTGCCACAGAGACCGACTCATGGGAGAGAAGTTGGTTGATAGCCCATCTCTTTGACTACTGCTCAGTGTGGTGGTGGGTATTTTCCCACTAGAAGCTGGACTAGAATCAGTCCAGTTGTTTCATACAATCCCAGCCCCGTGTCCTGTAAGACTATTTGATCTTCACCAACCTGAGTCGAATTGAAATTGGAAACTGAGGCCCTGGAACTGCAAGCTGATCTGTGGGAGTGGCCCCCTCTGAGGTGACTATGTTTTTTGAAGTACGAACAGGACGTCCTGGGGTTCACCCAAGTTTTCCTTCCTCCACATGCACACAGGGCTGGTCAGAGCCACCCTCTGAGACTCTTGCTGTCTGGGAGGGGGCCAGCTCCGAAGGCAGCACTGCCCACCAGCAGCAAATTTCTCTGCTCTCCTACAAGTAGGCTGCTCTGCCTTCAACTAACTTCTTGTGCAGCAGCCGCTGCTCTCCACTCCGCCTTGCAGCTGGGACAAGTGCTCAGTTTGGGTGAAAGAGTAGGGCCGGCCAGGACAGAGCTGAAAAAGGGGACTATCCTGGCCAGAAGGGGATGTATGGTCATCCTACTCTCTGCACTCATATGCAACTCTACGGAAGACACTGGGGCCCTGTGCTGGTACTGGGGGTCTGTCCAGAACCTGCGGCACATGGGCCCTACAGATAAAATGTCATACCCAAGCCCTGAATCCACCCCGTGCCGCTGACAAAGATTGTTAGCCCAGAAGAGGGGCAGTTTGTGTTGGTACAGTAGACTCCGTCATCGCGAATTCCCTCTTAGGGTAATGCCAACCTCAAGTGTGCGACAAAATCCTGAGTCAAAGACTCACAAATCACGATGAAATTATGGGTGAAGCTTGGCTTGTATCACATGACTGCAGGACCCGGGGCTTTAAGAGAAATACCAAAATAATCAAGAGACTCAGGAGAAGCAGCAGTGTTGTGTCATATCCACTGTACTGCAGACTGATCCAGGAACATCAGGAGCTGAAAATATAAGCTGCAGTTTGAGCAAAACCTCTGCAAATGGGTAGCTAACAGACTCATATCTTCAGAAGTTCAGCACAGAGTGTCTATGACAGACACTTACAGTGGCTTAGAATTCTCTTTCCTTCAGTGTAAATGGGTATTAGTATGGGAACTGAATGCCTAAATGCGGTGTAGTCCAGTGTTATACCGTCTGCCTAGCAATGCGCAGTATGGGGGTGGGGAGAAAAGCAGGTGGACAAACATGTGGGAAAAGATACTCAGATAGGCAAGCAGCATCTGAGTGCTAAAGGCTGGAAGCTCAAAGGGAGAGAGAGGACAGCAAAGATTAATGGGTGGGATTTGAAAGTGTGTCTGGATGCTGAGAAAAGCTAGAACTTCAAACTGAAATTGGAGAATTAAAGACTGTACGGAGTGACTCCTGTGTACTGCATAAGCAGCCAGAGGTCAGTGTAAGAAACAGCCAAGAGTAGGGGGGATTTGGTAGCAGGTGAGGAATGGTCACGGCAGGCAATGGAAATAAACCCTTCCCCTTGAAGTGCTTACAAGTGAGAGAGAACAAGTTGTGCTGTGCCAGCAGAACTATATTTTTAGGGGGAGGGGTACATATGGGTGGGGTCTTGACAGTGTTCAGTGTACCATGGGACACAGGCTAAAATAATTAAAGCTATTGAGAGTGATAAGGCCAAGGTACTAGATGATTTCCCAGTGTGTTCTCTCTTTGCTCCAAATCATATTTGTCTCCCCTAAATCCCTTGATCCTTTGTTTGTCCCTTCTTCCCCACCTTTGGCAAAAACAGAACCCAAGGATTTAGGAGAGACAGCAAAACCAGCGAGACTGCTTGTCACTACCACAGGCTTGGGCCGTGCATTTTGACCTTTGGGTCCTAGAGCCACATTGCGTGTTGCAAAACTGAGCCTAGGCACATGTTACTTGCGTGTAAGACGAGTGCTGAATGCTGCACTTAGGGAAGAACTGGAAGCTACATGCCAAAGTTATTTAAATGTGACTCCTGTGTAAAGTATGGGGTTTGCTGTGATCAGAGGCATTGCTTAACCTTAGGGAGATGGACCACGCTTTGATGGAAACTTGAGTCCTTACTTCTAGAGGTGGATTAATGGAAGAGCTAGGTCCAGGAGAACAGCGTTTCCTCTGTGTACCATTCCCTTCATCCAACCGCCGCCCTTGGCTCTGTTGGCTCTAGTAAAAAGCACAGCAGGAAATACTGAGAGGTAATATTGCATCGGGGCAAGATACATGAGTGGAGAAAGGACCACGTAGGGTGACTCTCAACTGTGCCAGTAATGGTAGAAGTAGTTTGGGGCAGTGTGTGTGTCGTACGGAGAGGTTGCATTTTAACCAATTCAGTCCCAGATCCAGTCCCCAGTGAAGTCCTCGCTATTAACTCAAACAGACTTTGAATCAAGCCCTTGAGCTATGTATTTTAGTGGCTTTCTATTTACCACGATTTCAATTAAAGCTAGAGCTGGTGGAATAGTGTGTGTGGGGAGTTAATCAGATATATTATCTGACAAAAATAACAGTTGCTAAGTGAAATCTCACACATTTAAATCCCTCTGGAGTCAAAGAACTCTAATAATTGTGCTTAAAGCCCATGCTTCAGTACTTTGCTGAAAGGGGGGACAGGAAATCCAAGCTGAGCAGCTTAAATATAATATAAAGGCTGAATTTCCAGGTTGCAGAAGAGAACAAAATTTTTCAAAGTCTCTAGGACTAGGTTTCTCTATCAAGGTGGGAAAAAGAAGCAAAATTACAAGCAGCCCTAGGCTATGTCTACACAGCAGTGTTATTTCAGAATAACTGACTTTATTCAGGAATAACAAGGAGCGCATCTACACAGCAAGCCATTATTTCGAAATAATGGTGAGCTGGAGGACTTCTTACTCCAACTCACGGTAACCCTCATTTCACGAGGAGTAAGGGGAGTCAAAGGAAGAGTGTTCTTCTTTCTACTTTCTGCTGTGTAGACAGTGCCAAAAGCCGAATTAAGCTATTTCGAGTTCAGCGACACAACTGACGTAGCGGAAGTTGTGTAGCTTAATTTGACTTTTGCCCGGCTGTGTAGACATACCCCTAGAGACTAGGAGAGGACTTCTGGTATCAAAAAGCAAAGAAAGAAAAAAAGATGAAAACAGCAAAGCTGTACCAAATATCCATGAGATGTAGGGACATTTTAGGAGCAATTATCTTCTATTATAGGGTGGCTTAAGTCACAGCCCCACTGGAGGAATGAGACCCTCTGTAGTGGGGAGCCCCCAGAAAGAAGCAGGAATACTTCTTGGAGAACCACATGTGAAAGCAGTCACCTTGCCATATTTACAAGTCATTCGGTGCACAGTCTCGGTTGTGCCACCTCCTCTGCTGGCCGGTGATCTGGAGGCAGCAGAACAATATGCTTATGTCAGTAAGGATGAGTTACAACCAGATTCTGAGTGGCATGGATAAACTAAGGACATTCAAGGGAGTGCATGGAGTTGTTAGGTTATGGGTGGGGACAGATGCCTGAAAGTGAAACGTTTACTCTCAAAGGTCAAACCCCACAAAAGATGACAAATACAGTCATCCTGGATGGTATCTTCTTTTGTTGGCGGTGGCAGGAAAGATGTCAAGGATAGAAAGGGTACGTAGACTAGCCTGTCCTCTCACCTTTAGGGATTGCTTGGACTAGAAGATTTCCTGAAGTTACCCCATACCCCTGACTTTGCAGTTGGCATGGACAGGTATGAATTGTGTGTACAGCTGGTATTGCTAGAGTTTACCCCTGGCCAGCTGGCATAATCCTGAACGTGATTTGTGCACTCTGACCGTAAACTTGTGTTCAGCTCAGTGTGACTGAATGGGACTCCTCAAAGATACAGTCTACACCGATGTGACCGTCCAGTGAAGAAAAGCTTTGGAGAGAGTTGCCCAACATCCTGTGGAAAGCCAAGGCATGCACTCACAGTGGTCCAGTGGGCAGGACAGTGAACTAAGAGAATAAGGAGGTTGGAGGGCCACACTTGCCTCTTGTGTGTGACTTGGAGGAGGGTCATTTCTGTTTGCAAAATAGGGACAGTGATGCTTGGACCCTTTTGAAAAGTGTTTTGAGATCCCTGGAAGAAAAGCTCTTTAGAGATGCAAAGGGTTGCTGTGATTGCTTTGTTGCTTGTTTGGTCTCTGCTCAAACAAAGGGCTTCAGTTTCCAGGGATATTAATGCAGCTTTTTTTGGTAAATATCCATGTCTTGATCCAAAATCGGTGAAGCCAACAAGGCCCTTTGGAGTCACTCTAGAGAATTTTTGACTAGGTTCTAAATTCTTGTAGAATACATGAAGAAACCCGCTCTCCCCACCCCAGTGACTGCAATGGAATTTGGATCCGCGCTTCTATGAGTAGACGAGGTATCACTCATACATTAAATAATTAGAATCAAAATATTATGGGATGTGCATAGGGATGACCCACAACAAGATTCGTCTGCCATGGTTTCTGTTCTTCTGCATAATTCCGACATTTCTCCTCCCTCACCCACCTTTTCCAGATCGTACCTCTCAAGTGTCCTTCAGTTGAGTTCCAAAGTTATAAATGTTCTACACAAATTTGGCATCCCTCACTCTTATTACTGAAAACCTATTTATATCAGAAAAAATCATAAAATCGAGGAGTCCTTTGATGGATGGTCCCTCTATGTATTCCAAATGTCAGACCATGGCATGTCAGATTCCTCTGCCAGGTCCAAATAATGCAGACATCAGCATCCCAATATGAAATATCAACCTGAGCCCTCGCCTGATTACTGCCCTCGCCTAACGGATGCAAAATTACCAAGATCCCATGCATAATTTAATCTTGTTTGACCCCCCACGAAACCAGGAATGTTCAGAGGTGATTTTGATGCAGTCACATCATGCTTATTAGAATCATTGACTGACTCCCTACAGATCTTTCTACACTGTACCGCCAAAACATCTCCCAATCATGACTGGATGTTTTCACATGCCCTTGGGGGGGAAGGGAAGGTGGTATCATTTCCCCTGTTTGACAGATGGAGAGACACAGGGCATGTTGAGTAATGTAGTCAAATTGTTGGCTTGAGAAGTTGGGTTTAATTACTAGAGGACAGACTAGATGATCTGGGGATATAATTTGCTATTTCTGGCCCAGGATCACACAGAAATTTCACCCTAGAGGCAGGAATCAAACCCAGATCTTATGAGTCCCCCCTCTGCACCCTCGTCACTCTTTGTTCATCTGCATCATTCCGACATTTCCCCTTCCCCACCATGCCTTTCCACCTCATACCTCTCAAATGTCCTTCCACTGAATTCCAAAGTTATAACTTTGGCATCCCTCACTCTTATTACTGAAAAACTATTTATATCAGAAATAATCACAAGACAGAGGAGTTCTTTGATGGATGGCCCCTCTGTGCATTCCAAATGTGGATGTGCATGTGTGCGATGTGCCAGTTTTCATCCGCTGACGTTTTCAGCCGGTCTTGATCTGCACAGGTGTCTTACCTTGCCACAATCTCCAGGTGAGGTTAAAAGACATACCCCATTGGCACACGTGGACAGGCAGGGCGGCACCTCATTCTGGTTGCTATGCAAGAAGGACATCTGCCTCTGGAACTGGTGTCTCTGCCACATCATCATGTACCAACTGGCCTACCTTCTAGGCATGCAGAACTCCTGGTAGACACACTTAGCTGAACTTGATACCTCATCCAGGAGTGGGAGTTCCTTGCCTCCGCTCTGCACTCCATCAGCTGTGCCTTGGGCTCCCCTTGTTGGGATCTCTTTGCCACTCACAAGAGCTGAACATTTCCCCTCTACTGCTCCAGGTTTGCAAGGTTCCTAGGTTGAGGAAGAGGCGGCGACTTACCTCTAAGTGGAGGTTCCTTGAGATGTGTGGTCCCTCATTGCATTCCAATGCCCGCTCACCATACCCTTTGCTGATGACTGCCTATTCGGTGGTAAGATGGTGACATGTTGCGCCACTCCACCCAGCCTCTTGTAACCTTGCCTGGAGCACATGGACATAAAAGAGGCCTGTGTCGGTCGATGAACACGGAGGATGATAACTTCCAGCTCTGGTGCCTGGCGTGTATGCACACTTGTGGGAGGAATAGAAATAGGGACCCCACATCTAGAAGAACCACCAGTCTCAGGTAAATAACCTCCTCTTATTGCTGCTACAGGCAGGAATCCTGTGGAATCAAGTCTCCAGCATGAGTCACTTTTCAAAGTCCTCCCTTTGGAGCCTCTGCCACCCCTCATGTCTGCCATTTTGAACCTCAGTGGGCTGAGGGCTATGTTCCAGATCTTGCTTCTCATTCAGGTGTTGTTTAACCAATTGCGTGCTCTAACTTTTCCACTGGCAACGCTCCTCTGTCATTCCCTGTTACCAGACCTTTCTCTCTGCTCCCACTTCAAGTGTGTTACTGACATTTACAAACTCCCACTAGACAATTCAGTCAATTACCACCAAAGACACCCATTGTTCTGAGCAAGCTGACCTTTTACCCTGGGGCACCAATTAAAATCTATTGCCTTTACTCCTACAGTGCTTGCTGTAATTGGAGCCTTGGCAGGTTGCCAGGCATAACTTGTGGATCCCCGCTTTCTTTATTACCGAAAAAAGCAATAAAGTATAAATTACAATTTTTTTTTGTTGTGGGGGGAAGGCAACATAATGTTTAACAAAGATTTTTAATTAAGCAAATCTTTTGCTTGTTAGAAGGACTAGGAGAAAAAGGCAAATAATTGGCTACATTCTGTAGGCAAGGCAGCTTACTTCCCTTTCTGCATCTTTGTTTTTCTCTTCTTGCTAAAGTGCCCCAGTTCTGCAACAGGGACGTACTGACAATTACGGGATAGAAAGAGCTGCAGGCTTTGCAGTGATTGCTTTACCGTAAGGCTGATTCAGGTGATGAGATGTAAGAGCTGAGACGCAATTGCATAAGGATATGTACCTGTCTGGTTTCAAGGAGCCTGAAGCTAAGCAAGGGTCTCATTGGAGGAGGATGGGGGAAAAAAAAGTAGTAGTGGTTTTCCAAGCTCCACTCACAAAATAAACCCCACGCACTCCGTGTGCAAGTATACAACACTGCTCTGAGGAGGTTGGGTTTCTTTGGAGTATGTCCTGTGAGCCCCAGTCTAGAACCCTAACTACTGGACCATCCTTCTTTGTGACATTCAGAAATATTGATCTGGTGGCTCATGGGAGTTGAGGGGTATGTGCCTCATGTTGCCATTCTCCTTTGTGGGTTTGGTCCCCAGAAGACTACATCTCCCATGCTGCACCATGTTCATGGACTCCCATAATGCACTGCATTGGCACAGCAAGAGAGGAAACCTATGGTTGGTTCATTGTGGGTGATGTAGTCTGGCTAAGAAGCCCATGATATAAAAGAGAATAGGGAGATGAGGTACCCAAACTATAGATCTGATAAGGCACTGTCACACAACTTCCAAATCACAAATTTGATTTTGGGGCAAAATATTTCAGTTTTCGGCCAAAAATATTCAGTTTTTGATTTTTTTACCGAAAGGGTTTGACAAAAAATATTGTTTTCATTTACGCTGAAAGTTTCTAGGGAATATAGCTCTGCTTTCTGACCAGCTCTATATCTCTTTGTCATTGCTAAAAGAAGTGTTAGGTCACACGCAGGATTGTAGAGTGTCACACACACAAAAAAGGAGGGGGGAAGTGAATTTTCCAAAAACACTTAAATTACAAAGGGATGTGGCTCCTTGGTCATCTGGGTTCTTTTCAGAATGTTACAATATATCAATTTATCTACCTCTGTTTACACAGGGTTTTGCTCGGTGAGAGCAATGACCTTGGTGTCTGTTTGGTTTATCTGCAGTTTCTTCTGAGGGGAGCCACAGGCCAACAGGCCCCTGGGAAATATAGTTGGCAGTGAAGCAGCCATGTTTATTTTCCTTTGTTGTGTGCCTGCTCGGCTTTCCCCTTGATATTTTTATACCCACTGCCTCTCTCCCCCCCTTCCATTTTTTTCCTTTTCCCCCCTCCCTTCTCTCCTATTTATTTTAGTTCTGGGCATCTAACACTGGTCATCTGAAGAAGTGGGCCATGCCCACGAAAACTCATAATACCTTCTTCATGTTTTGTTAGTCTTTAAAGTGCTACCAGACTGTTTGTTGGTTTTTAAGTTTATCCTGTACAGACTAACTCGGCTACCCCCCTGAACCATTTCTAACTGATGTTGTCAGAACGATTCTATATGCTGGCCAAGTCTAAGTAATGAGACCGACAAGGTGAGCGAGGCAATATCTTATTGAACTAATTTCTTTTGGGCGAAGTGACAAGTTTTTCAGGTCTGCAAAGCTAGTCCTCTGGTTCAGAGGAGGTAACAGAGGTTCCAAGCTAAACAGAAGGTGGAACAGATTGTAAAGCAAGAAAGTTTCTCCGGTATTGATGGAGATCAGGTATGGAAGGGTGACTTTGTGAAAAGGGTTCACGCATGGGTGATGGGTAGGGTTGCCAGGTGTCCGGTATTCACCTGGATAGTCCGGTATTTTCGGCTCTTGTCCGGTAAAAAAAATTCAGAGAATACCGGACACCTGAGATGTCGGGTATTTTCTGAATTTTTCCCCGGCCAGGAGGCGAAAATGCCGGGCACCTGGCAACCCTACAAACACTCAGTGCCCAGCCTCCCCTCCTTCCTCCCCCCAACCCCCGAGCCCTCCCCTGGCTCCCAACACCCTCAGCCCCCCGACCCCAGCCCCCATGCTTACCTGGTTCCCCAAGGCTGTTGGCACAAAATCGCTGCCAGCCAAAAGACCTAGGGGAAGGTCTTTTTTTTTTTTGCTCAACAACTTTGGTCTCCCCCCCTTTTTTTTCCCTTCAACAGAATTTTTTCCTGTTTTTTTTTTTTGCCGGGGTTCGTATTTTGTTTCAACCATCTGGCAACCCTAGTGATGGGGGGTGTTTGTGTTTCATTGTGTTTCTGTTTGAGTTCATTCGAGAGTTTAGTGATTGTCTGGTTTCACCCTTATAGTGGTTGGGGCGTGTGAGGTGCTGGATGAGGTACACCACATGTGACAGGCCTTGAGGGACCCAGAGACCTCGAAAGGTGTGTTGTGGAGGTGTTGATCAGCATAGCAGTGGAGATATGTCTCCCCCAGATGTGACAGCTCCCTGCTGGGGCTGGAGGACTGTGCCTCTCCCCCGGCCATGGCTAGGAGCTGCCTCAGCTAGGGCAGGGATGCTCCCGGCTCCATCAGGAAGCTACCCTTACTGGGGGGAGATGAGATTTGCATTCCTCTGGCCCCAGCAGGGAGCATTCCCAAAGGACCTGCCATATCTGAGAAAGAGGCAACCCTCTCCCAGCCCAATCCAGCCTCACTGGAGCTGCCACAGCCTAGAGAAAGACTGCACCAGAGCTGCTATGGCGAGAGAGGACTAGGAGCAGCCCTTATTCCTGGGGGGATCCCTCATCACCAGCCCCATCCCAGATCCCGCACTCCTAGCCTCGGCCTTTGCCCCTGCACAGCAACGTCCTACCCCAGCCCTGAGTCCCCTCCAGCACCCAAAGGCTCTGATCCCCAGCCACACCCCAGAGCCTGCACCCCCAGCCAGAGCCCCCCTCCCTCACGCTGAACCTCTCAGCCCCTTCCCCCGCCACAGATCATCCATGTGCAGAATGAATTGTGTTATGTGCACCGATGGGCAGCGGATGTGTCCCCCCATTATCTCCCTATTGGTGCACATAACAAAATTCATTCCACACATGGACATACAAATTAGATTACAGATAATGGTAATACGCTGTTATCTACTGACCCTCCAGTGTCCTAGGACTGCAGAGATGTGAATCGCCCATGTTCAGTCTCTTATAACATGTGTGAGCCTGTATGCTCAGCGTTCTGTCCTACCTTGTATTCCACTTGGACATGCTGGTTACTTCCTCCAGGCATGAGGAAGAGCACTGAAGCTTGAAATCTTACCCTTATACCAACAGAAGTGGGTCCAATACAATATTACCTCTCCCACCTTGCCTCTCCTATCCAATTTGGCTACCATAACACTGCAAAGAACAAAAGTCTAAATAAGGGTGTATATAAAAATGAGCGTGGGGAGGGCTAGGAGTTCCCTGTTATTCTGCACCACACACACTAATAGGCATTATTGCGCTAAGAGCCCTTGTGTGGTGCACATATGTCTTCTCTTGTCGATACTGTCTCCTCTCGGTGACTACAGTTTGACAAAGCACCATGTTGCCCAAATTGCCAAAAAAATTGGTCTGCTCCACCTCCTCTGTTCTCATCGCCGGGCATAGGCACTGCTGAAGCTATTTCAGCCTTGTGGTTGGCAACTTGGCTACTGGGGAGTGAAGGAAGAAAGCTTTGTTGCCCAGAATTGAATGAACACTGGCGTACAGCCTGGTGGCCGCGCTGGCTGTGTGCTGGGTTCATGCCCCTGTACTGTTTCCAGCTGACTACAGGTTCTGGAGAACAATGTGCTACAAGGTGTATTCATTTCACAGGGCAGAGGCTTACTTTGCAACGGTTAAGGCATGGAAACTTTGGCCATGTCTTCCATCTGGGGAAGTTCGATCAATCTTCCAGAGTTCAATTTAGCAGGTCTAGTGAAGACCCATTAAATTGAACTCAGAGGTCGCACCCATCAATGTCCAATATTCCTGGTTCTGTGAAGAGTAAGGGAAGCCCAGAGGAGCAAATGCTCCCATTGCTCTCCTGCTGTAGGGATGATGGGGAAACTCTAATCAAAGTATATTGACTCCAGCTCCGTAATTAACGTAGCTGGAGTTGCGTATTTTGATTCAACCTTCCTCTTTAGGGTAGACCTGGCCTTGGGGATTATTACTTCATTTAGGCCCCTTTATGTCATTGTGGCAGTGTAGAGACCTGTGAGTGCGTGTAATTTACTCTCACTTTAAGGCCTTTTTTCCACTTTAAGGTTCCTTAGGGAAAAATAAAACTTGGATTCCATATTGATTATTTTTATTCGTAATGAAACCTGATTTCTGAAGGAACTAGAGGCTAAATATCCCCTCTTCTCCTCACCTCAGAAACAGAGAAATTCACCTACTTACTGTTTGGCGAGTGGATTTATCAAGCCCAGGTTGGCATTATTTTACATGTCCAGGGAAGAGGAGAAAAAGATTTTAATGAAGGGTTTGAAATTTCCCTGGAGGGCAACTAACCTCCCCACATATTCCCCCTTTTCTGGGAAGTAAAAGACTGTGAGTTACAAGGCATCCTCCAGGAATCAATGCAACCTTTCATCTGATGCCAGCAGGAGCCAGTTAAGTTTGCATGATAAAGAGGGATGGTTTATCATCGGTGCAGTTGTGTGCTTTGATATTACAAATCCAGAGTAGTACCACTTGATTATTAAATTCCTTTCATGTGGAAGAAAACTCCTGACTCACTAGAGGCACCCCAGGGAGATGTGAAATGGTGAGGTCTTCCCTACAAGGGAAGGGAATAGAACCCCATTCACAGGCTAAACTGTTCCCTTTGTATTTTAAAGAAGCTCTGTTGGTGGTGGGTGCGTGTTCCTAATTGACCGTAATTGAACCCAATGGGTCAAGAGTCTGGAACTGAGCCTTGCTCACGGTAGCAGGAGTTGAGTATGTTCAGAAGGCCTGATTTCGCCTCAGAGTCTGGCACAGGAAGTGAGGCATCTTCACTTATTGCTGACCTAGCCAGAGCAGGGTTCGTCTCTGCCTCAACTGCTGTCTAACTTGTATTAGGCTGTCTGTGGTGGCTAGGCACGGTGGTGGCAGCCTGGCATAGTCAGAGAGCAAGTGTTTTGGAAATGATTCTTTTCATTTCAGGATGCCCCATCCTGCCACTGTCACCAGGAGCAACTACAGATTGTCCCGAGAGAGTATGCTAGACAGGGTGTCATTAGGACATAGGTGTCGGAGGTTGATGCCTGGGGACCCTGCTTTAGGAGCCCTGGAGTTACATCTGAAAAAAAATGTAAACTTTATGGCTGCAAAGAGAAGCTTGGAAATGTAAATCTGAGGGAAACTGGTGCAGGGATGTCCACCTCAGTCTGAAACAACAACCCCGAGAGGGGCAAATTTCCCTGTGCATCTCAAGAAGGTGGGACCTCCGAGATCTATTGCTTTGGTTTCCCGCCAGTGCCACTCCGGTGTATGTTGCCAGAGAACGCAGTGGAGCTGATGTATCCATGAAGCAGTTATACCATGCCCACTGCAGTAAGTACGGCAAGACTCCCCCCTGGTACCATCCCAGGAGAGAGGGGAGCCATCCCTGCGGTTTCTGAGGAGAAAAGGGCCTCCACTGATGCTGCAAAGGGAGCAGAAGGGGCAGCATGTTACGGCCTCTCTGGGATGGCAAAACCCTCCCCATTGCCACTTACACTTCTAATGATGTGTGTGTGGGGGGGGGGGGGGAGGAGCGGGGGGTTCCATACAGGAGCGTTTGCTACAAGGGGGCTGTTTTTCCCTTGGGCTTCAGTTTGCCTGAACCCAGTGCCAGCTCTGCATCATGTAAGGTCACCCCCTTTTGCAAGGAAATTCCTCGGGAGTAGCATCGTCTCTTCAATGTTGCCAGGGCTGGCGTGAAGGGGCGCAACTGCTGCAAACGTGTCTTCCCCAGCTGGTGGTGTGCGTATTCGCATCAGTCGAGCGGATCAAACGTTAGACTAAGCTTTCCCGATAACATCATAAGAGGAAGGTGTGTCTTCGGGCAGAGGTTCGAATGCATCTGGAAGATCTTGAAGTGACTGTCACACAGATAAAAGCCCTGTGTATTATCATTAGTAATCCTGTATGTTTCTATAGCAAATTTCCTCCCCATTGTGCTTGTGCACACTACCATCCAATCCTCTAATAAACAGGAAAGTAAAGTGCATGGCGGTATTTGTTTCTTTCCTAATAGGTGATTATTTCTAAACGTTAGGTGGCAACAGACTGGCAGCGTGTTCAACCCTTGTCACGGCAGAGACCTACAGACCCAGCGGCAATAAACTAATAGTGCTGTATGTAGCATTGTTTTATTAGCCATGTCAACCAGCCTGTTTACTTGGCCCCACAATTAGGATCATGCCTTCAGCTGCTCAGAGGAAAACTAGTGGTTGCATGTGTTATGCAGGGAATCTGAAAAATGTACTGCATAGCGCTAACAAGATTTTAATAAGACAAGCGTCTCTCATCTATCCAAGACAACAGATAAATAGTGTTTGGGCACATTCCAAATGGCAGCACTTACCCACCAGTCATTTCCTGTATTTATAATGTTGAAGCCTATGAAGTTCCCATTTGATATTTGCGTGTGTGTGTGTGTGTGTGTGCACCCACCAAGATCTGATGAGAGGACAATCTGTGCACCGATTGTATAGTTTGCATATATATAAACAACAAAAAGGAGATCAGTTAACCCTATTTATTTTGGGTCTGCACATCCTAATCTCAAAACTCCAGTCATCTGAAGAAGTGGGCTGTGCCCACGAAAGCTCATGATACCATCTACTTGTTTTGTTACTCTATAAAGTGCTACCAGACCATTTGTTGTTTAAGTTTATCCTGTACAGACTAACTCGGCTGCCCCCTGAAGCTCCTAACCTAAAGATGCTCAAGGGTTAATAAGGATGCTTTTGAGGGTAAAACTCAGGACCAGGATGCAAGCGATGAAAGCTCATTTCTAGAACTGTTACTGTGGTTTTGGGGAAGACACACAACTGTTTAGTGCTTTAGTTTCCCCTCCTACACTGCTACTTTCCCATCTCTCCAATGTTTTGTGTGGCCTAATGTATTTATGCTTGTAAAGAATTTTAATATCTCTAGAGAGGTGATACCCTGTAAGTGCAAACAATTTTTAGTATTAATAGTCAATTCATGTGCATAATAAAAAGGTACATACTATAAAAGGGGTTCTATTACTCAATATATCTACATTACAGCCATAGTAAAGCTGCATATACAGATTCTATTTGGAATGATCTGAATAGGAACTACATTACAGTGTACAGTCATGTACTTTGTAGCTGCGGGAGAGAGAGATAGTGCCGTTAGTACTTGAGATAGGAAAACATTTCTGATAGTTTGAAGATGTTTCCTAAAGGAAGACAGAGCATGACCAGATGAGGAAATAGGGAGGATTCATCCAAAGGATAATAAGCAAATAATTCCTTTGGTTTTGCTGCAGGGGAGAAATATATTAAAAAATCCATTTCTATAGGTTAACTACTTTCAAATTCTAGTTAACAGGAAGGCCAGTCACACTTTAAAAAGGAAAAGCTTAAACAAAAAAAAAAAAGTCTCATCCCTTTGATGAATCCCTCCCCAAATACCACAAACCATATCCCTCAATAATCCATCCAGCAGTTCATGCTGCAGGCTGCTGGGACCCAGGATGCAAAGCAAAATTAGTGCATGCGTCCTTGTTGCCGTAATAGTAAGGGTTAAATTTTCAGGGCATAGGTTGTCCTCCCATCAGGCATCTTTTCTATGGGCTTTCCTTGGAGATTGTGATGGTGTTTAGTGTCTGATACCGTGGGAGAGATTTTCACAAGTGCAATGGATAACTAGACACATAAGCCACACTGACCATGAATTGGAGTCGAGCATCTACATCTATTTTTTGTTTGTTTGTTTGAAAAATCTCTCCCCCGCTGTGCCTAAAACCAGGTCAATTGTTGCATGCACCTTGATCCCTGGGAAGCAGCAAGAATGAGGTTATCCTTCTGTTTGGCATACGCAGTTCTGAGAGCCTTCTGGAAAGTTTGTAACATTCCCAATCACGACCAGCTGAGGTCAGGTCTCTTGCACTTCAATACTGCACCCTGGCTGATTAGAGAGAATCACATGAAGATGGAACGACATTTTCTTTCATACAGTCGGACACACGCATCTGTCTCCTGACCCAGGTCTGATGAATGTCTCATGCCCCAGCCACTGGAGTAGTGGCACAGCCATGGTTTGGGAAATGGCTGGAACCCCACACAACTTGAGGAGTGAATCTTGGTCCTGAAAATGCCCCTTGACTTCACTGGCACCGAGCTTTCACTCTGCAAGTTTGAATTTGGCAGGCACCTGGTTCAGTTGCTCATTCTGAAATTGTCCTGATTCCCACCGGACAGGAAGGCCCAGCCATATAAAGAAGGCATCAGCAATGGGGCATTAGCAGTAAACTTTCAAATAGCTCTCTTCTACAGACTGCCACCTCCAGGGGATTACCAGTGTCAACACCATGGGAAGGTAACCCAAAATGAGCGCAGCTGCCATCTCTGTCTCCCCTCTCATGGGAGGGTTCTGTGTGCGACTGTGTCTCGCATATTGGTGTTTGGCAGTGCAGGCCAGTCGAGAGTGGGGCCAGTTTTCAGGAAGTTGGTGAAACCTTTGAGTAGCCTATTAATGAACAGAAAACGTCAAGTTATCTGTAGCAAGGGTGCTGTGCTCAGCCACTTCTAGAGTGCTTCTTTATAGCCATGCTCCTTATGAGACCTGTGGATTTGTGTGGAGCCTCCTCATCTCCATCATTAAGAAGAAAAATAGGACTAAAAATCTAAACGGTGGCTTTCAAAGCTGCATAAGGGATTTTGACAAATGATCCAAATCCAGTCGGTGGATTTGAAAATGTCAGGCCTAAAATGAAGGTTGTGGGCTGGTGCAAAGTGGCACAGTAATTCCATGCCTTTGACAGGCACTGGGGACCATCTTTCTTGAGTGTTTGGCAAGTTACTAACATACAGTGGGCGCTACCCAAAGGCTTGTTCTCCTTGCGTGGGGCAACTGAATTAATAATGAGCCTCCTGAGTTTTCTTCTCACAAGTTTGATTTCTTGGTTCTATTTTTACTGCTTTTTCCTTCCACCATACAGGTCTGTAATGAGTCCCAGCAGGGTTTGTCAGCAGGGGATGGAACCCTGCTCCTTCAGCACCAAAAAGACAGGCCTTTGTTACTTGAGATAATTCCCTTAGCCCCGGTCTACACTGGGGAGTTATTTCGAAATAATCCCCCCGTAGGTCGAATTAATATTCGGAGCGTCCACACGACCAAGCCCATTATTTCAAAATAACGGGCAGGTTATTTTGAAATCTACTTCTGCTTTCCTCGGGGAATAATGCTTATGTCGAAATAGCATTAGTGTGGGTGCTCCGCTGCCACTATTTTGAAATAATTACTCCCCAGAGTAATTCAAAGTAATTACTCCCTGGTGGTTCCTGGGGCTGTAAGTTGAGGTAGCATGTCCACAATAATGGAGCCTGCCTCAGACTAATTTCAAGCCCCTCCCCCCCGCCCCTAGAGGGGACATGCCTTTTCAATTTTGTTATTTCAAGAGTTATTAAGTCGATTTTAGTTATTTCAAAATAATTTCCTAGTGTAGACATGCCCTTGGTGTTAGTAGATGGCTCTTGTCCTCTGTATGGACCTGGTACTGGAGTGGGCCATGACACATGCAGCCAGAGAGATACAGTTGCAGTTGTAGGGCAGGAGGGAAAGAAAGCAAGGCAAGGAGTTGAAATACTAGGACAGATTGATGTTCCTGCTATTCTAGTATGTCATCTCCAAAAACAGTCAGTACCAAGTGTTTGAGGAATAGTCCCCTTCTCCCCTTTAGACCCCCCCAACAAAACTAGATAATGGTTTCAACCAAAATCCTCTGAAACCTCCTGAGCTCTGGATGTATGTTTTTTTTCCTCACGTCAACCATAATCAGCTTAGCCAACTACTCGATGCAGTATCATGGGTATAATAGTTTGCTAGCAATGCAGCCCTGTCTTTGAGCATGGTCTCTATGTAAATGTTCACCTTTCTTTGGTCTCACACAAATGTAATCAATGATGCATCCTCACAAGTTATCCTTATGTGGACTCGATTTGTTATCTACTTGTGTCGAAGAGGCTACGAGTCTGTATTATAAGGGAAGTTATGTATTTCAAGGGGAAATTCCTTTGATGTCAACTTTGGTTAATAGCGCTTTCAGCGCGGGTGTCTCTGTCTGTCTGTCTTTTGGGAGATAGTTGCTATCCTAGAAAATAGATGTCAAAAACTGGAGTTGTAATGTTTTGCTGGATATAGTAAAAGTAGAGCCACAGAGAGTGAAGACACCCAGAAGGACAACTGGGAGGAAAGGAAATGTATCAATAATACATTGCATTTATTTAGACCTGTTTTATCCTAAAAGATTGTAAATCACTTTCCAAATTGAATATTGATCTATACAAGAATGACTTCATCCGTTACTGAAATGCATCCACCTCTGGGGTGAAGTGTAACAAGGAACTAGTCCCTCCACAGCAGCAACACTACACAACTGTGTATGGGAGGGAAGGAAGAAAATCATATCCAGGCTACTGTAGGTGGTGAGAATGCGGTTGCTTAAGTTCAAATCTGTTTTGGATAATGGAGTCTCCAGCCCCACCCTTGAGCCAAAGGCTGTGGCATTTTTAATAGCAGCAGGTAGAATGGGTTGAATAACTGATATTTTGGTTCTCCGGCTGTTCAAAACATTGAAAAAACATGTTGGTTTAGGTTGAATCAAATCGGACATTTTTCAGAATTTCTAGTGAATTGAAAATTTCCCATTTGGGTTTGTTCCAAAGAAGGGATTTGAAGTTGGGTCATTTACATGTCATTTGAGTGCCCTAACCACTTGGGGTGTGTCTAAACTACACCCCTCTCCTCACAAAGGGATGTAGATTAGGCACATCGCTATTGCAAATGAAGCGGGGATTTAAATATCCCGCATTTCATTTGAATAGAAATGGCCGCCGCTTTTTGCCGACGCGGCACTTTGCCGGCAAAAAGCGGCGGTCTAGACAGGGATCGGTCGATAAGGAAAGCCTTTTCTGACCGATCCCTTATGCCTCGTGCAATGAGGTTTACAGGATCGGTTGGAAAAGTCTTTCCTTGTCGACCGATCCCCGTCTAGACTGCCGCCTTTTGCCGGCAAAGTGCCGTGTTGGCAAAAAGCGGAGGCCATTTCTATTCAAATGAAGCACGGGATATTTAAATCCCCACTTCATTTGCAATAGCGATGTGCCTAATCTATATCCCTCTGTCGGCAGAGGGGTGTAGTTTAGACACACCCTTGGTGAAAGAGATGCCAGTATGATGAATATCAGCAGCTTTTCTTTCTGGCCATGTTGCCGCTGGTGGAAACTATGTGTCATAATTGCAGATTTGGATTAAATGAACCTCCCATTTTTCAGAAAATTAAGAATTCATCTAAAAAATGTTACCCAGCTCTAGCCTTGCTAGACGGGCTCTGGCTTTGTTTGACACAGAAGTAGTGGAAACCAGCAATAGGGTAAGAAAGTGTTATCCAGGAGAAGATATTTGTTCCATGAATATGCAAACGCTGATTGGGGACCCATGGAGGATGAATACATTTTCCAATCACTCAGAGGCACACTGGTTTATAATTCTGTACTCAGTCAACTGAATGATTTATTATATCACGTCTTAAAAGCATCATTTAAATAGAACTTTGCATATATGAGGGAGACCGCGGTAGATCAACATACCACTGCTTGGTTTCAATTCAGGACCACAACGGGAGAGACATTTTAGCCTTCCTACCGCCATCTCATCTCAGCCCCTTTGCTTTTAGCAACATTACGAGTTTTTTCCTTTGTAAAAGCTGCTTGTTTTGCTACATTCTAGCTTTTCCATGCTATATCATTAAATGCCATTACTGTGCCTAGACAGCATGGCTGGAGTGGAGAAAAGGACAGGAAAGTGGGGAGAAGGAACTAGGAATGAAGAAAACTGAAAGCTATTTATGTGATACAGGCTAGCAACTACAATTTAACCTCATTAGGCTGAGTGGTGCAGATGAGCAGAATACTTCACGTTTGTGGCATTTTATTTATTGTGGTTTTATCTGGATTCACTTAAAGAACACATGCCTGATTCTCATTTACACTACGGTCCCTTGCTTGGAGTACATTTAACAACCAATTTAAGGCCAAGCTACGCTCCCTTAGTGCAAATGAAAATAAGGACCATAGTACATGAAAATGAAGGGTAAGCAATATGTTGTAAAAAAGTAACAAGTGATTGTTGAACAGACACTTGAAAGAAACTGAGACTATTACAGATCAGAAATGTTGAGCCTTTTTGCATTGATTTTTCAGTGCAAAGATTTCAAAATGCTTCATAAAATATGAGCCAGATTCTGACTTCCATTCCCGTGCTGGAAACAGTCAGTGGAGTTACCCTGGATTTATGCTAATTTTACCATATTCAGGGCCTGATCCCAAACCTCATTAACTTTAATAGGCTTTAAGATAGCCCATCGGAATGTGACTATCTGTGCATATGCCACCATTTAAGTACATCAGTCAGAGTACAGCAAAATTCGTGTGTGTGCGGGTGGGGGGGGTGACATTTTTGCTAAGGTTGTTGAGACAAGCCCAATTCTTATGACAAGGGCCATGCAAGTGTAACCCGGACATCTTCTGGATGAGATACACTATCCCATCTACCGGCACTGAGACCACTTACAGAGAGACGAGTGAGTCTGCTCTACAGCCTGAGCTAATAGCCAGCTGGCTTTTAGCTCATGCAGTTTGATGAAACATTGGAATAGGTTCCCTAGGGAGGTGGTGGAATCTCCACCCCTAGAAGTTTTTAAGTCCCGGCTTGACAAAGCCCTGGCTGGGAATGGTTTAGCTGGGATTGGTCCTGCTTTGGGCAGGGAGCTGGACTCGATTGCCTCCTGAGGTCTCTTTCAGCCCTAGGATTCTATGATCCCACCTGCAGATGACCGGGGTCTGCCAGTGTTACGCAAGGTCCATGCACAGCATGTGGAAATGATGTTTCCAAGGTCTTATCCCAAAGACTTTTCCCCTCACCCCCCAAAACTCCCAGCTCTCTTCATACTGATTCCAGCAAGCTGATCCTAACCAGCATTGCCAAATGGCACATTCTGCAAAGCAGCCATTGCAGTGTACCCAGATGTAATCAGACCACTCCGCAGAGGGGTAACAATCATGAAATGTATACGGGATGTTCCTGGCTGCAAAGATGTGGATGGGTGTAGTGGGTTGGAGATGTCCCCCACTACCAGAAGAGAGAAAATACCCCCCTGGGAGCCATTTTGGGCACAGCCTAGCCCCTCCCCCTCACCTGACAGGAAGCTAAGGGTCATGACTAGGACTATAAGAACTCTGCCAGGGAGCTCAGTTGGGGCCCAGCCTCTGAGGGAGACAGAGGTCTGCCCAGAGCTCCTGGCTGATGAGGCTGAAACCTGGCCTGGGCCTCCCACAGCGGCCTTCCAGAAGGCCAGCGAAGGCTGCCCTGCCTGGGCCGCCGAGGACTGGCCAACCTGGCCAGCAGAGCTACCCTCTGACCCAGAGGAGCCTGGGGCTCTGCTGGTGCCTGGGGATTCTGAGGACTGGCCTGAGCCGGAGGTCCTGCTTGAGCCCCGATGCCTGCGGACACCCAGGGACCCTGAGAGCTTGCCGAAGCTGAGGGACCGGCTTGAACCACCATGCCTGCCTGAACCCTGGGGCCTTGTGGACCTGCTGGATGCTGCAGAGCTCCAACCCACCGAAGCCTGGATTGGGCTGCCCTGACCCTGCTGGGACGACACCGCCCTCGACTCCCTGACTGACCTGCTGGAGACACAGGTACCCGCAAAGGGGGAGACGAGGAGTGGCCCAGGGGGTAGCACAGGCTGATAGCAGCCCTAGGCCAGCACGTTGCGGGCTGGAGCCCCTGCTGAGCCAGTAGCAGCTGCACTGCTGCATCCAGGGCCCCTGGGCCGGGGCGCAGTGGAGTGGGTGGGCCTGTGCCCCCTGCCACCCACCTACTGGGTGGCAGTCTCCCCCTCGCCAGTGCTGTAGGTGCGCTACCTGCCCTCCTCCTGAACAAGGAGCTTCCTCAAACCTGTGTGTTTGCCGCCCCACCCTGCCCCAGGGCCCGGGCTTATTTACTGTGGGTGGTTACTGCCCGGCCGGGACCCAGGCCGGGCCTATTAAAGGGGCAGGACTAGGACTGCTGCTCTGCCTGGAACTGTGAGCTGAGAGACTTGAGTCTCTATTGAACTTCTTCCCCTATGGTCCGGACCTGAAGCAAGGCTGGGCACGTGAACTATTGACCCCTTCAACCCATCCTGGGCAAGGCCCGACTGTGGGACTAGAGACTTGGGGGATGATTGACAGGGGCTGCACAGTGGGACAGGCGTACCGCCCACTGACCCGGAGGCAGAGGAACCCCTCTGGTAGGCCTACCGCCCTACAACCAACCCCCGGAAGGGGGCTCCGACACTGTTGTGGGCACTGCCAGAGGTCAGTGTCCTGAAAAGGACCCCGTGACTAGCCGTCCGAGCTAATTCCCAGGACCAATGGCTGGTGGCGCTGTGGTGGGGAGCATACCCCTTTACAATGGGTAATACTGCAATTGGCAATGCGCGTGTGTCAGGTACTCAGTTTTGGAATCAGCATTATTTAATGTCTTTTATACTACTGGGAAAAGTGTGAATGGAATTTCCTTCACTTAATTACTTATCCATTGAGACTCACAGCTGTACTTTAAATGACTTGGCTGAAATGGGTGTTTGGGTATAAAGCATCCACCTGCTGTTAATGGCATTATCTCAAACAATGGCAAGAAAAGTCCTACAGAGCCTACAGCCATGGCAAGGTGTCCTGGATGACAGGGGAGGGATCACATGAGGATTATCTGTTGTGTTCCCTCCCTCTGGGGCATCTGGTATTGGCCACTGTCAGCAGACAGGACACTGGGCTAGATGGACCTTTGGTCTGACCCCAGTACGGCCGTTCTTATGTACTACACGACGTAAGCCTTCTGACTCGGGACTGCAGCTTGAGCTGAATCCAGACTGTGAAATGACAGGGCTTGGACCCAAGTCACAGCAAGAGTTGGGCTGGGATCCAGCCCCCTAGTAGGATCCTAGGATTGAGTGTTTGCTGACCCAAGTTGGGCTGACAGTCTGAGTGACAGAGAAGTGAGGTCGTGGGTTCAATTCTGAGTCAGATCCTGGGCGCAGTGCTTAGTGTAGATGCACCCTAATAGTCCCCTTTCCCAGGCTTCTAGGCTGACATCTAGACCACACTCTTCAATCACTAAAGGTACCTCTACACCAGGGGTGGGCAATACTGGCCCATGGTCCGAATCCGGTCTGCCACCACTATATTTACCCTTGCCTCCAAAAGCATGGGCAATTGCAGCTCCATTTGGCCACAGATTGCCGTTCCTGGCCAATGGGAGCAACGGGAAGCAGTGTCCCGGTCCACGCCGCTTCCTGCGGATCGTATTGACTGGGAACGATGATCTACAGCCAATAGGAGCTGCAATCTCCTTCACCTGCAGGTAAATATAGTGGCAGCGGCCCACCAGGGGCTAACCCTGGTGATCCGCCACCATTTTATTGCCCACCCTTGCTCTACACTGTGATAAAAGACCCATGGCACAGCCATGCCTGGCCTAGCTCAGTTGACATGAGGCTCAGGCCTGGGGCTGTGGGGCTTTAAAATTGTAGTGCAGTCATTTGAGTTCAGGTTGGCTTTGACACCTTGCCTCCCCCCATCCTGCTGTATTCTAGTAAGGCAAACTGTACAGACTTGGGGTATGTCTACACAGCAAAGTTATTTTGAAATAACAGCCATTATTTCGAAATAACTTTACTAGCGTCTACACAGCCAAACCGCTATTTCGAAATTAATTCGAAATAGCGGAGTGCTTATTTCAAATTTGGTAAACCTCATTCCACGAGGAATAATGCCAAATTCAAAATAGCTATTTTGAAATAAGTGCTGTGTAGACACTATCGAATTAGGGGGCTTCCAGCCTTCTCAGGGTGCCCTGGTGGCCACTCCAGCCTCAACCAAGAACACTCCACTCCCTTTCCCCCCCTCCCCAGAGCCCTTAAAGGGGTAGACTCTGGCCACAGTGCCTGTGCCAGCTCCAGGCCTGCCAGCCCAGAGCCAGCAGTCACTGCCCCTGACTCAGTGGCCCCAAAACATAAGCCAGCAAGCCACTGGCAGTCAGCCCTCCACTGCTCCCCAGGAGCAGTCTGCCAGCTCCCAGGAACCTGCCAGGGCCTGGAGAAGGTGGGCGCCTTCCTGGTCCAGGGTGGAGATCATGGACCTTATTCAGGTTTGGAGGGAATGCCCCCAACATCCATGATCTCCGCACTACATAGAGGAACACGGCCGTCTATGGCAGGATAGCTGGCAGCCTGGCCACCAAAGGCCACATGAGAACCCAGGAGCAGGTTTGCATGAAAATCAAGTTGGTCTGGTGAGACCCCCAACCCTGAGCTTCCCCTCCCCCTTCTTCCCTTTGCTTCCCCCTTCCAGTTCCCTCCTCCCAGGTTTCCCCCTTCCCTCTCCCACCCTCTCTTCTCCTCTCTCCCGCCTCCTTTCTCCAGTCTCACCAGAGTTTCATTCCCCCCCCCCCAGTTTTGTTAAATAAAGAGAGTTTGTGTTCATGAAAATGCATGTATTTTATTTGACATCAGGAAGGGGGGTTAGGGAGGGGTAAGTGGAAGGACGTGAGGGAGGAATGAGGCACAAGCCCCCAGTGGGGCAGACCAGGGAGGCTCTTAGTGCTCCTCAGGATGGAAGTTCTCCCACAGGGCCTCCTGGATACTAACAGTCCCCCGATGGACCTCCCAGATGGCAGCCTGCAGCAAGTGCAGCCAGGCTCACAGCAATGTGTCCACGAGAAGCACCAGAGTGCCCAGGGGCAGCTCTGGCTCCATGTTGCAGAGTGCTGTGGTGTCCCAAGTGAGGGCAACCAGGGCACGCAGAGACAAAATGCTTTGCTGTCCCTCATCGAGGTAGGCAAGCAAGCAGGGAAAGCTGAGAACCGGCTGTCCGGGGGGGTCCCTTTAAGCACAGGCCTCAGATAGCCTCAGGCAGCAGCTACACAACGTAACTCCTGACCTGATGCCCTGCTGGACCTGGTTCCCGGCCGGCTTTAAATGCAATTTAGCGTCCACTCAGTGTGGACGTGCTATTTCGAAATAGCAAAATGCTATTTTGAAATGCATTTTGTGCGTAGACACGTTATTTCAAAATAACTTATTTCTAATTAACTATTTCGAAATAATGCTGTAGTGTAGACATACCCTATGACACAGTGGTTAGTGCTGTGGCTACTGCTGCAGAGTTCTGTAGTGTATATTTATAAGGGGAGCAAGACGCCTGTTGTCTGTGAACCATACAACTAGTTAATACCATCCAACTAGTTAATAAAAAGAAAGGAATGACGCTGACTTTTACTACTAGGCATTCACATGAATTCCAATATAGCTACTGAACTGTCCCTGCACAGCAGCGGTGCCAGCAATTCCCTGCCTCGTCAAAAGCTATAAATTAGGTCAAGTGTCTCTTGTCCCCTGAGTGGTGAAACAAGTGGGATGAATTTGAAATGAAAGAACTCTGAGGCAGAGAATTGGGCAGGAGAACAATCCTGTGGCAAGGGGTGAAGCCTAGGGGAGTTGTAGCCTACTTGGAAGGAACTGTAGAGGAGAAGCTAACAGGCTTGCTAGCTTTGAAGGAATTGAGTCTGTGGACAGGAACAGGGTCAACTCCCAGCCAAAGGATCAGAGCAGAGAAGAAAGGCCAAGAGGAAGATGAGCCAACATACCAAGCCTATCAAGCTGGAACAGGGCAAAGGGAGGATGAAGGAAGGTTAATTCAACAGAAATGGCTGGCTAAAACAAAGCCATATATTGCTACCCTGATTGGACAATCATCAGCCATTCACTGCTCACCATATGTAGCAGTAGTGGCCACCCAGAGGAAGGTGATGCGTGGGCTGGAACAGAGATTGTGCTGATTTCTGTACTACCCAGAGATATTGCATGTGTTGTAAGAGGCCGGCGGGAAGGGATTGAATGGCAGAGAATTGCCTCACAGTTCTTTGCATAATCTTTAGCCTTGTTTGGACTGAACGTTTTCACCAAATTGCCACTTCTTAAAAATAAAAAAACATGTTACCCCACCCCCCAAAAAGTGCAAATAAAAGGGATTCCAACACGCAGGGGAACAAACACTTCTGGCTTGCAAAACCCTTTCCAACCATCTCAAGTTTTTGCAATAATCTTATATAACAAGTTCAGCAAGCTTGGGACTGATCTTTGCGGAAGAGGCAGGCTCCCCAAAACATCTAAAGCTGAACTAACAAGCCATGTGTCCATCATAATTTTCATCAATCTGTGTATGGATGTGTCTCTTTCCACCCCCTTTTGCCTGTATTCAGACTGTTAGCTTTGTGGGGAAAGAGGTGAATCTTTCTTTGTGTCTGTACAATGTCTAGAACAATGGGTTCCATATGGGGCCTTTGGGTGGTAACAGTATAAAAGTAACAGCCTAGTAGTACAGGTTGAATCTCTCTGGTCCAGTATAGGGATGTTAAATTTTGATGAATCAGCTAATCGAGTAGTCAATGGAAAAGTGTGGGTGGCTCTTGTACATTTCAAAGAGAGAGGCGCAGCAGTTGGGACCCCGCATGAGTGGGAACTGCTTCAGTCCCCGCTCATGCCGTTTCCTCCACTGCACCTCTGCCTCCCCTGCCTCCCCCCAGCACTGACTCCTGCTCCCCCCATTTGGTGCCTCTGATACAGAGGCAGCGAGGGGAGGGGAAGCAACTAGTCTAGTAGTCTAGGCTTATCGGATAGTTGACTAGTCGCTTAAATCCCTAGTCTGGCACCCTTGGGACCTGTCCGGTGCTGAACCAGGGAATTTACTGAACCAAGGGAAGTCAATTCTGTCTATCAGCATTACCAACACTTCCACTGCTTATTGGGCTCCTGGAAGACATTTAGAGGTCAATTAGAGCTCAATAACAGAACAGAACACTGAGAGCCAGGACTGGTGGCTGTAAACAAACTTAATGGAACTGCAGGAAATTGGGCGCACCCATGATAAAAGGACAACCGTCTAACTAAAATCGTGCCAGACTGCTAATATTGCCTGACCAGACAGTGCTGGCTAAGAGAGGTTCAACTTGTACTACAAAGATTAGTGATGGTACACACTACATGACAGCACATTTTCCCTCTGAGTCAGTACTGAAGCTATATCCCTGCGATGTACCGCTAAAAGTGATTTATTTTGAAGGAAATATTGATTTACTATCATCAAAGATTCCGTTACATCTTTTACAAGGACAGGGGGCAGGTCCATCGTGTTATTCTGGACAACAAGGCAGCTGCGGTTCACATCATGAGTGAAGGGAGAGGCGTTAGGATCTTTGGGGATACAAGAGCATCCTGTGCTTGGCCCTTTTTGTCAGAATGGTTGGTGCTGCAGGTTTGTGAAATGGGGACCTATAGTCATGGGGTGCTTGCATCAGAGGTGAGTGGTAAACTACTGAATTTTTTTTAGGGGGGGGGAAAGGTAGTTCCTCTGTGGAATGAAAAAAAAAAAAACCAAAACAAAAACAACTGAAAAGAAATCAAACCCAAACCCAGTCCTGGACACCTTTACAGAAGAGCAATGCAGTTGGTAGTGAGAAAGTCATGCAGCGTACCCTCCCACCTGTCCATGAAGAGAGCAGGTCGGGGAATTAGCTGACCACCTCTGCAGGAAGCCAGGAGTCCTGGTTCTGCTGCGGCATAGCAGGCGAGCTGCCTAGTAGGTTAGGGTATGTCTAGACTACATGGCTCCGTCAACGGAGCCACGTAAACTAGTTTACCTGACATAGTCAATGAAGTGGGGATTTAAATAATCCCCGCTTCATTAAAATAAAAATGGCCACCTCGCTATGCTGCACAGCGCGCGGCAGTCTAGACGCGGATCGGTCAACAAGGGAAGCCTTTGTCGACCGCTCCCTTATGCCTCGTGAAACAGTTTTACTTCAGGAGCTGCCGTGGAGCCAAAGATCCTTGGAGCCCAGACTGCTGAGGAGTTCCCAGCCTGGGAGCCAGGATTCCTTGTGCTTCCAGACTCTTGTCAGCCCGCCAGGTGGGCTGTTGAGCAGCCAGACAGGCAAGCTGGGTATTCTGCCAGGTTTCTGTTGGAATTGCATCAAAATCCGCACGTTCCCCTGGACCTTTTCAATTGAACTGGCCTGGCATTTTCCAGCAGAGAACTGGTCAGTTGGAAAATTTCTGACCCGCTCCAGCTGTCGCTACTAATAGGGTTTTCAACACCACAACAAATTACAGTGAAGGAAAGTTCATCATTTGCCAAGTTGTACTCAACAGCTCCTGTGTCTCCTAAACTTTGAGCAAGTGGAATAGGGGGAGGGGGTGGAGACGTAATGGTCTACTTGAAAGGCATAAGAGATCTTGCGGAAAAGGGTTTATTTTCCGCAAGATCCCCGTCTAGACTGGCGCTTTTTGCCGGCAAAGCCCCGAGCCGGAAAAAAGCGGCAGCCATGTAAATGCAAATACCGCGGGGGATATTTAAATCCCCCGCGGATTTGCAATTGCGACTGGTCTCATTAGCATCCCTTTTCCGAAAAAGGGTGCCAATGTAGACACAGCCTAAGTGTATTACAGACATGAGTAATACATGCCACCAACGGTTATAAGCAAATCAATAGAAGAGGCTGTGGAGGGTTATAAGTAACCTGTAACTGTAAATTAAGAATAGAGTAACCATTCATAAAACACTGGGTACCCATTTATGACAGTGTTATAAATAGAACCCTGATAGGCACAGTCCATAGATACAGCATGGAAACCAGCATGGTACCAGGTGTTTTATGAATGGTTACTCTGTTGCTCCAGAGGGTAAGGTTCTGGGCTGGAATTTAGATGATCCATAATTCCCTACTTCACCACAGACTTCCTCTGTCACCTTGAGCTCATGTAAACGCTAAAATATTCAGTCAACCCAGCTATGCTGCTATGGGGTGTGAAAACCAGTGATGATTGAAATTGACCTCTGACAAGAACCTCTACCTCATTCGCTTGTAGAGCAGCGCAGACAGTGGTTCTCAACCTTTCCAGAGCCCTGTACCCCTTCCGGGTGTGTTATTTGTCTTGGATTTCACACCCTTCCCCAAGTTTCACCTTGCTTAAAAACGACTTGCTTACCAAACCAGACATAAAAATACAAGTGTCCCAGCTCGCTATTACTAAACATTTACTTACTTTCTCTGTTTTACCATAGTTATTAAAATAAATCAATTGGAATATAAATAGACTTTCTTTTCTGTGTCTGGCACAAGGCACTGTCTGTATGATATTGTAGTTGGTCCTGACTTTGCAGGTGCTTTTCATGCCGCCTGTGTTAAACCTAGGCAAATACCTACATCAGTCCATGCACCTCCTGCATACTCCCAAGCATACACGCACCATTGGACTATATAGGCAGTTGCTAATCGGGGAAGAGGACCTTTTCTTGTGGAGGTAGGACACATGGAGGCCTGCACCTCAGGCTGAAGTGGGAGGAAGGGCATCAATCACATTTCTGTATCACGTCTCTAAGATTTGGCCTGTCCACCTCCCCTGCTAAAACTCTCCTCCGAGCTCTCATCATCTCACATCTCAACATCCTTTCCTGTGGCCCTAACAAATGCCTTCCCCCTCCCCCCCACATCTATGCAGAAGGTTGCTGCAGAACTCATTCTATTACCCAACTCTTTTTCTACATGACCCCCTCTCTTTGCATCCCTCCACTAGCCCCCTTGCTATCACAGCCAACATAAGCTACATGGCTCCCCTGGGCTATCCCCATATTGTCATCCGTCCTTCACTACTGAAACGTTGACTCCTCTGTCTGATCAGCTCTCTGCCTCCTCGTTAAACATTCATTCAAGCATCTGCCTATGCTTTCTCCTACGCTTCTCCCATGCTACCCCTCGCACTCGGGAGCAACTCCTCATACTGTAATCATCTGCAAAGCCATCTCAGTGTCCTCCTTCAAATCCCTCCCCAAACTAAACATGACAATGGTGAGGCTACCGGCAGAGTGTTGTCAATATCATCTTGTTGTTTCCGTGTACTCTCCCATCTGTCTGTATCCATCAGTTGTCTTGTGTCATCGTACATTCAGGCTGTAAGCTGTTTGGGGCAGGGCCAACATTTTAGTTGTGTGTTTGTGTAGCACCTAGCACAGCGAGATCATGGTCTATGAGTAGGGCTCTTAGGCACGACCACGATACAAATAACAATTCAATAAAATCTTCATTATCTGGCATGCTAGGGAATGGGGGTGCCCTTTAGTCAAATATTCTGGCTAACTAAGAGTTCAGAGTGTGGCAGAGGGCTCCCAGTAGTAGCAGGGGATTGAGATGTATGAGGGGGTATGGGCTCTGGGCTTGGGGGTGGAGGTGTAGGCTCTTGGGTGTGGCCAGAAATGAGGGATTTAGGGTGTGGGAGGGGGACCCAGGCTGGGCCTGAGGGTTTTGGAGTATGGGAGGGGATGCAGGATTCGGGCTCTGGGAAGGAATTTGGATGCAGGAAGGGGCTCGGGGCAGGGGGCTGGGAAACAGGAGGGGTTTAGGGGTAATAGATTTGGGAGACACTCACCTTTGCAGCTCTCCGCATGTGGCAACGTGTCCCTGTTGCTCCTAGGTGGAGACACAGATAGGCGGCTCTGTGTGCTGCCTATGCTCACAGGCACCACCCCAGCTGCTCCCATTGGCCATGGTTCCCGGCCAATGGGTGCTGTGGAGCCAGTCGTTGAGGCAGGGTGGGTGCAGCACATGGAGTCCCTGTGGCCATTCCTCCAACTCGAGAGCAACAGGGATGTGTTGCCACTTCCGAGGAGCCCTGCAGAGCCAGGTAGGGAGCTTGCTGGACCCGCATCATGTGGACTGTGACCCGGACTTTCAGTGAAGATCAGAAATGCTGGTTTATAGGCACGGGGCCGGACAACACAGCTTTCAGTGTAATGAGGAGATGGAGGTAGCTGGAGAAAGGAGGAAATCAGAGGGGGGAGAAGACCAATGAAACATAAAGGAAAGGCGAGAGCTAAAGGGAGAAAGAGAGATGAGATGGAAGACGGGGGGACTGCAAGGGCAGAGCCAGAGAGAGGGAGGTACAGAGGCAGCAGTCTGTGTGTGGGGGTGGGAGGGGGGGGATAAATGTAACATTAGGCAGTAGATGTAGCCCATTAGTTCATTTTATCGTGTTTTTCTCGTTGTGTTATTTAGTGTTATGCTCATCTCCTATGGTGTTTCATATACAATATTGTATGCTCAATAGATGTCTGTTGCAAGATGATAGACGTATACAACTCAGTTTGATGAGTGTGTTTTCGGTATCTAAAGGAAGCATGGATGGAATATAAGGCCTACCTGCTGAGTCGTGGGAGATTTTTAGCTTAGCCAGACTGGGCTGTCGGCTTCATACCATTTGATGTGATTGGGTGACTTAAGAATAACCCTCTGCCAGGAAAGTTATGAGATTACTGGAAGGGATGTGCTAATAGGTGATGTTACAGAAAAAGAGACTGCAATGTGCTATCCTAGACCAACCCCTCTCCCCCCCCCCCCCCACTGGATTGTAACATCCTAGAAAGTTCTGTTCTGATTACAGGTTACCATGGGCATGTGTGTAGCTGCTAATGAGAATAAGGGGAGCTAAGACCACAACATATGAAAATTGGGGCATCCGGATATTCATGGGACATGGAAAAAGAGATAAGGAGAAGAGGATTGAAACCCTCATGCATATGCATAAGTGGTTAGGCATGGACAATATAAAAGAGGCTCCCTGGTTGGGTGCAAGTGGGAGGCCCCCCGCCTCCCTGGAAAGACCACAGGAAACCCCAGTATAAACCACCCCTCTATCGATGATCATCTGCTGAGAGATCCATCAGACCTTAGAATATTGTTGGGGATGTGAGTACAACTATAGTGTTCATCATTGCATGGGTATTTGTAGGATTTCTTCATGTATGGCTAATTGCAACTGAGTGTATTGCTTTAATAAACCCTATAGCCGAATAAGACTTTGTACCTGTGATTATGATTGTGGTCACTAACCTTGATCTTTGCATGGAGTCTCCACATTTGAGAAAAGCACCAGAGGTGATTTCCTCTCTGTTGAGCTAGAAACTGCGGCAATGGGAGCTGAACACATTGGGGTTAAACACAAATTTTCTAAATTCAATTTAAATTTAAAAAATGGTACTTTGGGGAGTCATGGATTTTATGTTGGGGGTTATGCAAATGAGCTAATACATATTTATCCAATAAGAACACCCAGGTATTAAATCGTGTGCATAAAATTTCCAGATCCACAGATTTTACACTTAAGGTTCTGACAGAATCTTTATAGAGCTCTGCAATCTATTTGTTGTGAACAATTTATCCAGGTAATTTAGTTCTTCCTTTTTTCCTGCTTGTTACTTCTTTGCCATTGAATCCTAATTTCTGCCAGTGCATTTGTTATCCATAAGGATTCGCTGTATAGTTTACACAAGGCAATTAAAAACAGTCTCTTGTTCATGAGTTCTCCCCTTCAGCCTTTTGCTATTCATTGTGATTGAGTGGTCCTCTAAATCTCATAGCATTGTTCCTGCCCTTTGGACGTTCTTAAACAAGGGTGCATCTACACTGCAGGGCTTAACTAGAAATAAGCTATGCAAATTGATCTACATCAATTGCATAATTTATTTCAAAATAGCTTATTTCGAAATTGGGAGCATCCACACAGCACTTATTTCGAAATAGAGCACTCTTCTTCTGACTTCCTCCTCGTACAATGAGGGTTACACAAGTTGGTGTAAGAAGTCCACCAGCTTGATGGTATTTTGACATTATTTCGAAATAACTTCCTGCTGTGTAAATGCGGACTAAGTTATTTCGAAGTAATGCTAGTTATTTCGAAATAATGTTTCTGTGTAGACGTACCTCCAGAAAATAAGGAATAAAAAATGATGAACCTTCTAGTTAACTAGATGAACGTTCATACCATGCTCAGCACAACAGTGCATATGAACTTTCTAAACAATATCAGACACTGTAGTGAGTACATGAATACCCCCATTCATATGTGAGTGTGGGTAGTTGTATAAAGAAACAGCCACCCCTTAGACACTCGAACAAACAAAACTTCATGCGCTCAAAGATACTGATCAGCAAATAAAAAGGGATCCGGTCTCTGATTCCATATGAATTTCACAGTGTCGAATCTGTTCTAAGTCTCTGTGGTCCTGCCAAGCATTCAGCGGTCTCCCTGTTCCTCACTTGAAATTGGATTCTTGTCTCTGCTGTTTTATTAAACCATCTGTTAAAGCACCTGGGAAGCACAGCTTGTAGCTTACGTCATTAGTACTTCTGGACTTGGGCTGCAAAACCAAGATGGGAGGGTTAAGGCTGGCTCTGGGTTATGATGACGCTGTGGTGATGGAGGGGAAAAGCTGCTAAAATCCCGTATGACCGATCTCTGGGATTTCCGAAGCGTTTTTGTCTCTTATTTTTCAATAGCGTTGGAAAGATTTCTCAGAAAAATTAAACATCGTGTCTCTAATGCAGTGTTTCCCAAATGGTGCTCCGCGGAATCCTGGGGTTCCGTGAAGTGAAAGTAAGGGTTCCACAAGAACTCGATCCCTCTTAAAGAGACAGAGAGGCGCTGTCGCGCAAAGACGCAGGCTCCTTCTCTGGTTCCCCGCTGGCTTTCAAACACTTTCCCTCCCCTGCTGCCACTCCACGTTTCCAAAGCCCACTCGGGACATGTGTGACCGCATTTGGCCCCCAGGTCTCCCTGGTCCACCCCCCCGGCTGTAGGGGTTCCTCGAAATTCTTCCGAGTTTAAAAGGGTTCTGTGGCCAAATAAAATTGGGAAACACTGCTGTAATGGTTGCTCACTCATGTGGTCTCACACTGTAGTGGTTATGAAAGAAGGGATTGGTGCAGGGGTGCAATTTGCATAGCGGGGGTACTGAAAGCCACTGAACCAAACTAAACCCTGTAGTGGAGGGATGGCCAACCAGGGGCTTCAGAGCCACATGTGGCTCTTCAGAAGTTAATATGCGGCTCCTTGCATAGGTACTAAATCCAGGGCTGGAGCTACAGGTGCCAACTTTCCACTGGGCCGGAGGGTGCTCACTGTTCAACCCCCAGCTCTGCCATAGGCGCTATCCCCCTCCACCCTTTCTCCCTAGGATCCTGCCACATCCTACCCTCTCCACTGAGCCTGTCACACCCATGCTTCCTCCCTCCAGTGTCTCCCACTGAGAGAGAGCTGATCCCAGTGGGCAGGAGGAAAAGGAGGAGGAAGCACTGACCAGTGGGGCTACCAGTGGGCGGGATGTGCTGAGAGTGGTGGTGGGAAGAAGGTCAGGGCTGGTGACATAGAACTGTTGCTCTTTGGCAATGTGCATTGGTAAATTCTGGCTCCTTCTCAGGTTTAGGTTGGCCACCCCTGCTGTATAGAATGGAAACCACTTTGGGAAAGGGGGTGTGGAGCATCCCTAGTTCCACCACCTCTGGATAGAGCCCTACCTGCATACAACATTTGAATCTGCATCCGCAAAAATGATCTATGGATCTCTACAACCACAGATGTGGATACCCGCAGGTATAAAGTGGATATCCATAAATCTGCAGGGTTCTAGATACAAAATTGGTATCTGCATCTGTAACTGCTAAAATGAGCTGTGGATATCCAGGGATTTGCAGGGCTCTACCTATGGATTGGTGCCGCAAAGTCTGGCAGCAATTTGAGATTCTCTCTTAAAGTGCAAGGGCCAAAAAATTTTTCTTCCTGAAAAACTATTACTGGCCCTGAAGCTGTTGATACTTGACTGACAAATATACTTAGCACTGGCATGTCTCCTTGAAAGCTGTTCCAGTTTACAGAAGGAGCATGGTGTTTGTTAAAATAATTGTACATATTACAGCATATTCAAAGATGTTTTCAGTCATTTTTTGTGTGTTTGATTTTTAACTTTTTAAGAACCAACATGCTTGAAAATGTTAGGCCTAACGTTATGCTGAGGCATGATTTTAGTAAACAAAATCTCATCGATCACTGACTAGAAATAGGTAAGGTTGGCAAGCCAGGGAACATAAATCCATAATTGTGCCTGACTCCAAAAACCATGGACTTAATAGAGACACTGGTTTTATGGCTCATTACAACAATTTGTAAGTCACTCCACTGTCTGCTAACTGTTAATTGCCAACTTCATTTTAATGATCTTCTATAGCAGGTGTAAACCTCTTATGCTTGGCAATCTGACACTTAATTGCCTATTTCAACTTGAGTGACTTACATTTAACAATCTGTTGCACCTTCTAGATAGCTTGGAAACCCTGGTTACCACCTGCAGACCTCAGGAAGAGCTCTTTTAAGTTCAAAAGCCTGTCCTTTCACCAGCTGAAGTTGGTCCAATAAAAGGTATTACCTCACCCATCTGGTCTCTCTTATAACCTAGATCAGCATGGCCAGGAGCGGCCCTAGACGAGCTGCCGGCAACTGGCGCCCTAGGCGAAATGCGTGATCGGCGCCCCTGCCTCCAAAGCCCTCAACAACCGTTTATCTTGGCACCCTAGGTGACCACCTAGTTCGCCTGTATTGAGGGGCTGCCACTGAGCATGGCTACAACAACACTGCAAATGAATAGAAGAAAGGCGCTAGAGTCATACCCAATGTTCACTCTAATTTTTTTCCATCCATATGTGGAATAAATTTTGTTATGTGCACCAAGGCATATCTGGATGTGCTCACAGTAGAAACATATGCTGCCGGCTATAGGCGCTCTGCTAATTAGCTAGGCAGCATCTGAATCTCTCCTGGTGGCCACCCAAGAGCTCTGCTTACAGGAAACACTAGACAGATCCTTTGTTGAGGTAAATCAACAAGGAGTCTGATGGCACCTTACAGGCTAAAAAATTCATTAGGGCATTATCTTTTGTGAGTTGTAATTCACTTTGTCAGATACAAACATCCATCCTCAATGAATGAGTGCTGATGTAACACTCCCATCTCTGTATCCCTACCATCTGTTTCTTTCACTTCATGCATCTGATGAAGAGAGTTGCAACCCACAAAAGCTTATGTCCTAATAAAATTGTTAGTCTATAAGGTGCCATCAGATTCCTTGCTGTTTTTGCTGAAACAGACTAACACGACTACAGGTTAAACCTCGCTAGTCTGGCACCCTTTGGATCTGACCGGTGCCGAACTAGAGAATTTGCTGAACCATGGGAGTTCAATATTGTCTGGATGCATTGCCAACACTTCTACTATCTACTGGGCTCTTAGAAAACATTTAGGGGTAAATTAGAGCTAAATAACAGCACAGAACACTGAGAACCAGCACTGGTGGCTGTAAATAAGTTTATGGGACCACAGGAAACTTGGCCTTACCCCTGATAAATGGACATTTGGCTAACTAAAATCATGTTGGACCATGGATTTTGCTGGACCATAGAGTGCCGGATAAGAGAGGTTCAACCTATATCTCTTTGAAACCTGAGGTAAATAAGTTGACTTCAGTGGAACTACAGGAAGGATCTGACCCAAGTGGCTGACTTTGATCTTACACAAACAGGTTTTACACTCCAGTGACTTGAGATGAATTGGTCCTGATTTACACCAGGGTAAGTGAGGTCAGAATCAGAGCATGGTACTTCAATCCATCATGAAGGCTGGTATTCAAATGTACAAAGCATTCGCTTTTAGTAGAGCACTAGCTGTTCTTGACAATTGGCCACTAAAATGAGATTAGAATTAAACCAGTGAAAACATGGGTTTTTTCCCTGTAGGGTGGCACATTTTTAAGATCTCGTATCTCACAACTTTCAATGGCAGGGAAGCAAACAAAGGTTGCATGAGAAACAGAAACTAACAAGGTAGAAAAATAACTTTAAGGATATCGAACAGCCTTTCACTACTGTAAACCTGTCCTTTCCACGACCACCTCTGTTCCTTTGCTTTTTTGGAATCCCTCAATGTAGAAATCTAATTTACACTGTGGAAACTCTTTGGGACCAGGAACCATTATTTTATTTGTAGGTATAGTGCCTATGGAACTGTGTAAATAATAGTATCATTGGAAGGCTGGGAATAAAGATTCCAAAGGTATAAAGCAATTACTTCCAAACATAGCACTTTTACAGATCATGGACACTAAATCTATCACTATTCCTCAGAGTAGCTCTGCTATTTTTTAAGCTCTGATCCAGAGCTTAATGTGTCAAGTCCTGGACCTTACACCATTTGCATGTTTTGTCACGGGCATAAAAAAGCCAGTGGTGTTGAAGCCGAGAGTTGTTTGCTCAGATTCAAGTAGCAGCTGATTCTCCAGTGAAGTAAAAGGCAATGTTTTAAGGTTAAGCAGATATAGACAGCGATGACAAGCCAAGAAGGTGACATGCCTCCATATAAAATCTACCCCAGCTAGATAACAAACTGAGAATTAGCCCTCGAAAGTCAGGGCTGAAATAGTCCGATTGTCTCCTCTCAGAAGCTAAACAAACAAGCAAGCTCATGCTTATAATTAGTTAGGAATTTTTCAGCTAAATGGTTGGTGGGACTTTTGGGGGTAGCCAGGGGATGGGGGGGGGGGGCAGAAAATGCCAATTTGCCCTTGAAACACTTCATGGGAACATAAAAGTAGAGATGAAGGTCTCTCAGGGAATGTTATCAGATCCCAGATGGAATTTCTGGTCAGCGAGTGAGAGACAGAGAGACCCTTTAACTATAAGGGGAGTTAAGGCATACACACGTAGGCTGTGAGGGAGACAAATTCTAGTCCCTGTTCTTGGAACATATTCCTGAGCATTTCCCCTTTCTGATTAATACCCTCATCACCAGACTATTGGCTATTTAGAGGTCTGTTGTATTTAACTTTGATGGAATATATGGCCCAAAGAGTCATGACCCTGTTACTTTCCAGTATTAAACAATGTTAAATGAGAATCAGGGATTAGTATACAGAGACCTCAGCCTCCTTATTACCATGGATACCACCATTAAAAGTCCCGTGTAATGTTTGATTAAAGATATAGATAGGAAAACGGAAGAGAGAAAAAATGTTAAAGCTTTTGACACACAAAGTATTAAGTAAGGCTTTCTTTTTAACAACCTCCCTTGTTCCCTTGCCCTATAGCTGTTGAGATGCGTCAGAAAGGGGAACCCTCCCTTATTTGACAATGTTTTAGATTGCATTAAAGAGGGTGAGAACTATTCTTTGTGAGGAAAAGAGGGGAAAAAAAGTAGTTGGAATAGGCAGGAAGAGTTGTTCTTGTTGTTGTTAAGGTCCCATCCCATTTCCTTGAAGACAAAACAAAACAACCACACTCCAGAAGGAAGAGAGAGATTAGCAACAGCAGAAAAAATGCAGCTTTTGTCTCTGGTGTTGACGTTGGGCTTGTCTACACTGCCACTTTACTGTGCGGTAACATTCCGCTTAGGGGTGTGAAATCCCCCCTGCCAAATGCAGGAAGTTATGGCGTTGTAAAATGCACATGTCAATGGGCCCCCATACTGCCAGCCCTCCCCTCCCCCCCCCCCCCACACACACAGAGCGCTGGGAGAGCTCTGTATGTGCCATGACCACACTGGTGCATTGAAGTGCAGGCAAGACCTTTGACAGGCAAGGCACACAGCCTTACTAGCCATTCCAAGGTGTAGCAAAATTCTACCAGCACTGGGATTTTAAGGACATTGGTTTTTTTAATCTACCTCTCCGCTCCGCAGGCTTACAACAGTATTGCAGAATATGCGGTCCTGGTTCGCTGTGCAAGACTTTTTATGAAACAGAAGGCAAAAGAAGAGGGACTGGAAGGAGGGGCAATAAGACGAGGAAGGAAAATAGCACACTAGTTGTTGGCAGTCTCTCTCCCACTGGGTAGTTGGAACTTAGCCGGAGTTGGTGCAGCAGCTGGTGGTCTCTGGTTCCATCTCTCTGGCCCTATCTGGTCAGACATATCTCAAAATTAGGATGAAGACAGCACAGTGGTGCCATGCTGAATTCAGGGGTCTCAGGCAGGGGCGGATGAGAGTTTTGCGGGGCTCAGGGCAGCACAATTTCGCGCATGTGCCACGGCCACAGCCGACAGGTAGTAGCGCATGCGCGGGGCCTATTGAAGCGCGGGGCCTGGGGCAGCCGCCCTGCTCGCCTTGCCCTATATCCGCCGCTGGTCTCAGGAGATCGTGGGGTTGGCAACCAGGATGAGGGAACTTGCTTCTTTCCGTTCTCTCATCTTTTAGTCAGCCAGTATTCACAGCCCTCATTTTCCCTCCAAAACTTTTTCTGTCCACCAATCAAGTCCAGTTTCGGAAACACTCATTTCCATTCACTGATTTGAGTCCTACCCTTCCCTGGTTTATGAGATATAGCAAGAGGCCTTTGTTTTGGACCAATTCAGTGTCTCTCTTTTTGTGTCTATTCCCACCAACATTTTTTATTATAACTTCAAGCTGTGCTCCTGTAGCTCAAAAGGGTGAGTACCACCTCAAGTAAGACTGTTAAGAAGCAGGGTGCAAATCCCAAATGAGTTTTGAGTTCTATCCTTAGCTTTCAACAGCTAAGTATCAAGTATAGAGTCATAGAATATTAGAACTGGAAGAGTCCTCAAGAGGTCATCAAGTCCAGTCCCCTGCCCTCACGGCAGGACCAAGCACCATCTGGATCATCCCTGACAGGTGTTTGTCTAACCAACTTTTAAAAATTTCCGCTGATGGGGATTTCACAACCTCCCTAGGCAATTTATTCCAGTGCTTAATGATCTGACAGGTAGAAAGTTAGGAAGTTTTTCCTAATGTCCAATCTAAAGTTGTCTTCCTGCCATTTAAGCCCATTGTTTCTTATCCTATTATCAGAGGTTGAGGAGAATATTTTTTTCTCCTGCCTCCTTATAACACCCTTTTAGGTACTAGAAAGAAAAGTAATTGAAAGATGTTATCATGTCCCCTCTCAGGCTACGTCTACACTGCACCTCTCTTGCGCAAAAGCCTATGCAAATGAAGTGCAGGTTAGCATATTGCCATGCTTCATTTGCATAATTAATTAGGGGGGCGTTTTTGCGCAAGAGGCTTTTGTACAAAAAGGAGCTGTGTAGATGGCTCCTTTTTGTGCAAAAAAACCCTCTTGCGCAAGAGCCGTTCTTCCTCATATTTTCAGGAAGAATGGCTCTTGCGCAAGAGGGGTTTTTTACGCAAAAAGGAGTCATTTACACAGCTCCTTTTTGCGCAAAAGCCTCTTGTGGAAAAACGGCCCCCTAATTAATTATGCAAATGAAGCATAGCAATATGCTAATCCATGCTTCATTTGCATAAGCTTTTGCACAAGAAAGGTGCTGTGAAGACATAGCCTAAGTCTTTTCTTTTCTAAACTAAAGAAGCCCAATTCTTTCAATCTTCTCTTGTGAGTCATGTGTTCTAGCTCTTTAATCATTTTTGTTGTTCTTCTCTGGACCGTCTCCAATTTCTCCACATCTTTCTTGAAATGTGGTGCCCAGAACTGAACACAATACTCCAGTTGAGGCCTAATCAGCGTAGAATAGAGCAGAAGAATGACTTCTCGTGTCTTGTTCACAACACTCCTGTTAATGCATCCCACAATCATGTTTGCTTTTTTTGTTTGTTTGGTTGGTTGGTTTTTTTTGCAACAGTGTCATACTGTTGACTTATGTTTAGCTTGTGGGCCACTATGACCCCTAGATCTCTTTCTGCAGTACTCCTTCCTAGATAGTTGCTTCCCATTCTGTATGTGTGAAACTGATTATTCCTTCCTAAGTAAAGTATTTTGCATTTGTCTGTATTGAACTTCATCCTATTTACTTACAGCCATTTATTCTGCTTGTCCAGATTATTTTGAGTTATGATCCTATTCTCCAAAGCACTTGCAACTCCTCCCAGTTAGATATCATCTGCAAACTTTATAATCACATTTTATGCCATTTTCTTATTCATGGATGAAGATATTGAATAGAACCAGTTCCAAAACTGAACGCTGTGGAAACCCACTTGTTATGTACTTCCAGCATGACTGTGAACCATTGGTAACTATTCTCTGAGAATGGATATCCAACCAGTTATGCACCCACATTATAACAGTCCCACCTATGTTGCAATTCCCTAATTTATTGATAAGAATAGCATGCAACACTGTATCAAATGTTTTACTAAAGTCTATGTCTACCACGTCTACCACTTCCCCCTTAGCCACAAGGCTTGTTATCATATCAAAGAAAGCTATTAGGTTGATTTCACATGATTTGTTCTTTAGATATCCATGCTGACTGATACTTATCACCTTATTATCTTCCATCTATTTGCAGATGGGTTCCTTAATTATAAAATCCTCAGGCATTATAACAGCCTAACAGTGGAGTCACAGACATTTCCTTTGAGTACTCTGGTCTGTCTTGGTGCCCAGGCAAACTTGTCTTTGCAATGGATTTTCCTTTAAACCAACCAACCAACCAAAAACCTGACAGCAGGATTTAGGTTACTCCTGATCTTAAAGGACTGGTCACTTCCCACCGATCCATGGCACTTTAAATCTTAGACCACAGACAATGCCAGTAGCCAATGCTCTAATAAGCTAACTAAAGATTTATTAGCTAAGAAAAAGAAATGAGAATTATTTACAAGATTTGAGCAGATAAATATAAAGACACAAATGAGTTATAGTCAGTTTTCAAAAGGTGATAGAAGCTGTAGTAATATGTAAGCTCTCTATTTACTTTAGAGTTAATCCAGGGTAAGTAGTTGGAGAACCCTTGCATATGCTTGCCCTCTCAAAGTCCAAGCAGCAGAGACACCCAGTTTCTTTTTGTTCGGGATTTTTATCCCCATCCCTCAGGGTTCAAGCTGATGGAAAGAGGACAAGTGCATACCTGTCTCCTCTTTATGGGTGGGAAGTGGTGAAAGAATGCAGTTAACAAAGTTTCCATTCTTTCATGTTTCACAATAGCTTATCTGTTTGCAATAGGTCGTCTTGGTGAGCAGGACTGAAACCTTTTATAGGGAACCAGCACTTTACATTGTTAATGCATCTTCCCCATTTGATTATTGACACATTTTCCGAGGATTACAGTGCAAATGCTTAATATCACTTTATAGCACGAGGCACAGATGTTACATGTGAGACTAGTACATGCAGCATCTTACAAGCATTTCATAAAGTCTAACCACATTTTTGTAACTCTTAACATCTATCTTAGCTATGCTGACACACAGGTGGTCTCCAGCTATCTATTTGTCCATGTTCATTTAAGACCTAAGGGCCGGGGTGTGAGCTGGCACCTGATCTGCTAACAACACCTACAGGTTTTTGGACACTTTATAAACTTTTACCCACTTTCTCAGTCAGGCTCATAAGTGGGGTAGGAGTATCAGGTCCCAATTATCACAACAGGTCTCTCACTGGGTTTTCATTGAAAAACTTCAGAAGGGCTCTGTTTTGTCACAATGTGGAAGGGAAATGTTTTTGGCATCTCTGAAGTTCATTTCCCAGCCACAATTTTGCATTTTCCTTCCATTTTCCTTGGTGACTTCATTCTTTTTTGCTGGCTCTAGATGAGTTTCATTGATATGATCCATGCCCCACTACGATATGCTGAGTGTGAGTCTATGTAGTTTCAATACCCTTGACTTCCTGAAAGCCTGTTGTGGAAAGCAGAGCTACTAGCAAACCCACAAATTAAACCAAATGTACAGAGGTCAGTGTAACCCTCAATATGGTGCAGACCTGTGAAGCAGAGGAAATGACAATGTTGAAATTGGTTGTAGTAACGCACTTGCTCGGAATGTCTTGATGCAAGCAGCTAGAAATCTACTGCCCTCCCTGTCAGCTGTGCCTGCTTATGATGGATCCGAATTTGTCCCGTGACTGTTTCTGGAGAATACAGAGGCAGCAGATCAGAGTGTATTAACACGTAGAGCCCAATCTGCATTTGAGTCACAGAAGTATTTTGTCATTTGATGCACATTTCGCTCCACTCATCCAACAAATTGTGTACTTAGCCAAGATCTATGGCTACAAGAGTGTTAAATGTGGCACTAAGGTTACAGTGTGGAAATTTGTTACGCACTTACATTTGGCTAAAAACCTTGGAACCAGACAGAGAATCATGCGCACACAACCCCTGCCTCTGACCTCAAAAGTAAGTGTGATATATGTACTGCGATCTGAAGAGAGTAGCAGTGTTGTGCCCTAATAGGCTTTGAATTGAGTTAGCTAAGGCATAGTTTTAAGAAATGGAAAATGTAATTATAAGGACGAATTAGGAAGTCGTATGCAGGCTTTTCAGATTGACCTTAACGCCGGGAAAGACGCCAAGTTGGTAGAACGGAAAAGCAGAGCTGGACAAAAGTTTTTGGTTGTCAATTCTTTGTTGTGGCTGAAAACTCCAGATTTGGCAATACTGAAATGGTAAAAATCAATTTCTGTTAATTTTGCTGAATTGTTCATTTAAAAAAATGCTTTGTTTTGGCATTTTCTAAATGTGCAAGAACAGCCATACCAAAGGGTCAGACCAAAGATTCATCTAGCCCAGTATCCTGCCTGCTGACAGTGATCAATGCCAGTTGCTTCATAAGGAATGAACAGAACAGGTAATTATCAAAGTGATGCACCCTCTGTCACCCATTCCCAGCTTCTGGCAAACAGAGACCTTTTGTTTTGTTTGAAACAATTTTTTTATTTCAGTTGTTCCTTTAGTTTTATTTTACATTATTTTAAAAATTAAAATGTTCAAAATTGGAACAAAACACTTTCATTTTGATAAGGGAAGTATTGCATTTAACCCCAAATGAAATTTTTTTCATTCACCTTTTTTTAAAAAATGTTAATTTCAAACCAACCCAAAAGGATGTTATTGATTTTTATTTTTCAAAATTGCCAGTGAACAGAAAATCCATTGTTTACACAGCTCTGTGGACAGGTGAACTCCTCTAGCCTTGAGACAACTGTGCCTCAACTTTATTTTGGATATACTACAGCCAAGGTTGAGAACATGTTTCTATCACTGGCCTGGCTCCTTTGGGCTACGTCTAGACTACATCCCCTCTGTCGGCAGAGGGATGTAAATGAAGCACTTCATAAGTGCAAATGAAGCCGGGATTTAAATATCCCGTGCTTCATTTGCATAATCACGTAATGGCGCTCTTTGGAAAAAGCGCTATTTCAAAATTGAAACCGCAGTCTAGACGCGATTCTTTCAAAAATGGGGTGCTTTTTCGAAAGATCCTGTAAACTTTATTTTTGGTCTTTCCTCTTGTGTTCCAGCAAGGGAGCTGATTAGAAGGAAGCTGTTCTTAGGTTTTTGGCATTGCTCATAGATGGAATCCCAAGACAAAGATACGATGAAATGCTGAGTTTGTCAGCCAGCTGTGTATTATTTGCATAGGCCTGCAATTTATTTTTGCTTAGTTAAACATAGATGCTTATACACTCATTTACTTCATAAAAAAATCAGATAGCAAAGTTTCTAGAAAGTTGGTTAGCATGGAGCAAAACTTTTTAAAAGGCTTTTAAAATTAATTTTAATGGGTGAGAGAAGCCGGTTGAGCTTTCAGAATCAGCCAAGCGCTGACATAAAAGCTAACTCGTCCAGAGCTCATGCAAATGTTGAATGTTCACTGGAGTTCAAAATCTCTGGTGAAATATCTGCTATAGCTCTATAGCGGCCTAACATTGCTGTCAGAACAGATTTGCAAATGCTATGAGTCACGATGACCCATAAACCTAACCAGAAACCTAAATCAAAACTATACTCTGGGTCATGTTATGCTTTTTCGTGGCTTCTTGTCTAAAACCCAGTTCACTGATTAACTCCCCACCTCCTCCCTTGATGATTTTTTTTCAGATGCACCTTTGACTTAGACTTAATCGTGCAGTCGAGGTATGTGAAGCAAAATAACTACTCTTTACTAAGGGCCTGATCTGGTGCCCTTCCAAGTGAATGGAAAGATTCTCCCTCATTTAGATGGGCTTCCAATCAGGCCCTAAGGAAAGAGTGGATCGGGGTCTGAATGGCTTGGAGAACAGGAAATGGTAAATGCAGCCTTCACTTCTGGGCTGCTGTAGAAAGCCCGTCCAGCTTAAGAGTGACAGAAACATGTTACTGTCTAATGCAGGGATGGGCAAGATGCCTCTCGCGGGCTGGATCCCGCGAAGCCACCCGATCTGGCCCGTGGACACACTGCTGGGACCCTTAGGCATGTAGCAGCTGCTGTTTTAAGCGCAGGGCTGCTCAGGGTGACTCTCTACTCTGGAGTGAGAGGGAAGGCTTTGGGTAATCTCCCTGCCCCCAGCCCAATCGTCAGCTCCTATTGGTTGGAAACAACTGGCCAATAGAAGTTGACCCCAGCCAATCTCTCAGCTCATATTGGCTGGAAACAGCCATCCAATAGGAGCTGAGAGATTGGCCTGGGGATGGGGACAGCGCAAGCCTCTCCACCTCCCAGAGTTGAGAGCCACATGGAGGAAGTAGCCTGCAGTTTAAAGTGGTCTGGGGCTGCAGCAGGCAAGGAGCCCAGCCTGCCTTGAGGGTGGTGCAGGGCTGCTGGCCGGGAGACACTTAGGTAAGCGCCTCCCAGCCAAAGCCTGCCTCTGGCATCCCTGTCCCTCCTGCACTCCAACTTAGGGACGTTAAGAACTAGTCGACTAGTAAATTATCCAATAAGCAAATGCTTATCAGATAGTTGAGTCAACTAGTCGATTTCCCCCCCCCTTGCAGCCTCTATCAGAGGCAGCGGGGGAGGGGGGGAAGAGAGGGGGAAGAGAGGGTACTTCAAAGTGACAGTGCCTCACGGAGCCTGTACCCGGGCTCCATGCAGCGCTGCTGCTTTGAAACTCCCATGGCGGCATTTCAAAGAGGCAGCACCGCACAATTGATTCTGGGCTCTGTGCGATGCTGACCCCTTTGAAATGCCATGGTGCCCAGGGTCAACTAGGGACTCCCTAGCTGACCCCAGGTTTCCTGCGGCATTTCCATGGAACCCGGAGTCAGCTGGAAATGCCGTGTGAGGTCCGGGGTCAGGCTCCTTGCTGCGCTTCCGCTTTGAAATGCAGAAGAGCCCCCACTGGGGACTCTTGTACATTTCAAAGCTGGCATGCCCGCCTGCAGCCCAGAGTCAGCGGGACTTCCCATTGGCCCTGGGCTGCATGTGGAGTTCCACATTCCTCCTTTGAAATGTACAGGGGCTCTTGTACATTTCAAAGGAGCAATGTGGAAGTGCCTATCGACTAGTGAATGGAAATTCCATCGACTACTCGATTAGTAAATTACTCGTTAGTTAACATCCCTAGTCCAACTCCCTTCCCCAGGTCACCATCCAAACCCTCTGCACCCCCTTGCCCCAAGTCACAACTCCTTCCCAGACCCTCTACCCCCTCCTACACCTCTCCCCTAGGCCAGAATCTTCTCCTGAACCCAAACACCCACCCAGACCTGCACCCCAATCCCCTGACCCAGGTCACAATCCCCTCCTTTACCCAAACTCCCTCTCAGACCTCATACCATCTCCTGCACCCCAGTCCCTTACTCCATGCGCCCAACCTCCATCCTAGACCCTGCATCTCCTCCACAGAAAAGTGCGGCCCTTGACCACTTTCCAAAATCTTGGCGTGGCCCCCCGTCACCATCACAATTGGCACTAAATGATGGCACCTTTGTCAAATCAAAGGGATCCGGCCTGAAGATAAATAGTAATTTCCCTCTTTCCATGGAAGTGGTTATCTTGGATGAAGGATGAGGCACATGCACAGGGTTGGTGTGGGGGACCAACCTGTTCTGTGAATGAGCCGATTATTTCAATCTCCGGGTGCTTGAGCCAGATGCAGTGAAGTATATGCAAAGGCTTTCATTGGCTTTGGATAAGGCCCCAGAGAAAGGTTGGTGGTCCTGCAAAATGTTCCTCCCCAGGCCTTCTGTGTTCCTGGCCAGTGTCCTAGTCACTTCCTGTTCTTCCGCATCATTCCTAAAATGTATATTTGCATCTGCATCCATATTTGCAAAAATGAGCTGTGGATATCTGTATCCACATCTGCGGATGAGGATACCCGTGGCTATAAAGCAGATCTCTATGGATTTGCAGGGCTCTGCCAATCATCCGTGAGAACTGATCACGGCTGTGAGTACTGGCCATGGAAATCTCTCAAGGGATGTGATAGACATACCCATTGTTTGGGCCAATTAAAATCTGCCTGGACAAACACTGGGCTGTGAAGTAGATGACCTAGTAGAATTTTCCCAACTCTTAACTTCTACAAGCCTGTGGTCATGGCTTCCAGTCCTCACTCCAAAAAGGTGGTCAACAACATGGACTTGAAAAAGAACGTTACAAAAATGTTTATGTAAACTTTTCATAACTGCATTGAGACTGGGAATGGAGGCCATGGAAGATTCTTATTTATCAGCAATGTATTGTCCTTGCTGTCAACAGTTATCAAAGCTACTGTCATTAGCCTGAGAACAAGAGACATGTACTCTATAGCAGGAGTATATTAATATAACAGAGTAGTCTTGTATCAGAACAACAGTGCGGGACTCAGAAGGGCTGGAAACAATTCCTAGCTCTGCCACACACTCATTGTGTGAAGCTGGGGAATCATTTAATCTTTTGTGACTCGGCTCTCCATCAGCAAAATAGAAGTAATAACACTTGTCTGGCTCACAGCAGTGTTTTGAAACTAAATTATTTAATAAACGTGAGGTGATCCAATACCATAGCGATGGGTACTATATAAACACATGAGCAGCCAGATACAATTTAATTTTCTGTAAGCCCCAGAATGTGATGCTGTTTCTTTTTAATTACATTTGCTAATTAGTAGTAAAACTGTTCACCATTCCTCTGCTTTTGCATGTGAACAAATGGCAACATCATCTGTTGATTCAAAGTTGGAGGAAATAGAAAAGACAACCCTGTTATTACTTTGATGAATTAGGCACAGATACTGTATTATCATTAGAACTGTTTGAATGCGAAGAAGAAAATACTCATCAAATAAATTATTCAGTGAAAAACAGCAACATTTGCTGATTGACAAATTTCTCGATTAGTATTTCGCTGGCTCTAATTATTACAATGACAGTGCAGTGGATGAAGATGACAATTATCTCAGTCAGAAATTTAAACAGTTATGTGAAAAAGAAATATCTTCGACATTTGCACTAGCTGAGGCAAAATTACAAAGGTGATTCATTCTCCGGTTTCAAGGCAAAAACGGATCACTAGCTGGGGTCAGGAAGAACTTTCTTCACTTTATTACAGGCATGGAGGGGTTTTGACAACACATCTCTGCAAGGCATCTAGAATTGCACAGTGAGGCACATGAGGGGGACTGTAGCACTGTGCTAGACAGTAATTCCTATTTTCCTACAGGACAGAACATTATCAAAGGAGCAGTGTTCTCCTGATTCTAGAGACAGGGAAAAATTAAAAAAAAAAAATCAATCCAGCACTGCATCATATTCATCCAAACTCATCTGACTGTGTTTCTGTGCAGGATATGACTTTATTCACAGCAAACGAATTCCTTTTACAGATGTATTGCTCTGCATAGGATTTTACTGTGCTCACCTGGGAGAAGAAAAAACCCCCTATATTAGCGTTCCATAAATCTATAACCTCTGGGCTTCGTTAGTGTTTGTGGACAAGTGGCTAGGGGTCAGAGTGAGTTTTGTTCGCCTGAGTTTTGTTCCTTGCTTTGCTACTGATTATATCTGTCCTCTTTGGACAGTCACTTAATAATTTTGTACTTCAGTTCACCCATTTGTAAGATGGGGGCAGCAGCAGGGAAGTAACACCAATTTCTCTCCTACCTACCACTTAACTACTTACTACAGAAGTGGTAGCAGGCTTAGTCATGCATTTTTGTAAAACACGTTGAGCCCTTCAGTCTATATAATACGTGTAAAATATAATCATTGTTATGACCCATGTTGAATATGCCAGCAAACTGCTCAGCTGTGTAACTAACTCTCAGACGATTCTTCAGATCCCATTTTCAGACCCAGCAGCCTTTCTCTCTGGCCTAAGACTCACCTAACTCTCTCTGGAATAAAACAATCCAGTCGTGTTCTCTCAGCTGTCTGCGTTCCCAGTACTGGTTTGCTCCCCCTGAAATGTATTTAGTGTGCTATTTCCATCACTGCTTTGTCACATCTGTGGCATGTACCTGTGGAACAGATTGCTGCCTTCCATGACGCACTTTATTTACAGGTTCTGATTGGAGGGCTGTGGGGGTTTTTCGGTACCTGTGTAGGCCAACTGTCTCTCAGAAATATATTGCACTGAATGTTATGATTGCCTTCAACTTGCAGCTGCCGAGCTGCTGAGTCCATGAAATCCTTAACACAAACGAGCCTGATTCTGCACTGACTCAGACCTCACACCACCATTTTCAGGTGGAGGGGGTTCCGTGAGGTGAAATATCATCTGAGAGGCTGGCGCAAATGATCCTCGCGCCTTTGAGGTCAGCAGCATTTGCATCAGCGGAGGATCTGCCAGAGGATTTGGCTGTTGCCGTGTGTTTACATACACGCACGTATGTAGACACACAACTTTAGGCCCAAATACAGCCAGGTTAGTTGACCAATATCTGGAGAGTTCCCTCTGCATAATGGGATGCTCCCCTGGCTCATAGGTCCTGCACTGTCTCCAGTGCCACCTCTCCTCCCAGTTGCCATATAGGCCCCAACATCTTAAAATTACCTTTCTCCAACTTCCAATTTCCATCAAGCATTCCTCAGCTGAGAGGACCTGTGTATGAACACTCACTCTAAAGATACTTAGATACGGTCATCTGTCTGTCTGGCTAATGCTATATATGGTGCCTGTCCCTATGGCTTCTGTAGGATAAGAGGAGTCCTAGAAATGCCTAAGACACACGCTAAATAGATACATTTACAATTGAAATTAGGCGTATGTTATATACACCAAATCTACAGGTCTGTTGAAGTATTACATCAAAAGTTGCATTGATGGTGAATGGCCCACATGTTTTTGTCACAAAGCAAAGAAGCATTTTCTGTTGTTGCTTTGGAGACTGCATTGCATCTTCTTAGTGCAAAATAGATATGGAAATAGAAGAGACATTTTACTGTTATTAGGGTTTTTAAGACTCCGGTTGGGCACATTCAATATATTTAACCTGATTACATCTTCAGCAACAACAGCAAAAGCCAGAAGCAGATGCTAATTCCCCAACTGTGCATGCAGATGTGATCAAAGGAACCAAACTTGGAGTATACAATTTTTCCACACAACCCCCTTCCTATAAACCCAATGGCACCAGAGTTTGCAAATCAGATATTGTGCATAAAAAGAAGTAGCAAGCTGCCTAGCCAGTAAAGTATGCAGAGGAAAGAAATTCCATTTTATGAAAGCTTTCCATTTTGTTTTTAATTTGGCTTCATTCTGGATCGGAGCAGAAACCAACAATTTTAAAATTTGCCAAGAAGGAAAATTCTGAATAAAGAAAATTGTTTTGGATATCTGGATGCATTTCATTTAGACAAAACTCTTTCAATTTTGACTTTAAAAATATAGAATACTATAAAGTACCAAATAAAATTCTATAAATATATTCAAAGTAAGAGGAAGATCAAGGACAGGGTAGGCCCATTGCTCAGTGAAGATCGAGAAACAATAACAGGACGCTTGGAAATGGCAGAGGTGCTTAATGACTTCCTTGTTTCAGTTTTCCCCAAGAAGTTTGATGAGGCGATGCATAACATAGTGAATGCTAGTGGAAATGGGACAGGTTTAGAAGATAAGATAAAAAAAGAACAAGTTAAAAATTACTCAGAAAAGTTAGATGTTTTCAAGTTACGAGGGCCTGATTAAATGAATCCTAGAATACCCAAGGAGCCAATAGAGGAGGTATCTGAGCATTTAGCTATCATCTTTGAAAAGTGATGGAAGTCGGGAGAGATTCCAGAAGACTGGAAAAGGGCAAATCTAGTGCCCATCTATAAAAAGGGAAATAAGAACAACCCAGGAAACTACAGACCAGTCAGTTTAACTTCTGTGCCAGGAAAGATAACGGAGCAAGTAATTAAGGAATTCATCTGCAAACACCTGGAAGATAATAAGGTGACAGGTAACAGCCAGCATGGATTTGTAAAGAACAAATCATGTCAAACCAATCTGATAGCTTTCTTTGAAAGGATAACAAGTCTTGTGGATAAGGGAGAAGCGGTGGATGTGGTATACCTAGACTTTAGTAAGGCATTTGACATGGTCTCGCATGACCTTCTTATCAAGAAACTAGGCAAATACAACTTAGATGGGACTACTATAAAGTGGGTGCATAAATTGCTAGATAACCATTCTCAGAGAGTAGTTATTAATGGTTCACAGTCATATCACTGGAGATATTTAAGAGCACGATGGATAGACATCTATCAGGGACGGTCTAGACAGTGCTTGGTCCTGCCGTGAGGGCAGTGAACTGGACTTGATGAACTCTCAAGATCCCTTCCATTTCTAGTGTTCTATGATTCTATGAAAAAAACAAAACATAAAAAATGAAAAATTATTACAAAATGAAAAATTGACATGTCATTCCAACATAAAGTTGAAACTGGACCGTGCCACACTGTTGGAATGTTTCCCAATTTTTTAAAAGCAATTCCAGCAAAATCTGCTCAATTTCAATTTTATATTCAGATGTAGTAAGGTCTGTCAAAGTTTCTCTGACAAGTGTTATTGACTACCATTTAAACGTACATTCAGCATAAGAACAAGGAGGCCTGGCACAGACTTTGTCCAACCTGTGGAGAGACTGTAAAGGCACCGAGTAGGAAGGCCTAGGAGAAGGAAGAAAAGCTTTGTGTTGCGTACACTCAGGAATGGACATTGTTTGGGGTTGTTTAGTTTTATTTGCAGTGTATTTCTGATCATGCAAAAGTCTGAAGGGAAGATTTATTTGAACAATCCAAGAAGAGAAACTGAACCAGGCTGCCTGAAGCATGACCGTAGGTCATGAAGGGGCACCTGGAGGCGGCCAGCGTGGTTACAGGAATGAAAGCAAGTACCGAAATAGTAACACCACGTCTTTAAAAGCATCCGCTATTTCCTGACTTCCCTGTAACCCTCGTTCCATGAGGGTTAAGGCATTTGTCGCAATAGTGCCTTATTTTGAAATTTGGTGCTGTGTAGACAGCACCAAATTTCAAAATAAGCTCTTTCGACTTAGACTTGGAATAAGCTACACAATTTGCTTAGCACAAATTGCATAGCTTATTCTGACAGAGGGTGCTGTCTAGACGCACCCAACTTATCCAGGACCTGGTTCTAACAACTGTTCTTGCTGCTGCTGTTCAGTTGCTGAACCTCCCCGGATCAGCATGGTCACTCCTTTCAGTTGTTGGATTGCCGGAGTCAGCAAAAGGAAAATTTCCTGGTATCACTACTTTAAGATTAAATCTCCCCCTCCTCTCCCCAAAGGCATCTTGGAGCCTTGAATTCCTTGCTTACACAGCTCCTGCCACAAAATATATGGGGCCATATTCTGAATCCTGTGAGATCTCATTGATTGCAGCAGAGTTGCCCTGGAAATAAATCAGCACAGAATTTGGTGTGGGGCCTGGGAATGCTTTGCATGTTGTTTCAGATGGATGATCGCTGATTTTGGGCGTGATAACTGCCACTGACAACATGTGAGCGGTCTATAGCTAAGGGATACGGTTGCTTTGTGGTCTTGGGAAGGCCAGAAAAATCAGGCCTTTTAGTTCTGATGTGTCCTCCAATAACTCCATCATAAATCAAACCATTCAAATACGTGGACATGTCTCTTGGCCATTCTGTATCAAAGGTTTGAACCAACACAATACTTCCATGATTTCATAGCTCACTAGTATGATGTCATCCTTATCTTCATGCTTCCCTATTTTAATTCCAGGTCATTTTACCATATAGTGTCTTCTAAGTGCATGTACTGCAGAAGAAATTAATTAAAAACGTATAGCTGCCCTTTCGCTGCCAAGCATAATGCATCACTGGCAACTGGGGCTGTCAGAAGCTTAGTACCATAACTTATGACTATGGATAACACAGACAATTTGAGACTTTTAAAATGTTCCTTCGAAGTGGGACAGGAATAGCTTGACAAATCTGAGTCTCTCTCCTCTGACCCCTTACAGAGAACTCCTACCTAATGTAAGGAACGTTCCCACTGGTACTTTGGCTAAATGCCAACTATGCACTGTCTAAAAGCATCCCTAGCAAGAAGAAACATTAATTTTAGGATGGCATAAGAGGGGATAACTAGGAGGAATGGCATACCATTAAGAACAGGGACGCTGAAGATTAATATCCTGAAAAGTCTCCTTTATAATGAACATTATTAAATTTTGGGCTTGTCACCCACTAGATGCGGTATGAGACCCATCACAAGAGTTGAACGTTTATAAGGCTGAATAAAAATAAATGGACTAAATGTGCCTGCCACAATGAATCTCTCAGTCCATATAAATCCCAGATTCACCATAAATGGGGTGAAACCTACTCAGCAGCTGTTTGGCCATCAGTTCACCCACCTTGATAATATGCTGTCACCCCATTTTCTGTGTCTACATGTGTTTAATCCAGATTAGACTGCTTGTGGTAGCTTTATATGTAAGAAGAACATCAAATATCTTTCCTGTAATCCATTTTCAGTGGCTTTTAGGGAGGGATGTGTGGGGTAGTAGATTGTACAAAAAACAGGGGTCAGAACACCTGGCTTTTCATCTTTGTTGCTGGTCCGGGGAAAGTTACTTTCACTCTCTGTATCCCTCTTTTCCCATTTCCATGGGCTGTATTTCTGGGCTGCAGTCTTTTCTGAACAGTAACTGTCTCTTACTATGTAGATGCGCAGTGCTTAGCACAATCAGCTGGGGCTGTTGGTGGCTCCTTTACTACTTCTATTACTAGCCCAGACATGTGTGTTCTCTTTCTGATTTTGCCATGGAAACACACTGTTCCTGGACCAGTTATTTAACCTTTCTTGTCTTAATTTGCCCCTCTGCAAAGCATGTTCACCAAGTTGTGGATTAACTAATTGCTTTGAGAGCCTTGAATGAAATGCCTTATTGGGATGCAAAGCGTCAGAGCCAACCTGCAGCAGCGCCAGTCTGATACAAGCTGTCTGATTTCCTGCACCACCTGACTGGCGGCAGGAGTCAGTAGGGTGATACTTACGCTCAGTAGCGGTAGCAGTCCGGTGGCTGCTTAGTGTGTTCCTAGCCTGCATCTGTACATGATCCTGTATTTGCTGTGTCTAGCCTTTCTGTAGACACAGCCTGCTCCTGCTCAGCCTCCAACTTTATCCTGACACCTGGCTCAGATGCTTGGTTAGAACATAAGAACATAAGAACGGCCGTAGCGGGTCAGACCAAAGGTCCATCTAGCCCAGTATCCTGTCTGCCGACAGTGGCCAGCACCAGGTGCCCCAGAGGGGGTGGACCGAAGACAATGATCATGTTCTGCCTGTGAATGCTTTGGCTTCTGGCAATGACCCTTGGCTTTGCTTCTGGACACACTAGGGATGTAATAATGTAGTAGATTAACCAATAAGTAAAAACTTATCGGTTAATGCTATAGACTACACGCATTCCCCCCTCCCCTGCCAGTACATTTTTTAGCAGGCTGGCCAGCAGCCCGGCTCAGTCTGGCTCTGCATTTAAAGTGTATTAGGAGCCAGGCGGGCAGGCAGCCTGGCTCAGTTCTGGCTTGTTCCAGGTCAGGGAGCTCACAGTCTCCCCAGACTGGGGCTGCTGCCACCCCGCGCTGCTGCCTCTGTAACAGCTCCTGCCACAACAGCTCCTGTAACAGAGGCAGCAGCGCAGGGTGACAGGCAGCTGATCCGCAAGGGGAGCCTGTTTTTAAACTGCCTCCCCTCATGGACCAGCTCCTGCCTGGCACCACATACTGCTGCCTCTGATACAGAGGCAGCAACGCGGATTGGCAAGGGGCTCCTCGGCAGTGGAGCTGGAGCGCACTGACTGCCAACACCATGCCCAAAGACTATAGAATAGTTGATTAACTGATAAGAATGCCGGAGGTTAATTGACTAGTCAATTAACTAATATTTAACATCCCTAGGACGCACCCCATCTGGGTTTAGAATCAGACCATTTGGAACTAGCTCTGGCAATGTCTAAACTACATTCCTCTTTCAAAAGAGGAATGTAAATGAGCCCGATCGAAAATGCAAATGAAGCGCAGATTTACAAATCTCACACTTCATTTGCATATTCACGTGACAGCACTTTTTCGAAACAGGGTTTTTCGAAAAAGAAACCACAGTCTAGACTGGGTTCCTTCGAAAAAAAAATCTTTTTTCAAAAGAACCCGTACTCCTGAAAAAATGAGGAGTACAGGTTTTTTCGAAAAAGGGTTTTTTTTTCGAAAGAACCCTGTCTAGACTGTGGTTTCTTTTTCGAAAAACCCTTTTTCGAAAAAGTGCTGTCATGTGAACATGCAAATGAAGCGTGAGATTTGTAAATCCTCTTTCGAAAGAGGAATGTACTTTAGACGTGCCCTCTAACTCTTGCTCTGACCATTTGGCAAGACTACCAATGAACTGATCGCTCAAACAAGTTAAAATGGTCCAGTAAAGCTAAACTGGTAGATGAGCAAAGAATACAAAGCAGAGCACTTTAGCAAGGCTGCACATTGCTAAGATTTAATTTCTCTGACTAAATGTGCAGTACATGTGCAGGTACACTACAGTTTATAAATAATTGAAACTAAACAACAGTCTCCAGAATTAGCACAGTACATTATAGGTTTTAGATTCCACGGCATTATTATTGTGTTTACTTGTTTATTTACCTATTCACAAAATACAATGATCTGGAAAGGTCTGAATTAGTCCAAATTAGCAAGGTTCTATGGTGCCACATTTGAATTGTCATAATTGTTTTCTAAATTATTTGAAATGATCGGGTCTATTTTTAGCATATTTAAGGCAAGTGGACTGTTAGGTAGCAATGGTAACAAGCAGTAGCTGGGTTTGAGTCAGTGCCCAGCTACTGAATGGTATGCAAAGTGCATGTAGAATACAGAGATAAGAATCTCAAATTTGATTTACTAGAGTTTCAACAAGTGAGAAGCTTTATCATTCCTTGTTCCTTAGCTGGGAACCGATTGATCCTGGAGCTAATGTTTACATCATGTGATTAGGGGCTCAGACTGCTGGATTCCACATCCAGCCCAGCTACTAAATCATTGTGATTAAAATTCAGCTATGTGCTTAAAGCTTTTACAACATCTCAGCACAACCTAAGTCCCATTAACACTCACACTGGGCCTTTGGTTCTGTATAGTTATTTGTGCTGGCCCCAAACATAAGGGTGAATTTTGCCTCCTGTTAACATGAGCCTCTGTGGATGAGTTTCCCTACCCATAATATGGGAATACAAATACTTACCAGCATCTTTGATGTGTTATAAGGATTCCTTAATTACGAATCATGTTCTCTTTCCTCACTTACCTGGAGACAATAGTTCTATGATCTATGAGTACTCATTTAATTTATACCATCAAATGCCAGCAGTGCCCCACTGCAATATATATTGGACAAACTGGACAGTTCCTACAGGAAAGAATTAATAGACACAAATCAGATATCCATAAAGGGAGCATGCAAAAACCTGTTGGGGAACACTTCAATCTGCCTGGGCATTCATTAACAGATCTTCAAGTAGCTGTTTTGTTACTAACCAATTCCACAAGCCAAATACACAGGAAAGGACTGGAACTAAACTCATTCACAAGTTCGATTCTCACACCCTTAGATTGAATAAAGATACTGGATGGCTGGATCATTATCAACCTACCAAGCTGGTCATCTGAAGTGGGCAGAGCCCACGAAAGCTCATGATACCATCTATATGTTTTGTTAGTCTTTACAGTGCTACCAGACTATTTGTTGTTTTTTAAGTTTATCATGTTATTCATGTGGGCCATATTGTGCCATAAGTTTTTAAACGGCACTCTCGATTAAAAGTGAGGAGAAGGATGGTCTCATTGTTAAAGCAACTCTGGTCAGGCCTGGGATCAATTCCCAGCTCTGCCACAGACTCCCTGTGGGAACCTTGGGTCAGTCACTTATGGCCAGATTAAGTGCTCTGCTCCCACTGATGTCCTTTTAGTACCTCACAAGAGATGTCATTTTTCTCCATCTGTAAAATGGGCCTATAATACTTCCTGTCTCCTGTCTTGTCTATTTAGACTGAGGCTATGACTATACAGGCACATTTATAGGTTTAAGTTATGCTACTAAGGGATGTGAACTCCCCACCGCCCCTACCCTGAGCCACATAAGTTACACTGAGGACACGTCTTCACTCTGCGGAAAGAGCTCCAATGCAGAGAGCGCCGTGTTGGTGGGGGATGCTCTCCTGCCTGCAGAGGTACTGCCGCTCATTGAGTTGGTTTCATTATCATAGAATCATAGAGCTGGAAGAGACCTCCCGAGGTCATCAAATCCAGCCCCCTGCCCAAGGCAGGACCAATCCCAACTAAATCAACCCAGCCAGGGCTTTGTCAAGCCGAGACTTGAAAACCTCCAGGGATGGAGATTCCACCACCTCCCTAGGGAACCCATTCCAGTGCTTCACCATCATCCTAGGAAATAGTTTTTCCTACTATCCAACCTAGACCTCCCCCACTGTAACTTGAGACCATTGCTCCTCGTTCTGCCATCCGTCACTACTGAGAACAGCCTCTCTCCATCCTCTTTGGAACCTCCCTTCAGGAAGTTGAAGGCTGCTATCAACCCCCACTCTTCTCTTCTGCAGACTAAACAAGCCCAGATCCCTCAGCATCTCCTCATAGGTCATGTGCTCCAGCCCCCTCATCATTTTGGTTGCCCTCTGCTGGACCCTCTCCAATGTGTCCACATCCTTTCTATAGTGGGGGGCCCAGAACTGGACACAATACACCAGATGTGGCCTCACTAGAGCCGAATAAAGGGGAATAATCATTTCTCTAGATCTGCCGGCAATGCTCCTCCTAATGCAACCTAATAAACCATTAGCCTTCTTGGCTACAAGGGCACACTGTTGACTCATTCTCATCCACTGTAATCCCCAGGTCCTTTTCTGCAGAACTGCTACGTAGCCAGTTGGTCCCCAGCCTGTAACAATACTTGGGATTTTTCCGTCCCAAGTGCAGGACTCTGCACTTGTCCTTGTTGAACCTCATCAGATTTTTTTTGGCCCAATCCCCTAATCTGTCCAGGTCACTCTGGACCCTAACCCTGGCCTTCAGCGTATTTACCTCTCCCCCTAGCTTAGTGTCATCTGCAAACTTGCTGAGGGTGCAATCCATCCCTTCCTGCAGGTCATTAATAAAGATGTTGAACAAAACTGGTCCTAGAACCGATCGTTGGGGCACTCCAATAGAAATCGACCGCCGATGGGAGACCTTGGAGATCTTACACTGGTGCAGCTGCATTGGCACAGCTGTGCCGCTGTGCCAGGTCTCTTGTGTAGACACGGCCTCAGTTTTTCAGATTAGAGACTGTGTCTTAAGTTGTCTTTGTATAGCACCCACCCCAATGGGGCCCTGATCTCAAGGTTTCTTAACACTCCTGTGATACAAATAATAATAAGATATTGAAAAGTGTTGTTATGAAACCCAGTTAGCCCTTATCAGAAGGAATATGGAGTACAATTTCTTTCTGGTCTCTTCAGTACTTGACAAATGGTTGGTAAACAGGACTCTGCCATCTCTGGATTTATGCACAAGTCAGAGTTGGTGGAATGGGATGGTTCTTCTGTCTCTTAAATCGATAGGTTACAGCCCATTATTAAAATAGACACCGTTTAGAGTTTTTAATCTCTTCACTGTCTTCGCATATAAAATAGTGTGTACGGAATGCAAAAGAGAGGGGGAGAATGGGCATTATTTAATGAATCATTTTGTTTGAGAAATCAGCCCCTCTTTTGGAAAACAAGCACACAAGAAATGTCACATAAGTCAAGGGAACTGTTTTCAATTGCTTTTTAATATGCCTCTATTTTGGTAAGCACAGGGATAGAGCAGATTAGTCTTTTTACAGAGCTTGCAGTGTACAAGCAACTAGACACACAAAAAACTAAGTAAACTAAAATTTCCAGACAAAAACTATGATGAGATGGAGTTAAGAGTGAGGGGAAAGGTTTTTTTTTTGGTTGGAAAATGTTGATAGATCAAAACTAAGATTACAGGCAAGAAAGTCCTAGAATAGCAAGTGGACCAGTGATTAGGACACTAACCTAGGATATAAGACACCTGAGTTTGAATCCGTGTTTTACTGGGTTCATCTCTGGGACTTAAACCCAGATCTCCCATGACCTAGCGAAGCCCAGCTGCCAGGCGATTGTCTATTCTGAAACATAAAAAGGTAAATACTTATCTTTCCATTAAAAAGTTTGTTTCTTCCCAGTGCAAAACGGACCCATTTCTGAAATCTCCACAATATTCGTGGGATGAGAAAATTGTTTCCCTCTCTACTTGAGAGCACATATAAATAACTTAGGATAAAATATATTACAGAGGTGGTGGTGTCATTTTCCCCAAAATAAGCTTTCTGTGTTCTTAGTGAAGGTTAAAGTTAAAAGGAATACAAACACCGTAAAGAAGGGAAATGCACTGTTTGGAGACCCCATCAGCCTTAACTCTGCTCTGTACTAACAGGGTGCAATAATCAGTGCATTGTGTCAGGGAAATCTTGTTATTGTTTTCAATAATATTTTCCTACTTTGGCAGTAATAAAGTTCCAGGAAATGAATGATTTTCGCAGCGTTTGCTGCGTTGCGAGGCAGCTTGCCGCAAATAAAACAAAGGGAAATAAAATCTTTGGTTTTGTTCAGCTCTTGAAAAAGAAAAGTTGAAGCTACATACAGAAAGCCTTCAGGGAACAGATTGGGTTTTTTTTCTTTCTAGTTAAAGACTACCTTGAAGGAAAGAGATCTATTTTAAGAATTCAGCTCAGCTGTAGGGAAAACTGCTGGTTTCCTGAGAAGGCTGATGTTTCTCTCATTGCCTAAGTGTATTGGGCCAAAAGCACGTTTGGTACTGAACGAACAGTTTCTATTCACTTCAGAGGGACTTATGGGTAGTCAAAGATTTTTCACGACCTGGCCCACCATGAGGAATTGTGAACATAAGAACATAAGAATGGCCATACTGGATCAGACCAAAGGTCCATCTAGCCCAGTAGCCTGTCTGCTGACAGTGGCCAGTGCCAGGTGCCCCAGAGGGGGTGGACCGAAGACAATCATCAAGCGATTTGTCTCGTGCCATCCATCTCCAGCCTCTGACAAACAGAGCCCAGGGACACCATTTCTATCCTCTGGCTAATAGCCTTTTAAGGACCTAACCTCCATGAAATTATCTAGCTTCTCTTTAAACTCTGTTATAGACCTAGCCTTCACAGCCTCCTCTGGCAAGAAGTTCCACAGGTTGACTATGCTCTGTGTGAAGAAGAACTTTCTTGTATTAGTTTTAAACCTGCTACCCCTTAATTTCATTTGGTGTCCTCTAGTTCTTCTATTATGGGAACTAATAAATAACTTTTCTTTATTCACCCTCTCCACACCACTCATGATTTTATATACCTCTATCATATCCCCCCTCAGTCTCCTCTTTTCTAAACTGAAAAGTCCCAGTCGCTTTAGCCTCTCTTCATATGGGAATGCATTAGATCTGTAGAAAACCAAACCCAGAGAGGAAAAACTCCTGTGCTCTATTCCGGCCACTGGATGAACATTTACATATCAATTAGCACATGGGAACAGGTCCAATTGCCCCGGGGCCTGGCGATTCTAAAGTGCCCGTGGCTCCCAGCTGCCATGGGCCTTCTAGAATCTGCATGGGAGTGTCGCGTGGCCAGCTCTGAGGACTGGTGGGAGGCGGCATTGCAATGTAAGAGAATCTCCATTGATGTAATTGACGTGCAGAGGAGCCAGAAGAAAACACAGGAGGGGGAGCAAGGTTCTGTGTAACTTACCAAGTCGATGTGGTGTCTCTAGCTAATACCAAAGAAAGAAGAAAACAACAAGATTTGGGGGAAGTGTTTAAAATCCATCAGCTGCACTTCATGTTCATTTGTCACTGTTAGGAAAAGCAAATACTGTTGCTTCCTTTTCCGGGGAAGAGGGTGATAAATGGGTGTCTCCTGTTCGGTTGCCGAAGCCTGCGTCAACTCTATTGACTGTTTTTTTGAAAAAAACCACCCCAATTCATCTGAAATGCTGCCTGTGCTCATGGTGCCTACTATGAGTACGAGGGTTCTGAGGACGTGTGGGCCCTGATCGGAACAGAAAGTCATTACTTTTGCTGGGGGAAGCCGAGCCAGATTCTGGAGCTTCGTTCCACCTGGTCGTAGACAGAAAAAAGCAGCAATGCCCATTACCGAAAGGACTCCCTCTGGACGTGTGAATGGTTTGGACGTGGCTTTCACTTTTAAAAATCATAGAATCCTAGAGCTGGAAGAGACCTCAGGAGGTCATCAAGTCTAGCCCCCTGCCCAAGGCAGGACCAATCCCAACTAAATCAACCCAGCCAGGGCTTTGTGAAGCCGAGACTTAAAAACCTCTAGGGATGGAGATTCCACCCCCTCCCCAAGTAACCCATTCCAGTACTTCCCCACCCTCATGATTTTTAGCTCGACTTGATGGGAAAGATGGGATGATAGGCTATGGAAAAGGAAATTTTGAAGCTAAATACAAGGGCCAAATTCATCACCTCAGATGAAATTAGTGCACCCCACTGGGTCAGACCACATATTCCATTCTGATCGTTGTTATTGCCCACATCCCCACTCTGCAAGGTGCAGTGCAAACCCCTAACACACAGACAGTCCCTGCCTGGAGGATTTTATAATTTAAATACTCCAGGATCCTTTCTCAAAAAGGGACCAGTGCCAGGTGGGTCAAAAGAAGATGTAAGAAAGCAAGCTATAGTCTCTGGACCGTTTGATATTATACTCCATTTCAATTGTGACTTGAATTATTATTGTTGGTGGGTTGTTTTTTTGTTCTGTTTTGTGTTTAATCCTCTCCAGTGTGGATGCTTCCATAATGCCTACTCTCTGGTAAATGGGGTCATATTGTGCTTTCTGTACAGCAAAGGAGAGTCTGATTCATGTCACTAAAGACACCTGAGGTCATCCTGACAAGAAGAATTTAAAAAATCAAGAGGACTTGCCTACATTTATTCACCATGCACATTTTTGTCAGCTTGGACAATGAAACTAGAGTAGTCTGCCTGTCTCTCCCTTTCCCGTCCCTTCACATCTTCTCCCTCCTGGTTTCCAGTCAGTTTCATTTCTTTCTGGTTCTCATGCTGTCCCTGGGCTCCTAGCTCTGTCTATTTACATGCAAATGTTTTGTAACTAAGTTTGCTTTTAAGTTTCCAGGTAAGCAGCCTGGGATTCTGACTCCCCGGTGTATGGTGACTGTGGAAGATGTCACCTTAGGGAGTTCTAACTTGTTTTATCCTCTTGAAATGAGGTCCTGTACAGTAGGTGATGAAATAGAAACCAAGGCTAGTGCAAGATAAATCAAGGAAAGAGAATAATGATCATAATGATCATAGATCATTATAGACAATAGATGAGAATAGATGATCATAATGGTCCCTTCTGACCTTAAAGTCTATGAGTCTATGAATAATGTAAGTCTAGGGTTAATTTGTTTGGTGGCTAGGGTACTAGCCTTAGGAGACCTGTGTTCCTCTCTCTCCTCCACCGCAGATTTCCCTGTGTGATACTGACTAAATTACTTAGCTTCTCTGCGACTCAGTTTCCCATCTGTAGACTGGGATAATAGCAATACTCTATCTCATGGAGATGTTGTGAAGATAAATACATCAAAGTTTGTGGAAATGGGGTCATGTGAGTACCTAAGATAAAAAGCTGTGAGACTGGAACTGATCTCGGCTAGCCGTGTTCCTTAGAGTCGCAATCCAAAGCCCATTGAGGCTGATGGAAAGACTCATTAACTTCAGTGAGCTCTGGATTATGCCATTGATTTGCATTTATTTCTGCTCTAGTTGCTCCAGTGCGGTTAGTGTTCTGCTGTACGATCTTTTCACGTATCCACATCAACAGCATTTCTTTTTAAGTGCATGGTCACACAAGACTAGAATATTCATCTTGCCTGTTGATCTACTCAGCTGTAGTGGCAATATCACAGAAATCATGTTGGGAGAACGAGGCAGAGAATAGTATGCGTCTGGGTGCTTTGGGGTGACACTCAAACCGTTTTGCTTGGCTCATTGATAGCGGATGGACTGTGAATTTCCATCGTAATAATAATTTGTTTTTTATATGCCACCCAAGATGAAGTTACCACCATAGGATAATGAACGTGATTGTTTCTAATGAATATTATAATATTTAGTCCTTATCTAGCCCTTTCCATCAGTAGATCCCAGGGCACTTTACAAAAGGAACTATAATTTCCCCCCATTTTACAATGGGGGCACTGAAACAAGGAGCTAATGTGATGTCACCAAGGTTACAATCAGAATAATAGCAGAGCTGGGCGTAGAATTCAGTTCTCCTGAATCTCCTGAATCTCAGTGCACTATCCAGTAGGAAACACTGCCATGTGGTTTTGGATATTTAGAAGATTATCTGCCCGCCATCTAGATATACAGAACATCTATGTATATTGCATATGTATACACACAGAGATATGCATAACAATATCTATATCTACTGTACTGTCAAGATCTTTATGGGGCCTCCTGAATTAGAATTATTGATCAGTTTGTTATATGATGTCTTCCACCCCTCCTGCTTTCGGACTTTGCTCACCCCTCTATTCCTGAATGGTCAGTGGGAACAGGAAAAATATTCTGAAATGCATGAACACAGAGTAAGACTCCCACTGTGAAATGCTAGAAGCTGTTCCTTTCAGTTTGGGCTTGTTTAGGAGCTCATTGGTGCCTGGCATTTTCAGAGATTGTAAACTATGCATTTTTAAAATGACACTAATGATACAGAGCTTTAATCTTGTTGCAGGCAAAGGTCTTTCAAAGCCTTGTGTGTTTGCCATTTGTGCTGACTTGTTCTCTATTCCGGGTGACATTGTTTTTTCTCTTGCTGGAAGACTGCAGTCGTCCTCTTTGTGGCTCTCAAACCTGTTTCCTGCCCGCAGAGGCAGGAGGGCAGACTCTCGTACTTCTCTCTGATTCATCAGCCATACAGACCAATTAGTAAGTTAATTGGTGGTGAATGGCCATGGAACTACAAGCTTAACACCCTTAGACTAAGCTGAAGGAGCAACTTCACAGAGCAGGTTCTGTTTCTGGTACATTACTGAAACCATAATTCATAGTATAATGGAAATTAGAGATGGGACAAACCTAGTGGGTTATCAATGTCCCCCTCCCAAAGCAAGATTGCTCCCTGCAAAGCAGATTATAAAATCTCTAGCAATTACATTTCCCTCCACCTTCTATCTGCAGACTGTTCTGCAATCTAACAGATTCCACCACTGGGAATTTTTCTTTCTTTCTTTCTTTCTTTCTTTCTTTCTTTCTTTCTTTCTTTCTTCAATTTCCTCTGCTTATGTAACATGCTTGCACACTGTATATTGTCCACTTACTCTGATGATTGCAACTCAAAAAGGAAAACAGGAGACCCTTGTGATTTGCTGAATTTCTATTCATGGTTCTGCATACTTGTGGGGTTCTCCTGTCCCAGCCTGAGGGGGTGGTGGGAGCTGGAAGCCATGGGGAACTCACCACAGCTGCCTGGAGCCATCCTGAGTTTGGGAGCCAAGTTGCAATTCCCAGTATTCGCTAATTTTTCAATTCACAGTGGTGCCAGGAACGTATCTACCATCAATGAGGAAAGATTCCTTGTATTGATGTTAACCTTAGCAAAATGTGCTTTGGTGTTGGCTGTCTTGGATTCAGAGCTTGTTGATGGTTACAAAGGGGTGATTAGGTTGAACATTTAACCTGTTATAATTAACCCTGCTCATTTTAAGTTACCCCACTGTCTGTCTGATTGCTACATACTTTAGATACATGCACACAGACATCTTTACTTCCAGGAAGATTGGTCACCCTTGCTTTGTTCTAACATGTTTGCTACACTTGAGTTGTATAGTCTGATTTTTATACTGTCTGCCTTTAAAAAACATCAGGTTTCCCTGTTTTCCTGTAAATCTTGGCTGCTTCCTCATCTTTCCGTTTGACTCCTCTCAATCGTGACTATTTCATCCATATAGATTATGTTGCTGACTGATCCAGAAATTGAGAGCAGTTTACTCATCAGCTCCGATGAAGGGGCCACCTATCAAAAATACCGGTTGAACTTCTACATCCAAAGCCTGCTGTTCCACCCCAAGCAGGAGGACTGGATTCTGGCCTACAGTCAAGATCAGAAGGTAAGAAAAGTCCTTGTGACCTTCTTTACTAATGACGTGACATTTTCTCTTACAAGCACAAACCTTTAGTGCTTGTTTTTCCTAGAAGGCTTCTGTGTCTGCATGCACCGTAATTATGAGTCCATTTGCACACCGGCAAGGTCTGCGGCTCCAAATCAGGTTTTTACTGGTGGATGTCATGTTTGGTAATATTTGCAGCATGGGCATTAATTGTGGCGAGGGTGTTTGAGGGAAACAAGGTTGTGCCCCCAAACATGGAGAGTGGGTGTAAGGGTTGGCCCTTAATTGTGTTCTCTTCTTTTTAACTATTAGTTAAAACTATTCTTGCCAGGATAGTCACCTTAATCATGTGCAAAGCTGTTCAGTATAGGTCCTCAGATAATGGTACACAATGTGGATGCATTTCTTGGCACTCAAAACAACTAGTGGTAGCCTCCTTGCTCTAGAACAACACAGAGTTCTTTTTGCTCCTGCCTGTTAGCACATTATAAACCAGATGGTTTTTGTCCAAGGAAGAAAATGAGTGAATTGAATTCCTTTTGGAGTCTGCTTGTGTTGGTGCAGATCTTGTCCTGGCTACAGACGCAAGCCCTAACATTTCAAAAGAGTCTAATGTTTTGAGGTACCTCAATTTTTGTATCAACTTGAGACCCCCTTCAAGGGGCCTGATCGTCCCACATTTCTGAAAAACCAAAATGCCAAAAAGCACTACATTTGGTTCCAATGAATATTTTAAAATCAGATGTCTTGACAGGCTATGCTTGTTCAGATTGGTAGACCAATTTAAATCTCAATGTAACGGAAAGTTTTATAGTTCTGTAGCACAGTACGGGAGTTCACTCATTGCAGGGACGTCTCGTGGCCTCGTGTCTCCTAATGGCTGGCTTTCACTCTGGCACCTCCTGCTGACAGTCACTCCTTTGCTATGGCGTCTCTGTTGCGTAACTTGGGCCTTGTCTACACTAACTCTCCGCCTGTCAATCTACCCTACGCAATTCCAGTCGACATACTTACTGCAGTGTCTTCCACGTGGTAAGATCAGCAGAAGCTGCTCTCCTGTCAACTCCAGCTACTCTTCTCAACCTGGTGTCCGACTGGAGTCGACGGGAGAGCACTCGGAGATCAATTTATCGTGTCTAAGCTGGTGCGACAAATCAACCACCGATGGATTGATCGCTGCAGTGTCAATACACCGGGTAGTGTAGACAAAGCCTTGGCCGCCACCCAGGCCACAATAGTGCTTGGTCCTGACATGAGGGCGGGGGACTGGACTTCATCGCCTCTCGAGGTCCCTTCCAGTTCTAGTGTTCTATGATGAATGTCTACTTCTTTTGGGGTAACAAAATTCCACAAACAAAAGTCCACCAATTAATTACAAGACCTTGTGTCAGGACCCTGACTCTGGGCCAGTGGCCAATAGAGAGATGTAGACCCTTTATACACTGGGTTCACCCCAGGGACTTCACTGGCTTCCTGCTGTTTCCCTGAATATCTCCCAACTTAGTCTCTCTCAGGCTTTCTTCCCTGCTACTTCTCTGGGTTTATTCTTCATTCATGGCCAGGAACCCTGTGCTTACTTTCCATCCTGAACTGCCTCCTCACCACCTCTCTGTTTCTATAGGGTGACTGCCAGACTCCCTCCCTTCAGCCCCCTTCTGCTATAAACCTCCTGCTTGCTTGGGCTTCATAATCAGTCAAGCCTGGCTTCCCCTCCAGTTGCAGCCAGGGATCATACCTGGTTTCTCAGGTCCACATTAACCCATTCAGGGAATATGTGGGGTATGTGGCCCATCATAAGCACTTTCCAGTCAGGAATTTCAGTGTGGCTTACAAACATAAAAGAATTAATCCTCCCTACACTCATATGGCACAGGTATATATTATCGTCACCTACAGGAAACAGTGTCTTGGGACTGGTCTACACTAGACCTAGCTACAAGCGTGTGAAAAATCCACCTTCCTGAGCAACATCATTAAGCCGACCCGAGTCCCTGCATAGGCAAATCTAGGTGAGAGTGGAGGTGGATATCCTTCATTGGCAGGAGAGCCTCTTTCATCAGAAAAGGTAGAGTCTATCTACCTACCGCAGTAGCATTTCACATGTAGACAAGCCCTTAGGTTTCCTAAACTACTCGCCTCACAACGTCAGAACTGAAGCTTAAGGAAATATTGGGAATGCAAATTAAGACCTGTGCTAAACCAGAAAACCAGTGTCCTTCTAACATTGTGGCCTCATCTCCATTCAAAATACATACGTTCTGTCTCCCTAAATGTCCTTTGGGGTCTGAATCACACAGCGTGTTCATCACTCGACTCTTCAATTCTTGTTGTAGTGTGTGCTGCATCCATGTTCTGCCTTAGGAGGTTTCATTCTAGCATAGTTGAAATAATTCCTGGAGCCTGAATGTAAAATAGGAAGAGCCAAAATTCTGCCCATATTTATGCCCGTGAAACCCCACTGAAATTATTGCACAGATGCAAATGAGGACAAGATTTGGTTCCAACAGGATAAGCACTTTGGTCCCTTTGAGATGAAAGAAACTGTGTAATTATAATACACTAACGATTGGTGAAGATCAACGCTGCTTGTAGCAATAAATTTCCTGTGTTGAAATAGGGGGTGGATGGAATATACATTTCTGTTGGAGCTTGAGTCCACCTGCCAAAGTGAGTGACGATCCCAAGTTAGACAACGTATAACTAAGTTTCGCTGAATTTATGGTGCACAGCCCCAGAAGGAGATAAAGCCAGACAGCTGGAGACATAATTTCCTAGTTCCAACAAGCAAATTCTCTCTGCTCTGTTATTCCCTCAGCAATTGCTTTTGCTTTATTTACAGGGATACCACACGCCCAGCAGATATGAACTCAGGCTTTTTGGAGGGCCCTGAGGGGGTTAGATGGGACGATGGGGGTTGGTCAGGGTGGCAGAGTTTGTCTGGGTTTAATGTGGGAGGGTGCTGGCCAGAGTTTTATTTAAATAATATTTCAGAGAGTAGTAAATGCGATGGTTGTTGGTGATTAGAATATGATGTTACTTGGCATGAGCTTTTCCCTAGGCAGAGGGCTGGCACAAAGCCCCCAGAAATAGAGCTCATATTGGCGATATGCTGCTCCCTGCATAGGGGTGGACTATAGCTTGATCTTAACCCTCCCGGAGTGTTTCCTGTGACCCCAGTGGGTGCTGGATTAGCCCCTTTGAGGATAACTGATAGGCACCAAGAAGAAATCAACTTGGAATAAATAAAATTAAAAGGTCAGGTTCTCCCAGTGCAAATGGTCCCTGATGGTTTCATTTGTGTGGATCCAAAGACAGAATTGGGCCTAGAGGAACTGTTTGATCCTGCGGGTTTTTATATTTATGTCTATGGAAGCTATGGAGTCATTCATAACAAATAACTGTCACTCGCAACCTTGTATTAAGGCTGTAGTTACAGCAAGAGAACCCAACAGTCATTAGCGGCAGTCCAGCGTAGGTGTATTATTGACCAAGGGTGTCTACCCAAGATGTAGACGGCTATGTTGTGACCAACCTCAATTCAGTTTGCCATCTGAGTGTGAGTCCTAGTAGCCTGGTTGCCAGCATCACAAACCCCCTTCACTAGTCAGATTCATTTGCCCCCTTGCTTCGGAAGAGAGCCAAGGATTCAAGGAACATGAATAATAGGCAGGAGAGGAGACTGGATTAACATGGAGCCGGAATCATTCCATTCCTGAAGGCATTTCCTCCGGTTGAGGACTTAGGTAGAGTGCCCAGGCAATGTGGGGGAACGTACATGCCGCTCATGCTGTGACTCTTCTTTGGGCAGAGGACTTTAGTTGCCTCGACTGACAATCCAGTGCCATTTACATGCATTAAATTCGCTTGATAGGTTTCAGAGAGAGCATCAGAAAACCAGCTGCTGCCTGTTCCAGCTGCTCTGATTACATTCATTTTTCCAGCTGAAAGTACAGTCGGTATGTGGTGAATGCTCACCACTTAATTGCAGCACTATTGTGCGCTTCTCTGTTTTCTGCATAAAAAAAGTTACTGATCAGAAGAAAACTCCAGGCACAGTAAAACATTGCTAGGGACACACAAACTTGTTGGGCGCCCTGTACATTTTAACGAGGGTGGGTTTAATCAGCTCATACAGTAAGGCTATGTCTAGACTACTGGTTTCTTTTCTGAAAAAAGTGGCCTTTTTTGAAAAAACTTCACCTGCATCTAGACTGCTGCCACGTTCTTTCGAAATTAAATCAAAAGAACGTAGTGGGGTTTTCGACCGCGGTAAACCTCATTTTACGAGGAAGAACGCCTTTTTTCGAAAGCGCTCTTTTGGAAAAAGGCATTCTTGACTTCAAACAGGGCTTTTTCGAAAGAGAGCATCCAGATTGCCTGGGTGCTCTCTTTCGAAAAAGCGAATCACTTTTTCAAAAAAGTTGTGGCTGTCTAGACAATCTCTTTCAAGAGAAGCGTGTAGTCTAGACGTACCCTAAGGGGCTGTTTTGGGGGCATGTTACTTATATCTTTTTTTGCTATACAGTCTTAAATAGTAGCTGGTATAATTAGGGCACAGAAATTAAAAGCCTCTGTTGCATACAGAGACACCTTCCCCCGTTCAGATGGGCTGCCTCTCAGAAGCAATGGCTAGAACTCATCCCCCTGTAGCTTACCTCTTTGAAGTGATGAAGTGCAGGTGGAACGGGAGGGGCAAATCATGTGGGGGAAAGCGTAGAGTCCTAATTGCACGGCTCAGACGAAATGCCTAAATGCACTCAAGTGCTGAGTGACAGCAGCCGGGGCGGAGAAGCTGTTTTAAAATGGCCCTTCTAGATTCCTCGCTACTCCTTTGATGTTTTAAATGGCATCTTGAAAGCAAGGCAGCCCATTTAAAGGGAACAGTCACTGCCAAAGAGACATCTCTAAATGAAAATATTGTGGTGAATGGCCTTAATATTTGATTCCAGATGTCTGAGTTTCTTTTAAGCGAGTTTAGTTCCTGGGGGGAAAAGTACAAAATTGAGAGCCTTGGAGATGGAAATTTGGCACTGAACTTTGATTCCAGAAATCAGGGTTCTAGTCCTGGACTGAGTGACAAACTCCCTGTGTAAGCTTGGGGAAATCACTTCAATCGCTCTCTGTTTCTTTGTTCCCCATGTGTAAAACGGGGATAGTAACACTTGCCTTCCTGCAGAGCACTGAAGATAAATTCATTAATGCTCAAATATGATGGCAATGGTGCTGTTTACGTAGACAAATAGAACTCTCTGTAGGACAGCTAGAAGACTTACCCAGCATTGCCTGGGGTCCTTCATGGCTGGGGGGGGGGGAGCGGTCTCATCCACTGGGGCTTTCTCTCCACCCAGTTTCCCCCCATCCCAGCTGCCAGGGGTCTTCTATTTCCTCCCCAGACCTCCCTGCTGCAAAGGGCCTTCTGTCTCCTTCCACTCTCCCCTACTTACCGGTTCGTGTGGCAGGCAAGATGGTGAAGCTCCATCCCTGCTGGCCACTTTCTTGGGCTACGTCTACACTGCGGCAGTTTGTTGGAAGAGGAAATGCAAATGGAGTGTTCATTTGCATATCTCACACTCTAATTTGCATATTCTCTTCCGATTCTTTTTGCGGAAGAGGTTTTTGCGATAAAAAGCCCTGTGTAGATGGGGCCATTTGTCAGAAAAAAAACCCCATTTTGTGCAAGATCCTGTAAACCTCATTTTTTGAGGAATAAGGGATCTTGCACAAAACAGGGTTTTTCCAATAAATGGCCCCATCTACACAGGGCTTTTTATTGCAAAAACCTCTCCCGCAAAAAAGGAGCGGAAGAGAATATGCAAATGAGAGCACGAGATTTGCAAATGAGCGCTCCATTTGCATTTCCTCTTCCGACAAACTGCCGCAGTGTAGACGTAGCCTTGGTGGTGTGGCTTCACCCAGTGGCCACTCTGAATATTACATCCCTCCTCTCTCTGCTCCCTTTATGGAAAACAGTCCCATTCCTGGCACCTCCTGTTTTCTTGGCACAACCAAGCCCTGCCCTTGCTTTCAGTCAGGATAAAAGGAAGCTGCCTACCAATTTTGGTGGTCCTACTTCTTACCGTTAATGTACTTTTTGAGGTGGGCATTTGTCCTCTAGGTCCTGATCCAAAGCCCATGGACATCTTTCTATCAGGAGCTAGTGGGGATACACTGTATTTAAGCCCTGTTTCCTTGAGTTTATTCATTCATTCAAAGGAGAAAATAATTCATGGTGCACAGAGAATACAAAATGCAGTTTTGTGAACTCTTGTAGGGTCCGGGATGAAGGGAAGCCATTTGGTCCATGAACAAGCCGGATTAGTTCAGGTCACGCACACTCACAATAACGAGGAATGGATTTAGTGGGGTGAACCCATCAGCCATTCAAGTGGGAATAGTGGTGTTCAGAGTCAGGGGTAACAGAACAATCACTGCCTTGTGTAAGCCAATAGGTGTCAGCGATGCAAGGTTTTGTATGGAGAGAGTAGGCCAGTTGTTAAGGTATTAAGCGAAACAGTGTATTGTGGTACCTAACTCACCCCTGGGCAGGGGCCCAGAACTAGGTGCATGCATCACTTTCAGTTCCTATCGCCTCCTAATAGAACTTCAGTGGCTCACATGGGTGGTGATGATGCTCGGCACAGGGGATGTTCCCCACTGTCAGAAAAAGGGCGTTGCCCGTGTTCTCCCATCCTTTTAAACCAAAGTTTACTGGCCTCTCTGGGGTCTGCTTCTCCTCTCCAACCCATAGAAATCAGGAGCAATTCCATTGACCTTGTAGACTGCAGCGGCAGTAGCACCAGCATGGAATGGAAAGGAGTGAATGGAGTTGTCTAGGTTTACAGTGGGAGTAAGAGTAAAATTGGGCCCTAAGTTAAAATCAAACTGAGCAGTGAGCCTGAGCATGCTCTCTTAATAGCTTTGTGATTAATAGATTTGAAAGTCCGAAGGATCATCTAATCTGACCTCATGTAACACGAGCCATACAATTTCACCATGTGCAAAACACCTGCACTCGTAGTCGCATGTGTGAAAAGGAAGTGCAGGTGTATATCTCCTGAAGTTGTATCCATGCTCCAGGCAGGGTGGTCCTTACCCATATGCAGAATATGCAGCTGTGTAGGGCACCTGAAAATTTGGGGCACCGCTGGGTCTTAATGTCCACCCTCTCCTCTTCCTATCCCTGTTCTGTGGTTCAGCTTCGTCCGGAGAGGATCTAGTTAACTTAAGTGACAAAGCCTGCCAGAGCAATTAGTAGAACACTGAACCTGTGAAAAGGCCATCCAAGTGGTAATGAAGCCATTTAACCCCAGGCATTTGCCAACCCCAGGTCTATACCGTCAGCCCCTAAATTTACTGTGTTAGTACAGGACTTTAATTTAAAATTTTCTTTAAAAATATTTCATTAGTTGCTGAATATTATCAAATCACATGTCAAAAAATCATCCTTCTCCCTTCACCCCTCCTCCTTCCCTCTGGGCTGCTGTTGGGCTTAGGGGCACCAATGTAATAGCACTGCATAGGGCCCCGTAAAATCCTAAGGATGGCCCTGGAACTAGGCATTTGGCCTATGTATTTTTTGCACACAATCCTTTTCATATGTGGGTTGTAATTTATGGGGCAAATTGAGCAGCTGAATAGCCGATGCTCGTGCTATTCTGAGGATGAACCGGTGAAAGCTATGAAGCTCCTTCATCTTGCTGTTGCTTGTTTTATTTTCTTGCCTATGCAGTCAACTGCCCAGCATTAACTCAGCAACAGGGGGAAAGCTGTCAGATTGTATTTTTCTTTTAATTTGGCCATAAACTAGTGTACAAACTGTGATAAAACATGCCCTCCGAGTGCATCCTTCAGTTTCTTACACACCTCACTAAGCATAATGTGTGGGGAAACAACTTAAAGCAAAGGAAATAAATAGTGGATGGAAATAAAAGAAACAATAGAAACAAACAGCTGGTCCAGTGGCACAGTCCATCCAAACAGGAAGATAGAATCATAGAGAAGTAGGGTTAGAAGGGGCCACTCATTTAGTTCAGAGTTTCTCAACTACCAGTCCACGGACTTGCGCCACTGCCGGTGATCTCCCTGACTCAGTGGAGGAAGCCAGCAAGCTGGTCCCTGATTGAGAAACACTGATCTAGTTCATCTGCCCTCTGCTGAGACAGAATTAAACTTAGTTAGATCATCCCTGGCAGGTGCTGATCTAACCTGTATTTAAAATCCCCAGTGATTCTACAACCTCCCTAACACAACTTGTTCCATTGCTTATCTAACCCGCACACCTAGTGGCAGTAGGGCACTGTCCCATCTAGTGGCGCCGAGACCACTTACAGCGAGAATAATGAATCTGCTCTACAGCCTTAGCTGAGAGCCCTCTGCCTTTTAGCTCCTGAACTAGCGGCTTATGCACTAAGCTCCGGAGGTCCCAGGTTCGATTCCGCCTGTTGGCAAAACAGTTAACTGTCCTTAATGGTGGAAATATGGATGTTAATGATTTACTGGTTATAGTTAACCAGTGGGGGCTGGAGCAGCCCCCTGCCTGCCATGGACAAGATGGTTACAGCCCTGCCGGAGCAGCCTCCATCTGTGGGGGAGGTGTTCTCCAGCCTATCTGGGCTGGCTTTGCCTCCCCGCTCACCCCAGTTTAACTGACTAAGCTTCACATTTAACCAGTTAACTAATTAAATGGGATTTTACATCCCTAGTTAGAAAGGTTCAACCTAAGTCTCCTTTTCTTCAAACTAAGGGTATGTCTACACTGCATCCCTCTGTTGGCAGAGGGATGCAGATTAGGCAGGTCAACATTATAAACGAAGTGGGGATTTAAATATCCTGTGCCTAATTTGCATAAAAATGGCTGCCGTTTTTGCCAACTCAGCGCTTTGTCAGCAAAAAGCGGCAGTCTAGAGGGGGATCTGTCGAGAAAGAAAGCCTTTTTCGACAGATCCCTTATGCCTCCTGCAAGGAGGTTTACAGGATCTGTCGAAAAAGGCTTTCTTTCTCAACAGATCCCCCTCTAGACTGCCGCTTTTTGCTGACACAGTGCTGAGTCAGCAAAAATAGCAGCCATTTTTATGCAAATTAGGCACAGGATATTTAAATCCCCGCTTCATTTGCAATGTCGACCTGCCTAATCTGCAGCCCTCTGCCGACAGAGGGATGCAGTCTAGACATACCCCAAGTGTTTGTGGGCATGCAGAACAATAGCTCTCTGTCTTTTCTTAACAACCATTTGCATTTCTATGCCTGTTTTCTAGCGTGACTAGATGTGATGTTTTTAAATGGACAGTTACATATTTAAGCTCTCCTGCAGGTGTCCCTACTTTTTTTTTTAATGGACCAATTGTCTCCTATTTTCTATTTCTCTCCTCCCTTGATATTGCTGAGTCTTACTGCTGGCTGGATCCTTGCTTGCCAGCCAGCCACCCACCCACCAGTGGTGAATGGCAGGGTGGATTGATTTAAATCACCAAAAAATTGTTTTAAATCAAGTTTCCCATTGATACTTCTTCACATATTTCTTCAAACAATGGTGCAAATTTGATCACTAAAACTTTAAATTTACACCACAGGCCAGCTTTTACAACATCTAAGCAGGTATACTTGTATAATTTTATTTTTGATCACTTGATTTGTATTAATTTAGAAAAAAAGTACATAATGCTCATTACCTGTGTCAAGTTGTAGATGCAGTAGCAGTACATGAGGAAGGGTAAGAACCAAATCTCACACACAAACAAAATAGCACTTATGTTTTATTAAACTAAATCTTAAATGTTACATAAATGTTTCACATTTGCAGTTGCAGCTGTCTCCTGAGTCGCTGTCCTTAAGGTCTTTTTTTTTTTTTTTAAATTTTCAGAGTTTATTAACTGTAACAGACAAGTCCTCGGAACACTGAATGTACCATGCCCTTAAAACTTCTGCAGCTAGCTCTCGTCTTCCCTGCTCCCACTGTCATTTTGATGCAGTTCTGATTCCAAGTTACCAAAAAAACTAAGACTGACTATGCTTAGAGTGCACGTAATTTTGAAGTAAGCTCCATTGAAAACAAGTATAGGATGGGGTTCCGTGGGAAAGCTGAAGTAAAATAGGGAATAGACTTATGGCATCACCATTATAGTCTATGGCTGCTCTGTCCCCTGGGCATCCTCCCCTGCTGAGCCACCTCTCTGGCCAGATTCACTGAAGCCCCTGCAGTCAGCTTCTCTGAACCTGGAGCACAAGGCAGCCTTAGGGCTTAACCCCTTCCTGCCCATGCTATAGCCAAGGGTTAGGAGGCAGCTGAGCTATGTCAGCAGCAGGTTGGAGCTGTTAGTGCCTTTTGGCATTGTGCAGGCAGGAAGGGACAAGCCGCTTCAAGCCACAGGGGAGTGGGATGGTGGAGCAGGAGTGAAGAGATGGTCTCCTTACTACTCAGGCGAGGTCATCTCTACCCCTCCCACGAGAGAGAGAGAGAGAGAGAGAAACACACACACATGGTTGGAAACAGCTCCCATCCTTTCCCTCCTGCACAGTGCTAGCTTGGCCATTCTCTGGTGTGAACCCTGACAGAAATCTAGGGAGGGGGGCCCGTGACCCTGAGTACCCCCACATGTTGACTCAGGAAGGGGCCATCCTAGGGATGTAAGTGACTAATCGACTATCGGATAAGCATAAGCTTATCAGATAGTCAACTTGTCTCTCGACTAGTTGCTTCCTCCCCACCCCTTGCTGCCTTTATTAGATAGAGGCAGCAAGGGTGGGGGAGAAGCCAGTGCTGGGGGGAGTCAGTTTAAAAGCCAGTTTCCCTCAGCACTGTCTCCGCAGGGGCCAGGGGAAGCAGAGGGGTAGCGAGGATTGGGTGCGAGCCAGGAATCAGCTGATTCCCAGCTCGCACCCAGTCCCAGATGCTGAGCCTCTGCTTTTTAAATGTATTAAAAGCCTGCCAGCTCTTAATACATTTAAAAGGCAGAGCCGCAGCTGCAGCTCCCCCACTTAACAACTAATCGACTAGTCAATGGAAATTCCATCAACTAGTCGATTAGTTGATTGAACTAAATGTAACGTCCCTAGTTCATCCCAGGGGCCCAGCCAGGCATGGATGTTGGAGAGCACTGGGTAGGGAAAGCTCGGTCACTTTGGCCAGTCACCCATGTCCCCATGTGAGAGAGGCGTATGCAAACCTGAAAGGTAAGACGGTAAATAAAAACAGGCCAACCTTTTCATAGGGGCTCAGTCCATTTGACGTTCATTTGAACGTTTGTACTGCAGAGTTCTGCTTGCCATTGAACTCACTGGTGCATGAATCATGTTACCAGGTGTCCCATGTTCAGCACAGGGAAAGGATAATCCGATTGTTACCCTTTCCAATGCCCACCAGCTTTTTCCTCTGTATACTAAACATATCCATTTGTATCAGTCTTTCCCCATTGGCGCGCTGCTTGGTGGGATTCTTCAGTAATATGAATCACTGATTTTGCCACAGCTTTGCATGTCTTTGGGCAGATCCGTGTGCCCCAGTTTGCACAAGTGTACAATCTGTACAAACAGTAATGCTTGTTTGCCCGCAAGCCTGCCTGTGTGAGCATAAGGCATTTGTTTTCCGGATGCCTATGTGCAATCAGCGAGGGAACAGTCCCTCTCTTATGAATTTCTAAAACCTGACGGATGTCCAGAGATTTTCACTCCTTTCCATGGAAACATATTAATTTGCCAACTGGGAATCACTTGTTGTCTTATAGGTCGGGTTGGATGTGGAGACCTGGATTTTTAATCCCGGCTCTTACTTACCAAGTGTGCGACTTTGAGAAAGTCAATTTAACTCTCTGTGCCTCTGTTTCCCCTCCAGTCTTTTCTATCTTGTCTATTTATGTTATAAGAGCTTTGGTGCATTTGCTGTACACAGCCAGTCCCAATGGGACTCTGAAATCAACTGGAACCTCCAGAACTACTGTTATGCAAAGGAGAAATAATAATTCATGTTTTAAAAATGAAAAGTTGTGTGGGGGGAACCAGTTAACTTTTGCTCTGCATTGTGTGATAATTAAACTTCTTCTTTTCCTGCAAATGCCAATTTTTATGGGGGGAAAACACAAAAATTGAAAGATCGACTTTCCCTTCCACTTGCAAAATAATTGGTTATGAAAAAATCAAACAAAAAAACCACAACAAAAACAAAAACCTACTCTAGCGGGAATGCAGGCATTTTGGCAAGCCGTGCAATTTCTTTGTTCATGCAGTCCTCCTGGTTTCTATATAAGTAGCTTTGAAATTTACAACACATTGGAATGGCTTCCCAAGAGAAGTGTTAAGTTCATCATAACTCAGAACCTTTACATTGAGATCAGTCCTCTTTCCTAGGGCATGTCTACACCAAGAAATTATTTCAAAATAACTGAATTTGACTTAATAACTCCCAATTTAACAAAATCGAACCAGTGTGTCCCCACTATGGGGGAAGCTTAGAAATTAGTCCGAGGCAGGTTCTATTAATGTGGATGCACTACCTTGATTTAGAGCACCAGGAAGCACTGGGGAGTAATTAGTTCGAATTATGCTGGGGGAGTGGTTATTTCTAAATAGCGGCACCTGAGCATCCATGCTACCGCTATTTTGAAATAACTGTTTCAAAATTACCATTACCTGAGGAAATCAGGAGTAAATATTTCAAAAGCCTGTTGTTTCAAAATAACAGGCGTGGTAGTGTGGATGCTCTGCTTATTGTTTCAAAATAAGGGGGGTTATTGCAAAATAATGCCTTACTGTAGACCAGGGCCAAAAAATATGATCTATTTCAGCCACAGGTTTCCACGCTGAATAGTGTTCTTTTAGATGTGCAGGAAAAATAACATCCCCCCCCACACACAAACCCCCATGCACGCTGTTAGGTGAAATTCTGTAGCGTGTGTTATGCAGGTAAGCGTAAAAGGCATGTTGGTAAAAACATGGTAATTCTAAGTTGTTAGCTGTTGGGTTTCATGCATGAGTCAAATTTTACAGATAAATGTCTATTCATACTGGGCGGAAATTAGAACACCAGCCTTTGTGCCTTGTAGGAGAACGTGTCGATGGAAAAAGAAGAGTAAAACTGCCCGTACTGTACTTATTAGGTAGTTTCCGCAGCACACTTACACAAAGGGAAACTCTTCACATCAACTGTTCCAGTAACCCTGAACAATTATGAGACCCTCTCAAGACAGGGTACGTCGTGATACTGGTGAAGAATCAGAAAAAAAAAATGAAAAGGAAAGGGAAGTCAGTCACTGATCGGCAAATCGCAGTGGCTTTCAGAATAACTGCTAGATGGATACCTGAAGGCATCATCACTTCCACTTGTTCCTATCAGCGTTAAACAAACACCCAGTTATTTGCTAAATATATTGATGCTTTATGTTCGGTGCAGCCGAAACACTGATACAATTCAGAATGCTCGATACTTTGCACCATTGTATCTCGTTTCTCCTCCCATGCCTATTTAAATCATTTAAGTGTCACTGGAACATATATTGTAAACAAGAGTGGGAGGGGAATTCAATACCAGCCCAGAAGCTGTGTGCTTCTAGCCAATCCTCCGTCCTTGCTGCCCACGCGGGGAATTGCCAGATTCTGCTTTAGTTTCGCCGTTTGCCACAGGGGGAGCCATATGGTGGAGCAGAGTGAAGAAGTATGGGAGGAAACGTCACATGGGTTCCACTAATACAACAGCTAAGTGATGCCCTGCTGAACTATTGTGGACCAAGAATCCTCTTGTTTGCCAGAAATGGTTCTTCTCTACCCCAGAATCATCTGCCTCCTGCTGGGAGAAACCTCTGTTCTTCCCAGAGAAATTGGCTTGCATCCCAGGTCAGGACACTGGGAGCCAGACAATAGAGACTGAACCGGTAACATACCTCCCCTCACGTGGGGTGGAGTCTTGGTTTTGCCACAAGCCCAAGTCAAAGGGCTGTGCAGCGTATTCTCTGAGGCATACTCTGCTTCCCAGTCGATTTCTCCATCTCCAGTTGCTGTGCAGGTGGAGGGTCCCGTTCTAGGCCTAACTCCACCCACATCTGCTCCTTCTCTGTGTAAAGGGTATATACCCCCTGGGCATAGCCTGTTTTCCCCATCATGCTTCAACATGCACCATGAGTTGCCAGCACCAGGTTTTAAAGAAATGTCCAATATCCCCAGACTCAGCGTCCAAGCTGAGCCAGCGTGGCCCTCAACTTGACCCATTCGCATGATAGGAAGTCAACAGTAACCTGATTTACTGGTGGCAGCTAAAAGAATGTCGACTATGAGGAGGAGACGGTTGTTTCCCCTTGATTGCTCTTCAGCAGTTTTGAAGTGAAGGAGGACACCATAGAAGAGAGGAACAGATCAGGAGAGACAAATGTGAAATCTGTCTTGCTATCCTCTGGTGGCATTGAATCACTCCCAGATAAAATCCTTCACGCGTGAACAATATTTGAATAGTACCCCGATGGACACTAAGAATAATGACTAAAACATTAATGGAAAGAGCCAAATTCCTTCAAATGCACCCGAGGCGGTAATCATGTGCAATATCCCAGTCATAAACCCATTCAGTATAAATGAATGGGGGTGAGGAGCCGGAATGGGCTGATTTTATTTGAATTGGACCATTCCAGTTTGAGACAGCCACGTCTTCATTCAGTTTGACTTTATGTTTACACTTTGAGCTTTACAATGCTTCAGAGATTGTGCCAGGCGTCTGTACAGTGTCTTGTGCCATGGGGTGCCACATACGGAGAGGAAAATCGCTCTAAAAGCTCTCTAGGGACTCGCATAGGCAGACACAATGAGGAATCTGTGGTAGAAAGGCAATGACTCTTGTGAATAGATTCTCTTGGGGGTGAGGGAGAAGGTTCTTGGAATGCTTATAACTTTAAGCAGCCCACACGAATGAAAAATAATTCAGGCGATCTGATGTCAGGGGTGTGCAGATTAACATTCTGAAGGATTTCTATGAAGGAATTCAAGGTGGGTGTGAACTAAACGAGGTACCACCTATCTTAATTCTTTTGGGGAAGTTCCTATCCAGAGCTAAGCCAGGTATTTTTGGCTAGGTCAAGATAGAGGGACTTTTTTTGTAAATTCAGGGGGGCCTTATGAATGGTGGAATTATTATGGTTAGGGCTATAGCTAAGAGGAACGAGTGAAGACTTCCCGGAAGATGGAGGTAAGAGAAGTTGCTTCACGTGACTGTAATTATTTGATTCTACAAGGTCAGTGATAAATCAGCTTCAACCCTAGGTTGTGCATTGGTATAACCTTTTTAGAAGAAATTGGGGGCAAAATTGTGGTGCCGACCAGCTCCCCCAAACACTGATCTCTTCTAGTTAGCATCATGTCACTCCTGGATTCAGTTTAAGCCAGCTGTTCTTTAGCTACACTCCAATCCCCACCTCTGCAGATTAGGAAATCAATGTACAGAGCTATATGTCCCCATTGGCATACAAAGTACATAGGGACTGCCAGAGTGGATCAGCCACCAGCCCTCCATTCACACTTCCAGCCCCTGGGGTCTGCTCCTGGCTCCACACCCACCCTCAGCTCAGGAGTGGTGATGAGTAACAATGTTCCCATGCCACTATGGAAGAATTTGCCCCCATGGAGTCTTCAGCCTAGCCCTCAACACACAGGGATCGATTGATTTAAATACTGAAACATGAGACCTTGCAGCCCATGTTACCTCACTGCAATCCCTAAGGATTGTCTGTGGATATAAAAAAAGGAACGGTGACAGGTTTCCACATCACAAGGACTCTTGGAGAAGCAGCCTCCCAAGCGGATGGGGTTGTAAGCCACCTTTCGGAGTCCTGCCTAAGAATGTGATCCCCTAAGATGATGTCCAGGACCAGAGCTGTGCAAATAGTTGCTTTGGGGGTTCAGTGACAGTTCTGGGGAGAAAAAAGTTATTTTGGGTTGAACAAATAATTTAGTTTTGATTCAAGCTTTTTAGCCTTAAGGTTTTAATTTTTTTCCATACAATTAAAGGAAATGTCAAAACAAAAAGCAATTTCAGATAGGAACATTAGAATTACACAGTTCTTCCAGAAAAAGCTATGCAAATTGTGAACCACAATTTATGTAGCTTTTTCCGCTTCTTTTTTTGGAAGAGGCTCTTCTGACATTTGGCCCATTTACGCTGGGCCAAATGTCGGAACCCTCCCCCGCACTTTTTCAGAACATCCCTTCTTCCTCGTAAAATGAGGTTTACAGGGATGCCGAAAAAGCGCGTCTGCTCTTCCGAAAAAAATTTTGAAAGAGCAGACACATTCCCTGGATATGGCAGAGTTTTTCCTGGATACCTCTGGCATCCCGGAAAAACTCTGTAGTATAGACACAGTGACTTAGACACGAATTTGCAAAATGTTTCCATTAATCTAACTGTGCATTTTCCAGTAGGAAAAAAATCAACAAAATTCGCCCACTTCAAGCAGCCTTTCAAATGCTTTGGATTTGGCAGGGTTCACTGCCTTGCTTCTGAGATCAGGTACAAAGAATGTAGTTGTCCCGCACTCTTGCTGGATGATGTTTAGACTATCAGGAGTGAGTAGCCTGATTGGCCAAGAGGGATGAATATTAGAATTGGCAGACTCACCCACTAGTTTCAGGATTACAGAGGATGTCAAAATGTTTTACATGAAGCAGGTTTTGAGGCTGGCAAGCCAGGCACCAGCTCTTACCAAGACTGCGGACGTGAACAAAGAACTGACAAGCTCAGAGCTGGACACCAGACCCGTTCACCGCTATGCTAGAGTTGCTCACAATAGGAATTGGTCTTATAAGAGTATAGCTAGTGTTTAGACTCGATGAAATCCTTGTAAATTGCCACATGCATTATTTTCACCTGTAAAGTCTGTTTTCCATGCTATAAGAATAAAAGTAAGTTTTTATTTGAAAATATTTGCTCTAAACTTGTGATCCCCAAGTTTGTCATCCCCCTGCCCATCAAGAAAAAGTTTCAAATGGATGGGCCAAAGAACATCACAACACAAAGGATTGGTGAATGGCCCTGTCCCACTTTGGACATAGTATGTACAAGGAAGCTCGTCCTATGGATTTGGAAGCTGAATGAAGGAACTATAACAAAGTCATGGGAAAATTCCCCATCTCTTTTGCTGTTTGGATTCTAATTGAAACCATAGATTCCCGACAGCTGCCTCCTGATGGACACTTTGAATTGACAAATCACAAAACTCTGCCGTTCTTTGGATTTAGATCACGACTCATTTGTGCACATGTCTGTTTGCTTGAACCTGTAAGTAACTGTTATTTCTCTTTCCTAGTCAACAAACTTTTAGATGGTGTATTACAGCATAGGCTAATGGCCTTGTTTTTGGTGTAAAATATAGGATACCAATTGATCTGGGTTAAGTGATTGGTCCCTTGGGACTGGAAGCAACCTGGATATTGTGTGATTTATTTTTTTTAATGTAAGTAGCCATTTATCACTGAGTCTAGTCTGTCTGGGTGGCAAGAGGAACCAGAGAGTCTAACAGGACTGTGTGTGAGTCCAGAGTAAGACCATTAGAGTGATCCAGGAGTTCATGGCTTGGCAAAATCTAATTATAGAACATACCATTAGTTTGAGGTTTCTGCCCTGATATTGACAGTCTGCCCTGAGGCAGGTTGTGAGCCACTCCAGGCAGCGTGACCCAGGTCATGGAAGACAACTGGTCTCTTTCAGACATAACTTACACTGATCAGCAAAATTGGGAGCTAGGCTGCTTCATCTGTGCTTCTATGTAGGATTTAACACCCAGAAGCTGTAATTTATCCAAGACATTAATCTGTGCCTTTTGTAAAGAGAGCTGAACTTTCTGAACCACAGGGTAAATTCAGTGTTCTAACGGGAGGCAGGCGGCTTGCAGCTCCAATTTTATTACGTATCTACCCCAAATTCCCCACGGTGGAATTTTTTATGAAACTGCTCACAGCTCAACTCCTTTAACCTGCAGACAGAAGATAATGTTAGATTTCAATGTTGTAATTCAGTCAAATATGGATAGGAAGACAGTGGTCTATTGGGCATAATCTCTTACTGCAGGAGATTACAGCTACAGGCATTAAATTTGTCTGACTCTCAGAGAACAATCTCTTCTAGGTTATATTTATTATTGAGATTTGAAAATGTACAGACCAATGAATGAATGCCAAAAAAACAAAAGCATGGGGAAAAAAAGTGAATGAGATTACAGATCACTTAAAGATAGGCCGAGATCCTCAGATGGTGTCATTTGGTTTAGCACCAATGAAATCAATGGAGATATGTCACTTTACGCCACTTGAGAATTTTGCTCATTCCGTGAATGCAGTAATATTTAAGGTCTTCATATAAGTCACATTCAAATTTCAAGGAAAGATTCAACCATCTGTAGATGTACATGATTACAAGATATTGGCTCCTGAGACATAAATTGGCTTAACTCTAAAGTAAGTAAACTCTATTTATTATATTAACAGTTGATAGGATTTAGGCTCAGTGCCTAGCTCCCTTATGAAAATGAGATTTTGGTCTTGCCTACACAACATACTTTTGTCAATAAAAGTCAGCTTTCATCGACAAAACAGTGGAGGTTTACACATAGCAAAGTTCCTCCTGCTAATTTAACTCTCCTGCCATGCCAACATCATAAAACTATATCAATGTGTGGCATAGATCTTTTTGTGACAAAGTTAGAGAGATGCAGTGTCAAGGTAGACACCTCACCCACTTATGGCACCGTACATAGCCTCCAGGAGATGTCCCACAGTGTCCATCATGACCACTCCGAGAAGCAGTTTCTACTCCACTGCCCTGCAGCAAGGTGCATAGGCATGAATCTCCCTCGCCCCTCAAAGTTCTGGAATTTTTTGAAATTCCATTTCCTGTTTGCTCAGTGTGAACAGCTAACATCTCATCTTCCTAGCTGACCATGCTGGCTTTCTGCAGAAAACACGTTCCTGCCTAGAGTACACCAAAGTTGCTGGATTGTTGTGTCTGTGAGGAGAGGACATTGTGCAGTTCCAGCTCTGAACCAGCCATACAAATGTTGACATCTGCAAGCAGATTGCTCATGCCATGGCTGAGAGGGGACACGAAAGGGACATGCACCAGTGCTGTGCTAAGATCAAGAAGCTGAGGGAGGCATACCAGAAGGCAAGGGAGGCCAAGTGTTGGTCTGGCGTGCCACCAAAACCATGCCACTTCTACAAAGAGTTGCATGCTATCCTCAGTGAGGATCTCACCTCCACTGCCTGTGGATACTTTGGGGGGACATCAGAGGCAGCTGTGAAGATGAAGTGGTGGACAAGAAGGTCGAGTTGTAGGATGTGGGACAAGCAACAGGCTCATCTGTTTGTGTGGTGAGCATAGTGCACTTTTTGACTTTGGAGGGAGCTAACCTGTCCCATCAGTCCAGCTCTGCTGTGCCTGAAGCAGGAAAAGGAGCTCTGGTAAGTGCTTATTTTGCTTCGATAGTGCATGATAACATGAGTCAGAAACATCCTTAATTTTGTTACATGGTGTATGTGTGAGAAGAGATGAAAATTAACAACACTAGATGTTGTTTGCCTTTCCTTCACATTCCCTTGTGCAGTAGTGGGGGGTTGGGGAAGGGCAGAGCCATGGAAAAGCCCCTGGGATTCCTTTATAGAGATTTATAGGAAACTTTCCTTTGGATACGCTGCAATTCTAACAAAGATCTGGCAGAGCTGCTTTATTTCTTCCCCATTTGTACTTCTGCAGGAGCCAAAGCAGCGTACAGGTAAGCAGCATATGGATCTGGTCTGAAGCCACATGCTGCGGGATGCACCCTTGCATCTTCAGTTACTCTCGGTAGTGTGATTTCGACTTTGATTGCCCCCAGCAGCAGAAAACGATGCCCGAATTTAGAACAGTGTCCCGGGGCTCTTGTACTGGTCCCCTTCTGAAAATTCTGAAAATGCATGTCCCATTCTGTACCACTCTTCCCCTTCCCTTGGGCCGAACTCAGAATGATCAGTGCTCTAGCCATGCTGCATGCTTGCAAGGGGAAGGGAGAAAAGAGGCACATGTAACTTCTGTGATTCAGGACTGTAAGTGTGCGCACAATACGGACTCGGTGTATTGTTTCTTTTGCTTCCGCAGATGGGCTGTCCTGGCCCTTGCCAAACTCCCTACCCATCCCTCGCGTATTTGTGGCCCACTGTACTCCACCCTGAGGGACATTTTCCAATACAACGATGGGACTTACACACAGATGTAAGATCCTCACTTCTGCGAGCACTGCTCTCTGTCACATCCCTTGTAAGAAATGTACATCCGTGTATGGCTGTTTAATAAAAAAATTAGTCTCACGAAGACGGTGATGCTTTATTTGTGACATACAATGGACGGTTGCAACAGACATTCATACACAGTGGCCATCGGCATGTTTGCAGAATACAATTAATGGAATCATTAAAGGGACCATTTATGGTGGCAGGTAAGTAATTCCCGGTTCGATTCTTTACAGAAAGACACATTACTGGGGTTTAGTGTCAAAATGCTGCTTCAAAGCCTCCTTGATTTGAATACCTTCCTCGTTAAGCTCCTTTAATAGCTCTGGTGTCTGGCTACTCCAAATCAGCTATGAGGTGATCAACCTCCACTCTCCAATCCTGAGGAAATTTCCCCCCTGTGGCTTCACAGATGTTATGGAGTGCACGGCAGGCTGCTTTGACCATAGAAATCTTTTCCTCAGTGAGGTTGAACCTGCCAAAAAGGCAGCACCAGTGACCTTTTAATCAGCCAAAGATACATTCCGTAGCCATTCTGTACTTGCTGAGCAGTGGTTGACGCACTCCTTGCGGCAGTCAAGGTTTCTGGTGCATGGCTTCATGAGCCATGGAAATAAAGGATATGCTTGGTCTCCCCCAGACCACTATGGCCATTTCCACATCCCCTGTTGAAAGGTTTGTGTCTGGAAAGAAAGTCACGGCTTGCTTGTGTTCCTGAAGATATGTGCGTCATGCACCGTCAATGATCGTTTGATATCAGTGAAATGGCCTGGTGAAAGGCGAGAGGAAAAAGTAAGGCTGAGGTTATTACCTCATCGACAAGAATTCAATTCTGAGCATTTTATTCAGTTTATACTCAGTCGACCTTTTGCCTGAATAAGAGCAAAATAGAAACCCAGTGACAAATCAACATTTTCCCCTAGGATGGAAATTTAGATAAAAACTGATCAACAATTCATTTTCTATTTGAGGCTAGAAAAGTGAAGAACATTTTAACATTGCAATGTAATAATGAAAATTGCCTATAATCAGACTGAAATGCTTGCCAAAGAAAATAAAATGTCATCTTTTAAGAAACTGCATGGATACGCCTGTCATAACAGCCCTGAGAGAGGAAAAGCCTGTAAAACAACATGGAAGGAAGATACCATATGATTATTTTTTTTAATGAAAGCATCATAAATGATTAATGGGGGGAAGATCCCAATGTTTTGTCTGGATAAAAATCAAGTCCAGCAACCAGATATTCTTCTCTTTTTGGGGGGTCAACCATTGCACTCCAAAATGATATCTTAGTAGAATACATTTGACAAAGCACCCTATAGGGAAAAACATTTTATTTAATATTCTGCCCTGTTCACTGAAGATCATTAATGCTGCCTAAGATCCTACCAGATTTAACTCAAAATCTCATGCTTTTTCATAGTTAAACTATTTATTTTGTGCTGTTGGCTGCAATGGAATTTCTTTGAATTCTAATGAGAAGCTCAAAAACAAAGTCAAGAGAATCTGTAGTAACTCTTCAGTTACCATGTCACCATTTTGCGTGTTGGAAACCAGGGTGAATACATTAATATTATAGAAGCCCATATGCTGACAAAGGAAGAGGATCTCTCGATGACCTACATAGATGCAATTCTCTCTGGGCCTAATCCAAAGACACTATAACCCACATTATTTTTCTTCATTCAGCAAAAGTAGCCATCTCTACGAATACCAAAAGCAACAAACTGTAGTGTTTCAGTCATACGAGAGATGCTCATTTAAGCCTCAGATAAAGCAAATTAATTGGCCTACTGCTGCTTCTTTGCCTGTGGTGAGACTACAGGTTTTCAACAGTGTTTGCAGGCCTCAAAGCAATGTTGGATCCTGTTTTCCTTATGTTTGGAGTCCTTTTACATTAGTGTTAGAGCGAGTAGCTAAAGATCGCCACCGACAGATGGATATTGGATACTAGAAAAATAGTTTTACTATCCAGTCCAATATCATTCTTCCAGATCAACTTTCCTCTTCCCTTTCCTTTCCTTTCAGGAATCCCACTCATGAGCGATTAAGATCATTGTTAAAACCTGTGAATGGAGAGATCAATAGAGAAGGTTCCAATAAATCTCAAGAATCAAGGATGAATCCAGCAGCTTTACAGTAGGCAGAATCCCTCAACCAGCTGACAAATGAACTAAGACGGGAATCCTTATAAATGTGGTCTTTGAGAGACTCTGGAATCAAATACAGTGTTGCTCTTTGGGGTTATACCCAAGATAGACCTATTTTCAATAAGAGTCAACAGGAAATACTGTTATTTTTTTCCAGAGTGAGAGTGAGTATGCAATCTCTGTGTGATGGGCAGCCTGTCCTAACCTGTAATCTAAGGGTGTGTCTACACAGCACCCTTAATTTGAAATAAGCTATGCAATTTGCACTATGCACTTATTTCGAGAGAATTTCAAAAGAGCTTATTTTCTACACAGCGCCAAATTTCGATATAAGGCACTATTACGAAATGTCCCTTAACCCTCGTGCAATGAGGTTTATAGGCATGTCGGAATATATCTTGATATAATGGGCTTGCTAGCTCTGCAGTGTAGACATAGCCCAAGAGGTTAATGGAGTCCTAGAGAGACTGTGAGGGAGGTAGCCAATCAGAGAAGGGCTGTGAGGAGCAGCCAATCAGGGTTAGGCAGGTCCAAACAAGAAGAGCTGCAGGTCAGAACAGGTTCAGTAGCTGCCTGCAGCATGACGAGGGAAGAACAGGCTTCTGGCAGGATGAAGGAGTGTCAGCACCTGGGACAGAGAAGTGTTGCCAGCAGGACCTGGGGAGCTTAGAGAAGACACCTGGCTAGCTGCTAAGATTGGCAGGCTGAAGCCCTGGTATAAGGGCAAAGAAGGTGCTGGAGGCTGTAGAGAAATGAAGTGAGAAGATAGAGGGTCTGCAGCAAGTGCTGGCCCTATTACAGGATCCCTGAGCTGAGACTGGGAGTAGTGGGTGGGCCTGAGTCCCCTCCGCCCCACCCTTATTCACCAATGAGATTGAGAGACTACAATACTGCCCCCTGGAGGGGGGAGCAGAGAGTGCAGCATAGCCAGAGGGCTGTGCCACAAAGAGAACACCACGGTCCTGGAATTGAGGTGGGTCTGGGAGCAGACGTGATGGCAGGGAGAGAGAGCACCCAAAGAGTGTGCACTGGCTAGCGGAGCTAATCCCTGGAACAGTGAGGAGGAACCCCATCACAGTGGCTGAGATGTTCCTCCTTGGATGGGATGCCGAATGCCCCAGCATGGCTGTGGCAGCCACAGTTCATGGGTGTGCTCTTTCTTTCCAGAAGGGGCCAGAGATTCTTCCCAGTGTGAACAGGTCTTCTCATACAACAACCAGGGACAGTATATACCATCCTGACCCATCATTGCATCTGCCAGCATGGGCAATCCATCTCCAAAAGACTTGGAGTGGGCTTTCTCTCTGGACATTTAGGCTATGTCTACACTACAAGGTTTTTGCTCAAAACCGGCCATTTTTGCGCAAAAACCCGCTGAGCGTCCACATCTGAAGCACACTTTTGCACAAGTGAATTGACTGTAAAACTGCAGGACAGAGGGCTTTTTGCGGTGTAGGTAAACCTCCTTTTACGAGGCATAACTCCTTTTTGCTCTACAGCTGTTGCGCAAAAAAGGCACGTGTGGGCGCTCCACAGGGGTTTCTTGTGCAAATAGAGCCTATCCGAAAAAGCACAGGTGAATGGCCATTCTGTGAATGGCCATCAGAGCTTTCATGCACAAGAGCGTCCATGCAGTGTGTGCACTCTCTTGTGCAAAAGCGATGCGCTTTGAGGTGTTTGCGCGCTTTTACACAAAAAGGTTTTGTGCAAGAACTCTTCCACAAAAGACTTCTTGCGCAAAAACCCTGCAGTGTAGACATAGCCATAATATGTTCTATTTAATGCCGGAAGAAAATCAACTAGAACATATTTGGAATTAAAAAAGGATGTGGTTTTCATGAATGGAAATCTGATAGAAAACAGATCCTGCATCAGCTCTATTAAATCTATATTCGAGTATTTGTTATATTTAAAGCATAAAGGTATATCGGTTGCTTTGCTAAAGGCAGATCTTCCATGCAACAACTGTTTCTCACATAGAAATAGAAATAGATGGCAAATCTGTATTTTTGAATGAGGTTATTAAGTTTCTTAAAGAGTTACTAAATTTGTACCCCACCCCCGATGAGAGATCTTGTAGTACCCTGGTGCTTAATTTCATGCTGTCACAGCTTATGTCTCCACTCTTTGAGCCCTTATCTTCATCTTCTTTATTTCATCTCTCAATTAAGACTGCCGTTATTAGAGCAATCACATCAGCTGGGATGATTAGTGAACCTCATGCCTTAATGACTGACTCTTCATTTACAGCTTTTTATAAGGACAAAGTAGTTCTTCATCCACACCGGAGATTCATATGAAAAGTTATCAATCAGCCCATTGCATTGTCTGTGGGTCGTTCCCCTCCCACCCTGGTTTTCATTCAAATAAGGGCAGAATCAAAGCTATACGATTTGTATGCCAAAAGAGTCTTATCCTTCTATTTGGATAGGACCAAATAGATTTTCACTTAAATAGTTTATGTATGCTGGTAACTGTAAAGGAAATCCTCTTTCCGCACAAACATTATGAAATGGCTCAGACAGCGTATACTAGAAACGTATCACAGTGCTTCACCGTGCTCCTTTTTCTGATAGTAGACTTCACTAGAGAAATTGCAGCCTTGATGACATGTTTGAAACAGATTCTGATAGTAGACATTTTTGGAGCAATCACACAGCATTCAGTACACACATTCCCAAGGCATTGTTAGCGATCACAACTAGGTCAGATGCATCGTTTGGTAGATTCATGTTCTAGCCCTTGTTTAGTTAGAGCTTCTTCCCCACCAGCCAACTTAATATGCATTCTAATTTCTAACCCCCTTGGGTATGTCTACACTAGCCCCCTAGTTCGAACTAGGGAGGCTAATGTAGGCATTCGAAGTTGCAAATGAAGCCCGGGATTTAAATATCCCGGGCTTTATTTGCATCCTCCCGTCCGGTCGCCATTTTTAAATTCCACTAGTCTGAAGTAACTGCCCGTGGCTACACGCAGCAGTGAAACGGCAATTCGAACTAAGTCCTTAGTTCGAATGAACTGTTACTCCTCATGGAACTTGCAACTTCGAATGCCTACATTAGCCTCCCTAGTTCGAACTAGGGGGCTAGTGTAGACATACCCCTGGTGGGCAGTCTGTAGCCCGTGGGCCACCTGTGGTCCCACAGGGTTCTGTGTGTGGCCCATATCACATTTTGTTTACCGTTGTCCACACGTAGGGTTGCCAGATTCCAATGTTTTCCATCCATGTAGGGTTTTTTTTTCCCTACCGGTTATATTAAAGTGACATGCACATATAAAGCCAGGGCATGTGAAGTGAGGTGCCTGCTCATTGTACACAACATTGTGAGAGTTGTGCGCTCCCTCTTGTAGCCAATCAAAGCACTGCTACAGTTCAGTGGGCACATCCCGCAAATTCTAGGAACGCAAGCGCCGTTCGCACAACTACCCTGTCCCAGGAGACTGTCTGGTTTACAATAATCTTGTGGCCCACCGAGATGAAGGCCCACTCACTAGCCTCAGTTGCCCCTCGCTGTTCTAAACTTTCCCATGTGTGGGAGTATGCAGAATCTGTCTTGAAGAACTTCACGGATAGCTAAGTATCTTTCATTTCTCCATGATCCAATTCAGCACTCTTGGCAAGCATCAATTCAGGATGAAAAGAACTAGACTCTGAGTTATATATCTCAGGCAATTGTTTGCAGCTGCATGCAATCACAAGCGTTGTGTTTAGCTGCTAATGGCTCATAGGCATAATTTGCTACAGTCCAGTCAAGCTATTTGAACCGTGGTTGACTCTTCAAGGGTGGTCAGTGGTAATGAGGGGTACTTCAGTCGGGAGCCAAAGGGCGAGAGAATGGCAAATAGTACACAGGCTTCTTTTAGTTCCAGCATTTCAGTGGCGCTCTATTCTGGGGTGGGCAACAGTGCACACACAGAGCATGACCTGTGCCGGAAATCTCCAAGAGCATGATTGTGAGTTGGGTGAGAGTAATTGAAGTATCATCTAATGTGGGACAGATCTGTAGAAATACAACTCCTTTCCTCCACCCATGTGCAAAATTCAGTTTCTCTGTGCAAAGTGAAATAGGATTTTCATGGAGGAGAAACAGGGATCAGATTTCTCCTCCCCATCCAGGAGGCAGGTGTACTAGTGACCACCAGAGGCAGTACCCTATTAATGCAGAGTTTGTGACAAGTACAGACTTGGGAAAGTTTACAGATCTCCTGGGCACCCCTCTGCCATGTCCCAGAATTCTGACCCCCCTACTCCTTGGTGGAGCTAGCCACTGGAGAGCTTGGATCTGTAGCACACAAGGAATAATTGCATAATGTAGCCCCCGCCACATCCCAGCCCCAATGCTACAGAATCCCTCTCTTCCCATGGCCTTTCCAAAGCCACGAAAGGGCCCTGACCCACAGGGCATGCTGGTCATTGTAGTCAGAGCCTTCTGGCTGTCCATAGATCAGCCCTTTGATTTTGGAGGCAATACCCCAGAGGAAACAGATGCCAGAGAACACATCCAAAGCTGTGTAAGTTGCAAATTCTGTGCCCCCGGTTGACTGGGATTGTTCTCAAACTTCAATGTGATCTTTTTCCCCCCCCCCAGTTTAAAAAAGGCAATGGTCAGGAAGGTTCAGTGATCGTATTTTGTTTTCTCTCCAGTTATACAGTTCGGTTGAGTTTGGCAGAAGATGGCAGCTTCTCCAGGAGAATGTCGCACCAAACAGGTTCTACTGGTAAGAAAAACAGCACCATTTTTTTGTGTCATAAATGTAGTTCCACCGTGTGTGTACAGAGGTGGCGATGCTTTTGAATGAAGGCTCGGGGGCTGATGAGGCAAACCCTTCGACCTTCCGCTCTCCAGTTTTAGTGCTGAGGTGAACTTTTTGCCATTGGCTTAGGGACTGTCTTTCTGTTCTGTGTTTGTACAGCACCTGGCACCACGGTGTTCTGGTGCAGGATTAGGCCTCGTAGCCACCACGCTAGTACAAAAACTAGATAACAATTTAAGAAGTAGTTTTCATCTTAGGGCTGGCCATTTGTTTCCGCAGTGCTTTTACATCTCCAGTGCTTACATGTGCAGCACTATTGCAACTCAGCCACGTGTTCCCGCTTGGCGCCCAAGCCACGGAGAATGTGAAATTACTTCAGTTCACAGCTGGGAAATACTGGAATCATTGAAGTCAAAGGTAGTTTTGTCACTGTCCTAACCAGAGCCAGGCTTTGGTAGTGTGTTAGCATTAGCCGGGGCGGGCAATCATTTCTAAAAGGGGGCACTTCAGAAATTTCTGGAGTGGCCGTGGGCCACCCCGGAAGGGGTAGGGCCTTGGGTGGAAGGGGCGGGGCCAGGAGACTTCTTGCGTGCCCCCCCACTAATTGGCGTGGGGTAGGGGAGCTCGAGAAGTCTTAAAACAGTTGGCGTTCCCTCTAGGCGCCTAGTGAGAGGACATCTCACGGGCTCTCCCTGTCCCCAGGCCAATCAAGGCCTGGGTGAGGGGGAGCGCGCAAAGTCTCCTCCCCCCGCAAGAGCGTGAGGTGGCTAGACAGACACGCCGGATGTTTTAAAACCAGTCAGCGTGTCTCTCTAGCTGCTGCTTGCCCCTGGCAGGGTGGGGAAAGGATGTGAGAGACTTCATGCGCTCCCCGTTCGCAGACCCTGATTGGCCTGGGATGGGGAGTGCGCAAAGGTCCCTCCGCGAAAGGCGCACAGCAGCTACAGATAAAAGCCAGCTGTTTTAAAACAGCCGATGTGTCTCTCCAGGCGCCGCATGCTCTTGCAGGGGCGAGGACACTTCACGCACTCCCCTGCCCCCATGCCCTGATTGGCCTGGAGGTGGGGGAACGGCAGGGCGGCCACGGGCTGGATCCACCTGTTTGGTGGGCCGGATCTGGCCCACGGAGGGCCCTTTGCCCACCCCTGGCTTAAGCTATGTAGGCTCATGTTTTTAGCTCTGGTTGTCACAGCCTCAAACCCCAGTCGTGACCCTGATGTTGGGCATCAGTACATTATGCCATACAATATTTTTCTTCACATCCAATTTCACACCACTGTGGCTTGTTGCCATGTTTTACTAAACAGCTGGCAAGTGCTCCAAGATTTCCAGTCCACTATCAAGACCAAAAATACAATATGCATACATGGGGGATCAGTCATACTGCATACACTTCTCCGCACTTCTCACAACACTCGTCTGCTGCAACACTATGAAGTAGGCGAGAGCATGTACCCCAGAGTTTGAATCCGGAAATGGGTCCTCCATCCCCTAATTGAACAGCTCTACCTATCTTTGGTACCACAGTGGTCCTCATCAGCATAGTATCTGTTCATCTCACAATCTTCATGTTCTCAATGTGGAGGAGGACAGAACAAGGAGCAATGGTCTCAAGTTGCAGTGGGGGAGGTTTAAGCTGGATATTAAGAAAAAATATTTCATTAGGAGGGTGGTGAAGCACTGGAGAGAGTTATTCATTGTTCTCCTTGGCCTCTGGTAGGACAAGAAGCAATGGGCTTAAATTGCAGCAAGGGAGTTTAGGTTGGACATTAGGAAAAAGTTCCTAAGTGTCAGGGTGGTTAAGCACTGGAATAAATTGCCTAGGAGGAGTTGTGGAAACTCCATCACTGGAGATATTTAAGAGCAGGTGGGACAGACATCTATCAGGGATTATCTAGATCAGGGGTTCCCAACCTTTTTCGGTCCCCGTACCCTCTTGGCTTTTAGTAAACCTTCCCATACCCCCTATTCAATATGAAAGGAAATAAATTCTAGACTCTAGAATCCACAACTTTTTTCACTAACACTACTACTTTTGGAATATTTCAATTAGGATAATCTAGTTATTTACCAAATATTCCCCGTACCCGCTTGACAAGCTTCTCATACCCCAGGTTGGGAACCCCTGATCTAGATGATGCTTGGTCCTGCCATGAGGGTAGAGGACTGGACTTGATGACCTCTCAACGTCCCTTCCAGTTCTAGTATTCTATGATTTTACCTAGGGAGGTGTTAGTACCTCCATCCTTGAGGTTTTGAAGGTCCACTTTGAAAAAGCTCTTTCTGGGATGATTTAGCTGGAGTTGGTCCAGCTTTGGACTAGAGGGCCTCCTGAGGTCTTTTCTATCTGAATCTATGATTTTATGAGTTTTTTTAATGGATTAGATCCAGATTTACATTTAAATTGTGTACATCTCCCAAAATTTAGATCCTGGATTATGGGTTGAATCTGTCTCTATTCCAGACCTTTCCCTTTCCTTGTAACCTGGACTTTTCTGAAACTTCGGCAATCTTTTTCTCCCTGTTTTTAAATTGTTCATTCATCTCTGCCCTTCTGGCTTCTAGACAGGACCATCATAAGTCTCCATCATATCATAAGAACATCTTTTCCCATGTTTCTCGTGGTATTTCTGGCTTGACAAAAGAAGAAAGAGCTGAGACTCTTGTAAGAAAGCATGTTTTTGAGCTGTCCAGCTAAATTGTGCAGGCTCAAGAGGTTTCAGAGGGCTTGAATGAACATCCACAATCTTGAATGCTTATTAGCCATACTAAAATCCAAGCCTTTTGAAGTCAGGCTGTCATTAGTCACAAGAGAGATTCATCATATATTGAGCTGATAGACACCAGCAATAAGAATAATGATGATAATGATCAGTGTTCCTTTCCACAGAGATTAAACCTTAAAGGCCTCTGAGGGTCTAGCAAAAAAAGAAGAAAAACCAAGACTTTCAAGAGCACTGTGAAGCAAAATATAACAAATAAGATTAAAACCTGCTCCGATCACCTGCCAATCTTCCCCTAATCATAAACTAAACAAGAAACCAAAAGTTTTGGCTTCACCTCCTACAGGATGTCTTTGATCCATTTGGTCATTGATGCATGTTAAACTGTGAATTTGCCTTCTGAAAAACTAACACAGTTACAGAAAGAGGAATGTAGAAAGACCTATTACTGGACCACCAGGCTGGGCTGTGAGGCAAAGCATTGAGTTTAACCCGTGCTTTGGGCCCTCTTAAGGTTGCATTTATGTACACCATGCATTTCTGTTTTATTTGACAGGGAAGGAAACATTTAGGAGCCTTGATAGGCTTTTAAAATACCCTCTCTCCTTCATCAGATCAAAGCTGAAATTCCTAATTGCTCACTAGTATATTCTAATTGCCATTTGACCCTGCTATGGCCCTTACATAAATAAGTCCTGGGGCACTCTACGTCTTGTGAATGAAATCACTGGGGGCTGCTAATGCTCCCGTAGGAAAAGATTTGTCTGTAAATGTTTCCAGAGAAAGCACTTTCATCATTCCTGTTCCTTTTTTTATGTACGTTTCCAAGAGATTTTTCTTTTTGTTATTTTTGGCCACTGTGCAAAAGTCCCCAGAGGAAATTAAACCACAGAAAAACAACATTAAAGTAATCTACTAACACCTCCTGCAAAACTTTCAAAAACATTGTATTTAGAGAGAATGCAGATGCTTGTAGATCATATGAATTCTGTATTCCTGTGTTCCTGCTTTCATTACCTACCACAAAATAGAATTCTTCAGAGTTCATTGTTCCCCCTTTTACTCTTCTACCTGCAGCTAAAAGTAATGCTCTGACATCCAGACTGGTTGTTGTGGAAGGGATTTTGATGTTACCTCAGGGTGGGAGATATGAGGTGTGGCATAGGCAGATGAACTCAAACCTCTGCAGCAAGCAGAAGCCTGGAGCTTTCTCATCTGGAAGAAACAGGGACGAGGTTGACACTCCTCTCTTTTATAAGGGTATGTTAAGGATAAATTCATGAATACACCACACTGCGGTGATGTGCTCTTTATAAGAATCGACATCTCCCATGATCACCCCAGCCTGGGAGTTTTATGATGCATTCCCTCAACGAGAGGGGAGAAAGTGATGTATTAGGGAGCTAGGCCTATAGAATGAGAGCATAAGCACCCAACTACAACTTCTGTGAGGCACTGAAGCGCCATTTTGTATCAGACTATTGCAGTTCTGTATCAGAATACTCTGTTTTCAGTATTTTACTGAAAAGCCAGTAATAGTTCCTCACAGCAATGCTGTGGCTGCAGTTTTTTGGGGAGATCTGCAATATTTACAGATGTGGTACCAAAGGGAAGGAAGGCCTGAAACCATGGTGAACCAAGCTGGGCAAATGCTTCATCAAAATGTTTAGGAACGTTAGTTTGAGGAACCCCTCTGAATTCTCTTTGATGATATTTGTGACTTTTCGTAGCCATGTCCGTCACACATTCACAGACGTGGAGTTTTTTTGTTGGCAAGAATGTTCGTAGAAAGTGGAAGTTTCACAAATACAAATGTGAATATGATTGGTGTACAGTCTCTATAGCAGCCATCTTGAAATCACTTTGTGTCCTCCTCCTGTTTATGAAAGTTTTAGTCACAAATTCAGGGAGTGACAACAATACTTTGTCAGTTGGTAGGGTTGCCAGATGGTTTCAACAAAAATACCAGACACACTTGACATTACATCACAATCTACATTACCAGGGCTTGACAAACCGTGGCGAGAGCTACTCGCCAGTCCCGCACCGCGCATGCGCCAGACTGGCACTGTGCATGTGCGCAGCGCCAGTGAATGGGGCACTCAGAGCGACCGGCTGAAATCTACTCGCCATGGGCGAATAGAATCAGTGGTTTGTCGAGCCCTGTACATTACATCTTATTTAGAAAATATCGGACATTTATATTTTCTCAAATACTGGACTGTCCGGTTCAAAACCGGACACCTGGCAACCCTGTCAGTCAGACAACCAGTTACACTCCAGCCATAATAGCAAATAGGTGATGACCTATCCAAACAATGAACTGCCAGGCTAAAATAGTCCTAAATTGCTTATTGAAGGATAAATCTCGATAACCTTATTCACAGAGAGCAATACCTACCACCACCCCTGCTTCCCTTGAAGTCAATGGGTTGGAGTAGCATAATTAGAGATGACTTGGACAGGCAAAAAAAACCCCACACCATGAAAACATCAACAATTATTTTTTGTGGAAATAAATATTTTTTTCAGTTAGGTTTAATCATAATCTAGCCCTGAGTAATTTTGAATGACTTATTAAAGTGCACAAAACAAAATGCTGTAAACAGTTAGCACCTAGGGGGTGCGGAGAGCTCAGTTTTCCACTTATTTGTGCTTCAATACAACCCTTAGCTTTATCAATGTTACTCTTAGTTATTATTTGCACCTAGGGATGGCAGTCACAGACTAGGACTCTCATGTACAGTACTGGGTACTGTACAAGCAGAAGAAAGGATAGCTCCTGCCCCCAAGAGAATATTGATAATTATATGTTTAGTGTCCATTTTCCTCAGAGCAATGCTGCAGTGGCAGTTTCTGAAGAGAGCTGTGATATTTCCTGATGTGGTGTCACAGGGAAAGAAGGCATGAAGGCATGGCAGGGTGCAAACAGAGAAGGAAACAGTCCCTGCCTTTAGGAGATTGGATTTAATTTGAGAGATGGACGTGACTGTCTATGCCCTTTATAATAATTCACACATCTTCTGACATTGCCCTACAATACAGTCCAGGTTATTTTTATGCAATAACCTTAATATTACGGGATGGAGCTAGACGAAGACATCCATAGGCTTTGGAGGAGGAGTTCCAACTCTGATCCCAGACCCAAATGCAAAATTTCACAAATCTCTGCGATCATTAGAATAGATCCAGAGCAACGCTCCATCTAATTTTCCATCAAAATTCCCTGAGCGGAATGAATTTTGTTCTGTGCGCCAATATGGAGGGCATCTGCGACACGGAGGGGATGTGCCACAAATCACCTTCGTATCAGTGCACAGAACAAAATTCATGTGGCAGGGGTGGGGATTGAGTGTGGAAGGGCATTCAGGCCAGGGGCAGAGGGTTGGGGTGCAAGAGTGTGAAGGCTCCACGTAGGGGTGCAGGCTCTGAGGAGAAGCTGGGGCCGAGCGGCTCTCAGGTAGATCAGAGGTTTGGGGTATGAGGCCTCTGGCTGGGGGCGCAGGCTCTGGGGTGGGACCAGGGCCGAGGGGCTCAGGGCTAGGACAGAAGGTCGGAGTGCAGGGGGACAAAAGCTCTAGCTGGGGGCACAGGCTGGGGGTGGGGTTTAGAGGCTCAGGGCTGGGACAGAAGATTGGAGTGCAAGGGTTCTGGCTGGGGGCAGGCTCTGGGTGGGGCTGGGGATGAGGGGCTCAGGGCTGGGATAGAGGGCAGGACAGAGGGATGTGAGAGGAAAGGGCTCTGGCTGGGGGTGCGGGTTATAAGGTGGGGGCTGGGTTAAAAGGCTTGGGGTGAAAGAGGATGCTTTGGGACTACTGCAAGGAGACAGGACTCCCTCAGCGCTCTCTCCTCGCAGCAGCACATGGGCTGGTGGGGAAAGGCACCTCTTCCTGCCGTGGCAAGTCTGGGGCTGGGTAGGCACCCCTTCCCCCGCCCCTGCAGGTTGGAGCTGGGCAAGCCACAGCAGGGGGGCTCCAGGGCCGAGCCATCCAGACCACACTGGCATTCAGGCCAGGGGAGAGGTGCTGGGTCCGGGCCGCCGCGCCCCTGGCTTTGCCAGGAGAGAGGTCAGGCTAGGCTGAGGGCAGGTTGGCCCTCCTTCCCACCTTGGGCGGGTGCCTTGAGCACCTGTGTGGTGCTAATTAGACAGCAGCTCAGCCACCGAGCTCACAGGCAACTTAGAGGTAGAGTTCACTTGAATTCTGGAGGGTTGGAAAGCCAGATACTTTTTTTTTATTTGAATCTCAAGCTCATTTCTAATTAGTGCATATTATCATCAGACATTTCACAGAAAGAGTCAGTCATGGGTGAGGGAGGAAGTAATCACAAATCTAGGATCTGTAACAGGGCAAGAGACTCATTCAGTTGGACGCTGCCGGGACATCAGAGAGTTTCATAGAGACAATCTAACACCAGAGCAACAGACCTCAATCCACTCCCCACTCCACAAGGATAGCCTCTGTGAGGGGCAGAGTGGAGGAGGAGGAGACTGTAAGAAGAGAAAACCAGGTGGACATACTCAATGGGGGAAGGTTGGAGTCCATGGGGAGTTTTGACAACAAAAGGATGGATTTGGAGTTGGATTAGAAGCCAATGTAGATAATGGTGAATCAAAGTGGTCCTGCTTTTTGGAGCTTCTAGAGAATTCTGTGTATTAGTTTGGAAATGGATGTTGGTTTGACTTGAATTTGACTGCTGGATACAGCTGCAACTTTACCTAAGTGTGAGAAAGAGAGAAAAGTAGACAGGTAGCGGGTGAGAGAGTTGTGTTTATATGCCCATATAGAGAGAGGAGGGAGAGACAGGCTAGGAGGTGAGTGGATGTTTGGATGGAAGATGGGGTGTTTGTCTTATGGATAATGGAAATCTTACCTGTTAAGGGGGAAAGCTAATGGAGATCATTTTTTAAAATACATTTCTTGGGTGAGTTATTTCAGTGGGAAAGAAACCGTAACTGCTTTTAAAAGTCAGGATTCCGTTCTTTAAAGCAGCCTCTGGAGGAATTGAAAAGCAGCATCAAACGCCTGCTCACAGCTTTTAAAACCTCCATTGTACCCTAGCGGTCGGAGCTTGTCTGGCAAGCCGTTCCAGGGGCGCCTGTCAGCTTTTTGGCTGGGCGAAATCAGGTGGGCTGAGCTGGTTTGAATAGCATCGTGTCTGGGCTGTTTCCAGAAGCTGCTGGGGATCACCAAACAAAACCTTTCCGTCGCTGCGGGGCGACCGCTGGAGGCAGACGGGGAGGATGCCAATCAAAGTGCAGCACAACAGCATGTCCAGAAAATCATCTGCTTGATGTGGCTTAGAAGCCACAGTGGATGAGTTGAGCTGCACAGAAAATGTAATTAAACAGAGGCACATTGAATAACGTAGACATAAAGCAAACATGCACGCACCAGAGGAACAGAGGAAGGCTCGTGGGGCGCTGAATGAAATCGGTGGCTGGTGGGGAACAGCTAGAGGTTTTCTAAACGGGACGACAGGTGTTTGGGTCCAAGTGGATTTTGGAAGAAGGTCATTTGAAAGGTCAGAGCCCACAGGCGCAGGCTGATGTACCATTACTAACAGTTTTAAGCAGGCTGAGTGGCCAGGGCAATGAAAATATATGGCAGATAGCAGCTGGAGATGGACAAGCGGTACCCCCGGGTGCCACTCTGCCGAGGGCACATAGAAACAAGGCTCAATGCTCCCTTAAAAGTTACTGCTGTCGGGGTGCATCCAGCAGAGGCAACAGTCCAGGTCTCTGGCACCATCAGCTTGCAAGCCAGTAATGTCTGTAAGACATCTCGGCCTCCAGATATAATCAGGGGAGCATATGCTCCGGTTGGCATTGTTCTCTGGTTTAGGATCCCAAATGTATGTCAGTGCATTCAGTGAAAATCTTCAGTAACAATTCCTAGACCTCTGGTCACCCTGAGTCCCTGTCATCCATCTGGAAGGGTATGTCTACACTTGCACCCTCTTTCGAGAGAGGGATGCAAATGAAGACATTCAAAATTGCAGATGAAGCCGGGATTTAAATATCCTGCGCTTCATTTGCATAATCGCGGTATGGCGCTATTTCGAAATAGCGCTATTTCGAAATAACAGACGCTGTTAAGACACAGTTATTTCGAGAGAAAACCCTTCTCTCGAAATAAACCTTATTCCTCATACAATGAGGTTTACCAATTATTTCGAGAGAAGGGTTTTCTCTCGAAATAACCGCGTCTTAACAGATTCTGTTATTTCGAAATGGTGCTATTTCGAAATGGTGCCATAATGTGATTATGCAAATGAAGCGCGGGATATTTAAATCCCGACTTCATTTGCAATTTCGAATGTCTTTATTTGCATCCCTCTCTCGAAAGAGGGTGCAAGTGTAGACATACCCGAAGTGGGGTGCTGGAGCCTGTAAACTCATTCCTGTAATCTAGGACTTTATTGCGTTTTATGGGGAAACCCAGGCCACCTGGAAGAGGGGCAGAGGAGGATACTCGACCCACAAAGTCCTATTCCTGTTCCTACCGGGCCCATCAGATTTGCCATAATAATACTTAGCTCTTACAGCGCGCTGTGCGAACCCCACTGAAATCAATGGGAGGCTTTCTGTTGTTGTCAGTCGTCTGTTGCTTTCTTGTAGATCAATGGGACTGTTGGGGGGGTGGGAGGAACTGGAGGCAGAGGGAACTCGGGGCCATTGGATGCTCTGCATCTAACTTTTCCCCATGGTTGCTCCAGCCCTGGAGTTCTCATAGAGTTGGCACCAGTGCCACAGTGCACATACCTGGAACATGTTAGCTCAGCTATAGCTCGGTGGGCTTTGCTGAATCACAGAGCTGAACAGTCCCCCACTCTGTGCCGTCCTCATTGAAAATCCCCTGATTACCGCTGCCCTACTGATTAGTAGCCATTTAACACCCTCCTGGGAGTGCTTTGCCTCCTGTGTTGTCCCTAACACAGTTAAACCGTATTTCAGTATCAACCATACAGCGAAATCTCTGCCTTCATGCACATTTGTGATATGCAGAACAGTGGGTTTCAGCGGACTATGGTTTTTCATATGCTATAATACACAGCATGCTTTGTGTGAAATATATCTTCATTACATACCAGGGAGGAATATGGGGCTTCCAGGGTGCCGCTTTGAGCTGCCATAATTGTCTGATCTGAGAAACAACGGGCAGGCCCATCGACGGGGGTGGTGGTGGGGGGCACAGAGGAATGTGATCGATTGCCCCAAGCCTGGGGCTAGGGTTTGATATTTTCTGTTTTTCTCAGATGAAAGGCCGGTGGGGACATTCTTCCCCTACCCCGTCTTGCGGGGGTTGGGGAGCAGGAAGTATGGGGATTTAAAGGCGCAGTGACTCTTTTTGTGCATTTTTTTTCTTTGCTCAACCAATTTTTTCCCCAGCATGTTCACTATTTTTGTGAAAGTATCTGGCAACCCTACCTGGGGAAAAAGGCTCAGAACACCCAGCCACTGCCACTACTGTGGCAGAGGTGGCAGCTGGAGCCCCGAGCCCTTAAAATTGCTGCTCAGCATTGTGCCCAGCGGCACTAAGGGCTGCCTAGCCCCAGTTCCACCCCTTCCACCAGAGGCCCCACCCCTTCTGGGGCTGTGGGGCAGGACCTTCCCCCCACGCCTTGCCTCGGGGCCTGGTGAAGCTGTCAGCGCCACTGGCAGTGGAACAAATCCTGGGGTCTGGTTGATTTGGCACAAGTTGCAGGAGGAGCTTGGAGACCTGTAAAGGTGCCACAAAACTTATCCTTTTGCTATCCTGCTCCCCATCCAGCCATTGTCCAGGGCCCGATCCCCCTGTGCTCGATCAGAGCATCCCGAGACCTGCTTTCACTTATGCCAGATGCACCTGGCCCCAAAGAAGAAGGTGCAAGATGGTTGAGGGACATCCTGGCATGCACACTGGAAACACTCCCCACAATTTGTGGTTCCCACTGGATATTTATCCCAGCTTCCTGGCCAGAAAATCGAGTTCCATATTTGATCATTTAACCATCAGGGTCTCAGAAAATAAGTTGTTATTCCTGGTATCCCAGTGTGGCTTTGCATTCTTAATGGCTGGAGGGCTGAGGGCTAGCCAGCCCTGGTTACTAACGGTTGGCTCACTAGTGTGAGGATCTCCAATTCCCTGTAAAGGGCAGTAAATTCTCAAAAAACGGAGGAGGTGTGGGAGGTTTGAAGGAGCAGTTGTGGGGAGCATGTTTGACTCCTGTAGTGCCTTTGAATAGTGAATGGAGACCCAGTTCTGAGAGGGGGAATGGGAAATCCCCCAATTAAGAGGAGGGAGACAAGGGGAGGGGGCTGGAGTGCCACTGTGTACTTGAAGACTGAAACAAATTGGACCCCAGGTGGGAACTGTTTTAATTTCCTTTTGATTATGCTGCGATTGCCTTGCAGAGGGGGAACACTGGCAGGGTGCTTACGAGTAAACTCTTGCATGAGCGTCCAGGAAGGGTCAAATATTTCATGTGAGCTCCAGGGCTGTCTTTGTGAGAAGACAGCAGTAGTGACTGTTGTCCTCTAATAGTAGGAAGACCCCATCACATGCTTTGGAGCATTCCAGTTTCATGCACAGATGGGCACTTGCCAGCCATAGATTCAGCTACTGGACAAAAAAGGGTAACAGAGAGTGAGGTTCAGAAAAGGGCAACAAAAATGATTCGGGGTTTGGATCAGGTGCTATATGAAGAGAGATTAAAAAGACTTGGACTTTTCAGCTTAGAACAGAGCAGACTAATGGGGGATATGACAGAGGTCTATAAAATCATGACTGGTGTGGAAAAAGTGAATAAGGAAAAGTTATGCACTAATTCCCACAATAAAAGAACTAGGGGTCACCAACTGAAATGAATAGGTAGCAGGTTTAAAACAAACAAAAGGAAGTTTTTCTTCACTCAGCACACAGTCAACCTGTGGAACTCCTTGCCAGAAGATGCGGCGAAGGCTAGAACTTTAACAGGGTTCGAAAAAGAGCTAGATAGTTTCATGGAGGTTAGGTCCATCAATGGCTATTAGCCAGGATGGGTATGAATGGTATCCCTAGCTTCTGTTTCTCTGGAGGTGGGTGACAGGGGAGGGATCATATGAGGATTACCTGTTGTGATCCCTTCCTGTGGGGCATATGGTATTGGCCACTGTCGGCAGACAGGATACTGGGCTAGATGGCCCTTTGGTCTGACCCAGTATGGCCGTTCTTATGTTCTTATGAGTGAATACAACCAGGAAATCTTATAGATAAAGAGGACAGAGAGCAATCATTCCCATTGCTCAGTGCGGACAGAGCAAGAAGTACAACTCAAGGCTGTAGCAGAGAAAATCTACCAGGATGATTGCTGAGGAAACTTTTTTGGACAGATTCACAGCTGGTGTGAACAGGAAGGGAAGGGGGTACCTTACACCAGCTGAGGTTGTGGCTCTGCTGCTAAGAAGAATTAGTAGAGCAAGTTGCCAACAGATCCCCGTCAATGGAGGTAGTCTAACTATGTCTACGCTACGAACAAGGGGTGTGATTCCACTTCTTGCACACGTGTACTTGTGCTAGCTGTCATGGCAGAGTGGAATCGCCGTAGCAGCGGTGGAGGTATGAATCAGGCACATCGAGTACACACCTGCCTGAAACTGGTGAGTACGTGCTTGGCATGGCTAGACTGTGCCTTTGCGGCCACTCCCCATGTTGCTATTTACACTCGCACTAGCTCTGATCAAGCTAGTGGCAGTATGTGCAGGTGGGCATGGGGTTCGTACTCCTAGCTGTTTTGTAGACATAGTCTCGTAGAGCTGCTTGAAATCAACCTTCCCAATAGGCAGGGCTGAACCAGAGAACCTAAGAGCTCTCACCCATCTTCCCAAAGAGAAGCTAGATAATTTCATGGATAATAAAAGGCTATTAGCCAGGGGATAGAAATGGTGTCCCTGGCCTCTGTTTGTCAGAGGCTGGAGAAGGATGGCAGAAGACAAATCGCTTGATCATTGTCTTCGGTCCACCCTCTCTGGGGCACCTGGTGCTGGCCACTGTCGGCAGACAGGCTACTGAGCTAGATGGACCTTTGGTCTGACCCAGTATGGCCGTTCTTATGTTCTTATGTTCTTATGATCTCTCTCATCCATGGGAGAGATTCTCTGTCCCGTTCCATGCTAGGAGAATGGAGACTGTCTGCAAACCTCCATCTGAGATAAAGTGGGAAGGGTAGCCCCTATGTTATCTTCCCTACAACTCTGAGACAGGGGGCATGCCAGGCAGGGATGTGAGTGGACCACCATTCCCTTCTGCAGTTGGCTGAATGGTGACCTTAGCAATTCTTGCCAGGTGGTATGTTATGGCAGTCCTTGTGCTGTTCTAGTCTGTGCCTGGGGTTGGGAATGACAGAAATCAGGGGCGGTTGCTGATGGTGAAAATGATCCTAGCAAAAAATCTGGCGGGTTGTAAATGTCAATTTTCTGCATCTTCACCCATCTGCTTTCTGCAGCGCTATTTGTAATGGTGCCCAACATCCTTTTGGTTAGTGGTTACAGGAATAGGTACTAAGATTCTTGGATTCTATTTCTGGCTTTGCCCCATAATTACTGGCATGGCCAAGTCAAGTAGAGCCATTGAATTTTGTGTAACCAGTGGAATCGCTCCAGTTGAGAGCAAAATTTAGCCCTTAACCCCTCTCTCCAACTCATTTTACCAATTTGTAAAACAGGCATTTTGTAATAATACCTAGATACCTCCATGGAGCGCTAGAAGATTTGCTTAACTGCTGTTTGCAAGATGCTTTGAGAACCAGGGAAAAAAGGGTATGTAATGAGTACAAAGCATTACAATTGTTATTCAGAGAGAGGATTTAGGGTACTACAAAACAACCAGCACGGAGAAAAAATGATAATGTCTGGGGAAGTACCTTTGTCGCTTTGTGTTGTTTGTTGTGCTTCTGGCCTGTAAAACAAAAACATGCTCCTGCCATTGAGTAATTTGGAAGAAGCTGTCAACTTTTTTAACGAGAAGTGACAAGACATGCCTCGGAGGAATGGGGGAGCTGGCTTAGCGTTTGTGAGATTTATGATAAGGGATTCGCACAAGTGCTGAGGCTAAAAGAAGATAAATCCCCATAGACAAATACTCCCAATAATTGAATTACAAAGCCATTATCGTGTGCTCGATGGAACAACTTTATGACTCTGTTGTGACAGGATAAAGCTTGTTAGAATATTTATGCTCACAGGACAATTTCAGCGTAAGGATCTCGGAAAACAAGCACTCTTCTCTACCTGTCTGTTACGGCTAATTGGCCTTTCTGAGGAACGCAATGAATGAGGAGATGGGAGAAGCATTAGGAATGGAAAGTCGTCAGGAGCAGAAGGAATGTTGCACTGAGCCATCTTAAAATAAATATCACTAAGCACAGAGCCAGCTTGCAATACGTACTGACAGCTGCTGGAGTCCGGTGACTGGAAAGGGGAACAGCGCCGGTATGCAGATGTAGTTTTCAAGCATCCAATCTGGAGCTGGATTTTCCAACTTGCATCTTCATTGCATTTTTACTACTGGCTATAGCTCTACACCCACAGGGGTTTGATCTAAAGCCCATTGGAGTCTCCTCAGTGGCTGAAATCTTGCCCCCAAATGACTGATCTCTCATTGGTTTCAACTGGTTCAAGATTTCAACCACTGACTTCAATGGACTTAGGGTCATGTCTTTGATGCCTGAGCATTTTTAAAGAGAGGATGGTTTTGAGGGTAAAGTGCTGGACTCAGGAGGTCTGGATTCAATTCCTGGCTCTGACATGATCGATCCTTGGGCAAATCACTTAATCATTATTGTTCCCACTAAAGGATTTCACCACCTGTTCCTCAATTTCCCATCTGTAAAATGAAGATAATATTTGCTTTGCCTCTCTTGCCTATTCAGACTGTGAGCTTCCCAAGGCAGTGGCCGTCTCTTGCTAGGCACGTCGTGTCTAGTAGCAGGGGCCCTGGACCTTGGCAAGGGCTTCTTTTGTAACACAAGTAATAATTAATAATAACTTGCCTGTGAATGTAGAGAATTATTCATCTACTGAGTAGAAGTGGGTGAGATTTGCAAAAGTTTCAAGTTTAGGGTTGGTTTTTTTAATTAAAATGTGAATGATTTTGTGACAGTATTCCTGTCTTTCAACTGATGGCAAAGCAGATTTAAAGAAGAAAAGAAGCAGCAGCATTTCTTTATACAAAATGTAATGAAAGGAAACTACTTCCTACTCTCCAGTTCTTCTCTTTCTATTTCTGCCCCCCCCACTTGTAACAGTTTTGCCTTTCTCTCCCATCTAACCCCCTTGTACCTGCCTCAAAGCACCAGAATGTGCCTTGGGCTATATCTACACTGCCTCTTTTTTGCAGAAGAGGCAATGCAAATGAAGCGTTTATTAGCAATGTCTCGCGCTTCATTTGTATATTGTCTTTCTATGCTTTTTGTGGAAGAGGTTTTTGCACCAAAAAAAGCAGTGTAGACGAGTCCATTATGTGCAAAAAACAAACAAACCCCTTTTGCACAAGAACCTATAAACCTCATTTTTTGAGAAATAAGGGCTTTTGCGCTAAAGGGTTTTTTTGCGCAAAACGGACACGTCTACGCTGCTTTTTTTGGCGCAAAAACCTCTTCCGCAAAAAGCATTGGAAGACAATATGCAAATGAAGCGCGAGACGTTGCTAATGAATACTTCATTTGCATTGCCTCTTCTGCAAAAAAGAGGCAGTGTAGACGGAGCAATATAGGTGGAGAGAAAAGCTTATGTTCCCCATCCTTTTCTCCTGCTTCCAGCCACATCTCCCAGATCAATGAATTATTGGGTCCATACTGTCTATTCCGTGCTAACCCAGGGCTCATTCTCAATGCAGTTCCCTCCCTGCTGTAGGTTCCGAACCTAACTGGGGGCTTGAGAACTGTCATTTGGGAGGCAGGTCTCCATACCAGGGCAGGAAGGACTTTGTGGCAGATGTAAGGTAGAGCCCGGGTTAGAAGCAATTCCTGACTCAGCCTCTAAAAATCCTGCTTCCTGCTATGCATCGCATCCCCGAGAAAACACTCTGTGAACTAACCAGTTCCCCAGGTATTGATGATCAATCCCGGCCAGAATATCAGTGTTATGCCTCATCTGATAGTTCATCTCTGATTTATTTGAGATTTCGAGTGGAAAAGAAATCAGGTGTTAACCAACATGCACGTATCCAGGAGCCCACCTCCTTTTGGGCATACTTTGTGGAAAGCAGAAATGGTGAAATTTTGAAACTTGGTTGCTTCACTTTGGGCACCAAGGGCAACATTTTCATAAGCAGCCTCTGATTTGGAGGGTTATGTCAGTTTCTTGCTGCCTGCCTTGAGGAGCCTGAAAGGAGGATGACTTCCAGAAAGTGCTGCTCACTTGAAACGCCAGCTGACTCTGAAAATGAGATCTCAGGTGCTTTAAACTGGGACACTGATCAGAAGCTTCCTTTGAACATGTTGGCCTTTGATCCATACGCGCATTTGAAAATGTTGACCCAGCTGCCTGTGTTTGAAATTATTGATCTGTGCTGGGCGTTCATCATGACTTTTGCTTAAACAATAATAAGTGTGTGCCATTATGAAATACCAAGTATGGAGGTTTTGTATTCCCCTAGTGATGAGGTCTTTCTGCAGCTGAGTGGCCTGACTCAGTCATTCACCTCCTCTACTCCCTGCACCTGTGAATTTTAGGCTTTTTCACACTAGTGAAAGGTATACTGGATTTCCTGGAAGTGGCAAAGATTTTACATGCCTGGAGAGACAGGTTTATAGAAATCCAGCTGTCAGAATGATGGCAGAGGCGGGGCAGGACCTGCAGAAGCACTTGATGTGATACCCTTTGCTGTTAAATGTTGTGTCCCATTCTTTCGTTTGCCATTGTCGCTGTCTGAAAAGAATAGCTTTTAGTCTGTTCCCGATTCTCCTTCCTCCACATACAGTCTGCAGTCAAAGTCACTGCTGTGCTGTAATTCCACGGCTCTCAAGATAGGTTTTTGAAGCTGTCAAGCCCAGACGTCTACGCAGCAGGCTTGGAGTTGATTAAAATTTTAGGAAGCAGCTTTGTAACCGACGCGTCGTGGTCTTACATATTTCATAGCACAACCATTTTCTGTAAAGGCAGCAGGGAACATTAGACTGCGGTCCCATTGGCATTTCCACGTTAGCTCACCCCCGGAAAAAGTTTGTAATTTTTCTTTTCTTTTATGTTGTGCTTTTGCTGTAAAACGCATCAAGACAATTACTGTGGTTTAAACATAAAAAGCTCTTTGGAAAAACATAATAGGAATGGTTTGATAAGAGAGCTACAGTCCCTTCCCCAAGGGTGTTGAAATCCAAGGGGAGTTGGTGTATTTCAGAAGGCCTGCGATTAAAAGGATGAGTCATAATCAGTAGGGTGGGTTTTCACCACGAAGTTAAAACTATAAGCCAAGGCAGGGAGAAAGTCAGCTGCAGGCCCTAAAAGGCTGATGGAAGTCTCGGCACTCAGGCTAGGAGAAAAGAAGTAATGAAGGGAAACTGGAGGATAAGGCAACATGAGCCTAGTGGGCGTAATAAATTAACGACAGCCATAGCTGTGTAACACAGCTGGGAAGGGGGCGTTAGCAACATTGGACTGACATTTATTGGAGAGAGCAGTTTCCTGCACTGCCACCCTATAGGGACTAAGGTTAGGTACCATATGGAGCTCAGCCATTCCTCTCTAGCTGCCACCTCCCAGAACAGGGCAATTATCGAGTGATCTGTCCCGTTGTCTAGTCCCAGCATCTGGGAGTTGGAGGTTTAGGGTAATTCATTGCATGGGTTCGCATCCCGGAACTACCTTGGCTAATCACCATTGACAGACCTATCCTCCATGAACTTATAATTTTTTTTTAATCCAATTGAAATTTTGGCTACCACATTCCTGGGCAATGAGTTCCACTGGGGCTACATCTAGACTGCAGTCCTCTTTTGAAAGAGGCTTTTTCGAAAGATCCTTTCGGAAAAGCCTCTTTCGAAAAAGAGTGTCTAGACTACAACCAGTACTTTCGAAAAAGCAAGCCGCTTTTTCGAAAGAGAGCACCCAGGCAGTCTGGATGCTCTCTTTTGAAAAAGCACAGTTTGCATTACAAAGCGCCTTTTTTCGAAAGAGCACTTTTGAAAAAAGGCATTCTTCCTCGTAAAACGAGGTTTTCCGCGGTCGAAAAAACTGCCGCGTTCTTTCGGTTTACTTTTGAAAGAATGCGGCAGCAGTCTAGACGCAGGGGAAGTTTTTTCAAAAAAAGGCCACTTTTTTCAACAAAACCCTGTGAACTAGACACACTCTGGTTGACTGTGTGTAGTGTAAAAAGGCACTTCCTCTTCTTTGTTTTATACCTGCTGCCTATTCATTACATTGTTTTTTACATAGTTCCAGTGTTCTGTGGGGATAAATAACACTTCCCTATTCACTTTCCCACACCATTCATATTTCATAGCCTTCTACCATCTCACCCCTTAGCCCTCTCTTTTCTAAACTGAATAGTCCATTTCTTTGTAATCTGTCCTCATACAGAAGCTGTTCCACTCCCCTAATCATTTTTGTTGTTCACTGTACTTTTCCTAATTCTGATCTGTAGTCTTTGAGTTGGGGCAAGGTGTGGAGTTCAAGGTGTACAGTATTTAAGGTGTGCTCATGCCATGGATTAATATAGTGACATGATGATGAAACCATCCACTTCTGTATTCACTTGAAGTCTGTGTAATAAACAACAGTAAAAGCATGAAATCTGGCCTCTTTAGTGCATAGACTCTGGTTTTCATAACTTTGTCAGGAAGAACCAAATCTTGTTCCTCTTGAACTGCATTGCCGAATTCTCATTCACAGCATCCAAAAGTTGCAAGGCAGTTGGAGATGGGAGGCAGAGATTAACTGATTTATACTTGGCAAAATAAGCCCTAAATCCCTTTTTGTCTTGTGGCTGGCAATGGGAAGAAAGTGACATTGAAAATGGCTGCACTTTTTTCTGTAATTTGGGTGATTCCAAAGAAGCATTTATTAAAAATGGGTGTTAAATGCCCATAGGTCATTTTTCTTTGTGAAAATATGTCACCCTACAACTTCTTTTTAATGTTTCATTATTAACAGCTGCAGGAAAGAGACATGTAACCAAATTATAATGTGGGGACAGGATGCAAATAAATCTTAGTACAAGCTCTTTCACAAGTAAAAACGTGCTTCTGTTGCCAACTGAACCTGTGTTACCAGCGGTACTAAACCTAAGAGGGCTTCCTTTAATTCCTTTCCTATACAGTATAGGCTGCTCGCTATTGACGTTGCTTATGAATAACATAGATGGAAGAACTGGAGGGATGTGATATGATGCCACAAAACCTAACAGATTTTTATCTAGATTACTCATGCCAAAATATTAGTTTATTCATTATTATTCTAGCCATGTTAGTTCCAGTATATTAGAGAGACAAGATGGGGAATATATTTTATTTTATTTATTTAGAGCTCTGAAGACTAGGGATGTAATAGGATAGTTGATTAACTGATTCACTGATAAGAAAAAGCGTATAAGTTAATGCTATAGGTGACAGGCATTCCCTCCCCACACCCCACCCCGCCAGTAAATTTTTTAGCAGGCAGGCAGGCAGGCAGCCCAGCTCAGTCCTGGCTTGCGCCGGGTCCGGGACCTACCCCTGCTGCAGCTCTGCATTTAAAGTGTATTAGGATCCGGGTGGGTAGACAGCCAGGCTCAGTTCTGGCTCACGCCAGATCCAGGACCTACCCCCACTGTGGCCCTGAATTTAAAGTGCATTAGGAGCTAGTTGGACAGGCAGCACAGCTTAGCTTTGGCTTGTGCTGGGTCCAGGAGTGCAATACCCCCCCCACACACACACAAACACACACACTGCTGCCTCTCTATCAGAGGCAGCAGCATGGGGCAACAGTCAGCCAGTCCACAAGGGGAGCTGTTTTTTAAACTGGTTCTCCTCACAGACCATCTCCCACCTGGCAGCCCGAGCTTCTGCCTCTGATACAGGGGCAGCAGCGCAGAGTGGCTGGGGGCTCCTTGGGAATGGGGCCGGAGCACACTGGCTGCTGGCTCTGCCCTTGGAAACTATAGACTAGTCAACTAACCAGTAAGAATTCATGAGGTTACTCGACTATTCAATTAACTGATATTTACCGTCCCTACTGAAGACGAGCTGGGTTGATTTAGTTGGGATTGGTCTTGCTTCGGGCAGGGGACTGGACTTGATGACCTCCTGAGGTCTCTTCCAGCCCTAGGATTCTATGATACTATGAGCTCTTTGTAAGCTCCAAAATTAGTTTCTATCCCCAAACAGAAGTTGGGCCAATTAAAGATACTAGGGGGCTGCACCCCCTGCTTGCTACGCTCTCAAACCTTCTCTCTCTGAGGGCAGGCTGCCTTGAGGCATTCGCTGCTTGGTAGGGGCATGTTGGTGAGCATGCGGCACCCCCCAGGACAGTCCTGGTCTCTTGACGCCCTCCAGCCATCAAGGAGGGCCAAGCCTGAGGCCACGCCAGCCCTGGGAGTGGGTGGGGCTTGGCTCCTGTGCATGCAGAGTGACGTGATGATGTCACTGTCATCCCACAGGATAAAATAAATGTATATATAAAGGGAGATGCCCCGCTCTGTGTTTCCATGCAAGTGTTCCATAAAATAACAAACATGGTTATGGTTAGCTATATATGTGTGTTTCCATTTCTGATGTCTGATTTGTGTCCATTTATCCTTTGGCACCGAGACTGCACCGTTTGGCCAATATATATTGTAGAGGGGCATTGCTGGCACTTGATGGCAGATAGCACGTTAGTGGATGTGGAGGTGGGCGGGCCCCTAATGGTGTGGCTTATGTGGTTAGGTCTTGTAGGAGAACACTTTTACCTTCCTGGACATTCAGTAATGGATTTGAAAGTAGCCATCCTTGTACAAAAGAATTTCAGAACCCAACTGCAAAGGGAGACAGCTGAATTGGAATTCATTTGCAAATCCATTATTAATAATTTAGGATTGAATAAGGATCTCAACTGGTTAACGCACTAAGAAGGCAATTTCCCCTCTCAGGATGTTCACATCTGCACACCAAAGACTGTGAATGAGCCACTCCCACCCTGACTTGATTAGCCTCATTCACACAAACAACTCCTTCCTTATACACCCTCCCCCGCCCACTTCTTCAACTTCTACTCTAATGCATCTGATGAAGTGGGTTTTACCCACAAAAGCTCATGCCCTAATAAATCTCTACGGTGCCACAGGACTCCTCTTTGTTTTTGCAGATACACACTAACACAGCTACCCTGCTGAAACCTCAGTTTTGATTTCCTGCAAATAATGAGGCATTTGACAGAATAGCATCGGACTTGTCCATCACTGGAAATGAATGTTCTTCTCTCTTTAATCTAGTATTAACCCACAGTTCAGGCAATTGTCAAGAAAATAGCCCATACTGAGGCAGGCAAATTGTTAATGAAGACACATGACAATGGCCCATCTGCTCTTACTCTTGCCTCAGGGAAAGAGGTGACAGGCTCACAACCAATAACAGGACTGTGCCCTCAGAATTGATGTTGATTGGCAGTGCTATCATTCAGATAGGACATCAAAGTAATGGCCCTGTGGCCTGTTCCAGGGTGTTCTCCAAGCAGATGTTAACAATTAAATGGGTCTTTTACCACGGGTGTCTTTTACTCCAGTATCCCTGGCATGCTGTCCTGAATGCCTTACACTGCTATTTCTTATTCAGTGAACAAACAAGCATTTTTGTAGGTAGACTGCTATCTGGTTTATTAACTTAACACAATTTTAATTAGATTTGAACCAATGAACTATCTGATAGGACAGGGAATTTTCTTTTTCTGTTTGTCTGTTAATGAGACAATATTGGTCATTATGGAGGTGAATTAAATTCATGTGCATACAATGGCTGATATAGAGGAATGAGTAAGATTCTACATTGAATCTTAGACATCTAGGGTTGGAAGGGACCTTGAGTCATCAAGTCCAGCCCCTGCTCTGTGGCAGGACAAAATAAACCTAGACTACCCCTGACAGGTACAACCTTTAAAAACCCTTCAGGGATGGCAATTCCACAGCTTCCGTTGGAAGCCTGTTCTAATGGACTAGTCTAACAGTTATAAAGCTTTTCCTAATATCTATCCAAAATCTCCCTTGCTACAAAATAAGCTCATTATTTCTTATCCTTCCTTCAGGGGACATGGAGAACAATTAATCATTGTCTTCTTTGTAATAGACCTTAATATATTTGAAGTCTGTTATCAGGTCCCTTCTCAATCTTCTTTTCTCAAAATTAAACAGGTCCAGGTACTTTAAGTTTTCCTCATAAGTCCGATTTTCTAAACCAGCGACAGGCAAGCGAGTTTGCTGCATGAGTGGCCTCTTTCATCTCAGTGGGGCCGCAAGATTGTCATATCCAAGATGGTCTCCCTTGGTCAGGCAGTTTTGCTAACTGCACTGGTGGACCTACAATGAGCAAGGAGTGCCAACTGTAGCAGCACTTTGATTGGACACTGAGAGAGAGCGCACGTTTCTCACCGTCCATGCGGTGTGCAATCAGCATGCACCTGGCTTTATGTGTGTATCCCCTTAGTAATACCAACAGGGAAAAAAACGGACATGGAAAGAAACCAGTGTTATCTGGCAACCCTGTGCATGAACAATGGTGAACAAAATGTCTTGTGGGCCACAGACAGAACCCTGATGGGCTGCATGCGGCCACAGGTCATTCACCACTGTTCTAAATGTTTTAATCACGTTTGTTGTTCTTCTCTGGACTCTGTACTTTGTCTGGAGTTTCCCTGAAGTGTGTGAGCCGTCTTTGGACACACTGCTCCAGCAGTGCTCCTCAGCGCTGAGGTGACCGGGACATCGATCTCCCTGGTCTTACCTATGGCACTCCTGTTAGTACACCCTGGACGGATCTTCTTTGCAGCTGGATCATGTGGTTGAGTCATTCAATTTGTGATCCACTATAGATCGTTTTCAACAGTACTACCCTCTAGCCCAGGGATGGGCAATCATTTTAGAAGGGGGGCCACTTTACAAATTTTTGAAGTGGCCCCAGGCTTCTCCATAAGGGGCGGGGCCTGGGGAATAAGGGGCGGGGCGAGGACACTTTCATGCTCCCCTGCCCACAGACCCTGATTGGCCTGGGGGCGAAGGGAGTGCACGGTGCCTAGAGTGAATAGCCAGCTGTTCAGAACAGCTGGTGATTCACTGTAAGTGCTGCATGCCCCTTGCAGGGTGGGAGGAGACTTTGCATACTCCCACTGCCCTCAGGCCAATCAGGGCCTGGGGCATGGGAGCGCGTGAAGTCTCTTCTCACCTGTCCCCGCCCTCCAAGGGGTGCATGGCACCAAGAGTGAAGTGCCAGCTGTTCAGAACAGCTGGCAGTTCACTCTAGGCACCACATGTCCCTGGCGGGGGGAGCAGACTTCACATGCTCCCCCATCCCCAGGTCTCTATTGGCCTGGGGACAGGGGAGTGGCAGGGCAGCCCGAGGCTGGATCAACCGTCTTGGTGGGCCAGATCCAACCCTCAGAGGCTCTCTTGCCCACCCCAATCTAGCCAGATAATCCCTATTCTGTACTTGTGCATTTCATTTTTTTCCATCCCAAGGAAAGCGCTATGCATTGGTCTTTATTGAATTTCATACTGCTGAATTCAGACCAATTCTCCAATTTGTCAAGGTCATTTTTGAATTCTCCAAGGCCCCTCCCCGCATGGGGCCATCTGCAGATTTGATAAGCACACTCTCCAATCCGTTATCCAAATCACAAATGAAAATATTGAATAGTAGTAAATCCAGGAAAGATGCCTGCAGATCCTGCTTGGATATGCTGTTCAAGTGGAACAATACACAATTGGCAACTACTCTCTCAATACAGTCTTACAATCAGTTGTGCATCCACCTTACAATAATTTAACCCAGACCACATTTCCCTAGTTTGCTTATGAGACTATCATGTGAGATTATGTCAAAAGCCTAACTAAAATCAAGATACACCACATCTACTGCTTCCTCCCAATCTCCTAGGCCAATTAGCCTGTCGAATAAAGTTAAATTGGTTTGGCTTGATTTGTTCTTGACAAATCCATGCTTACTTTTCCTTCAGTTTCCTCCAGGTGCTTACAAATTGATTGTTTTACCAATCTCATTCATAACACATCTCTCAATAGAAAGCCTCAGTTTTATCATTGAACACCAAGGCATTCCCCGCCAATCCAAACAAAGGGCATGCCAAATGTCATGCACTGAAACACACCCCAGAAATCAAAGCAAAGGACACACCATTTTTGAAATACTGAACTATCCTCTACCAATCAAAGCAAAGGAAACACCAGAATTCCCCACTCTGAAGTTGATGGGAATGCAGTACTGGGCAGAGTTAAGGCTGTTGGAGGGATGTGAACTTTGGTTTTATGAAACATCAGCATGGCTAGAATTTCTAAGGGTTGATATTTTGGGGAACACTAGTATGGTCTTTTAAATTCTTTAGCTTTTAATTACCGATACAGTTTTATCCACCCCCTACATGTGGCATTACACTGTGTAATAAATGTCGTGGAAAACATTTGACTGGGCTTGGTTCATTGTAATGCTTTAACTGAGTCTGTCCTTTGCAGGTCTGTGATGGGTTCCAGTAAAGAGCCAGATCTTGTGCACCTGGAAGCAAAGACAGTGGATGGCCGTAAGTACATTCGTTTACCAGTATTTATCATTGCCAGCTCTGTCATGCTCTGGGCTGGCCTGCCTTTCTGATGGCAACATGCTACAGTGGAGAAGACTTTATTTCTCTTCTTTGTTGAGTCTCTCCCGAGCAGGGTTTTCAGGGCAGAGTAGCAGCTCCTCCAGCTAGCTGAAAAGATTGTATTAAGAGACTATGGAAGGAGCTAATTTGCAAGGGGGAGGATTCCCATGGGATGTTCAGTCTTTGAAGGCAGTCTGTAAAGGAATCCTCTCTTCTCCAGTTTATCCCTGTGCCTGCTCCTTCCTTGTAACCTTTCTTTGCTCTTGTGGCCAATGTTCCTTTTGCTTACATCTCCAGACACCTTTCTCCAGCTCTCCTTGTTTCACAGGTCCACTCATACCTCTGCTGGGCTTTTCTCTGCTTCCATGCTGCCTGCTGTTCAGTCTTTCCGCTTCCTCACCTCTGCAGGACTTTCCCCGTGGCTTGTTTCCAACAGCTTTCAATTGCCTCAGGCAGTTGTGTGCCTCACAAAAACCACCCGGTGGCCCTGGATGTTCTCATTTTTAATTCCGCGATGGCTCTCTTGCAAATGTCAACTTTGCTGCAGTGTAAATAATAGATTTGCACCATTTGCAGAAATATTGGTTTTTTTGTT